>CM066988.1:11782500-12407500 GCA_033977485.1 Hydrangea macrophylla
TGGTATACCATGTAGTCTCACAACCTCGTGGATATATAACTTAGCCAACGTCATCGGCTTACTTGTTCGAAGTTATAGAAAGTGTGATGACTCTCGTCAAACGGTCAACAATTACCCAAATGATAGCATTCAATTTCTTCGATCTCAGAAATCCACTAACAAAGTCCATTATAATGTGTTCCCATTTCCACTCAGCTATCGTTAACGGTTGTAACAATCCCGAAGGTACTTGGCGTTCGGCCTTCACTTGTTGACAATTCGTACATCGTGAAACATAATTTGCCATTTCTTTCTTCATTCTCGGCCACCAATAAACATGTCTCAAGTCTCTATACATCTTGGTGCTTCCTAGATGAATGGTGTACTTTGTGTTGTGTGCTTCTTCTAGGATGTTCCATTTCAATTCTTTCTTGTTGGGCACACAAATTCTACCCCTCAATCTAAAAACATCATTCTCACAAGTGAATCCAGGTTGTTTGCCCATCGGAATCTCATCACAAATCTTCTTCAAAGCCACATCTTGAAGTTGTTTCTCTGTGATCTTGTGAATCAAGAGTGATTGTGCCATAATCGTGGACATCAATCCACTTTCAGTCCTTGAAATCACCTCAAGTTCTAAATTCTCCGTAACTTGAATCAACTCTTTTGAGAAGTCAAATATGAAGCTATTTAGGTTGGTGTCTTACGACTAAGAGCATCGGTAACTACATTCGCCTTGCCCGAATGATACTGAATTGACAAATCATAGTCCTTCATCAACTCTAGCCATCTCCTTTGCCTCATGTTCAAATCCTGTTGTGTGAACAAGTACTTTAAACTCTTGTGATCCGTGTATATCTCGCATTTCTCCCCGTACAGGTAATGACGCCAAATCTTCAATGCAAAAATCACGACGGCTAATTCTAGATCATGTGTTAGATAGTTCTTCTCGTACGGTCTAATTTGTCTTGATGCATATGCAATGACCTTGTCACCTTGCATAAGAACGCAACCTAAACCTCTATATGAAGCATCACTGTAAATAACAACCCTTCAATCCCTGTCAAAACGACTAATATTGGTGCTTTCACTAGTCGACTCTTCAATTCTTGAAAACTTTCCTCACATTCCGGACTCCATACAAAAGCGACATCTTTCTTCATTAACTGTGTCATCGGCATTACTATACGTGAAAAGTCTTTTATAAACCTCTGAAAATAACCAGCTAATCCTAGGAAACTTCAGATCTCTGTTACATTGGTCGGTCTCACCCAATTGGTAATGGCTTCTATCTTATGAGGATCTACAGAAATTCCTTTCGCTGATATTATATGTCCAAGAAAAGTAATCCCTGTCAAACAAAATTCACACGTCTTCAATTTTTCAAATAATTTCTTCTCATGTAATCGTTGTAAGGCTAATCGCAAATGATGCTCGTGATCTTCCACACTCTTGGAATAGACTAGGATATCATCTACGAACACAATAACAAACTCATCTAAATAGTCTTTGAAAACATGATTCATCAAGTCCATGAAAGTTGCTAGCACGTTAGCCACTCCAAACGGCATAATCAGAAATTCAAAGTGACCATATCTAGTCCTGAAAGCTGTCTTCTTTACGTCCTCTTCCTTAACCTTCAACTGGTGGTAACTGGATCTCAATTCAATCTTTGAAAATACCTGAGCTCCTTGTAACTGATCAAGCAAATCATCTATTCGTGATAACGGATATTTGTTCTTGACTGTCAACTTATTCAACTCTCGATAGTCGATACACATATGCATTGTCCATCCTTCTTCTTCACAAACAAGACTAGAGCTCCCTATGGCAAAATACTAGGTCAAATAAAACCCTTCTCAAGTAGCTCCTATAACTGAACTTTCAATTCTTTCAACTATACTGGTGCTATTTGGTACGATGCTTTGGATACTGGTTGTGACCCAGGTACTACTTCTATCGTGAACTCAAGCTCTCTTTCAATCAATACGTTGGGTAATTCATCCGAAAAAACATCTGAAAATTCTCAAACTACCAGAATGTCTTCTACTAGTGGTCTAAGAACTCGTGTGTCGACAATCGAACATAAGAAACTCGAACAACCTTTCTTCAACATCTTACTGGCTTGAATTATCGATATCAAGTATGGCAGTACGGCCACAACTTTACCCTGAAAAGTAAACTCTTCTTCACTTGACAGATGGAAATTTATCCATTTCTGCTCACAATCAATTTTAGCTTAATTGACCGACAACCAATCCATACCCAAGATAGCATCAAAGTAGTTCACTATTAACAAAATTAAATCGATGCTCAAGACCCTATCACCTATCTTGATCTCACACGATTTGAATATCGAAGAAGTTACTAATGGTTCATTAGTAGGCAATTGATGAGAACATGCCGACTAGCACAAGGTGGAACGTGGACCCGAACTACGTGCCAATTGGTCTAGTTACAAGGGCGCGATCAAAATGGTTCAAGGATAATCTCAATGGGCTGGTTCAACAAATTTGGGTTGAGACTAATCTTTGTGGCCCAAAGGAGGATACTAGTGATCCACAAGGCTGGGTGTCCATGATTCAGCTCTAGAATAAATTAAAGGCTTGTATGCCAACTTAGGAACTTTTTATATTCGTTAGTTTCTTATTTTTTAGTTTTGGGGTGAATTATATTGATCCATAATATTTCGCAGGATTAAAGGGCCCAACTGTAAGCCTCAGCTATTTAAACAGTTTTAGGGTTTGTAATATGGAGTTTTTTGATCATTAATAATATTGTAAGAGTTTTCTCTTTGATTCTTTGAAGAACTATTCGAACTTATCAGATTTACTCTATGGCGTTCATACCTTGACTTATCAATCGAGTTTCCTATCCTTGATTGTGGTATCTGCATCCTTTATACCAAGGTTTGCATCTGTTATAGGTGTTGCATCGCGGTTTCCATTTGAATCTTACAGTAGAACGGTCTGAGGCATTAATCATGTTATGGGTTTCGTCACATTGTTGGTGTGGTTCGTATCAACAATGATACAGACAAGTCAAATCCTAACGATTCAGACTCAATAGTTAAATGCTTAATAAAATTGCAAGACACAAATGAATGCGTGGAACCAGAGTCCATGAATATACGTGCAGAGTATGAACAAATAGGAAGAATACCTCATATGACCGTATCATCCGTATTCCTCGGCCTAAGCTGAAAATATCACCCTTGTTGTTGCATGACTCCTTTCCTTTTATCCACCTTTGTTTCTTTCCTTGACCTGCTTGGCACACTCGATACTCCAAAACTCATTCCTGGTTGTCTCTTACTCGGACAGTTCTTTGCTATATGCTCTGGTTGTCCACACTTGAAACATTTTCCTCTCATTTCTGAGTTATTTCCCTTAGAGGTTGTGTTCGGTGTAGTCACATTTGTGTTCAAAGGATAATTCCTGGATATGTGCTCTAGTTGCTTACAAAGATAGTAGGAACTCAATAAATAGTAAACCCCTTTGTGTCACGTGTTACATGTTAGGAACAACGGTCTCGAGTCTCTGACGAACATACTCCCTCCTTGGTTACCCATATACGATCCCAAACTTTGCGTGAACAGTTTCTTAGCATTCCCTTGGCCCTTGCTCTTATTATCATTTGCTCTCTTTATTGCCCTTGTCGATATCGATTGACACTTTTCTTAGCTATGCAGGTGGCTTCCTCGACTAGAAAAATAGTCTAGTGTTGTAACATGTCAACTCTACTACAGATATTCTTCCTAAGCCCTTCCTCAAACTTACGAGCTTTATCCTCATCAGTCAGAACTATTGTTTTCCAAAACATAGCAAAGCATTATAACAAGAAATGTACTCACTCACAGTCATGTCTCTTTGAACTAAGCTTGCAAACTCTTGGCATTTCTGAGTATAAGAAGATTGCAGAAAGAAACATTTGTTGAGTTTCTCTTTAAATGCTTCCCACGTAGTTGGCTTTACTTGTTCAAGCACATTGTTCCACCAATCCAATGCTTCGCCCATTAATGTATCGAATGCGCAAAGAATTTTTTCCTCGTTAGTGCATATCACTATACGGAAATGTTTTTCCATGTCCATCATCCAATGACCGGCCAAGTCTATATCAACTTGTCCATGGTACAAGGTCTATTTTTTGTTTATGGAATTGCTCTACGATTGTGTATTGAGGTCTTGGAATCCGTGGTGCATTGATGTAGCGAATTTTAACTGGTGGAACCTGAACATTTATCTGGTCTCGTTCACTTACAGCTTGAACAAAATTCCCCACCATATTCACTACTTGATCCATACGCGAATGCGATGATAACTCTCTTATCGGCTCAGTCATGCCGTTTCAAATATTCACCCTATTGAGTATAATGCATAATGACTATGCATGCCATGCCACAAGATATATATGTGCACAGCTCGTCATCACAAACAATAGATGCAACCATAAAGCATTTCTACTATGATAACAATATTATCGTCATAAACATACACTCCACTCGACGTCACTCAGCATATAACATCACTCGTTCCCAAGGCTCTAAACTTAAGCTTTGATACCACTAAATATCATAGCCCGGTCCCACAATAGCAGAACTGAAGCTCATGGCATGTTACCGAGGCTACTCTAATTCATTAACTTAAAAATAGCAGCGAAATAAACAAGAGTACAAATCCATAAATTCAAGTTATAAAAAGAATTCTCCATTTGAAACACTTTAAAATACCCGTAATTGTGTTATTGTATTTCATTACATTGTCATGCATGATAATGTAATGTGTTGTGCGTGTTGGCACGTGTATGAGTGAGTTTTGACTCACGAGTCAATTTGGGTGTCTGTGTTAGATAATCCTTTGAGACAGTGTTGAATGAGTGTTTGATGTTATGGAGTCTCTCCGAGTATGAGACGTTCATTGTGGAATACCTTACATGTTTATCTGGAAATGAATGTTTATCTATTTATTTCACTATCTGTATTATTTTCTGGTTTAGCATATAATGCTATTGTTAATTTTAGTATCCTAGTGAGGACGAATTAACACGCTATTAATTTGGTAGGCTAATTAATAATTTCGTAAAATCATGTGAGACTGCATTTTAGCCAACAAACGAAACTTAGTTGAAAATTTGTATAATTTTTAGCTTTTACTCGTGAAGCTATAAATTAGATGTGTAGAAAGTTTTGGAGAATAATTAGGAGTATTGAAAACTTATGGGGAGGTAAACACAATTTCTGGAAGTGTTGCCTATATATAGATAGAGATGACTTTGAGATTTTTTTTATAAAGTTTAACCTAAAGATCCAAAAAGAGGCCAAAGGGAGATTTTAGTTGCTTAGAGCTTCACGACGACAAACGACGGACTTCTGCCTATATGTTTTCTTCAAAAATTCATATTCTTTAATACTTATTAGGCCATGTTTGGCTAAGTTTTTTGAAAAGTCATTTTCTAGAATTTTTATAAAAAGTTGATAATCGGATTTTTGATCGATAGGAATTGTACTAGACGGACTTCTACACGATCTTTGTGCTTAGGTTTTCTTTGGATCGTATTTTAAGAGCATTATTCGGAGGTGAGTGATTCAACTATGTGCTTGGAATGATTTCTTGACATGTATTCATGTTTTGTATGAATATCATGCGTAGATTCATAGATATATATTGCGTAGTTCATATTGGGCAATTATATTGATAAGTAGGCCCAATTGTATAGTGAAATGTTTTGATTACGACGAAAGCATGATGAAATGTATTTGAGCATGTGGAGTTGTTATTTGGGTCAAAGGAGAACATGATACCAAGTCATCTTATGGAGCCGATATAGGCATTAAGGTTGCATGTTTGAAGAAAAGAAACGTGGGTCTTACCTTTTCGCATGGAGTTATTGGCGAGGAGTCGCGGATTAGAAGTATGGAACGTACACGTGAGACTCCGGAGACTAGTATAGAGATGTGAATTCGAGCATGTTTATCATTCATGTGCATAGTTGTGTTATTCACTAAGCGTTAGCTTAAACAAATCGATTATGTGTGGTTATTCAAATAACCATTACAGGTGTGAATGCCGGCGAGGAATTGCAAAAGTGAGCACGTGGGTTGGGAGTTCCTGTAGAGTGTGATTTATTGTGATTATCGCACAATTTTGTAATAGATGGCAATCCTTTGTAATTATGCTTTAGTAATGTTATAATCTAGTTGGGATCATTTTGGCATTAGTTTGGAGTGTGTGTTTAATCCTTGGTAGATTTCAGAAACCTTTTAAACTTAATAAATTCTGCATAATGGACTGTTGCTACAAACCAGTTGACTAGTTTGTGAGTGCAGTCGACTGGAGCCTCTTATTCATCAATTCACTGCATCCTTTAAGAGACAGTCGACTGGGTCCCCGACACAGTCGTGTTTTCAAATCAGATATTTTTTGTCCAAGCTCAGTCGACCGGACCATACCAGTCCACTGAAGATTTGAAGCCCCAGTCGACTGGACTTTGAAAATAGTCGATTGGATTATCTTTGAAAAATCAACTTTCTGCTACCAGTCTCAGTCGACTGGGCACGAGATGTAGTCGACTGGATGCCTATTTTTTTTAAATTTTTTTAATACACTGAGTCGTTTATTTTTTGCTGCGTGTTCTTAAAAATAATTCTTTTGGGAACATCAATGAATTAAATTAGCCTCAGTGGCGTGCCACAGGCTCTGGTTCTGCTATTTTGGGACCGTGTTGTGACATTTAGTGGTATCAAAGCTTACGTTTAGAGCCTTGGGAACGAGTGACGATATATGCTGAGAGATGTCGAGTGGAGTGTATGATTGTGACGATAATATTATGATCTTTGTAGAAATGCTTCATGTGTTGCATTTGTTGATGTGATGACGAACTGTTCACACATATATATATATATATATATATCTTGTGGCAGAGGATGCATCGTCTTTATGTATCTAACTTAACAGGACAAGTTCTTGAAACATTATGGCTGACCCGATAAGAGACTTGTCACCGTGTTCACGGATGGACCAAATAGTGAACATAGTGGGGAATTTTGTTCATGCCATAAGTGAAAGAGATCTGATGAACATTCAGGTCCCACTAATTAAAGTTCGTTACGCTAATGCACCACCAGTACCACGACCTCAACACATAATCGTGGAATAATTCCATAAACGAAAACCAACTTTGTATCATAGACAAGTTGACATAGACTTGGCCGATCATTGGATGATGGATATGGAAAGACATTTTCGCACCATGATATACATTGATGAGGAGAAAATCCTTTGCGCATCCGATACGTTAGTGGGAGAAGTATTGGATTGGTGGAACAATGTGCTCGAACAAGGGAAATCGACTAAGTGGGAAACATTTAAGGAGGAATTCAACTGACATTTCTTTCCGCAATCAGCATACTCAGAAATGTCAGGAGTTTGCAAGTTTGGTTCAAGGTGATATGACTGTGAGTGAGTATGTTTCCCGTTATAATGCGTTGTTATGTTTTGGGAAATCTACAGTTTTGACTAATGAGGACAAAGCTCGTAAGTTTGAGGAAGGGCTTAGGGAGAATATCTATAGCCGTGTGGACATATTGCAACACCCGACTGTTTCTTTAGTTGAGGAAGTTGCCCACATAGCTGAGAAAAGTGTCTATTGATACCGACAAGGGCAACAAGGAAAGAGAATAAATGGCAATAGGAGTAAAGGGTAAGGGAATGCTAAGAAGCCATTCACACAAAGTTTGGGATCATATGTGGATAGTCAAGGAGGGAGTACGTTTGTCGGAGACTCAAGACCATTATGCCCCACATGTAATCTGCGACACATAGGAACTTGCCCTCTGTTGAGCACCTGTTATCTCTACAAGTAAATGGGACACGTATCCCGCAATTGTCCTATGAATACGAATTTGACTACACCAAACACAACCTCGAACACCAAGAGCTATAACCCAGAGATGAGGGAAAAATGTTTCAAGTGTAGACAACTAGGGCATATAGCGAAGAATTGTCTGAGTAAGAGACAATCAAGAATGAGTACAGCGGATCGAGGATAGAACCACATGTGGACAAAGGAAAAGGAGTCGAGCAACAACAAGAGCGATATTTCCAGCTCAGGCCGGGGAATACGGATGATACAGTCATATCAGGTAATCTTCCTATTTGTTCGCCTCATACACGTATACTTAGGGATTCTGGTTCAATACATTCATTTGTATCACGTGACTTTGTTAGTCATTTAACGGTTAATTTCGAACCACTAGCATGTGATTTGTGCGTATCATTACCCACTAGTGAATCGTTAGTAACTTCTTTGGTATTCAAGTTATGTGAGATCAAGATAGGCAATAAGGTCTTGAGCATCAACTTCATTCCATTGATAGTAAACTACTTTGATGTTATCTTGGGTATGGATTGGTTATCGGTTAACTAAGCTAAGATCGATTATGAATAGAAGCGGGTTAGTTTCTATTTGTCAAGTTAAAAAGAGGTTACTTTTTTGGGTAAAGGTGTGATGGTACCGTCGTACTTAATATCGACGATTCAAGCCAGTAAGATGTTGAAGAAATGTTGCTCGGGTTTCTTATGTTCAATTGTTGACACACGAGTTCTTGGACAACTAGTAAAAGATATTCCAATAGTTTGAGAATTTTAAGATGTTTTTCCCGATGAGTTACCCAATGTATTGATTGAAAGAGAGATTAAGTTCATAATAGAAGTAGTACCAGGGTCACAACCGGTATCCAAAGCACCGTACCGAATGGCGCCGGTAGAATTGAAAGAATTGAAAATTCAGTTAGAAAAACTGTTGGAGAAGGGTTTTATCTGACCTAGTGTTTTGCCTTGGGGAGCTCCTGTCTTGTTTGTCAAGAAGAAGGACTGGATAATGCGTATGTGCATCGTCTATCGAGAGTTAAACAAGTTGACCGTTAAGAACAAATATCCGTTACCGCGAATAGATGACTTATTTGATCAGTTGCAAGGGGCTCAAGTATTTTCGAAGATCGACTTAAGATCCGGATACCATCAGTTGAAAGTCAAGGAAGAGGACGTAGAGAAGACAACTTTCAGAACTAGATGTGGTCATTTTAAATTTCTGGTTATGCCGTTTGGAGTGACTAACGTGCCAACTGTTTTCATGGACTTGATGAATCGTGTTTTCAAGGAATATTTAGATGAGTTTGTTATTGTAGTCATAGATGACATCCTAATCTATTCCAAGAGTGTTGAAGATCACGAATACCATATACGATTAGCCCTACACTGACTACGCGAGAAGAGTTTGTTTGGAAAATTAAAGAAGTGTGAATTTTGTTTGACAGAGATTGCTTTTATTGGACATATAGTATCAGTGAAAGGAATTTCCATAGATACTCAGTAGATAGAAGTTGTTACCAATTGGTTGAGACCGACAAATGTGACACATATTCAAAGTTTCGTAGGATTAGCTGGTTATTGTTAGAGGTTTGTGAAGGACTTTTCACGTATAGCAGTGCCGATGACACAGTTAATGATGAAAGATGTTGCTTTTGAATGGAGTCCGAAATGTGAGAAAAGTTTTTCAAGAGTTGAAAAGTCGACTAGTGAAAGCACCAATCTTAGCTATTCAAACGGGGACTGAAGGGTTTGTCATTTATAGTGATGCTTCATATAGAGGTTTAGGGTGCATTCTTATGCAAGGTTACAAGGTCATTGTATATGCGTCGAGACAACTTAGGCTGCACGAGAAGAACTATCCGACATGTGATCTAGAATTGGCCGTTGTGATTTTTGGATTAAAGATTTGGCGTTATTACTTATACGGGGAGAAATGTGAGATATATACGGATCATAAAAGTTTAAAGTACTTGTTCATGCAATGAGATTTGAATATGAGGCAAAGGAGATGGTTAGAGTTGATGAAGGACTATGATTTGTCAATTCAGTATCATCCGGGAAAGGCAAATGTAGTCGCCGATGCTCTTAGTCGTAAAGCACCAACCAACGTAGCTTTAAATTTGACCTCTCAGAGAGAATTGATTCGAGATATGGAGAATTTGGAACTTGAAGTGATTCCGAGGATTGAAAGTGGCTTGATGCCGACGATTGTGGCACAACCACTCTTGATTCACGAGATTACAGAGAAACAACTTTAGGATGTGGCTTTGAAGAAGATTTGTGATGAAATTCTGATGGGCAAGCAATTGGATTCACTTTTGAAAATAATGTTTTGAGATTGAGGAGTCGAATTTGTGTACCTAACGAAAAAGAGTTGAAACAAAATATCTTAGAGGAAGCGCACAATACGAAGTACACCGTTCATCCGAGAAGCACCAAGATGTATAGAGACTTAAGACATATTTATTGGTGGCCGGGAATGAAGAGAGAAGTAGCATGCTACGTTTCACGATGTACGAGTTGTCAACAAGTGAAGGCCGAACACCAAGTACCTTCGGGATTGTTACAACCGTTATTGATAGTCAAGTGGAAATGGGAACACATAACAATGGACTTTGTTAGTGGGTTTCTGAGGTCTAAGAAATTGAACACTATCATTTAGGTGATCGTTGACCGTTTGACGAAGTCGTCACACTTCCTACTGCTTCGAACAACCAAGCCGAGGATTTTAGCTACGTTGTATATCCGCGAGATTGTGAGACTACATGGTATACCAGTTTCTATCATTTTGGATAGGGATAGTAGCTTTACATCGAAGTTTTGAAGAGCCTTGCAAGAAGCAATGGTTACCACATTGCATTTTAGTACCGCTTTTCACCCTCAGACTGATGGTCAATCAGAAAGAGTAATCCAGATTTTTGAAGACATACTTCGCTTATGTGTACTTGATTTTCAGGGTGATTGGGAAGGTCACTTGCCGTTGATTGAGTTTGCATACAACAATAGTTTTCAGTCGAGCATTAGGATGGCTCCTTATAAAGCTTTGTATGGTTGGTGATCTCATCAAAATCAAGATAAAAAGTATACTCTACTTTAAAAGATTTGTAGTGTGGAAGTAGAGGTTGAACCCACAGAGATTGAAATACTAAAACACTTTAATTTTAAAACATAAAGCCTAGTTAATTAAGAAAATAGAATTTTGATTTTTGATTTTAATTAAACTAAGAACAATGAAAATAAATCTAAATTATGAAAGCAATTAAGAATTGTTTTAATAAATGTGTGTAATGAACCTAGGATTTCAAATCCACCACTAGCTTCATAATAAGGGTATCTATGCATTCAATTACCTTATTATGTTGGATGATAATGGGGAATCGTAGCTACAAGCCCGATTCCTCCGTTAAGAAGATAACCACGATTCAAGCATCAGTATAATTCATCTTCGACTGACACAGAGTATCTCATACTAAACTAGGATTGCGACACACTCCGTATTCCTTAGGCATGAACTATTAGACTACTTGATATCATAATTCAAATAAGCACCATTACACATAAATAATCCATATAAGCACAGCAAATATAGATTATTGAGCACATCACATTCAAAATAGATCTAAGAGAAGAATAGATTTTGAAAGCAACGATTTAATCAATGAATACGATTTTATTACTTAAATCCTCTATACATGTAATCATCATCCATACATAATAAATCTAAAAGAAAAACATAAAAAACACCCTATTTCTTGGCTAGGGTTTCATTGAAACCCTAGATATTGGTCTAGGTGGCCATAGAATCGAAGATTGGCAAGAGGTTGATGGAGGAGGCCATGGGAATCCTTGATCTTCTTCTTCTTCTCCTTGGTTTCCTCTCTTCAATGGCTGAAGTTTTGGTTATGGAAGGATGTGTATAATGTTGTGTAACCCCAAAATTGATTTAGAATAGGATTTATAAAGATTTTGGAAGGATTAGGAGGCTTGTCTAAACCTAATCGCACTAAAACTACGTATTTACATTTTTGGACGTCGTATGCACAAACCACCTTCACTGGGCGCTCTTATTTGACAAAATACGCGTTTTTGGTTTTTTCACAGGTCGCTCGCATGAGGTACTTTTCACTGCCCAACGCAACTTTTGTAGAATTGCGTTAACTTTTTGCTCGGACCACGGATTGACTCGCCATTTGTGGCTGCACGTTCTCAACTTAAGGATCTACATTTTATTTCTCTAGAGAAATTTCTCAAATCCAAAGTCTTCCTTGTCAAAAAATGCAATTTATCGAGACTGCTACTGTCTTCAACTTTCAACGGAATCATCTTTTGAGCACAGAATGTCTTCCAAAGCCACTAATCATTGAATTTTAGTGCATTTTCATATTAATGCTCCAAAACCTACAAAACATAGAATACTGATTAAAAAGAATTAATAACTAAATGAAGTGGGCTAATAAAGTGTATCTTCAAGACTATAAACGGGAACTATTCATCGCCGATCACACCCCCAAACCTACACTTTACTAGTTCTCAAGCAGAGAAAAACATAAAATAAAACTGAAGTACAATTAAAATATCCTAACTCACTATCGCAGGCAACGCGATTGCATTTAGCATATGAAACAAGCCTTTTAAACCCCTAGGTGTTCCTAGTAGGACGAGTGAAGTCTCGTGAGGTTTATCGTCGAATAAAATACCAACAACCATATTTATTTCATTATATATTTAAAAAAAATTTATAAAAAAGAAAACAATTGTTCAATACTCCTTATTGTAAAACAATGACTTGAAATAGAAAAAATAATAAGAAAAAATGGAACAAAATGTCTACCTACGTCATGAAAAACAATCCCAAGCACATGCATCGTATATATCAATAGAGTTTCTCATAAACTTGCACATGTGTGATGTGGTAGTCAATGAACACGCGCATGTCATGAACTTGGATTATAACTCGGATAACCATCCAACTATATATGCTTCGACTACGAATCTCACAATGTTAATTACACTTTCAAATGAAACACTTAGAAACATGTGTAATTTCTCGGGTATATGGGAGCGAAGGATATATGTTTTCAAAACAAGCAATGCTCATATATGACACGAAAAGACACATAACATGAAAGAACAGTAGTCTCATGGATAGGACGCCAACAGTCAAGAAAAATCAATCATTACCATGTTTTAATCCCCCTCCCATCATTTACATATCCAAACCATGTTTTTTAGGATCAAATAGGACTTTTCAAGGTTGTAACGTGGCTCAGGCAATGAAAAAGAATAGAACGGATTCATCAAGTAATCTTCAGAATGGCATTGTAAGGCATATTCAATTTCTTTCATTCATTTTTCTACCAACTTCATCTTTTCAGTCTCTTCTTTCATTTGTCTTTTTATTCTTTCAACTTTTTTCTTTCTTTTCTTCTATCAAACTTTTCTTTTCTTTCGTTTCTTCTATCAAACTTTTTTTTCCTTTTCTTTTTCGTTGCTTTTGAAATGAATATTCATTGAATACCAAGGCAACTACCCCAAACATCATCTTGTTTTCTTCTTTTTCTCAATTGACACACCGCCTTATCACCAGTAAAGTTGACGAATCTCTCAATGGTGAACTCCAAGTTGGAGCAAAAAAAAATGTATAATGGTGATTAAAGAAAAATGGCATGTTAGCGGTTCAAAGGGGCGAACTAAGAAAATTTTATCATTTTTCGGCCGGTGGTAAACAAAGAGGGCCTACCATCATTTCCTACAGTCATATGGTTCTTCAATGTTTATGACAGAAGATTATTAGCATGGTAGCAAATATTTTAACTTGACTATCAACCAAAATAAGAATAATGACACTAAATAACAAGTTAATGTGCTATTTATTTGACAAACACAAATGTATTTATAACCCTCTAAAAAGAAAAGATAGGCTCAAAAGCTCACCGGGTTTAGTCTCCATACTATGTGTTATCTAGAAATCCGAATCATATTATAGTTCACATCAAACATGTGTTCAAGCGACTACGTGCAGTGCATAGCTTTATGTACAATTCTATGATATAAAACTACAATTCGAATGATACATAACCTAAACGTCGCATCATGACTTGAGCAAATGTTTAGCCACATCTTCCTTGTTTACCATTCTATAACAATCCAAGTCACATAACAAGAAGTATCGACTCGAGAATGCAAAAATGTCGGTAACTTCATTTATTTAAGCACAAGTATCAAAATTTTATTGAAAAATTGGTGCATAATAATGTGCATATGAGTGCATACCCCCAAACCTAAATCTTTCATTGTCCCCAATGAAACAATACAATGAAAGAAAGGAGAGCATGTAAGGAAGGAATGACATTACCTCGATCTTGGCAATCACAAACCAGGTAAACATATATTAATATGGCGATAAAGTTCAATTGCTCCAAATCGAGCCACTAATTCACCTGTCAATACTCGACCAAAAAAAATAAAAAAACAAAAGATCAGTGATAGCTATAGAAATATATATATATATATGTATATATAATGCAGACCGTGGCGTACTTGTTGAGAAACTAAACTAAAGCCAAAAGACTCAACGAAAATCAAAATGAACAAGCGCAAATGGAACTATCAAAACAAAGAAGGACTCGATCTAAAAGGGACCTAAGAGCGCAACAGAAAGGAGAAAAAAAACATAAGGGTTGGGAGTGAGAAGAAGAGAACAAAAGAGAAAAATAAAAAAATTCCCCTTTCGCGCGCGCGGATCACGCGGCTACCCATCGCACGCGCAATTCCTTGCACGAAGAAATACTGAGGCTTGTTTTATTAAAAAAACTAAAAAATTTTAAGCACAAGTATCGACTCGAGAATGCAAAAACGTCGGTAACATCGTTTATTTAAGCACAAGTATCAAAATTTTATTAAAAAATTGGTGCATAATAATGTGCATATGAGTGCATACCTTGTGGATACCGGCATTTGGGCCCACTTTTGTTTTAATTTTAAAACAATTTTCAAATTTCAAATACAATGAGTCGCCACTTAATGTTTTTAGGAAATTAAGAAACCATTTTTAAAAGCAACCGATCTTTTGCGAAACCAAAGATAATCTGGGTCCGGGGATTATGGAATGAAAGGGGCAGGAGCCCGGCGGACTAAAACACCCCCTTTCATCCTATCTCGTGATAGGCCTCTACTCATCATCCTATTTAATTGAATTAATAATCTAAGCATGCCCTTAACTAATACATATATATAAGTATACATATCATAAGCATATCAAAAAGGGTGTAAAATTGCTAACGATAAAATATTATTCATAAGCCATATAATACAAGTAGTAAGCAAAATAATGTGCAAGTAGGGAACTAGAGAACTTACCCGGGATCCAGCCGCAAAATGGGAAATGTGCAATGCATGGAAAGAATAGAAATCCTAGGAAAAATGTCTCTAATCACATACACACATAAGGCAAGACCTAAGCTAAGGTGTCGCGCATGGAGTCAAAAATCAATTAAAATCAAGGAATGAAATAAACTAGAGAAGGAGTTGAGAAATTGTATCTCAAATGCGTTACAAAACAAAGATTAGTACACATACCTTGATCAAAGATATCAAATAATCAACCCTGAGCTTCTAGCTTAAATCTATCAAGCATGGAAAGAATTGATAAAACTATGAATTTCTTTTGATTAGTTAGAGCCATACCACCTCTATAGATATACATGCCTCAACTAGAAGCCAATGTAATGCTCATATAGAGGTTCTATAATCCCAACACGATCATAAGGAATCCATGTTTATGTTCAATTAGGTTCAAGTAAGCCTAATTTTATCCAAGAACTAGTTCTAATCATAAACATCAACATACATGAATGAATGAATGAACATGAACAAGAATGAGATATGAATTTATTCACTAATTTGGATCATTTGGCCTCTGGATTTAAGCTAAATTATCATTATTCAAAACATGATTTGGGTTCCAAGATGATGATGCCAAAAGTTGGTAAGAGTAAAGTAGAGCAATTTAAGGAGAGCCGGGGGACCCTACTAATGCAGGTACCTACGTCCACGTGTGTCTGAGCACGTTCACTATACTGTAAAAGAGCCAGGTGCCTGTGGTGAACCAACAAGTCTGGAGCTACCGTAGGCCGGCCGGGCATGTTGATGAATGCTATAGGGGTACTGTGTAGACTGAAAAGTCGGTCCCTTCAATGGGGGGTGAGAGGTCTCTTTTATAGATTTAAGAGATATACTCGTACATGGATAAGGAAATATAATCCAATTAGGATGTGATTGGCACCAATCAAGTAAGTTTCCTAATTGTATTAGGATTGATTGGCATTAAATGTGGGGGTTTCCTAAATGGATTAGGAAATAATTTGCACTTTCCATTAGTCTTCTAGCTTGAGTAGGAAACTGCCCGTAATGCTCGGGATCATGCCTGTTGGCCCGGATGAGCTGTTTACGCGGTGGGATGTGCCCGTGCAGTTTTCCCGACCTGTTGGCTGGGTCGTGGATGAACCGCTTGGGATGATGAGTTTCAGGTATACTAGACCGCTCGGGCTGATGCTTGTCCGAGGAGTTGTGCATGATTTGACCGGGATATGGACTGGCTGCTAATTTGAACCGCTCGGTTATAGGATAGAGCCAATTTTGGGTGTATAAGCTGCCCCCTATTTCCAAGGTTGGCCATATGCTATATCAGGGCAAGTTTGGAAATCAGTTTGATGTTACTTGCCACTGTCTGAGTGCTTGGGGAAGCTGTCTCGGGGCTTTTGAGCCTGGTGAGTCCTCAGGAACTGGCTGAGAGTTGAGACCCAGCCTAGCTCGGGACCTTTAGGTGCTCGGGAACTGACCGGGAGTTGAGACCCAGCCTAATTCGGAGTCTTTGAATGCTCGGGAAGTGATCGAGAGTTGAGACTCGGCCTACTTCGTAGTCTTTTTGCTTGAGTTAGCCTCCAGGATGGTTATCTTCTGCCCGTGAACCTTCGTCAAGGTTGTGGGTAGAAGAATTTTACCATGTTGGAAAAACTGACCTAAAGCGTATCGCTCTAGGGTCCTTTTATGTTAACTCCCCAGGATGGTTGTCTTCTGCCCAGTTAGCCTTCGTCAAGACTGTTGGGAGAAGAGCTTGACCATGTTGGTGGAGTTGACCTAGAAAGTGTCGTTGTAGGGTCCTTTTTGCTCCTCTATCGTGGGCCAACCTAAGAGATTTTAGTCACCTCTATCGTGGGCCAACCTAAGAGATTTTAGTCACCTCTATCGTCGGTTTGGACCTAAGTGGAGTTAATGCCTCTGAGTACTGTAGGTGCTCAGGTTGTCCAAGATTTTGACTTGGTTATCCGCGAGGCCAGTAGATACCCACTGTAATTGCCTGTTTAGTTCACTGCACCATCTTGCCCCCCAAGCTTTAGCTAAGACGAGGGTCTTACAGAGGCTAAGGCTGTAGGTAACCGACCTGGAACATGGTGGTTGCAGGGTCTTTTGAAACTTGCCATCATCAGCCACCTAGGGGGTTTGCCCCCATCGTCGGTTGGACCTAAGTGAAGCTTGTGCCTCGGGGTTAGGCCCGAGGTCTTTATATGCATCGGGGTTAGGCCCGAGGTCATTGTATGCCTCGGGGTTAGGCTCGAGGTCTTTGGATGACCTCTCTGACAATCGGTGGAGCCTCATGTGGTGATCAGGCAAGTACCACTGTAGTCGGGCTCATCTAGAATGATGGAGACAGGGGGTCGAATCAGGATCGTCGGGCTCCTGATTTCTCTGTGCTGGAGGCAAAGTTGGAACTGCTTGATCCTGACTGATGTGAACTGGAGGTCGGGTCAGGATCGCCGAACCTTGCCTGCTGTGAGCTAGAGATCCGGTCGGGGCTGCCTGACCCGGACTGCTGTGAACTGGTGGTCGGGTCGGGATTGCCGGACTCAGACTGTTGTGAACTGGAAGAACTGTCAGAACTCCCGGGCTGATCTCGCTTTCGCTTACCTCTGGAAGGCTCGTTGCTTTCTTGCCCGGTGTATTTGGTCTTCAGAAACTCTTCAATGTCAGCGTATTTTCCAACCCTCTCAGAGAGCTTAACCAAAGTTTTTGGTCAGTTTTTGTGGAACGACGTGGCGTACTTGGTGTGTTGAACTCCCGAGCAGAAGGCTATGATGGCGATTGTCTCGTTCAAATTGCGGATTTGAAGCTTCTATTGGTTGAACCAGTCGGTGAACTCCTTGAGGGACTCATTATTCTGTTGTCTGACCGTCAGTAGCTGTATGTCTGGCTTTGGCCGTTCATGTATGCCGACGAACTGGTTGATGAACTGCTTGCTGAGTTGTTTGAAACTGCAGACCGATCGGGGCTTCAAGGAGTAGAACCACTGCACGACCGAGCCTTTCAAAGTGCTGGGGAAGGCTAGGCAATGTAGTTCATAGGAGTTGGGGGCTAGGGCCATCTGAGCCTTATAGGTCCGGACGTGGTTGACCGGGCTTCCCGAGCTGTTATAGGGATCTAGGCGAGGCTGCTTGAATTTGCGCGGGATGGAGAATCTCGTGATCTAGCTGGAAAATGGTGACTCTGTCTCGGTATTGGCTTGATTCGAAACACGCCTTTGACCAAGCTTTTTGGCCACTCTGTCAATCTGCTTCTGCAAGTCCTTGATTCGGGCTTCCACTCCTTCCCGACCGGTATCTGAGGGGTTGGTTGGATTGGTGGAAGAGGCTTCTTCTTCATGGTGGTGTGCTGTCCTCTGGGATCGGGCTCGACTATGGCTCCGGGTAACCGTTCGCCTAGGGACAACTCGGCTCTTGACCGAGTGACCCTGGACTGATTCCTGAGCCATATGCTCCTGCCTTTCCTTTCGGGCAGCACGCCCACTATTGATGTCTCTAGCATCCTCAACACGGGACGGGTTGGCTCGGGCACGTTGTCTGGTCAAGATCGGTTCTTGATCGTACGCAATGTTCTCGGGTCATTTTCCGGCCACTGGAGGACTGCTTTTCTGGGCTAGCAGGGCTTCGATCTATTGCTGAATTTGACGCTGGCCCTCCAAGAGTTGTATGAGGGTCGCGGTGACCTGCTCGGATACCATGACTGCCGCAGCCGGTGCCTGGGCCGGCGGAACATCCCGGTCGGATTGCTGATCAGCCTTCTTATCCTTCTTCGGTGGCATGACGATCAGTCAAGAGATTTGTTGATGAGAAGACTTGTCGCTTCCCACAGACGGCGCCAAGATGATGATGCCAAAAATTAGTAAGAGTAAAGTAGAGCAATTTAAGGAGAGAGAGAGAGTGAGAGACTGGTTTTTTGTATGTGGTTCGGCCCTGTTAATGAAGTTACCTACGTCCACGTGTGTGTCTGAGCACGTTCACTATACTGTAAAAAAGCCGGGGGCCTGCGATGAACCAACAAGTCTGGAGCTACCGTAGGCCGGCCGGGCATGTTGATGAATGCTCTAGGGGGCTGTGTAGACTGAAAAGTCGGCCCCTTCAATGGGGGGTGAGAGGTCTGTTTTATAGATGTAAGAGACATACTCGTACATGGATAAGGAAATATAATCCAATTAGGATATGATTGGCACCAATCAAGTAAGTTTCCTAATTGTATTAGGATTGATTGGCATTAATTGTGGGGGTTTCCTAACTAGATTAAGAAATAATTTGCACTTTCCATTAGTCTTCTAGCTTGAGTAGGAACTGCCCGTAATGCTCGGGATCATGCATGTGGGCCCGGATGAGCTGTTCCTGTGGTGGGATGTGCCTGTGCGGTTTTCCCGACCTGTTGGCCGGGTCGTGGATGAACCGCTCGGGATGATGAGTTTTGGGTAGACTAGACCGCTCGGGCTGATGCTTGTCTGAGGAGTTGTGCATGATTTGACTGGGACATGGACTGGCTGCTGATTTGAACCACTCGGTCATAGGATAGAGCCAATTTTGGGTATATCACAAGACATTAGGAAGCCATCTAAGTTAAAATCAATGAGATTAGACAAAAACAGTGACTGTTTTTCCTAAATTACAGATAACATACCAGATTTTAAAAGGTAGAAAAACCATTCTTACAACGGTTCGATCTTAATGATTTTTGGATATGACATGCCTCTGCGAGTGTAGTTTCTAACCCAAAAAGAAAATCAAGATTTGAATGGTGAGATCTCTAGGAATATGGAAAACACTAGACATCACTCAGGAATCTGCAACTCTCTGTCCAGAGATCTTGTACGATTTTCTAAAAATAGTAAAAAAATGAGAAACACTTAGATATTTTTAGGGTATCTTCCTAACACATTGAGATACTTATAAAAAATTATTAGAGACCCAGAAAATTCTATTAAGGTTCTGATGTATTAATTTTAAAACGGACTTACTGTTCTGAAATTTTGGACAGAGAGTTGCTTGTTTTGAAATCATAAGATCTAACCATCTTAGACATGGAATTTTATCAAAACAAAAATTGCAGAGATGCTTAAATGAGTTATGAACATCCTCCAATTGGTCTCATCCATTTCCAATGAATCATGACTCTATAAAAAATCTTTGATCACGATTTGTTTATGGATTCACTGCACCTTTATTAAATTGATGTTCGTATTTTGAATCAATCTTGATCCATGATTATTGGAATAGATAATGAAGCATGAAGAGATTCATAGATTTAGCCTTAATGGATTTCCACAATAGATCACACAATAAGAGAATCCTAAGGTCTTACTTAATCTTATGAATTTTGAATGTAAACTATGAAAATCTACATCTAATCCCTCTCTCAAACATATGATCCTTGAGGAATATAGGATTATGATATGCTATTCTCCTCTCAAATTAATGGTCCTTGGAGACTAAATGAGACTCAACTCTACTCAAATCTCTATGGAATATAGTATAGATTCTATAAGATTCCTAGTAGGGAGATCCAAGTCATGAGCTAAGACTTAAACCCAAACAATTATGTGTAGATATGACCTTGACCAATCTTAATCCCCATATAAATCATAGGATCATAAGGAATTAGAGGATCAAACTCAAAGATATCTAATGAGGTATTGAAGATCTCATAGATCCTATGAGAAGAATATAAACAAAAGAAATGAAATCAAAGGTTATTTGAAAATTTCAAGTCAAAACTCTTTTACTGTTAAATCCAAAGCTCTATTTAGACCCAAATTAATGAAATGTTATGAGATTCAATCACAAGCTCTAAGTGGTGTGTGATGAAATGGGGTAGGAAGAGAGGTTTTAAAAATGTGTGAAGTTCCTAGAACTATGAACTTGTGATTGAATTTACCTAATTTTACCAAGGATTGAGAGGTTACCTCTATGACCTCAAGGATTTCTTCTATTTCTTAGGAAGCTCTTCCAAAAATCTTCAAATTCTTCTTCAATTCTTCAATTTCTTCAAGAAAACTTTCTTCTTCCTCTCTCAATTCTCTCTCTATTGCCTATATAACTCTTGTATCTCTCTCTCTAAGATTAAGTGAAAAGTTCAAAAGTTAAGTAAAAGTCCCAATAATGGAGATGAAGGTCTGTTTATATAGACCAACATGACAAGGTTAAATGGGTAAATTCGGGTGAAAACTCATGTGCAAAGTTTTCTTCTAAAACATATGAGAAAAACAGTCTGTTACAGTGCGCGGCACTCGATGACTGTTTGCGGCACTCGCTGAGTGCTGCCGGCTTTCCCGCGTGCCGCGGCTAACAGAATTTTGCCCTCTTTTTAATTTTCAACATATATATTAACATAAACTTAATTTATCTAGTAAAGTATATACTAATGTACTGATATTTGCAATGTACTTTATTCAAATATACCCATATACATGGTATACATTCCCATATATTATTTTATTTCTTTTTTATTTTTATTTTTTCTCTTTTCTTCTTTTTTTTTTCTTTTCTTTTCAAGACTTCTTTTCCTAAAAACTCTTTCTTTTCTTCTCTCTCTCTCTCTCTCTCTCTCTCTCTCTCTCTCTCTCTCTCTCTCTCTCTCTCTCTCTTTTCTTCTTTTTTATATATATCTTATTATCATTACTATATATATATACATATTATTTTGAATGTATTCTCAGACTGATTTCCTCACACGTTCTTCATCATTCATGCTTTCTTTCAAATACCCAATTTCTCCTTCTTTTATTTATTTTTTATTTTAAAACTTTACTTGAAGAATCTTTGAAGAATTTGAATTTTCTGGAAGAACTCCGAATTTCACCGGTCATCGTCATCATCGGTCTTAAGAGGTAACCAATCCCCGAATTTGACGTTTGGTCAAAATCGGGGTGTCTACATACCCCCAAACCTAAATCTTTCATTGTCCCCAATGAAACAATACAACGAAAGAAAGGAGAGCACGTAAGGAAGGAATGACATTACCTCGATCTTGGCAATCACAAACCAGGTAAACATATATTAATATGGCGATAAAGTTCAATTGCTCCAAATGGATCCACTAATTCACCTGTCAATACTCGACCAAAAAAATAAAAAAAACAAAAGAACAATGATAGTTATAGAAATATATATATATATATATGTATATATAATGCAGACCGTGGCGTACTTGTTGAGAAACTAAACTAAAGCCAAAAGACTCAACAAAAATCAAAACGAACAAGTGCAAATGGAACTATCAAAACAAAGAAGGACTCGATCTAAAAGGGACCTAAGAGCGCAACAGAAAGGAGGAAAAAAAACATAAGGGTTGGGAGTGAGAAGAAGAGAACAAAAGAGAAAAATACAAAAAGTCCTCTTTCGTGCGCGCGGGTCGCGCGGCTACCCATCGCACGCGCGATTCCTCGCGCGAAGAAATATTGAGGCTAGTTTTATTAAAAACACTAAAAAATTTTAAGCACAAGTATCGACTCGAGAATGCAAAAAGGTAGGTAACATCGTTTATTTAAGCACAAGTACCAAAATGTTATTGAAAAATCAGTGCATAATAATGTGCATATGAGTGCATACCCCCAAACCTAAATCTTTCATTGTCCCTAATGAAACAATACAACAAAAGAAAGGAGAGCACGTAAGGAAGGAATGACATTACCTCGATCTTGGCAATCACAAACTAGGTAAACATATATTAATATGGTGATAAAGTTCAATTGCTCCAAATGGAGCCACTAATTCACCTGTCAATATTCAACCAAAAATATAAAAAAACAAAAGAACAGTGATAGCTATAGAAATATATATATGTATATATAATGCAGACCGTGGCGTACTTGTTGAGAAACCAAACTAAAGCCAAAAGACTCAACAAAAATTAAAACGAACAAGCGCAAATGGAACTATCAAAACAAAGAAGGACTCGATCTAAAAGGGACCTAAGAGCCCAACAGAAAGGAGGAAAAAAAACATAAGGGTTGGGAGTGAGAAGAAGAGAACAAAAGAGAAAAATACAAAAAGTCCCCTTTTGTGCGCGCGGGTCGCGCGGCTACCCATCGCACGCGCGATTCCTCGCGCGAAGAAATATTGAGGCTTGTTTTATTAAAAACACTAAAAAATTTTAAGCACAAGTATCGACTCGAGAATGCAAAAAGGTAGGTAACATCGTTTATTTAAGCACAAGTACCAAAATGTTATTGAAGAATCAGTGCATAATAATGTGCATATGAGTGCATACCCCCAAACCTAAATCTTTCATTGTCCCTAATGAAACAATACAACGAAAGAAAGGAGAGCACGTAAGGAAGGAATGACATTACCTCGATCTTGGCAATCACAAACTAGGTAAACATATATTAATATGGTGATAAAGTTCAATTGCTCCAAATGGATCCACTAATTCACCTGTCAATATTCAACCAAAAATATAAAAAAATAAAAGAACAGTGATAGCTATAGAAATATATATATGTATATATAATGCAGACCGTGGCGTACATGTTGAGAAACCAAACTAAAGCCAAAAGACTCAACAAAAATTAAAACGAACAAGCGCAAATGGAACTATCAAAACAAAGAAGGACTCGATCTAAAAGGGACCTAAGAGCGGAACAGAAAGGAGAAAAAAAAACATGATGGTTGGGAGTGAGAAGGAGAGAACAAAAGAGAAAAATACAAAAATTCCACTTTCGCGCGCGCGCGGGTTGCGTTGCTACCCATCGCACGCGCGATTCCTCGCGCGAAGAAATACTGAGGCTTGTTTTATTAAAAAAACTAAAAAATTTTAAGCACAAGTATCGACTCAAGAATGCAAAATTGTCGGTAGCATCGTTTATTTAAGCACAAGTATCAAAATTTTATTGAAAAATCGGTGCATAATAATGTGCATATGAGTGCATACCCCTAAACCTAAATCTTTCATTTTCCCCAATGAAACAATACAACGAAAGAAAGGAGAGCACGTAAGAAAGGAATGACATTACCTCGATCTTGGCAATCACAAACCAGGTAAACCTATATTAATATGGCGATAAAGTTCAATTGCTCCAAATGGAGCCACTAATTCACCTGTCAATACTTGACCAAAAAAAATAGAAAAACAAAAGAACAGTGATAGATATAGAAATATATATATATATATGTATATATAATGCAGACCGTGGCGTACTTGTTGAGAAACTAAACTAAAGCCAAAAGACTCAACGAAAATTAAAACGAACAAGCGCAAATGGAACTATCAAAACAAAGAAGGACTCGATTTAAAAGGGACCTAAGACCGCAACAGAAAGGCGAAAAAAAAAACATAGGGGTTGAGAGTGAAAAGAAGAGAACAACGAGAAAAATGCCAAAATTCCCCTTTTGCGCGCGCGGGTCACGCGGATACGCATCGTACGCGCGATTCCTTGCGCGAAGAAATACTGAGGCTTGTTTTATTAAAAAAACTAAAAAATTTTCTATGTCCAAAACTTGCCTACGCAGGCCGCTCGAGTAGCCTCGTTCTCTCTTTTCTTTCCTTTCAATGTGAATAAGTTTAAAATACATTGACCACAACCCCTAAACCTGTCCTGAAAATGAAATACTGACTCAAAATGACCCAAAAAGTGTACAAATATAAGAAAACGAAATGATAAAAGCTTGGGTTGCCTCTCAATAAGCGTTGTCTTTTACGTCTTCAGCTAGATCGTGCTACGCTCAAGACTTATGGAGGCCAAAACTCGGACTTTGTGCCCCAATTAATAGGAGGAAAATCACGGTTGATTACCAAAATAATATCTTTATGAGTTAATTTGTTCATTGGTTCCTCATGTTCATGTTCAAATCGATTCTTCACCTTTCAAGTAAATTCATCATTAGGGTCTTTTTGTTCATTGTGCATTATATCCTTCCCCTTACTCATGTTTATTACATTATTGGGTCCATTAGCTTGTCTAACATCACTCTCCGCAACATATGGGTAATCATCATCAGTGGGAGGTTGATCAACAGTGTTAAAAATGTTTAATTTTAGTTTCATGTTTCCAAACGACACTTTCATTACCCCCGTTCAACAGTTGACACGCGCATTAGCGGTGGCTAAGAATGGACAACCAAGAATGATAGGAGTGTGTTTCCTAGCATCTATCACTAGTTCAGTATCAAGGACCATGAAATCGACGGGATAATAGCATTTGTCAACTTTAACAAGGACGTCTTCGACGATTCCCCTGGGGATTTTGACTGAATGATCCGCTAATTGTATGGTAGCGGCCATGGGCTTAAGTTCACCTAATCCTAGTTGTTTGTAGATGGTGTAAGGTAAGAGATTAACACTTGCTCCTAAGTCCAAGAGAGCCCGATGAATGATAGTGTTACCTATGACACATGAAATCGTTGGTGTTCCGGGATCCTTATATTTTGGAGGAGCGTGTTGGAAAATTAACTTACTTTTTCGATGAGGAAGACCTTTTTCAGAGTATGACTGCGCAACTTGCGCTTTTGAGTGCATAGGTCTTTAAGACATTTAGCATAAGTGGGAATTTGTTTAATAGCGTCGAGGAATGGAATATTTATTTTCACTTGTTTAAACACCTCGAGTATATCATCAGTTTTTGACCCTTTCTTTGAAAGATGTGACGGTTCTTCAATGTTTGGTGGGAAAGGCATTTTTGGAGCATAATTAATGGGGACCAGTTCGTTTTCTTTCCTAATTCGACTCGTGTCCTCACCCTTCTCTTGATTCAAATTAATGTTCACATCTTTTAAATCATCTCTCAGAATCTCTATAACTTCTTCCTCATGGGTAGTTATCCTAGTCGAGATAGCATTTACTTGCTCACTCATACCCTCAATCTCATATTGTCCCTTAGGGTTTTTAATAGTTTGACTACACAACTTACCCTCGTTTATATAACTCACCGCATTAGCTAGTTGTCCCATTTGGGACTAAAGCTTTGCAATGGATTGTGCGTGAGAGTGCATAATTTGTGTTTGTGCTTGCACTTGCATTTTGATATTCTTAAGGGACGTCAACACCTTCTCCTCAAATGCATTATCCCTTGGAGGGTTAGGATCAGGAGAGGGGTGTTGGTATTGACTTTGTTGAAAGTGGGGTCGGTAAGTATTAGAAAAATTAATCGTCTCATTATCATTATTATTATATCTCCACGAGAAGTTAGGATAACTTCTGCATGGGGCATCCGGATTGTTCATCATAGGATTACAATTTTTTCATGGGAATTGTTGAATATAGTGTATGTGTTGCTCCACAAATTCTAGAAATTGAGACGCGGATGGGCATGCAAGTGTAGAATGCGAATGATCGGAACATATTTGATAAATTTCGTAAGAGGGTGAGCCCAACGTTTAGTTCATCATCATAAATTGGTAAAGTTTTTTAGATAATTCTTGCAATTCAATTGAGTGACTTAACTCGAACTGCTCCTCTTGCTTAGTTTAAGGGGGAAGGCATCCTTCAAGGCGTACTGACACGGCTTGATGCATCGAATTTTCACTTAACATTTTAAATATTTTCCATGCCTCATCGGTGCTTTTGTGTAGGAAGGTACCTGCATAAATGGCATCGACGGTATTATGAACTAAGGGAATAAGTCCCTCATAGAAGATCTGCGCCACTTGTCACTTGGGAATTTGATGATGTGGGCAAGAGCGCAATAGTTCTTTAAATTGTTCCCAAGTGTCATAGAGCGTTTCCCCATCTTGCATCACAAAGTTCATTATGGATTTTCTTATTTGATTAGTTCTTGTGATGGGGAAAAACTTTTGTAAAAATGCGGTACATAATTCTTCCCATGTTCTAATTGTGTTTGGCTCAAGACATTGGAGCAAATACTTAGCTTTTTTTTTTTAAAGAGAATGGGAAGAGACGCAATTTTAATTCATCATCAGTTAGATTTTGGATTTTCAATGTAGAGCATATGTCTTGGAACTCTCCTAAGTGATGATAAGGATCTTCTTTAATACGGCCATGGAATGAAGGGAGTAGCACAATGGTAGATGACTTTATCTCAAAGTGAGACGCCATCACTTCTGGTAATTCGATATATGCTTGTGGCGTGTAGGCCATAGGAATAAAATAATCTTTTAGCGAGGGGGTTGAGGTATATTAGGGTTATTTCTATTATTTCCGTTGTTCCTGTTGTTTCTAAAGTCGACCATTGGAATATGTTCGATGTTAATAGTTTGAGTTTTTCTTAAACATTTAAGGGTGCTTTGAATTTTGATTTGAAACGATGACGACGGTTTTGGAGTTGATTTGCCATCTAACATCAACCGAGCTCTAGAAGCTTGGGTTGATGGCCTAAGGACTCTTAAAGTACATTCGAGTTCGAGGTTAAGCGGGTATAACTTGGGTTGCTTCGATCGGGTATCGAACATATACTACGAGAACTAATCTAAACTAAGACTGACTTAAACCAATTAAGAAAAAAAACTACGCAAATAAAGACACCATGCACACAACACTACTGTGATGCATGCAATTATCTTGTTACGCAGTGATTCGCGTCAAAACCCAGCGGCCTGGGTTTCCTAGATAATGCACGTGCAAATAACCCCTAAACTAATGCAAATAGTACATCTCAGCGCCCTGACTTACAGTGATTTGAAGCGAATTTTAAAGGAAGCAATTTATTGAATTTTTGCTTTTTTGCATTTTTTGCATTCACATAAGCTCCTTTGAGGTGCTAAGTTCTTCCACTCCGAAACGCTAGAATTTGATGACACGAGAAAATACAAAACAAAAGGAAAAGTTAGTGACACAAAACAAAAACGAGAAATAAGAAAAAGAAAATCAATGTAATATTTACGAATTAGCTAAACTAAGATTTTAAAACTAAAGGTAGTAATTTGCAATATCCGGCAATGGCGCCAAAATTTGATCTAGTCAAAATCAAGATAAAAAGAAAAAGTATACTCTGATGGGTGACGAATAGTTGCCATTTGTAGACCTAAAAATACGCTTTGTTAGCCCATTTTATGTAGTTATTAGTTGTTTTTAAATCAGTATTCTAAATTTTGTAGGTTTTGGAGCACTAACTTGAACTTGCACAAAAATCCAATGATTAGTGGCTTTGGAAGTCATTCCAGGCTCAAAAGATGATTCCGGTGAAAGCTGAATGCAGTAGCAGCCTTGGAAAATTTTATTTTTGACAAAGAATACTTCATATTTGAGAAATTTATCTAGTTAAATAAAATATAGATCTTTGAGTTATGGATGCGTGGCCGTAAACGGTGAGTCAATACGAGGTTCGAGTTAAAAGTTATCGCAATTCTACGATCAGTGCACGAAGTTGAAAAAATCTGAGAAAAAGTTGGAAAAATGGCCAGGTCGCTGGAGAGACCCGCACGCGCAACCCGCATGAGCTACCCAGTGAAAAAGTGAAAAATGCGTATTTCGAGGTACTGAAGACCCCTGTATGATCTGAATTGGCTGAATACGTACAAAATCGTAAAAACAACAATTTTAGTGCGATTAGGCTTAAGAAAGCTTCCTAAATCCTTCCAAAATCTATAAATCCTATTCTAAATCAAATTTAAGGTACACAACATTAGATACATCCATATGTAACAAAAACTTCAGCCATTGAGAAGAGAAATACAAGGAGAAGAAGAAGAAGATCAAGGATTTCCATGGCCTCCTCCATCAACCTCTTGCCAATCATCACTTCTATGGCCAACTAAACCTAGATCTAGGGTTTCAATGAAACCCTAGCCAAGTAATAGGGTGTTATTTATGTTTTTCTTTTAGTTTTATTATATATGGATGATGATTACATGTTTAGAGGAAATCGTACTTCTATTGATTAAATGATTGCTTTCAAAATCTATTCTTGTCTTAGATCTATTTTGGATGTGATGTGCTCAATGATCTATATTTGCTGTGCTTGTATGGATTATTTACATGTAATGGTGCTTAATTGAATTGTGATATCAAGTAGCCGAATAGTTCATGCCTAGGAAAGACGGATTGTGCCACAACCCTAGTTTAGTGTGAGACAATCCGTGCCAACCGAAGATGAATTATGTTGGTGCTTGAATCGTAGTTATCTTCTTGATGGAGGAATTGGGCTTGTAGCTACAATTCTCCATTATCATCCAATGTAATAAGCTAATTGAATGCATAAATACCTTTATTATGAAGCTAGTGGTGGATTTGCAATCCTAGGTTCACTTTAAATATCGTTTAAAATAACTTTTAATTGCTTTCATAGTTTAGATTTATTTTATTGTTCTTAGTTTAATTAAAATCACAGTCAAAATCCATTTTTCTTAATTAATTAGATTTAGGTTTTAAAATTAAAGTGCTTTAGTACTTAAATCTCCGTGGGTTCGACCTTTACTTCCACACTACAAATCCTTGAAAAGTAAAGTATACTTTTATATCTTGATTTTGATAAGATCAATTTTTGGCGCCATTGCCGGAGATTGCAAATTACTACCTTTAGCTTTAAAATCTTAGGTTAGTTAATTCGTAAATATTAGATTATTTTTTATTTTTCTTATTTTCCATTTTTGTTTTGAGTTACTAATTTTTCTTTTTGTTCTGTAGTTTCTCAAGTAATCAAATTCTAGCATGTCGGAGTAGAAAAGCTTAGCACACCAAAGGAGCTTACGCAATTAAAATAAAATAAAATAAAATGAATATGCATTGCTTCTTTTTAAATTCCGCATCAAATCACTGTAAGTCAGGGTGTTGAGACGCAATTACTTGCATTAGGTTAGGTGTGGAGTGAGCACTGCATTATCTAGGAAAGTCGGGGCGCTGGGATTTGACGCGAATTACTGCATAAGGATAATTACATGCATCATAGTAGTATTGTGTGCTTGCGTGCTTGATTACTTGTGTAGTTATTTTCATTTTTGTTGAGTCAGTCATTGTTTTAGCCTATTTTCTTTTAGTTTATGTTTGGTACACGTTCAAGTAAATCTAAATTACATCTGCTTAATCTTGAACTTGAACGTAATCTTAGAGTCCTTAGGTCATCAACCCAAGCTTCTAGAGCTCGGTTGATGCTAGACGACGAATCCTCATTAACATACAACCTATTCCAATGGCCGACATTGGAAATAGCAGAAATAATGTAAATAATCCTAATATACCCCCGCCTCCTCCGCTTAAAGATTATTTTATTCCTACGGCCTATATGCCACAGGCAAGCATAGAATTACCAGAGGTGACAGCATCTCACTTTGAGATAAAGTTATCTACCATCGTACTACTTCCTTCATTCCATGGCTATCTTAAAGAAGACCCTTATCAGCACTTAGGAGATTTCCAAGATATATGCTCTACTTTGAAAATACAAAACCTAACTGATGATGCGTTAATATTGCGACTCTTCCCATTCTCTTTAAAAGATAAAGCTAAATACTGGCTCCAGTCTCTAAAGCTAAACACAATTAATTCATGGGAAGCCTTACACACTGCATTTTTACAAAAGTTTTTCCCCATCACAAGAACTTATCAGATAAGAAAATTGATAACAAACTTTGTGATGCAAGATGGAAAAACGCTTTATGACACTTGGGAACAATTTAAAGAATTGTTACGCTCATGCCCACATCATCAGGTTCCCAAGTGGCAATTGGTTCAGGTCTTCTACGAGGGACTTGTTCCTTCAATACGTAACACTGTTGATGCCGTTTGTGCGGGTACCTTCCTACACAAAAGCGTCGACGAGGCATGAAATTTTTTTGAAACGTTAACCAAGCCGTGTCGGTACGTCTTGAGGGGTGTCTTCCACCTAAACTCAAGCGAGAGGAGCGTTTCAAGTCGAGTCAGTCAATAGAAATACAAGAACTATCTAAAAAACTTGACCGACTTATGACAATGAACCAAATGACAATCGCACCCTCTTACGAAGTATGTGCATTATGTTCTGAACCTTCTCATAATATCCTTGCATGTCCTTTCGCTTCTCAATTTCCAGAATTTGTGGAACAACACATAAAATCTATTCAACAGTTCCCACGAACTAGTTATAATCCTGTGCCGAATAATTTTCCTAATACTTACCGACCCCAATTTCAACAATATGGATATACACAACCCAACCCAACCCTCTACCTCCTCCACCTCCACACAATAATGCATTTGAGGAGAAAGTGTTGGCCTTACTTGAAAATTTTGGTTCAGTGATATAGTTAGTACACTCTCACACAGTCCATCTGTCACGCCCCGGAGTAAGCCAAAAATAGGGAAAATAAAAATTTTCCTTTATGGGTCCATAGACACGTGACTAGTTTATTAACTGTCCTGTCCTTCTAACTTCGCACCATGCAATCATAAGGGAAATGCTAGAGCATAAGCATGACCTGAACTTATCAGAGTATAAATACAGCAGCGAAAATTAAACAAGAGTTACAATAACTTCAATCCTAATACTAGAGGCCATACTAAACAAATTACATAAACTTAAAAACTTGAAAAACTGCCTATCAGATCTTCGACAAGGCTTTATTCTCCTTGGCTCCACAACACTGCATCCTGAACTCTTCTATCTATCTCCAAACCTGCAACACTCTGGGCATATGAATGCACAGGGCGTAACATGTCGTCAGCCTTGGAACAAGGCTGAGTGAGAGTCTCAACCGCACAATAATCAATAAATACAAAGCATCTCTCGACTCACGTCATAGTTTAGTATTTTAAGATATGGTTAATCTCTTATCAAAAGACGCATTCTCACCACGGACATAGCAGAGGTCTCAACAGGACAGGTAGACAGATAAACATAACATCATAGAATGCATTCTCCTTATTATATCCTTGTGCGTGCAAATGCATGACCAATGCGACTCACTCCCACTCTTACTTTTAAATCAGACACTTTTCAAAACCATTTCATTTTAAAACCAAAACTTTCCAAAACCGAATAATTTCGAACCAAACCATTTTACTCATCAATTCAATCTCATCATTCACTTTCTCTTTCTCATCCACTTGGCAGCAACACGCGGTATATCAAGGATTATAACATGCTATCACAGCCAATTCATACTCATCCCTTGATAGGCCACCGGACGTCTTCACGGCGCACACTATCTGTAAACAATGAAACTGGCACATAGGACGTCTTCAACCATGTGTATACTCTCACCGGTCATCTACACGGCTGAGAAGTATATTAGAGCACTAGCCGGATGTCTTCAACGATACATGGGACGTCTTCAACCACGTATGCACATCACCGGACGTCTTTAACAGCGAGAGGCGCGCTAGGAACCCTAACCATTCATGTCCACCCGGCTCGTCAGCCCTTGATCCATCGGATCTAGAAATCATATCTCTTTCATATTTACATATCTCATCTTACTCACATTTTTATCAAACACCTCTCTTTCTCATACAATGCATGCTAACACATGTCATGAAATGCAAGTGAGTCCACTACCAATACTCATATACAAAACCACTTTCATTCTCTTTATTATTAACATAGCATGAGTTATCTAATCCAGTTAACAACCATCGTAAAATGTACATTTAATAGTTAGCAGCAGAAACATAACATATAAGACATGGATTTGATACCAATAATCATATAGATAAAACCCTTGACATGCTCACGTATGCGATAGCACTACCATAACATGCTTTGCATAGTTTTACAATTATTGGAATACATGTGGCATCATAAATCAACATATTACTTATACAAAATATCATACAGGTAGCTTTTAAACATCTTATATTAATCTTATTAGGATTAGAGTGGGGTTAGAAAACTCGCCTCGAGTCACCGATCCTCGAAAAGCAGATAATCGTCAAGTTCTACTATAATAAACGGAAGAAACAATAATAATTTATGAGTACAACCATAGCGGCAAAATGGTAATTTTACCAAATGAGGTTATGAACCTCAAGGTAGTGATCTACGTGTCATTCTAAGTCCAACGCCAATGACTAGACTCAAATCGGAGTCCGGCGCGTTTTACGAGGTAAAAGGTAGGGCTTACTACACAGGCTGTATTTTTGACCGAGTCAAAAAGTCACCAAACTTTAAGGGAATGTTCTAGACATTATTCTAAGACTTTGGGAACTGACCGCGTAATTTTCGGAGTTCTAGATTATTTATTATGAATTATTGAAGATAAGAAATACTTTAAAATACCCGAAAAAGGGATTCAAATACATAAATATACCTATACTGGGAAATCAGTACTTGGATGTATTTTTATTAAATACTAGATATTAAAATACACTACCACTATTTATCTCATAATTTTCGGAGCTCATTTGGTATTTTTAATAATTAATATACTCATAAAATAGCTCCATAATAATTATTAAAATACTCGACTATAATATTATAACTTTATAATTTACATTATATAATAAAATAGTCCCAGGGTCATTACCCTAATTTTTTAGAATTTATAAATACATAAAGGTATTTATTAACTATTTAAATACTATTTAAAACTGATATTTATTATTTATATTAACCATATACATAAGAAATGTATAATATATATATAATATAACAATGATATACATAATATTAAAAATAATATTCTATAATATAAAACATTAATGGTATAATTATAAACCATTTATAATTATTAAAACCAATTAAAACCTTTTAAACTAATTAAAACTAATAATAATTATAATTATAATAATAATAACAACAATAATAATAATAATAATAATAATAATAATAATAATAATAATAATAATAATAATAATTTTCAGACCTGCGGGTCAACCCGATCCGACCCGCCCTTAAATGGGTGACCCATTACTACTCACAAGGAAACCCACACGCGTGACCCGATGGGTCAGACCCGACCCAACAAAACCTAATTGGACTACCCAGATACACACTCACGCAAACCCAACCCAAGAACCCATTCGGGTTGGATTGGACCCGTACCCGAAACCCAAATCTACTCACAAACTTAACCTACCCACTAACCAAAACCCGAACCGAACTTCATCCAAACCCTTAACACAACAACAGACACAAACCAGTCCGCCCCGTTCGCCTGAACCCGAGACCAAACCCTTACCCACCTATACACACACACGGACCCACCTAAGAACCCGGTCCCTAACCCGATACCAAAACGACGCCGTTTCACTTAAAGGCCCTCGGGTCTTAATCGACCCGTCCCGTACCCACAACCCCAACCGCTAACACACACAGCCTGACCCGCCCCATTAACCCGCACCCAAGAGGACGTCAGAACAACGTCGTCCCACTTAAATGAGACCCATGGGCTTTTAAACCCGACCCTAACCCGTGACCCTAATCCACTAACACACATAGACCAACCCGATCCTAACCTAAACCCGACCTGGCCCGGCCCAAACCTGGGTGTTATAACCCGCTTCCCTTTCATCTTCTCCGACGAAGCAACGCCGCCGGAAAATCGGGACCCGCCAGAAAAGCTTCAAGCCTTCATATCTCTCTCATCTCTAGCCCAAAATGCACGAGACCAACGAGAATGTGATCGGTTTGGGGTCCTCTACATCATACTAGAAGCTGGAAGTTAGGTTATTTCGTTTTGGGCACCTACCATCTGATTATTCTTTCGGTCAACATTAAGAATAATGGCTTGCATGAACTGGTAATTGTGATCTACATGCAAAGCTGCTTTTAAGGAAGGCTATAGGAGTCATGGGGATCACAATGATGTAACTTGGGAGCTGTTTGGTTGTGATTTGAAAAAATCAAGTTCCTGGGGGTGCTCTAATGGCCATCGAAGCTCATGCAGAGCCCTAGGCTCTGTTTAGCTTGCATGCAAGAGTCTAGCGGTTGTGTGTATAACATGCAAATGTCTAGGAATGAAGTTGAGGATTGGGTTTTACCTCTGGTGGTCTCTATCTCCTCCGATCTCTCTCTTCTATCTCTGGTCTTCTTCTTCTCTCTCCCCTATACGTCTCTTCTTCTTTGCTATGTGAGTGAGTACTGAGAGGGAGTGACAGAGAGGAAATGCAGAGGGAAGAGGGGCATGTGTGGTGCATACCAACCAGGAGTGTGTGTGTGTTTGGTTCTCTCTTCTCAAAGTCTCTCTAACCTCTCTCTCGGTTTCTCTGTAAATATAATCTATATAAACAGACTATGTGGGGGCTTAGAAAGTGATATAAGGGTGAGAAGGGGTGTGGTCTATTTATAGAAAGACATGTGAGTAGGGGCATAAGTCTCCAAACATTTGTGTGTGCACAATTAGGTGTACATACACGCATGGTATTCATGTATATATGTCTAAGAGTAGATTGAGTGGGATCCACATGACTGTCTATTGATAGTGTGGGTCCTACTCTCAGGAAAATGCATTGGAATGTGTGCCTGAGTCCTAGTTAGGTGCGATACTGAGAGGATGAACATAGGTATACATTTATGCATGTACGGGCTGCGTTTGAGCCCTAAGTGTGAGTCTATCTTATGGATCACAAATGAAATCTAAGACATATGGGTTAGAAGTATCGTCCTTTTCGTTAAGACATTGACTATAGGATCTTGTATAGATTCCTAATTAAGGTCCTCCTAATGGACCTTCTGTAACCGTCGCCATGGTGATATCATCACCAATTTTCCAATATCCTATGTGGAATGTCTAAAGAAATTCAGGGTGCTACACCATCGCAAAGCTGGAGTCCCAAGTGGGACAAATAGCTAATATACTAAACTGGTTGACCGAGAATAAGTTGCCAAGTCAACCTATTAAAAAACCTAAGGGACAATACGAGGTGGGTGGTACGAATGATTAAGTGAACGCTGTTTCAACTAGGACAACTACTCGAAAGGAAGAAGTTGTTGAAATTCCGAATAAGAGTGAGAAAGAGGTAAAAATTAATTAAAATAAAGAGATAGGTGAGAACACGAGTCGAATCAGGAAAGAAAATGAAACGGTCCCAACTAACTATATTCCGAAAATGCCTTTTCCACCAAACGTCGACGAACCTTCACATTTTTCTAAGAAAGGGTCGAAAATAGAAGATATACTCAAGGTATTTAAACAAGTTAAAATAAATATTCCATTCCTCGATGTGATAAAATAAATTCCCGCTTGTGCTAAATGTCTAAACGATCTATGCACTCCAAAGCGCAAGTTGCGCAGTCATATTCCGAAAAAGGTCTTCCTCACAGAAAAAGTAAGTTCAATCTTCCAACATGCTCCTCCAAAGTATAAGGATTCCGGTACGCCAACAATCTCATTTATCATAGGTGACACTGTCATTTATCGGGCTCTCCTTGACTTAGGGGCGAGTGTGAATCTTTTAACTTACTCTATCTATAAACAATTAGGTCTAGGTGAACTTAAACCCACGGCCGCTACCATACAATTAGCAGATCGTTCTGTTAAAATCCCTAGAGGAATCGTCGAAGACGTTTTAGTTAAAGTTGATAAATGTTACTATTTAGTCGATTTCACGGTCCTTGATACCAAACCCGTGCTAGATGCTAGGAGACACACTCTTGTCATTCTAGGTCATTAATTCTTGGCTACGGTCAACGCTCGTGTCAACTGTCAAACAAGGGTGATGAAAGTGGCGTTTAGGAACATGAATTTAAAACTAAATGTTTTTAACACTATTGATCAACCTCCCAAGGATGACGATTACCTATGTGAGGCGGATAGTGAGGTTAAACAAACTATTGAACTTAATATAGATATAAAGTGAGTAAGGAACACAAGACAGTGAATAATGAGCGGACGAATTTGAATAACCAGGACCCTAATGCTGAATTTGCTCAGAAGGTAAGAAATCGATTTGAACATAATCAGGGAGAACCGTCGAATGAGTTAACTCATAATGACATTGTTTTTGCTTTTCATTGAAATCTCTCTAATACATTCAAGGGTACAATGTCCGAGTTATAACCTCCATGAGGCTTGAGCTAGAATGGTCTAGCTGAAGATGTAAAAGACAGCGCTTCTTGGGAGGCAACCCAAGCTTTATTTCATTTATTTTTCTTATCTTATAACGCTTTTTGGGTCATTGTATTCAGTTGTTGAGGTCTCTAAACAGGTTTGGGGGTCGGAGGTAAGTTCTTTTAAAGTTATTTACATAAAACAAGTGAAAAAAGAGCAAAAGACCAAGTCGTGTGCGCGGCCTGCTCGTACGACAGGTCGCTCGTGCGAGTATGCCCCTTAGAAATTTTTTTTAACGTTTTAGTATGAACTCTCAGCATCCACTTGTGCCTAGAATCGCGCACGCGAGGGGTTCGCTCGCGCGGTCCGCTAGTGCGATCTTGGGCCTTAGAGATTTTTCTTTTAATTTTTAAAAAACAGGTCTCAACATCCACTCGTGGAGGGCTCACGCGCGCAAAGCTCGCTCGCGCGAGGTAGGGATATTTGAATTTTTTCTCTATATTCTCTTATCCTCTTTCTCCCAAAGCTGATCAGTTGTTTTATATGTTCTGTTTGTTTACTTAGGTCCCTTTTAGATCGAGTTCTTTATTTTCATAGTTATGTTCATGCTTGTGTTTATTTTATTTTATTTTAATTAAGTCTTTTAATTCTAGTTTAGTTTTTATTTCTATTCATTAAACAAAAAAAAATATATGTCTTATATATTCGCTACTATTGTTATTTGTGTTTTGTTTATTTTTTATAGTCAAGTATTGACAGGTGAATTAGTGTCTCCATTCGGAGCATTTGACCTTTCATTCCATATTTATATGTTCACCTGTTTGTGATTGCTGAGGTCGCGGTATAGTCGTTCCTTCCTTATATACTTTCCTTTCTTTTATTTTATTGTTTCATTGGGGACAATGAAAGATTTAGATTTTGGGGTATGCACTCACATGCACATTATTATATACACAAAACTTTTTCAATTTTTTCGATACTTGTGCTTAAATAAACGATGTTACCGAAATTTTTGCAAATTTGAATTCGATACTTCTTGTTTTATAATTTTGATTGTTACAGAATGATAAACAAGGAAAGATGTGATTAAACATTTGCTGAAGTCATGATACGACATTTTAGGTTATATATCGTTCGAATCGTAATTTTATATCATAGATTTGCACCCAAAGCTATGCACTGCACGTAGTCGCTTGAATACATATTTGATGTGAACTATAATATGATTCGGATTTCTAAATAACACATAGTGTGGAGACTAAACCCGGTGAGCTTTTGAGCCTATCTTTTCTTTTTAGAGGGTTATAAATACATTGTGTTTGTCAAATTTTATTGAAGTAGCGTACTAACTCATTGTTTAGTCTCATTATTCTTATTCTGGTTGATAGTCAAGTTAAAATATTTGTTACCATGCTAAATAATCTTCCGTCGTAAACATTGAATAATCATATAATCATAGGAAATGATGATAGGCCCTCTTTATTTACCACCGACCGAAAAATAATAAAATTTCCTTAGTTCGCCCCTTTGTGCCATTAAAGTACCTCTTTTTCTTTGTTACCATTATCCTTTTTAGACTCCAACTTGGCCAACTTGGAGTTCACCACTGAAAGATTGATCAACTTTTAGTGGTGATAAGTGATATGTCATTGAAAAAAGAAGAAGAAAACAAGATGATGTTTGGGGTAGTTTCAATAAATAGTCGTTTCAAAAAGCAATAAAGAAAAAAAAAGAGGTAGAAAAGAAAAGAAAAGAAAAGAAGGTTGAAAAAAGTAAAAAAAATAGAATAGGAAAGAAATTAAAAAAAATATATATGACAAGAAGATAATGAAAAGATGAAGTTGGTAGAAGAGACAAATGAAAGAAATTGAACATGTCTTACAATGGCATTCTAAAACTACCTAATTAATTATTTCTATCCTTTTTCATTGACTGAGCCACGTTATAACCTTTGAAAAGTACTATTTGATCCTAGAAAATATGGTTTGGATATGTAAACGATGGGAGAGGGATTAAGACATGGTAACGATTAATTTTTCTTGATTGTTGGCATCCTATCCATGAGACTACTGTTCTTTCGTGTCATGCGTCTTTTTCGTGTCATATGTGAGCATTGCTTGTTTTGAAAACATACTTTGTTTGCTCCCATATATTAGAGAGATTACCCATGCTCTGAGTGTTTTATTTTAGAGTGTAATTACAGTGTGAGATTCGTAGTCAAAGCATAGTTGGATGGTTATCCGAGTTATATTCCAAGTTCATGATATACGCGTGTTCATTTGACTACCACATCACACACGTGTAATTTTATGAGAACTTCTATTGATTTATATGATGCATGTACTTAAGATTGGTTTTTCATGACGTAGGTGGAAGTTTGGTTACGTTTTTTCTTGTTCGTTATTCAATTTCGAATCATTGTTTTATAATAAGGAGTATTGCCTATTATGTTTTCTATTTTTAATAACATTTTTTAAATTTATAAATTAATAAAGATGGTTGTGGATGAATTTTTAACGAGAACCCTCACGAGACTTCACTCGTCCGACTAGGGACACCTAGAGGTTTAAAAGGCATGTTGCATATGCTAAATGCAATCATGTTGCTTGAGACAGTGAGTTAGGATATTTTAATTGCACTTTAGTTTTATTTTTATGTTTTTCTTTGCTCAAGGACTAGCAAAGTATAGGTTTGGGGGTGCGATCGGCGACGAATAGTTGCCGTTTATAGTCCTAAAAATACGCTTTGTTAGCCCATTTCATGTAGTTATTAGTTGTCTTTTAATAAGTATTCTAAATTTTGTAGGTTTTAGAGCTTTAACTTGAAAATGCACAAAAATCTAATGATTAGTGGCATTGGAAGTCATTCTAGGCTCAAAAGATGATTTCGGTGAAAGCTGAATGCAGTAGCAGTCTTGGGAAATTGCATTTTTTTACGAGGAATACTTCGGATTTTAGAAATTTCTCCAGAGATATAAAATGTAGATCTTTGAGTTACGGATGCGTGGCCACAAACGGTGAGTCAATACGAGGTCTGAGTCAAAAGTTATCGCAATTCTACGATTGGTACGCGAAGCTGAGAAAATTTGAGAAAAAGTTAGAAAAATGGCCAGGTTGCTGGAGTGACCCACGCGCGTGAGCGGCCCGTTGAAAAAGTGAAAAATGCGTATTACGAGGTACTAAAGACCCCTATGCGATCCGAATTGGCTGAATACGTCTAGAACGTAAAAACAGTAGTTTTAGTGCGATTAGGCTTAGGAAAGCTTCCTAAATCCTTCCAAGATCTATATAAATCCTATTCTAAATCAAATTTATGGTTAGACAACATTAGATACATCCATATACAATAAAAACTTCAGCCATTGAAGAGAGAAAATCAAGGAAAAGAAGAAGATGACCAAGGATTTCCATGGCCTACTCCATCAACCTCTTGCCAATCATCGCTTCTATGGCCAACTAAACCTAGATCTAGGGCTTCAATGAAACCCTAGCCAAGTAATAGGGTATCATTTATGTTTTTCTTTTAGTTTTATTATGTATGGATGATGATTACAAGTTTAGAGGAAATCGTACTTCTATTGATTAAATGATTACTTTCAAAATCTATTCATGTCTTAGATCTATTTTGGATGTGATGTGCTCAATAATCTATATTTGCTGTGCTTGTATGGATTATTTACATGTAATGGTGCTTAATTGAATTGTGATATTAAGTAGCCGAATAGTTCATGCCTAGGAAAGATGGATTGTGTCGCAACCCTAGTTTAGTGTGAGACAATCCGTGCCAACCAAAGATGAATTATATTGGTACTTGAATTGTAGTTATCTTCTTGATGGAGGAATTGGGCTTGTAGATACAATTCTCCATTATCATCCAATGTAATAAGCTAATTGAATATATAAATACCCTTATTATGAAGCCAGTGGTGGATTTGCAATCCTAGGTTCACTTTTAATTGCTTTCATAGTTTAGATTTATTTTATTGTTCTTAGTTTAATTAAAATCATAGTCAAAATCCATTTTTCTTAATTAATTAGATTTATGTTTTAAAATTAAAGTGCTTTAGTAATTCAATCTCTGTGGGTTCGACCTTTACTTCCACACTACAAATCCTTGAAAAGTAAAGTATACATTTATATCTTGATTTTGACAAGATCATACTCTACTTTAAAAGATTTGTAGCGTGGAAGTAGAGGTTGAACCCACAGAGATTGAAATACTTAAACACTTTAATTTTAAAACCTAAACCTAGTTAATTAAGAAATAGAATTTTGATTTTGATTTTAATTAAACTAAGAATAATGAAAATAAATCTAAACTGTTAAAGCAATTAAGAGTTGTTTGGTAAATATGTTTATTGAAACTAGGATTGCAAATCCACCACTAGCTTCATAATAAAGGTATCTACGCATTCAATTAGCTTATTACGTTGGATGATAATGGAGAATCATAGCTACAAGCTCGATTCCTCCGTCAAGAAAATAACTACGATTCATGCATCAACATAATTCATCTTCGGTTGGCACGGAGTGTCTCACACTAAACTAGGATTGCGGCACACTCTGTCTCCCCAAGGCATGAACTATTCGACTACTTGACATCACAATTCAAATAAGCACCATTACATGTTAATAATCCATAAAAGCATAGCAAATATAGACTATTGAGCACATCACATTCAAAATAGATCTAAGACAAGAATAGATTTTGAAAGTAACGATTTAATCAATGAGTACGATTTTATTACTTAAAATCCTCTATACATGTAATCATCATCTAATCATAGTAAATCTAAAAAAACACATAACTAACACCCTATTACTTGGCTAGGGTTTCATTGAAACCCTAGATATTGGTCTAGGTAGCCATAGAATCGAAGATTGGAAAAAGGTTGATGGAGGAGGCCATGGGAATCCTTGGTCTTCTTCTTCTTCTCCTTGCTTTCCTCTCTTCAATGGCTAAAGTTTTAGTTATGGAAGGATGTGTATAATGTTGTGTAACCCCAAAATTGATTTAGAATAGGATTTATATAGATTTGGGAAGAATTAGGAGGCTTTCCTAAGCCTAATCGCACTAAAACTGACGTATTTACATTTCTGGATGTCGTATGCACAAACCACCTTTGCTGGGTGCTCTAATTTGACCAAATACGCATTTTTAGTTTTTTCACAGGTCGTTCGGGCAGTCCGCTCGGGCGAGGTACTTTTCACTACACTGCACAATTTTCGTAGAATTGCGATAACTTTTTGTTCTGACCTCAGATTGACTCGCCGTTTATAGTCACGCGTCCATACATTGAAGATCTATGTTTTATACCTCTGGAGAAATTTCTTAAATCCAAAGACTTCCTTGTCAAAAATGTAATTTACCGAGACTGCTATTGTCTCCAGCTTTCACCAGAATCATCTTTTGAGCACAGAATGTCTTCAAAAGCCACTAATCATTGAATTTTAGTTCATTTTCATATTAAGGCTCCAAAACCTACAAAACATAGAATACTTATTAAAAATAATTAATGACTAAATGAAGTGGGTTAACAGAGCGTATCTTTAGGACTATAAATGGGAACTATTCGTCGCCGATTAGTCGGATATGTCGTTCATCTATTAGTTGGACAGAAGTTGGAGGAAGAAGGATTGAAGAGTCGAAAATTGTGAAAGAGACAACAAACAAGTTAAAGGTAATTCGACAACGGTTACTGATAGCTCAAAGTAGGTATAAGAGTTATGCCGACAAGCGTAGACGACTGTTGGAATTTGATGTGGGTGATTTGGTTTAATTGAAGGTGTCACCTTTAACGGGGATTACTAGATTTGGGAGATACAGAAACTCAACCTGAGTTACGTAGGACCTTTTAAGATCATTGGGAGAGTTAGACTTGTAGCGTATCGATTGAACTTGTTGAGTGCGTATACGTAGGTTCATAATGTACTCCATGTGTCATTGTTATGTAAACACTTGGCAGAAGATAGAGAGCAACTGATGACTCCAACGCCGAATGAGATTCAGAGTGATTTAACGTATGTTGCGTATCCGATAGAGATCTTAGATGGGAAGGATTAAGTTTTACAAAATATGGTGATACCGAAGGTGAAAGTGTTATGGCGTTGCCAAACGGCAGAAGAAATAACATGGGAAATAGAAGATGAGATATGTACTCAGTATCCGCACCTTTTTGATACATGAGGTACAAGTTTAGGGACAAACTTCTCTTAATGGGGAGAGAATTATAACACCCGTAATTGTATTATTGCATTTCATTACATTGTCATGCATGATAATGTGATGTGTTGTGCATGTTGGTACGTGTGTGAGTGAGTTTTGACTCACGAGTCGATTTGGGTGTCTGTGTTAGAGAATCCGTTGAGACGGTGTTGAATGAGTGTTTGATGTTGTGGAGTCTCTCTGAGCATGAGACGTTTATTGTGGAATAGCTTAAATGTTTACCTGGAAATAAATGTTTACCTGTGTATTTCACTATCTGTATCATTTTTTATTTTAGCATATAATTTTTTTGTTAATTTTAGTTTCCTAGTGAGGACGAATTAACACGGTATTAATTTGGTAGGCTAATTGGCAATTTCGTAAAATCATGTGAGATTACAGTTAAGACCTGTTGAGAATAAGACTTGTCTAGAACCCTCTTCATTAAGAAACCTGAATCAAATAGGAGAGATTGTGTCAAAAGTTTTCGTATGTGAGAAAGAGATGTTGCATCCCTTGCATTGGATTTTGCATCTAGGGAACTCTTGAGGATGATTCCTCCAGCACGTGCACATTCACGTTTTCATACTGCATCAATATCCTAGGATAGGAGCATTTAATCCGTATTGTTGTTTGTGTGTTCTTTGTCTCCTCGCGTGCTTGAACTGCACCCTGGTTCGATTCCTGGAAACGACCAACAGCGGCTTAGATTTAGTAGCCTCTACCTAGCATTGCATTACATTCTTTCATTCGTAATTTCTTGATTTTCTCTGATTTTTGTGGATTTTTGTTTTTTTTTTCCTTCTAAAACCTCCTAGTATGGTTATTGGGTGCCTTCGAGCTTTGACACTCATTTGCAGTTCACGTTGTTCACAACAAGCTCTGTCAAAGAGGGGTAAACTGTAGACATCCAATTTTGACCACACTGATAGGATTTAGGGTGGACAACGTCTTGGTGGATTCAATGATGAAAAGTACCCCGTGGAAGGTACTGGATTCTCCACAATCGAAAGAACGAATTTCAGAAAGTGACTTTAAGCTCAGAAAAGCCCTTTTCCATGCATAAATCCCGGTTTTGTCAAAATTATCTTTCAGAATTCATATTCACTCAGGGTTATATGAACATTAAGTGTTCTAAACGCAGTATTCTAGGTATCTAGAGATTCAATTTCAAAGAAAAGTTCAAAATCAACGTGCAATGAAAAGTAATTTTGAAAAAGACGTCGTTTGATTTAAAAAAGATGTCGAAAGTTCCGGAGGACTTCCAACAATTGGACTTCAATTCTCATTTCAAAACCTCCTGGAATATTTTAATACTGAAATTCAACCCGACAGCTTTCCGACGGTACGTAAACAGACAATTTCGGACACCAAAAAGCATTTTTATAAAAATCTGGAAAAGTAGTGCACATAATTTTTTAAACACGGCTTAAGGGCAACCAGGGGAACCAAAATAGCAAGGTGTGGTTTTGGGTAAGGGGGTGGCGGGTCCCACCATAACCTCCACCTACAATGTGTGTTCTCCATTACCTTTTTTTGGTTCTAGACCCTTACAAAAGGTTCCCACTGCGAGGAAATTGCCTAGAAATTACGTTTAGGCACCGAAATGACCATTTTAGCCCTTTTCTGCTCTTTGAAATCACTGTTTTAACACTGAAACATAAGAGTTTTTCAAAACTCTATATGTAGATCTCATGCATCTCATATGTGATCATCTTAAGTGATCTTGGAATATACTAGAGTACTAGTTCATATACTTGCAAGATATGAAAAGATACTTTCAACTTAAGAGAGGTTTCTAGAGAGATGTAGTGAATTATAACTTTCTAAAACTAATCTCAAGATAACTAGATTAGATGAATTGGACATCAATTGCCTCCATTAACTCCCATGGATGAGTGCTTGAAGAGCTTGAAGCACATTTGAAGAAGAAGAATCTTCAAATCAACTTTGATCATATAATTGAGAATCCTCCAAGAGGTAAACATCAATATTCATCTCTAATTCCTATTTCTTATATATAGATATATAAGACTTGGATCTAGTTTAGTCTTATTGTATTTGTTAGAACACTCATCCTCTTCCTCTCTTGTTCTTCACACACTCACATGACTAAGATCCAAGTCTCTTTGATTTTATTGATAATTTATAATTAGAGATTGATTTTCACTTTTGTTTCTCAATTTTGATTTCATTTCTTCTATGTTAGTTTAGATCAATGCATACATGATTATATATATGTATCTATTTTGAATTATATGATGGTTTAGAAGTATGATCTATGAGAAGGATGATTCCTATGTTCATACCTATCTATTGATTATTCCTATAATCTAGAATTCCTATTGAATTTCATCTCCAATAGGATATTTGTAAGTCCCTTTGATCCATGATCTAGAGTTCTTCATAGAACTTGAGGGCTAAATTAATTGGAAGTCATGATAGTTATGTAGATCCATGAATTTGATCTCTCTAATAAGCTTCAATCAATACCTAAGATGTTTTTCTCACTCTTTAAAAATGAACTAGATAAAATTCAGCAAAACAAATTAGTTTTGTTCATAAGATTTGGCCCATTAAAACCCATAGTTTGATGGATTTCAAATTTTTTGGATAAACTTTGATGAATTAGCTTTCATCCAGTCCGTTTTGAGAACTTTTAGGATCCATATGCTATTTTTAGAAATTGTTGAGAAATCGGTTGACAGATTTGAACATAGTCTCTTTGTGCTTGAATTTCAGAAAATGTATAATAGTTATCGATGTTCCGCTTTTTGGGGATGATTCTTAACTCATGTATCTATATAGAGATATAAAATCGTGAGCATACGATCGAGTTAAGATTGTTTTCTAAGCGTTTGAGTTGATATTACTATTCTGGAATTTTCTAAATTTAACTATAATTATGATTATGTATACAAAATGGTCATACCTTGATCACTCAACAACAATTGATGAATAAAACTTGGTTTAGAAATCAGCTAGGATAATTGGATGAGAGATCAAAAGCTTAGATCTATTTGATTAACATGATTCATGAATTTCTATTATACTTCTATTATATTTTACATTTCTTTGTCAAATGATATCAAATTTTCAGAATAACAGAGTCTGTTTAAAACAAACTTTTCAGAAACCTTAAGATCATGATATGTCCATGGGATCATTTGTGTCATAAACTAAAATGAAATATCTTTCTTTTGACACCAAATAGAACTTCACATGATTTTTGTAGAATTAATTATGATTTTTACAAGAACAGTGGACAATCCTGATCCACTGTTCCCAAAACTCTTATTTCTCAAACTTCAAAAATGGTAAAGAGGTTATACTTTTTGGAGAAGTTCCCTAAGACATGTATCTAACTTTCTGTAAAAGGGTTTTATCCCAGCTCATGTTTAAGGCCACTTTTGATAGGATTCATTAGAGGTTGCTGAATCTGGAAATTCGATTGATGACATTTTCTATTTGTTTTTCATGCATATTATTTGTTTGCTTGTGTCTTTGCAATGCTTGGGTATTAATTGGTGTCTTAGTGCAGAGAATTGAATGCCATAGATCCGGACTTCAATTTTTGAACTTGCTCGTCTACATGTAGCTTAGTGCCCATGTATCATGTACCTTCTCTATTCCTTCTCTTAGAATTTTTTTAGGTTTACAACTTTATTTCAACAACACAAATTCCTTTAGGATAGTCTCCGTTTATATGATTATTTGTTAGAGACATCTTATCTAGGATTGTTGCATGATTGCATTACACATTTCCATTCTTTTATCTTTTGCGACTCCGCTCAAGTCAACCCAATGTAAGTCTTCTTGTTCCCTTTTGCATATCATAGCATGTTTCCTTTATTTGCATTGGTCCCGGGCGGGACTAGCCACTGTAAGTATACCTCTCTCTTGAATTGCATGTGCATCTGACTTTTACTTGATTTTATCTCTTGAAATGATTTTCATTAGATGTTCCCTTTTGACATGTATATATTATCTAGTATGTTTGAGGAAACAACACCAATTATGAATTAAAAACAAGGATATTTGAATCAAGGCCTACCATTCGGTAGGGCGAGGAGGGGTGCTTTAGTCCTTCTTGGGCTCCTTCCCCTCTCGTACCAAGACTCTCGAACCTAGTTTCTGGTAATGAAGGGCGAGTAACCTTATTCAATTTTGGGCGAGTCAAACTTGGGTTTCCTAATTCCTAATAAAAATTAGGTGGCGACTCTTTGTCTCTAGGATTGCGTGAGGAAGTCCTAGTCTTCCCTGAAGTGTGCTCCTTGGGATCCGTCCCGAGACACTATCGAGGGAAGACGCCAGGACCTCATCCGAGCGCACCGGTCCACACCCATGGTGAGACACTTGGTTGTATAAACCCTTTATCAAGTAGCTCCTATAATTGGATTTTAAGTTCTTTCAATTCCACTGGTGTCATTCGGTATGGTGCCTTCGATATCGGTTATGCTTCAGGTATCGTATCGATGGTAAATTCAATCTCCCTTTCAATTAGAGTATCAGGTAACTCCTCAGGAAACACATCAGGAAATTCTCACTATTGAAATGTTTTCAACCCCCGTTCCGGTGACTCTTGTATCAAGAATACTACATAAGAATCCTTGACAACCCTTTCTCAATAATCGACAAGCTCATGTAGGTGACACAATATACGATGGCGACGTGATCCCTACCCTATGGTAATAAAACTATTTCTGATCCGGTATTTGAAATGAAACTCTCTTCCTTACACAGTCAATTGAAGCACAATTCACCGATAGCCAATCCATTCCCAAAATTACATCAAAGTGATGAATAACTAATTGTACCAAATCAACAACTAAGGTCTTTTCATTTACCTTAATGTCACATTCTTTGTATACCAATGAACTTATTATAGGATTTCCTAATGGAATTGAAACGAACAAATCAAATCCCAATGGTTCTGACATCACATCCAAGCATTTAGCAAATTCATATGACATAAATGAGTGTATGGATCCTGAATCCATAAGTACACATGTAGGGTGTGAGCAAATAACTAGTGTACCTGACACCACCGAGTCTGTGGTGGCCATCTCTCCTGGCAAGAGGTTAAATGCTCGCCCCTCCCTTTGTTCATTCTTTCCTTTGTCGGGTTGTTGTACTATTCTCGCTCCACTAGAAGCCACAGAACCTGTCCCATGTTGTCGCTTGTTCGGGCAATCTCTCTCCCAATGATCCGGCATACCACATTCATAACATTTTCTCCTCATATCCACGTTCACATTTTGGGTTCTTGTTTGCAAACAATTCGTGGCAACATGTCTCGGTTGATTACAAGTATGACAGATCGTATCTGCCATATAACAAACACCCCAATGTCTACGGTTGCAAATAGTACACACCGGTTTATCTCCTCCAGAAAATGAACTTCCCCTTGATTTCCTGAACCAGCCCCAGATGCTCTTGAATATGATTTCTTAAAGTTACCCTGGTTTTTCCCTTGATTCTCATTTTTCCTCTCCCCTTGTTGGCTACGCTTATAGTTCCCAATATCTCTTTCTGCGATTAGGGCCACATCGAGAACTTTAGCAAATGTTGGAAGATGAAATGTACCCATGTGACTATGGATATTTTCCCTCAGACCTTCTTCGAACTGCTTGGATCTACCCACCTCTTCCAAAACTATACCAGGTGCAAATCAAGCCAACCCATTAAATGCAGTCACATACTCATTCACCGTCATTTCCCCTTGTCGTAGGTTCATGAACTCTCATTTCTTTTGGGTCTTTATCAAATCCGAAAAGTATCGCTTATCAAATTCCTCTATAAAACTTGCCCAAGTAGTCGGTGCTCTACTTGCGAGGATACCAACCCACCAATTCTGAGCTCCCTCTTTCAACGTATCAGTGGCATTGTCTATTTTCTCTCTATCAGTGCATGTCAGGTTTCGAAATATGTGTTCCATACCCATTTTCCAAAAATCTGCCACATCAGGATCTGATCCCCTAGTGAATATTGTCGGGTTCTTCTTTCTGAACATTTCGACAATAGTTTGCCTAGCCCTCGTTACAAAATTTGGATTTTCTGGCTCCATTCCCCTTGGTAGCACTCTGTCATCCACTGCTCTAATAAACCCCTCAATAGCAGCCTCTATTCGATCCATTTTTTTGAGAATTCGATGCATTGACATTATTTATATCCATACTTTCCACCACTTAGTCTTGATAACCATCAACATAATGATATCATGCATATCATCACATATATCTCATAGTATGCATGTAAGATACGACGCATATAACCATTAGTAATATGCATATGTAATGCAATAATCCAATTCCACATACATTATTCAATGTCCAAACTCATGACATCGTCTCTCAATCCCATGGCTCTAAACCTAAACCCATAGCTCAAGATTTATAACATGTTGCTTTGATACCACTACATGTCACGCCCCGGAACCAACAAGGTGGTTCCAGTTCAAGTGGTATACCATCAAGGCTTACCAACACTGATTAAAGTTTCCAAAATGACATTAACAAAAGTTTTGCTCCAAGATAACCAACTTCCAAATAGTTTTTCAAAGGTTATATAAAACACGTGCCCAAAGACGCCTCAACGAGTTTTGTTTTCAAAAGCAACAGTTTCGTAGGTCAAAGGGTTCCCAAAGGTACCCCCATACCTAATTAGAATTTGTTCTGAACATTGGAAGAAGGAGTTTAAAGTTTCTTGCAGGGGGTATTTCGACCGGTTGAACTACCCCGTTCGACCGATCGAATGGGATCTGGGTAGAACCCAACCTCCAAAAGACCGTATTCACAATTGCCAGCATTTTTCGCAATTGCCGTTAATTACCGGCGCTTTCCTAATAAACGCCATTAATAAAATAGTAACTCTTTTACCAAAACAAACCAAGCCAAAAAAAACCATTTCAAGCCAACTCATTTTAAACCAAACCATTTCAAAATCTTTGATAACCATTCGAAGAACTTGCAAAAATGTATATACCCCATTTATACAATAAACCATAGAACCCTGGATTATAAGTTTCCAAAGTACAAACTTTACACGTCTCAGCATACTAGATCCTTAGGTGAACCAAGTGTCGTACTCGCATACATCACAAGTCTTATTACAAGCCACACGGTTAAACAACTGGCATAAGTTAAACATATATTACAAACATGATTCAAGTTCTATAAACATAAAGAGCTCCTGGTCATTCCTTACCTCATTAATCGCGATTCTCTCCTCCAATCCTTGCCCCTGAATAGTTATTTATACAACCACAGATAATTGGATTTGTTTAAGCTAACCCTTAGTGAATAATATCAATCAAGTACACGGATGACAATTATGTTCCAATCTATCATAACATATAACTATTCAGTCTCTAGAGAATAAGTGCACATTCACCGATCCAAAGTCTTAAGACTCAATCACGACCCATGCCCCCTTTGACATGTCACCTTAATGCCTTTCTTGGCAAGTGACCATCACAACAACTAATCCCCCCCCTTTGAGAGGATGTCTTATGGTGAATTATGAAATCCTCCTTTAACCCACATAGGCACATAAACATCTCATTTAACACATATCACCATGCTTTTCATTACAACATGCCTTGGGCCTACTCTATACATGAGTTTTGCCTAATATGAACTGCACATGGTATCTATATAAAGTCCGTAGCATATCAGATACAATAAACCATAGAATCATCCAAATATCAAGATTAATATCACTCACCTCAAATTATTTGCTTAAGAACGTTAAATAGAAGTTCACTTCTACACTGGGTTCGATTCTTACACAAAATTGGCCATTTCAGATTATGGATCCCACATGGGCCCGCCAAGAATCTATCGATGAAACTTGAAATAAAAGATAGATATATGTAGGCCTTACCTCCATGAGTCCAAAACCGATCTCGTATCAAAGATTAAATGTCATTTGTTACTCAAATCATCAAGAAATCCGTCAAAGGTCAAGAACTCTCAAGCCTTCTCTCTCTCTCTCTCTCTCTCTCTCTCTCTCTCTCTCTCTATAATATGTTGAAGATGATAATAATAAGTCATCTCTTTTCTCTCTATATAATATCTAAACCCTATTATGGGTATTTCTAGTGAATCCCCCACTAGTTTTGATTCATTTTAATTACACCCCCACTAGTTATTAAACTACCTAGTTAACTACGCAAAAGTATTTGAGTATTCATTCCATGTGGGTCCCACATGTGATACCACATACAAATTTCATGAAATTACTAATTAGCCTACTAATTATGCAACGTGTTCAATTTCGTCCTCACCAGGTATCTAATGACCCCACTGAGTAGCTATCAATAATATAATAATCAATTACATTCACATATGCCTAAATAAACATTTAAGCACATAATTATGAGTTATTACTCATTGTTCCAACCGAAGGGAATTCTCATATGTCCAACTTTTGGACTACTTTCAAAGCCAAATACTGGGTTCTCAAAAGATACCCCAAATAACTAGTGAGCCATCACTCACTTCACACGTGTTAATTAACACAATAGTGAGGATACCATGTAGGCTAAAATAATATAATTAAGTATAGCGGGAGCGGGTATGACATTTTTAGTGGCCTTGCGATCGATATAGAGGATTGATACAATTGATAGTGATGTAGTTTGGGTGAGGAATTATACCGTAACAATTCTTAATGGATACTCTTGGTGATGGCGATGTTTTGGATTAGAGATGAAGGGTTAGTATGTAGTGGTTAACAATTTGATGAACAAAAGCAAGGCAGGGGTTGTTTGGCTAGAGTGAGATCAAATTAGGATTTGGCTCTGATACCAATTGATGTAGAACTAGATGGAAGATAGAGAAGAGAATATGGAAAGAGAAAGGGGAGAGAGAAAGAGAATAGGGAGAAGAGAGAGAGAAGAGAGAGAAACTCTGGGAAGAAGATAATATCAATAATCAATCATTCAAGTCTGACCATAATTGAGAACCTTACGCCTTTAAATAGGCAAACTAAACCATAAAAATAATAACAAATCCATAAACTAACACCATTATTAAAACTGGAATTATATGATAAATGCTAAATGTAATTATTTCCTAATTTATTTAAATCCCTATTTGTGATCCCCATCACCTGGCCACTCCCGGCTACATGCCTATTTGATATAACATGAGCGGACTATCAACTCGACTGATATTAACACCCCTACTATCGTTCCAAATCCGACATATGTTATTCACCATATTATCTCATTATCACATCCCATTATCCCTACCTCAACAGTATCGCGTATGGAAAGCATGTATTGATATATGAATAGCTAAACAATGTATATTATAACTAACAAGAAAAAATCTTGTTATGTTAAGTTCAATCGATTGAAATCATTTCAATTGATTAAAGTTTCGATCGATTGAATAATCTTCAGGCGATTGAAGTTAAGGTGGTCTCAATCGATTGAAGTCATTTCGATCGATTGAGATTCTGGTGGTTTCGATCAATTGAACCAAGTCGATCGATTGAAAGTTTTATTCCTCAGAAGTCTGGACAGTGAACGTCAAGAATTGTTAGGGTGTGTTTTGGTCATTCTTTTACGTCCACTTCTTGTAAAATATTGTACCCATGGTACCGAGTGAATTTAGAACTCACCGAACGTTTGTTTAGGGCAAGTTTGGAAAGCTTCAAAGCTTGATGGCCTCTAATGGAGTTTTTTTCTCTCTTTCCTTCTTTTTCTCTCTGTCTCTTTCTTCTCTATTCTTTAGCTTATGTAATAACCTATATTTTTGTTGTACTTTTATACCCTTTTGATATAAATAAGTTTCAATATGCTGATATTTATATTTCTTGTAATTTCAGTTTCAATCGATTGAGAAAGCTTCGAGTGATCGAGAGTTTCATTCCACAATCGATCGAACTCACTTCAATCAATCGAGCTTGGTATTATTAGTATATGCAGAGCTGCCACCTGCCCTCCCTCTTTGCCTATATATATGTTGGTTTTTGGGTACGTTTGGGTTGTTGAAAATCCTTGGAGAGAGAATAAAGAGATATATATAGTAGATTATATATACGCCCTCGCATATTATATATATACACACACCTAAATATATATATAAACACTCACATACACATACTCTTTGCAAGAAGAGGAGAAGGGCAGAAGATAGGGAGAAGGAGAGAAAGAAAGGAGATAGAAAAAGAGAAGGAGAAAGGAGAAAGAAGAAGACCACACTGAGAGGACCTGCGGCCACCCCGAGCTCGCCAGCGTCACCGTCTTTACTGGTGAGTGCCTATACTCACTTAGTAGCGTAGATATATTTCTAATATATGTTTCAGCAAGAAAGAATGGACCCCAAATGTACATGGGAAGTCCAGTTTAGCTTGGGAAGAAAACCAACTTTTATCGATCGAACTGATTTTGAGCGATTGAAAATAGACCAATCTCGATTGACCGAACTTTAATATTCTCAATCAATCGAACTTAGTTCAACTTATCGAACTTTACTTTTGTCAATCGATTGAATGGACTTCAATCGATCTAACTTTACAGATTGTTAAATGTTTAGTTTGTTTATATCCAATGAACTGTAAGATACATATTATCTTGCAATGATTGGTAGAAACTGTATTGGAATAATACACACGTTGAATAATGGGCTTGATGCATTGAAGAGTAGAACTAATTGTATATGCGATGATATAATGATGTTAATTGAATTGAGAAGCTGACGTGCATAGTAGTGGGTCTATCGACCATAGAGGTCGATACTATTTACGATTGGTATATGGGAAAGGCGATCGCGAAGATCGTACAACGGGGTTTCGGTATGCTCATATTGCTTTAGTCCATAGGAGAGACTAAGGGATATAATATTAGTATTACCTTATTCCACGGGAGAGACTAAGGGATATATTAGTGGTATTGCCTTAGTCCACAGGAGAGACTAAAGGATATATCAGTGGTATTGCCTTAGTCCACGGGAGAGGCTAAGGGATGTATTGGTGATACGATGACCTTAGTCCATGAGAGAGACTAAGGAATGCATACAACGGAAACAAATGTGATGTTGTGATTCACCTATATTGCCTTAATCCATGAGAGAGATTAAGGGATATACTGGTGGAATCGCCTTAGTCCATGAGAGAGACTAAGGCATATATTTGTGATGTCGCCATAGTGCATGAGAGAGACTAAGGCATGTATTTGTGATGTCGTCGTAGTGTATGAGAGATGCTAAGGGATATATTTGTGATGCCGCCTTAGTCTATGAGAGAAACTAAGGGAACTGTTTGTGATGTCGTCGTAGTCCAGGAGATAGATTAAGGGATATAAATTGGGGAAATGGTAATGTGGCTAGCACCCGTGTCCAATAGAGACTAATAGAATGTCGTCTTAGTCCATGACCGAGACAAGAGAGATCCAATAGAGACTAAGAGAATGGTCACGTTTGTCTAAGACCGAGACTAAGGGTTATACCAATATTATGATCTTAATCCGATAGAGGCTAAAGGAATATTACCTTAGTCCATGACCGGGACGGCAAATCCGAATAGAGGCTACAGGAAAATGTCACTTTAGTCCATGATCGAGATTAAGAGGGATACATCATGAACTTAGTCTGATAGAGATTAAATAAATATCACCTTAGTCCATGACCAAGACGGGAGATTCGACGGAGACTAAGGGATTTGTCACTTTAATCCATGACTGGGACTGAGAGGTATATGTTACAAAAGGAATTGTGATATTGTTGAGTGCTATGGTAATGCTGAATGCAGTGGTACTATAGTGGAACTAAGTGCAGTGGTATAGCAGAGCTGAGAGCTGTATATGTCAGGACTGCATGCCATATTATATCAAGGTGGGTTGGTCAAAACGTTAGGGCTGTGTGTCGGTGTTTGATAGACCGTAGGTATAGGACTACACATCTAATCAATGTGGGCCCAAGAGTCTATGTTATGTTTGGGATTAGATTGGGACAATGTCCATGAGATTGGGACAATGCCCGTGGAGATATATTGAGTTGGTGCATTCATGAACGCGAACGATGAGATGATCATTAATGATGTTGTTGCTTATATATGCCGCATATCTATAGATATACTATTAGTGTTTGCATTCACTTGGCTTCCGTAGCTGACGACATTTATGCCACTGGATATTCGACGTCCAATTGGCCAGGGTTATGAGTATGCAGAAGATGCATACATGGATAGGGCTACGAGGATGGAGCCTATGATGACGGAGGCTATGCTGGTGCTGACTACTACGCGAGCTGAAGACCTGAAGCTTCGCTGTAGATAGTTTATGCTTATGTTTTTAGAGACTGCTGTAATAGTCAAGTTTGTAATCGGTATATGTTGTCGTAATACTTTATATATGTTTCTGCAAACACTCATGGTACCTTCATTAACAGGGCCGAACCACATACAAAAAACCAGTCTCTCTCTCTTTCCTTAAATTGCTTTAACCAAATTTTGGCATCATCAACTTAGCGCCATCTGTGGGAACGACAATTTCTTCATTAACAAATCTCTTGGCTGATAGCCATGCCTCCGAAGAAGAGTGAAAAAATTGCACAGCAGGCTAACCGGGATGTTCCACGGGCCCCGGCACCGACTGCGACAGTCATGACATCTAAGCAGATCACCGCGACCCTCACACAACTCTTGGAGGGCCAGCGTCAAATCCAGCAACCAATCAAAGCCCTGCTGGCCTAGCAAAGCAGTCCTCTAGTGGTTGGGAAACGATTCGGGAACATTGCGCACGGTCGGGAACCGATCTTGACCAGATAATGTGCCCGAGCCAACCCATCCCATGTTGAGGATGCCAGAGACATCAACAGTAGGCGTACTGCCCGAGAGGAAAGGCAGGAGCATATGGCCCGGGAATCAGTCCAGGATCACTCGATCAAGAGCCGAGTTGTCCCTAGCCACACGATGAACCGGAGTCATAGCCAAGCCCGATCCCAGGGGACAACACACCTCCATGAGAAGGAAGCCTCCTCCATCAACCCGACCTGCGGCCCAGATACCGGTCGGGAAGGTGTAGTGGCACGTATCAAGGATATACAAAAATAGATTGATGGAGTGGCCAAAAGCTTGGGCCAGAACCCTACTCAGAATCATGCCAATACCGAGACAGAGTCACCATTCTCTAGCCAGATCATAAGGTTTGCCATCCTGCACAAATTTAAGCAGCCTCGCCTAGATCCCTATAACGGCTCAGGAAGCTCGGTCGACCATGTCCGGACCTACAAGGCTCAAATGGCCCTAGCCACCAACTCTGATGAACTATATTGCCTAGCCTTTCCCAGCACTTTGAAAGGCCCAGCCGTGCAATGGTTTTACTCCTTGGAGCCCCGATCGGTCCGCAGTTTCAAGCAACTCAGCAAGCAGTTCATCAACCAGTTCATTGGTATGCACGAACGGCCAAAGCTTGACATGCAGCTACTGACAGTCAGACAAAGGGATAATGAGACCCTCAAGGAATTCACTGACCGGTTTAATCTAGAAAAGCTCAGAATCTATGATCTTGATGAAACTATCGCTATTATAGCATTTTTCTCGGGAGTTCAACACACCAAGTGTGCCGCGTCATTTCACAGAAACCGACCAGAAACCTTAGTTGAACTCACAGAGAGGGTTGGAGAATACATTCGCACTGAAGAATTTTTAAAGACCAAAGACCCCAGGCGCGTAATCAACGAGTCTTCCAGAAGTAAGCGAAAGCGAGATCAACCCGGGAGTTCTGACTATTCTTCCAACTCACAGCAGGCAGGGTTCGACAGTCCCGACCCGACCTCCAGTTCACAGCGGTCTGAGTCTGGCAGCCCCGACCCGACCTCTAGTTTGCAACAGTCAGGATCCAGTGATCCCGACCTTGAATCCAGCTCAGAGTAATCGGGAGCCCGGTGATCCCAACCCAACCTCCTGTCTCTACCAGTCTCGACCAATCCAACTGTAGTTGTACTTGCCCGATCATCGAATGAGGCTCCGTAGAGTGTCATAGAGCTCTTAAAAAGACCTCGGGTCTGAACCCAGGCACAAAAGACCTCGAGCTCCGAACCCAGGCACTAAAGACCTCGGGATCGCACCCGAGGCAAAAGACCTCGGGGTCACGCCCGAGGCATCGGCTTCGCTTAGGTCTAACCTACGATGGGGGCAAATCCCCTTAGGTGGCTGATGATGGTAAGCTTCAAAAGACCCTGCAGCCACCATGTTCCAGGCGGTTACCTACAGTCCTAGCCTCCAAAAGACCTTCATCTTAGCGAAAGCTTGGGGGGCAGAAAGGCACGATGGACTAAACAGGCAATCACATCGGGTACTTACAGGCCTTGCGGTAACTAAATCCAACTCTTAGACAACCCGGGCGCCTACAGTACTCAGAGGCAATAACTCCACTTAGGTCCAAACCGACGATAGAGGTGACTAAAATCTCTTAGGTTGGCTGACGATAGAGGAGCAAAAAGACCCTAAAGCAACGTGATTTAGGTCGGCTCCATCAACATGGTCAAACTCTTCTGCCATTGATTTTAACGAAGGCTGGCTGGGCGGAAGATAACCTTCCTGGGGAGTTAACACAAAAGGACCCTAAAGTAACACACTTTAAGTCGGCTTTTCCAACATGGTCAAACTCTTGTACTCATAATCTTTACGAAGGTTTACGGGTAGAAGATAACCATCCTGGGAGCTTAACTTAAGCATAAGACTCCGAATTAGGCTGAGTCTCAACTCCTGGCCAATTCTCGAGCACTCACAAGACTCAGAAGCTCTAAGGCAGCTTCCCCGAGCACTCCGACAGTGGCAAGTGGCATCAAACAGATTTCTAAACTTGCCCCGATATGGCATCCAGCCAACCTTGGAAATGGGGCGCAGCTGATACACCCAAAATTGGCTCTATCCTATTACCGAGCGGTTCAAATCAATAGCTAGTCCATGTCCCGGTCAAATCGTGCACAACTCCTCAAACAAGATCCGCCCGAGCGGTCTAGTCTACTCGAGACTCACCATCCCGAGCGGTTCATTCACGACCAGACCAACAGGTCGGGAAGACCACACTGGCACGGTCCATACAGGCGTAGTCAAGCCAGGCCCGCAAGTCACGCCCCAGAATATTCCAGGCAGTTTCCTATTCAAACTAGAAGACTAATGGAAAGGGCAAATTGTTTCCTAATCCAATTAGAAAACCCCCACAATTAATGCCAATCAATCCTAATACAATTAGGAAAATTACTTGATTGGTGTCAATCACATCCTAATTGGATTATATTTCCTTATCCATGTACGAGTAGGTCTCTTGCATCTATAAAAGAGACCACTCACCCCCATAGAAAGGGTTCAACTTTTCGGTCTCTACAGCACCTCTATAGCGGTCACCAACATGCCTGGCCGACCTACGGTACCTCCAAACTATTGTTGGTTCAGTACAAGTCCCTGACTTTTTACAGTATAGTGAACGTGCTCAGACACACACGTGGACGTAGGTACCTTCATTAACAGGGCTGAACCACATACAAAAAACCAGTCTCTCTCTCTCTCTGTCTCTCCTTAAATTGCTTTAACCAAATTTTGGCATCATCATAACCTGTTATAAATAAGATCTATAAATTAAATCATAAGGGTTTTAGAACAGATGCACATTATAACTTTTAAAAAAAAAAATTAAATTCTATATCCGACATATACATATCTCTTTAGATATTCATTAAAATTTTACATTAGACAGTACAATGGTGACTAAATAGATTTCTTGTTTTGTTGTGTTGACAACAACATAAAGTAGTGAGTATAGTATATCATAAGAATAAGTGATTACAATTTACAACATCTCAGTAATACTAAAAGTAAACAGACTTGCATATTCTTTTAGTCATAGTTCAATCTTACTAGAGAAATCTGCATATTGTATCTTCTTTTAGAATAGTGTGACATTCTTGTCCCCTTATAATAGAAATAAAAAGAAACAATGTGAATTTTATTAAGCCAAGCTTAGAAATAAAATAGAAGAGAAAACCTTACATGTATAAGAAGTTAGAGATGAAGGTTGGAACTTGGAGGTAAAAATGTGAATCTCTGTTTATGAAGTTTTGGTTTATATTAAAATCTTGTTGGTCATTGTTTAGTATTTATTATTATCTAATACTTGTCTTTTCTATATTAATCTTAGATGAACAACAATTTAAATTTCAATTATTGATTAATACATGCTATAAAAAAATAAATACCTATCTTTTAAGATGTATATCTACGGATAAGATTTAAAATTTTAAATTGTAACAATAACTTACATGTTAGCAAAAATTTTGCTGGGTTGTAAATGTACTTAAATTGTAAATTTTCAGTTATAGATTTTAAATCTCATATATATATTTGTGCATATTAAAATAAAGAACTAATTTTTCAGGAGTGTGCCACGTGGCAGAAGAGAAAACTTTATAAAAGAATATAACATTAGTTCTATAGATTTATAATATACTAGATATGTTTTCAAAATTTATATCCCAAATGTGGATTCCAATAAATGTGGCAGTGGTCGGTCCCCATTGTCACATGTGCTTGAACCACATTTGAGATACCAAATTTCAGAAGCATAGTTTTATTATATTTTATATGTCGATCAAGTTTTTTTTAACTTGAAAGAATAAAAATTGCTCATTTTGTTTTTTCGATTCTCTTTTAGTAGGTGCAAACTACAAAGCGTGATGTAGATATTTTTATACTAAAATAATGCTCAATAAAAGGCTCTAGAGAGAAAGCAATGGAGCACTCCCAATCATCAGCAAAATAAAGCTAATTTTTTTTTAAAATATCAAAGTAATGCTAGCTAAAATATAGATACATAAACACCAAAGACACATATTACTTTAAAAATTATACCTAGATAATTTATCATACCCTTCCATGTTACCTACATAATTTAAATTCAACCTTATAAATCAAAGACACTTATTATTTATATATCTAATAAGTAAAAAACATGATTGGTGAAGAGAGAATAGGACAATTAATTAGTTAGGATTAGACTTAATTAGCATTAATTTCTATTTATTGAATTTCAAATATTGAGTGAAATAAAAATAAAAAATTGATATTTTAGAGGAAAATTACACGTGGCACTGAGGTGGCAAAACTAAAATCCTTTATTCTCATATGTATATATATATGTATATGGAGAGGCTCTAAAGTGAATAGGGTTGAGTGAACATATCCAGTGAACCTGACTTTTAAGCCTAAAAGAACTAGCGGGTCAGCGGGGCAGTCCGCAGGTTCTTTCAAGCTTAAAAGCAGGCTCACTGAGTATTTTTACTCGACCATGTTCACTTAAGAGCCTGGCCGTATATATATATATATTAGATAATGATACACCCAAAATTGCCTTTACTATATGACCGAGCAGTTCTACCTAGTGGCCGGCTCCTGTCCCGACCGGTCACGGTGTAGCTCGGTGACAGCCCGGCTAGCCCAGAGGTATATCCCAAATGGTTCGGCTCCAACAGTTTCCTAAATAGACCGAGATAGGTCAGTAGGCTCATCTCGAGCAGTAGACTTGGCGACCCGAGGCCCGACCAAACAGGCCTGGATAGTAACGCTGGTGTGGCCCGTCAGGGATATAGCATGGCTCAGCCCTAGGACGTGATCCAGAATATTCCAGGCAATTTCCTATACAAGTTAGAAGACTAATGAAAAGTGCAAGTTGTTTCGTAATCCAATTAGGAAACCCCCTTTGATTGATGCCAATCAATCCTAAATCAAATTGTATTACTTAATCTGTCTAATTTCCTTGTATGAGTAGGTCTCTTGCATCTATGAAAGAGACCACTCACCCCTATAGAAAGGGATATACTCTTTAGCCTATACAACACCTCTATAGCAATCATCATCATGCCCGGCTGACCTACAGTAGCTCCAATCTATTGTTGGTTCACCACAGATTGTCAGCTTTTTAACAGTATAGTGAATGTGTTCAGAGACACACGTGGATGCAGGTTCCTTCATTAATAGGGCTGAACCACATACAAATATGCTGCCTATATCTCTCTCTCATTCTTTTCTACTCTTTATGTATGATGTTAAACCCTAGATCTGTTCAATGCCAAAAAATTACATCATCAGCTTGGCACCATCTGTGGGAATCGATAGATTTCTCGAAGAACAAATCTCTTAGCCACAAATCATGTTGCTGAAGAAGAACATGAAGACTGCCCACCAAACTAGTTAGGCTGATCCGCCAGTCTTGACACCAGCAACAACTGTCCTTACCCCAGAGCAAATTACCGTATTTCTTGTGCAGCTCTTGGAGGGCCAGCGTCAAACTCAATGGTAGATTAAAGCCCTGCTGGCCCAACAAGGCAATCCTCCAGTGGCCGGGAAATAGCCCGGGAATGTTGCGCATGGTTGGGACAGAGCTTGACTAGACAACATGTTTGAGCCAACCCGTCCCACGTTGAGGTTGCCAAAGACATCAACGGTAGGCGTGCTGCCCCAAACCAGAGGTTGGAGCGCCTGGTCCGGGAATCAGTCAGGGTCACTCGGTCAAGAGCCGAGGTGATCTTAGGCACACGATTAGCCGGAGTCATTGTCGAGCCATTGTGTCCCGGATGCTGGTCCAGAAGGTCTGGTGGCTCGTATAAAGAATTTGGAGAAACAGATCGATGGCATGGCCAAAAACCTGGGCCAGGATGCTACTTATATCAATACCGAGATAAAGTCACCGTTCTCCAGCCGAATCACGAGGTTTGTCCTCCCGTGCAAATTTAAACGACCTCGTATAGATTCTTACAACGCTCTATAAGCTCGATCAACCACGTTTGGACCTATAAGGCTCAGATGGCCCTGGCCACCAACACCGATAAACTGTATTGCCTGGCCTTCCCCAGCACTTTGAAAGGCCTGGCCATGCAATGGTTCCACTCCCTAAAACTCCGATCGATCAAAGATTTTAAGCAACTAAGCAAGCAGTTCATCAACCAGTTCATCGGTATGCATGAACGGCGAAAGCCTGACATACAGTTGCTGATTATAAGGCAAAGGAATAATGAGTCCCTCAAGGAGTTCATCGACTGGTTCAGCCAGGAGAAGCTCGGGATCTATGATCTTGATGAAACTATCGCAATTACAGCCTTTTGCTCACGAGTTCAACACAATAAGTGCATCACGTCATTTTATAAAAACCGACCGAAAACCTTGGTTGAACTCGCAGAGAGGGTCAGAAAGTATGTTGGCACTGAAGAATTTCTAAAGACCAATGACCCCGGGCACGTAAGTGATGAGCCTTCAAGAAATAAGCGGAAACGAGATCAGCCCGAGAGGAGCGATGCAAAGAAGCCCGATAGTTCTATCAGTTCCTCTAGTTCACAGCGGTCCAGGTCTGGCAGCCCCGACCCGGCCTCCAGTTCACAGCGGTCTGAGTCCGGAAGCCCCGACCTGACCTCCAATTCACATCGGTCTGGGTCTAGCAGTCCTGACACGACCTCCAGTTTGTAGCAATCAGGATCCAGTGATCCCAACCTTGCCTCTAGCTCAGAGTAGACAGGAGCTCAGACTGCCAAAGGGCTCCTACAAAGATTCAAATCGCCTATCAACTCCGCATTGATCTCCAAAACACACCAAAAATACCTCGGGTTCAACTCCCGAGGTGCCAAAAGACCTCAGGTTCAACTTTCGAGGTGCCAAAAAGACCTCGGGCTCAACCCCAAGGCAACCAAAGACCACTGTTACGCAGTTGGCATACTGAGTATTTACAAGCCTTGGGGTTAACTGAGTGAGACTCTTAGACAACCCGAGGGCCTACAATATTCAGAGGCATAAACTCTACTTAGGCCCAAATTGACGATTGAGGTGACTGAATCCTCTTAGGTTGGCCCACGATAGAGGAGTAAAAGAAATCCCAAAAATTCATACATTTTTGGGTCTCCGCTTATGTCCAAATCGAAGATAGAGGTGACTAAATCCTCTTAGGTTGGCCCACGATAGAGGAGTAAAAAAGGACCCTAGACCAAAATGCTTTAGGTCGGCTCCACCAACATGGTCAAACTTTCTCCCAACAGTCTTGACAAAAGCTCGTTGGGCAGGAGATAACCATCCTAGGGAGTTAGCATTAAAAAACCCTAAAGCGACACGATTTAGGTCGACTTTTCCAACATGGTCAAATTCTTCTACCTACAACCTTAATGAAGGCTTACGGGTACAAGATAACCATCCTGGGAGCTAACTCAAGCAAAAGACTCCGAATTAAATTGAGTCTCCACTATTAGCCAATTCCCGAGCACTTAAAGATTCCAAATTAGGCTGAGTCTCAACTCATAGCCAGTTCCCGCGAGTTCACCAAACTCAAAAGCTCTGAGGAAACATTTTTGAGCAATTAACAGATTTTTGAACTTAACTTAATAAAGCATCAAGCCAACCTTGGAAATGGGGGACAACTAATACACCCAAAATTGGCTCTACTATATGACCGAGCAGCTCTACCCAGCGGCCAGCTCCCATCCCAACCGGTCACAGTGTAGCTCGGTGACAGCCCGGCTAGCCTAGAGGTATATCCCAAATAGCTTGGCTCTAACTGTTTCCTAAATAGACCGGGATAGGTCAGCAGGTTCGTCATGAGCGGTAGACCTGGCGACTCGAGGCCCGACCAAACAAGCCGGGATAGTAATGCTGGTCTGGCCCAATAGGGATATAGCATGGCTTAGCCCCAGGATGTGATCCAGAATGTTCTAGGCAATTTCCTATACAATTAAGTTAGAAGACTAATGGAAAGTGCAAGTTATTTCCTATTCCAATTAGGAAACCCCCTTTGATTGATGCCAATCAATCCTAATCTGATTGTATTACTTAATCTGTCTAATTTCCATGTATGAGTAGGTCTACTACATTTATAAAAGAGACCACTCACCCCCATAGAAAGGGATCTACTCTTTAGTCTATACAGCACCACTATAGTAATCATCATCGTGCCCGGTCGACCTACGGTACCTCCAAACTATTGTTGATTCACCACAGGTCACCGACTTTTTAACAGTATAGTGAACATGCTCAAACACACACATAGATGTAGGTTCCATCATTAACAGGGCTGAACCACATACGAATATGCTGCCTATATCTCTCTCCTTCCCTTCTACGCTTTGTGTATGCTATTAAATCTTAGATCTGTTCAATACCAAAAAATTGCATCATCATATAATAACTGTATTTTATAGATAATGATCACTCTAGAGAAGCTTTAATTCTTGATGGTCATTACAAGGATTATCAGTGGAAACTAATGAAAAACATAGTTATAACCAGTAACTTCATTAAATTTAAAGGGGCTACACGAGGTTAAGTTTCTATATTTGAAAAGCATAAATGTTATGTCCATTGCCTAAAAACTTGGCTATATTTGAAGAACTTTTGTTTTCCCAATTGGTACAACCTTACATCCAAGTGGTGAGAAGGAGTGGTCACTCTATTGATTAAAAAATATGTTAATCTGCACAGAAATTTGGTTTGGTGCATTTAACTCTTGTGTAATATGCTATGCTTTCCTCCATATAAATAAAAAAATAAAAAATAAAAAATGCTAGATTTTTCAAATTTGGTTTCTAAATGCTTTAATAGTCGTCCCACATGCAGCAGTAGTAGTCGGTGGTACAACATACCACTACATATGGTACAATTGATATAATATTTGAGAACCAAATTTGAGTTAAATTTGGGAAGCATTTCTTTGATAGAACTAGTGATTATTTTATAAGAAAATTTGGTAAGCAAAAAAAATTGCTATTACCACTTCTTATCCCAAATTAAGTCTTTAGAAATTGATGAAATGCAAGTGAGTACTTTTGAAATTGTCTTCTTAGTTGATGATAAGAAATGATAACAAGTATTTCCAAAAAGAAAAAATGCCTTAAAATCTTAATTAGGACTCACAACATACTATTATTTTTTAATTATAGTGGATGCAAATGAGAAAATCTCTTCACTAATTTACAAGTTTCGCTCCATCTAACATGGTAAATATACGAGCAGAAAAACCTGCCCAGTAATATAAAGAGGTTAGTCACAAACTCAGACATCTTAAGTTTGACAACTGACATGCTAGGATTGTTACTATATTTGATATGACAATGGAAAAAAAACAAGAAAACATAATAAAAATAGATTTTACGCTGTTAAGTGTTAACCCATAGTGCCTATAGACATGAACAATTCCTAGTACATATGTACACGTACAATGTTATATCTACATGGTAGTGGATCTACTGACAGTTAAGTTCAACTAAGACAGTAAAAAATGTGAGAAATGCCCTATTTGAAAGAGTTGTTCTCCATTTTATTTTCCACCTGCAACATTAAGAGAGCATTTTTCTCACCCAAAAATTGGTTCGTTAAGGCTTACCCCAGCATTTCATTGGCCAATATAGTGGGATCCATGATTAAACATCATGAAATGCACAAAAATATCAGGTCAAAGTCAAGCCTCACCACCTCGGCAAAGAGAAGCCAAGTCATCTTGAATTTGGGCTGACTACAGAGCCATCCCGGGCTGTTACACAAAAATGCCCGGTTTGGTCGTAAGTCCGGGCGTTCTTTCTAGATGGACCCCACATGGGCGCGCCCCTAGTAGGCGTGATTGCTTGGCCAGCAAGCCTCCAGATAGTTTCCTATCCCAGTTAGAAGACTAAATGGAAGGAGCAAGTAGTTTCCTAAACCACTTAGGAAACACCCCTAAATTCATATAAATCAAGTTGTGAATAGATTAGGCTTCCTAATCTATAAACTTACCTTGTATGGGTGGTCTCTTGCACCTATAAAAAGAGGCCACCCACCCCCATTGAAGGGGGTCACATTCTAAAACTAAAGAATAGCATATTATTTTCACTAAGACGGATATACCCAGTTGGTTTTACTAGTAGTGCCGCCCAACTGTTGGCTCACCAGGCCCGTCGATGATCTGTTAGTGAAGCGCATCGACGCATCCGTGGACGTAGGCTATCTCATTAACAGGACCGAACCACATTCAAACTTCATTGTGTCTATCTCTTTTATATATTTCTTCTTACCCAAATTTTAGCATCATCAGTTTGGCTTCGTCTGTGGGAACTCGAAAAAGTTTTTTCACCAACAAATTTCTTGACTGATCAACATGCCATTGAAGAGGGGTAAGAAAAATACCGCCCAGGCTGGTCAGGAGAACTTTCAACTCGAGCAGCAGGGCGTCTCCATGACCTTTGAGAAAGTAATAACGGCGCTCGCGCAACTCCTGGAAGGCCAGCGGCAAACCTAGCAGCAAATTGAAGTGCTGTTGGCCCTGCAGGAAAAGCGTCCTCAATCCGAGAACCAGCTCGGGAAGAGTGTCCCCGACCGGGAGCCTGCACGAGTCCGGAACCATACCCACTCTGTGCCGGTATCCCTGTCGGATTGGAAACACGTCCGAGATGGTGATCGTAGCAGAGCACCCAGGTGTACCAGGCGGCAAGCTCGGACCAATCCTCGCCGGGTGGAAGATGCTAGAGATATCATCAACAAACGATGCACCGCCAAGAGGGAGGAATGAGGACAAAAGGCTCGGGAATCGGTCAAAGACCCTCCAGTCCGGAGCCAGGGAGATCTTAGGCATACGATTACCCGGAGTCGGAGCCGGGTTCTATCGCCGAGGAAGACGCACTTCGAGGAAGAGGCCTCATCTGCAGACCCGACGTACCGCTCGGATGTGGAAAGGAGAACCGGGCGAGATGTAAAGGCCCAGATCGAGGACTTGCAGCAACAAATCAAAAAGCTGAACCGCAAGCAGCTCCACAATCATACCAATACAGAGACCGAGTCGCCCTATACAGCTCAGGTCACCGCATTCCCCATCCCGCGAAAATTGAAACCTCCACATCTCAGCTCTTATGACGGTTCAGGGATCCCAGTGGATCATATCAGCACTTACAAGGCTCAGATGGCGCTAGTCACCATGGTCGATGAGTTACTGTGTGTAATACCCTGTATTTTCAGGTATATATATATCCCTTGTACTTTCCTTAGTCTTTGGTGAGTTTAAGATTCCAATCGATTGCCAATATTCCCAATCGATTGACATTCATCCCAATCGATTGACATAGTTCTCAATCGATTGCCTTGCTGCCGACTTGGATCCATGACGTGGCTCATACCAATCGATTGGCACCTGGTACCAATCGATTGGCAGAGTCAGAACTTGGCCACCTCGTCGGATTTGTGTGGTTGTGATTGTTTCCCTCTCCCTATATATACACTCCCCCTTATACATATATATGTTTGCTTGTGTGTGGGTTTGGGAGAGAAAGAGAGAGATACATACCCTCATATATATATACACACATATATTGTATATATATATTACACACACACACACTCTCGGGTTGAGAAGAAGAAGAAGAAGAAGAAGAAGAGGAGGAGGAGGAGACCATAGAGAGAAAGAAGAGACAGACAGAGAGACCGAGAAGGAGAGGAGAGAGATCAACCACCATAGCCGCCGCCGCGGAGCTCGGGACGCCGTCAACGGACCGCCGGGAGAGGTGAGTTTCATTAACTCACTTCAGGGATTGTTTTTGGATGTATATATGTGTTTAACAACGTGTATGAAAGAAGGAAAGAGGAACCCCAACGTTTTTATATAAAACTAGCAGTTTTGAAGAAGAAAACAGAGGTCAATCGATTGCCATTGGATCCAATCGATTGGATGATATCCCAATCGATTACCGTGGTGTCCAATCGATTGAGTAATTTCCCAATCGATTGCCATAAATTCCAATCGATTGCTTTGCCAATCGATTGCCATTAAGTCCAATCAATTGACATTATTTCCAATCGATTGCCATTTTGGCCAATCGATTGGGTAAGAGCAGAATGTTGTTTATCTATTGTTATATGTTATGAGCTGGTTGTAATGTACCCAAGCTGCAAATGGTTGTACCATACGTGATATTGGATATGTGCTTAGTCAACATGATACTACGTTAGCCTTATATGATGTTTATGTTAATGTTACAAGATGAACTGTTTATTATTAACTGTCGATATGAGATGCTCTAATGGTTAAGTAATTGTCATATGTTATTGTCAAACTGAATAGTAGAACGGAACACGACAGCATGTTAATAGCGAATTAATAAGTAGATATGTTGAATACAGAGCATGTGGTATTTCTTGTACTTAGTATATGAGCATTTCACAACATGTTTCAGCATGTATGGGATAGTGATGTGAAGAGGTAAGAGAATCTGATGAGAAATGGGATATTGATATGAAAAGATGAGAAGATATGATGAGAAAGGGGAACTGTGATTCATATGGAATAATAAGATATGTGTACTTTGGGATCCGTGGGATCAACGGCTGACGAGTCGGGTGGACGTGGGATGGTTAGAGTTCCTAGTGCGCCTCTCATTATTGAAGACGTCCAGTGATGCGTATGCACTGTTGAAGACATCCAGTGTACCGTTGAAGACGTCCAGCTAGTGCTCTAATGTATTCTCAGCTGTGTAGACGACCAGTGAGGGTATACGCATCGTTGAAGACGTCCGATGTGCCGTTCTATCGTTTACAGATAGGTGGTACTGTGTAGACGACCGGTAACCCTATCAAGGGATTTTGGGATCTATTGCCTAGTCGGGTGATTCCGATTGGCATTACTGTATCGACGAATGGTTTTCAGATTGGTATTATGGGATCGACGTATGGATACGGATAAGAATAAGAACATGGATATGGATGTGAATATGGGAATGTTTAGTATGATGATGGTTCAGTCGTGGATTCAGCGTCCCGACCTAAAGGTATATGCATGGGTGGTTGCACGGTTACATGCTTAGATTTAGTGAATACGTGACGAGATATATTATACCATGATGTTTATCCTTGTCATTACTTAATATGATATTTGTTATTATTGATTCATGTATAGTTTAATGAGACCTCTGCTATGTTCGTGAGAGACGCCATTGAGAAGAGATTAACGGCATTTTAAGATGCTGAATAGTAACGGTGAGGAGTGTTGTTTAATGTACTCACTCAGCTTTGTATTCAAAGCTGATGGCGGTTGTGCCCTGGACATTCCAATGTCTAGAGCTTCGCAGGACTGGAGGCCGGAAGACTGAGGCTTCGCCGGGCTGGGAACTGAAGGCTTAAAGACGAAGAAGTTCCGCTTTGTAATAGTTAGTTTTTATCTATTGTACTGCTGTTATTATTGTTATAGGCTTCAGACTCTAAGCCAACTGTTGTAATAGATTTAGTAGACTTTTATAATTGGTACTTGGGCATCCGTTACTTTCAAACCTTTTATAGCTTCCGCTGTAGTCTCTGATTATGTTAGTAAGGTATGTTCTATGAATAGCATTCCTCCCTATCGTGGTGTTTGTTGGTTTGAGTAGATGACAATGCAGTTATTCACCCGTCATTCCCTATGGACCCATAAAGGAAATTTATTTTTCCCTATTTATGCTGCTCCGGGGCGTGACAGGATTTTTGGTATCATAGCCTAGGTTTTAGCTGTTAACCGCTTGTCTGTTGTGATTAGAACCTGAGTTCTAAGGTAATGTCGGTAGCATGAGGATTAGCTGAGATGAGATAGAATTGTTATCTTGTCACACAGATAAGAGGTTGGAAGAATCTGTCTGAGGATGTTTCTTTGGAAGATAGTAACTGTTGGAACCAATAAGGATGTGGATAGCTGAGTTCACGAAAAATAGGCATCGAGAGTTAGTTGTGGTGGTGGAGATCCTAAATATAGAGTCGTTGGATGTTAGACACTGACGAATTCCTGAGCGATGTCGGAACAGTCAGTATGTCCTAGAAGTAGAAAGAGGTTAGGATAAGATTATCCTATTACCTTGAGCCACATGTTAGTTGAGTGGTCTCACATGTTAGTTAAGCAGTACTCGTAGCCTGGAACTTGAGAATAGAAATAGAATGTTTGAGATTTGACGTCAAGCGTAGAAGTTGTAGTTTCGCCTTGAGCATAGATACATTTAAGCGTACCTGGTAGGTAGACTGACCTCTGTGGTTATAGTATATATTTGTATTGCTTGATTTGACCGTATTATATATTGGTACTATATATCTGTTACCGCATGTTCTTGCTTGAGCTGTAAGATAGAATGCGTCTGACCGAATAGTTTTTATTTGTAGGTAGCGACACTGAACCCTACCAGCACTCGTTATGGTTAGGACGACTCGAGGAAACCAGAGCCAGCTGAATGGAGTATCTGATGTAGTACTTCCTGAGATAGATCCAACAGAAATGATTGGAATTTTCATCCGTCGCATGGAATAAGTAATCAATCATGCAGATCGTATCATCGGCAATGGAGCACCAGTACGACAAACGAGAGTTAAGTTGCTAAAGGAATTTTGTGCTCTTCAACCAGGAACCTTTACTGGATTAACAGGAGCATGGCAAGCTGAGCAATGGATTCGCCAGATAGAATTAATTTTTGAGGTACTTGGATGTACTGATGTTGAGAAAAGACATTTGGCCGTATTTCAACTGACGTTCTCAGCAGCAGATTGGTGGGATGCAGTGAAAGCTACGATAGGCGAAGAAGCTGTAGGAAGGATGACTTGGGAATCATTCAAGACTCGATTTTTAGAAAAGTACTTTCCAGAATCTGAGAAGAACAAAAGGGAAATGGAGTTCATCCAATTAGTTCAAGGTTGTTTTACAGTGCCAGAATATACAACTCAATTTGAGAGGCTATCAGAATTTGCACCGCATATGATCGATACACCAAGAAGGAAGATCAAAAGATATCATCAAGGACTAGTTCCGCATATTCGACATATGACTATAGGACATTTAAACCAATCTTTCGAAGCTTTGGTAGAAATGGCAACGAAACTGGAAGACGACAGTCAGATTAGTGAAGGACAACACTTTGATCAAGCATTTCCAGAGAACGATCAATTTTTCTTAACAGATCAGAGAAGAGGAGACAGTCAGGTTGTGTTGGCAGCCAACCAAGTTCAACAAGGAAACATAGAAAGAAATTACATAGGCAACCGCCAGAAGCGTAAGAGGATAGAGAGTGACAAGAAAGAATCAAAACCCGTGACGACCCCAACATAGCACAGAGAACGAGATATCTGCTACAATTGTGGAGTACCTGGACACCATTCCTAAGAATGCAGAGCGTTAAGGAAATCTAATGGACGGGGAATACGGTGTTTTAACTGTGGTAAATTTGGTCATGTCCGTAAGTTTTGTCCAGAACTAGAGATGCAACACAATGTTCCGTTGCAACAAGTACCACAAGGACAAACCTGTCGAACAAATGCTTGGTCTCAACTTAGACAAGAATGATGGAAAAAAGGTACAACACTTAGCACCTACATTTTGTATTACATATGATCCTAATATTGCAAGAAGTTTAGCATTGTGTGATTTGATTGAAAGAGGATTAGCCTATACCGTAAATTGTAGATACCTAAACAAATTGTTTGACATTGATCGACAGTAGTTATCCAAGTATAGATCTAGCATCAGTTGCATCCCATATGACTTCTATTGCATCCTTATAAGACATCATTTGCCTCCCTATCGAAAGACTACGCCAACCACTGGAGAGGATACTAGTGACGCAGAGACAACACCAGAATTACAAGAGTACCATAGAAGGATTCTTTTCGACACTGATTGTCTGTTGCTTTCATCCAGTCAAGAAGTTATACAATAGATCGACTCACGATATCAGTATGTAGTCCTGCCTAACCTATTTGATTAGTACGTGGAAGAAGAACGAGTATTCAATGGATTGAACGACCTCAAAGAGATGATTATATCAATAGTACGTGGGAATTTGGAGAGCCATGAGGAAATTTGAGTTATCAAATGACGATGCTAGAGTCACAATGCTTTCAAGTCAACATATTGAAGGATGAAGGACGACAACAACACGGGAGTTAACAAGGACATCGTGTGCAACACGAGGCTGACTAATAAAGTTGACGATCGTAACGAGAAGTCCAGAGATAAGAAGACAGTCAACTGATGATGCAGTAGAGACATCGTCAGCACAGTGTGAAGCATCTTTGAAACAAGAGTAGACGGTAACGCTTCGCTACTACTTAGATGAGATTAGAACACTTGATCAATAGAACCCTCACACCATAGAGTTTGACCTGAGGGAGGAACCTTGTGTGTTTGGAGACTAGCCGTTTCAGATTTTGTAAGATGATTAGATTGTGCTACCTAGAACCTTTTCCTGAAGTTTGACATACGAATTTCATATCCCTTAATCCTAAAGATTTGGTAGTTGTCACCCTAGTATTCGTAGATCAGTGATATCTTCGTATCGTGTGTTTAGAACTTAAACCTTTAGCCGCTGAAGTAATCGTTTATGTAAAAAGAGGTCTTGAGCATTTAGGTGGTTTTTCTTTTTGGTAGTAGGGGTCGTTGCTTCAGATTTCGAGGACGAAATCTTTTGATGAGTGGTGGATGATGTAATACCCTGTATTTTCAGGTATATATATATCCCTTGTACTTTCCTTAGTCTTTGGTGAGTTTGAGATTCCAATCGATTGCCAATATTCCCAATCGATTGACATTCATCCCAATCGATTGACATAGTTCTCAATCGATTGCCTTGCTACCGACTTGGATCCATGAGGTGGCACATACCAATCGATTGGCACCTGGTACCAATCGATTGGCACCTGGTACCAATCGATTGGCAGAGTCAGAACTTGGCCACCTCGTCGGATTTGTGTGGTTGTGATTGTTTCCCTCTCCCTATATATACCCTCCCCCTTATACATATATATGTTTGCTTGTGTGTGGGTTTGGGAGAGAGAGAGAGAGATACATACCCTCATATATATATACACACATATATATATTGTATATATATATTACACACACACATTCTCGGGTTGAGAAGAAGAAGAAGAAGAAGAAGAAGAGGAGGAGGAGGAGACCATAGAGAGAAAGAAGAGACAGACAGAGAGACCGAGAAGGAGAGGAGAGAGATCAACCACCATAGCCGCCGCCGCGGAGCTCGGGACGCCGTCAACGGACCGCCGGGAGAGGTGAGTTTCATTAACTCACTTCAGGGATTGTTTTTGGATGTATATATGTGTTTAACAACGTGTATGAAAGAAGGAAAGAGGAACCCCAACGTTTTTATATAAAACTAGCAGTTTTGAAGAAGAAAACAGAGGTCAATCGATTGCCATTGGATCCAATCGATTGGATGATATCCCAATCGATTGCCGTGGTGTCCAATCGATTGAATAATTTCCCAATCGATTGTCATAAATTCCAATTGATTGCTTTGCCAATCGATTGCCATTAAGTCCAATCGATTGACATTATTTCCAATCGATTGCCATTTTGGCCAATCGATTGGGTAAGAGCAGAATGTTTTTTATCTATTGTTATATGTTATGAGCTGGTTGTAATGTACCCAAGCTGCAAATGGTTGTACCATACGTGATATTGGATATGTGCTTAGTCAACATGATACTACGTTAGCCTTATATGATGTTTATGTTAATGTTACAAGATGAACTGTTTATTATTAACTGTCGATATGAGATGTTCTAATGGTTAAGTAACTGCCATATGTTATTGTCAAACTGAATAGTAGAACGGAACACGACAGCATGTTAATAGTGAATTAATAAGTAAATATGTTGAATACAGAGCATGTGGTATTTCTTGTACTTAGTATATGAGCATTTCACAACATGTGTCAGCATGCATGGGATAGTGATGTGAAGAGGTAAGAGAATCGGATGAGAAATGGGATATTGATATGAAAAGATGAGAAGATATGATGAGAAAGGGGAACTGTGATTCATATGGAATAATGAGATATGTGTACTTTGGGATCCGTGGGATCAACGGCTGACGAGTCGGGTGGACGTGGGATGGTTAGAGTTCCTAGTGCGCCTCTCACTGTTGAAGACGTCCAGTGATGCGTATGCACTATTGAAGACGTCCAGTGTACCATTGAAGACGTCCGGCTAGTGCTCTAATGTATTCTCAGCTGTGTAGACGACCAGTGAGGGTATACGCATCGTTGAAGACGTCCGATTTGCCGTTCTATCGTTTACAGATAGGTGGTACCGTGTAGACGACCGGTAACCCTATCAAGGGATTTTGGGATCTATTGCCTAGTCGGGTGATTCCGATTGGCATTACTGTATCGACGAATGGTTTTCAGATTGGTATTATGGGATCGACGTATGGATACGGATGAGAATAAGAACATGGATATGGATGTGAATATGGGAATGTTTAGTATGATGATGGTTCAGTCGTGGATTCAGCGTCCCGACCTAAAGGTATATGCATGGGTGGTTGCACGGTTACGTGCTTGGATTTAGTGAATACGTGACGAGATATATTATACCATGATGTTTATCCTTGTCATTACTTAATATGATTTTTGTTATTATTGATTCATGTAGAGTTTAATGAGACCTCTGCTATGTCCATGAGAGACGCCATTGATAAGAGATTAACCGCATTTTAAGATGCTGAACAGTAACGGTGAGGAGTGTTGTTTAATGTACTCACTCAGCTTTGTATTCAAAGTTGATGGCGGTTGTGCCCTGGACATTCCAATGTCTAGAGCTTCGCAGGACTGGAGGCCGGAAGACTGAGGCTTCGCCGGGCTGGGAACTGAAGGCTTAAAGACGAAGAAGTTCTGCTTTGTAATAGTTAGTTTTTATCTGTTGTACTGCTGTTATTATTGTTATAGGCTTCAGACTCTAAGCCAGCTGTTGTAATAGATTTAGTAGACTTTTATAATTGGTACTTGGGCATCCGTTACTTTCAAACCTTTTATAGCTTCCGCTGTAGTCTCTGATTATGTTAGTAAGGTATGTTCTATGAATAGCATTCCTCCCTATCGTGGTGTTTGTTGGTTTGAGTAGATGACAATGCGATTATTCACCCGTCATTCCCTATGGACCCATAAAGGAAATTTATTTTTCCCTATTTATGCTGCTCCGGGGCGTGACACTGTGCCTGGACTTCCCCATTACCCTTAAAGGCCCAGCCGCGCAGTGGTTCCACGCTCTGAAATCCTGAATGGTTGATGACTTCAAGACATTGAACAAGCTCTTCATCAGCCAGTTTGTGGGGATGCTCGATCGGTCACAACTGGACACCCAGCTACTTACCGTCAAGCAGCAAAAGGGAGAGTCCCTGAGGGAGTACGTGGACTGTTTCAATCAATAGAGGCTCTAGATCTGCAACCTGAACGTAACGGCCGCAATCATGGCTTTTTGCTCGGGGCTTCAATACACCAAAGTTACTACGTCGTTCCACCATGATCGAACGACAACCTGGTGGAACTCTTAGAGAGGGTCAGAAAGTACATTGACACGGAGGAGTTTCTGAAGTCCAAGCATGCCAGCTTTACGGGAGAAGAGTCCCTGAAAGCTAAACAGAAATGTGAGGGCTTCGAGAAGGGTCCGGGAAAGAAGTCCAGGCAATATCAGCAGAGAGGCAGTCAGGATCAGACCCCGAGTAGCTTCACCCCACTCTCCCGGCCAATCCATGAAGTTATGGCCGCCGCAGAGATCCAGAGGCTACTCCACGAGCCCGCCAAGTTGAAAAGCCCACTCGGTAAGAGGAACCGGGACAAGTTTTACCGCTTCCACAAAGGCCATGGGCATCCAGCTTTATTGTTAAGATTGCCATTGAGAAGCTGATCGAGCAGGGCTACCTAGCCGAATTCATGACAGCAGACAGACAACCTCTGCAAGAAACCCGGGCTCCCGAGCAGCTGCGACCCCTTGGGCAAATCAATGTAATCTCCAGAGGTACTTCGGGCCGAGGGGATTCATAGTCGGCCAGGAAGAGGCATGCCCGGGCATCCCGATCGGATGTCTGGCATGTCTAATCCACCCGCTCTCCCCCAACTGACGTGTTGACGTTCTTATCCGAGGACATGCTAGACCTGCACTACCCTCATGATGATCTGCTAGTGGTGATGCTCTCCGTAGAAAATTAATTGATCAAAAGGGTGTTGGTAGACATGGTAGCTCCTCCGACATCATGTTTGTCTCAGCATTCGATCAGGTCGGGATATCTAGGGATCGGTTCCGACTAGTGATCACTCCCCTGGTTGGTTTTAACGGGTCCAGTACCCAACCGCTCGGTACCATCAAGCTCCTGGTCCTCATAGGAGCCTACCCTCAGCAGGCATCTGTATTAGCAAGCTTTGTGGTCGTGGAAGCTCCATCTGCGTACAATGTCATCCTTGGGAGGCCAAACCTCAACAAGGCCAGGGCGGTTGTATCAATATACATCCTGGTGGTTAAATTCCTAACCCCTCAAAGACTCGGGAGCCTACGCGGAGACCAAGCCGTCGCCCGGAGTTACTATGTCAGTTCCTTGCGCTGGGAAGCCATTACGGAAATGCTAAACATTCAGGAGATGGACCCTAGAGACAAAAGTGATGGAGTGGGTCCAATGGAAGAGCTAGAACAGGTGGTGTTGGATCCTCGATTTCCTGACCGGACCATCAGCATTGGCCCTCTCTTAGAGCCAGGCCTCAAGGAGGAGCTGGTTCAGCTCCTGCGGCAAAGCCAGGATGTCTTCACCTGGAGCTATGAAGACATGCCTGGGATAGATCCCCGGGTCATGTCTCACCATCTCAATACCAACCCAGATTCCCGGTCGATCAAACAAAAGAGGCGGGGTATGGCTCCTGAGAGACAGGCAGCAGTATTTGAAGAAGTCAAGAAGCTCCTGAAAGCCAATTCAATCCGAGAGGTCCACTATTCTGACTGATTAGCAAATGTGGTACTAGTCAAGAAAAGCAATGGAATGTGGAGAATGTGTGTAGATTTCACTGATCTGAATAAGGCTTGCCCCAAGGATTGCTATCCATTACCCAGAATAGACCTCATTATGGACTCCACAGCCGGTCATGCGCGCCTCTCGTTCATGGACGCTTATTCGGGGTATAACCAGATTAGCATGTACCCAGGGGATGAAGATAAGACCTCCTTCATCACGGATCAAGGAACATACTGCTACAAGGTAATGGCCTTCGGCCTCAAGAACACCGGGGCAACCTATCAACGCCTGGTCAATCATATGTTCAAGGACCTGATCGGGAAGTCCATGGAAGTCTACGTTGATGATCTTCTAGTCAAAAGCCGAGACGAGGCCGACCACCTTGAACATCTAGCCGGGCTTCAGCATTTTGAGGAAGTTCGAAATGAGGTTGAACCCGACCAAGTGTACATTTGACATCTCGTCTGGGAAGTTTCTGGGACACCTAGTGAGCAGACGGGTATTGAAGCAAACCCTGACAAAATCCAGGCCATTAGAAACATGCGGTCACCCAGGTCAACCAAGAAAGTTCAGAGCTTGGCCAGGCGGGTCGCCGCATTGAACAGGTTTGTCTCCCGAGCTACCGATCGGTGCCTTCCATTTTCAGAATCCTCTGCAACGCCTTTTAGTGGTCGGAAGAGTGCGATGAGGCATTCCAGGAGCTCAAGAAGTACTTGGCATTGCCTCCTTTACTCTCAATACTCATGCAAAACGAGGAATAGTTCTTATATTTTGCAGTGTTACCTTCAGCGGTCAGTTCGGCTTTCATTTGAGAAGAACACGGGATACAATTTCCGGTCTACTATACTAGCAAGGCACTTCAAGGCGCAAAAAGCAGATATTCACGCATAGAGAAGCTTGCATTCACCCTCATTATCTCTGTCCGGAGACTCCGCCCGTACTTTTAGGCTCATATTATCGTGGTCCTCACGGATCAACCTCTTCGCCGGATCTTGAGCAGGCCCGAGACATCTGGGAGGCTTGTTAAATGGGCCTTGGAATTATAAGAGTTTGAAGTGGTGTACCGACCTCGGATGGTGATCAAAGGACAAGCCGTAGCAGACTTTCTTGTTGAGTTTACACACCCGAAGGATCCGGTGGAAGAGCTCAACCTGCCAATTCCACCGCCCGGGCTACAGCCAGGTGTTCCAACCTGGATACTTTACGTGAATGGGTCTTCCAACAAATAGGACAGTGGGGCAGGGATCATCCTGACTACGCCAGATGGGATCCAATATGCACTTAGGTTCGGATTCTGAACCTCCAACAATAAGGCCGAATATGAAGCCCTGTTGGTTGGACTGTAACTGGTTACCTCAATGGGTGCTGCACAACAGATTCAAGGGTACAACGACTCCCAGCTCGTGGTAAACCAAGTTAATCAAGAATATGAAGCTCGGGAGGACAACATGGTGGCCTATCTGGCCCTTGTCCGAGCGGTTTCAAAGAAGCTGTAGGGGTTCTCTGTCACGCAAATACCGAGGGGAAAAAATACTAGGGCCGATTGATTAGCCCGCCTGGCTTCGTCTTCTGAATCTGACTTGCCCAGGATAAGGATTGAATACCTGCCCGAGCCAAGTGGGGCCTACTCAGAATGCATGGAGGTCGAACCGGTCGCCCTAGGACCCAGGTGGATGGATCCAATCGTGACATTTCTAACAACCGGGGCTTTACCAGAGGCGAAAGGGAAAGCCACCGGGTTAGATATCTGGCAGCTGGATACCACATCATTGATGGAATCCTCTACAAGAGAGGGTTCTCAATCCCATATCTCCGTTGTGTCCATCCCGCACAAGTCCAAGCGATATTGTACGAAATCCATGAGGGAGTGTATGGGAATCACACTAGAGGTCGGGCACTCTCTCCAGAAAGGCCCTACTGTAGGGATATTACTATTCGACTATGGCCCGGGACTCCTAGGAGTACGTAAAGAGGTGCGATAAGTGCCAGAGATATTCCCCGATGATCAACCGCCCGGGAGAGTTTCAGACACCAATTCTCAGTCCATGGCCGTTCGCTCAGTGTGGCATCAACATCATTGGTCCCCTCCTGATGGGAAAATGGCAAGTTAATTTCGCGGTTATCACCATGGACTACTTCACCAAGTGGGCAGAGGCCGAGTCCTTAGCCGCAATCACCGAGAAGAAGATGGAAAGCTTGGTTGAGAAGAATATCCTAAGAAGGTTCGACATCCCCCGAGTCCTGATTAGTGACAACGGCAGACAATTTGACACCCCAGTGTTTCGGCAGTATTGTTCAGGGTACAGGATATCGAAGCATTACTCCACCCCCGAGCACCCTCAAGCCAATTGCTAGGCAGAAGTGACCAATCCAACTATTCTGTAGTCAATCAAAACTAGGCTTGAAGGCACCAAAGGCCTTTGTGCAGAAGAACTTCCAACCCTCCTGTGGGACTACCGTATAACTCCCCGAGTGGCAACAGGCGAGAGGCCGTTCTCACTCACCTACGGGTTCGAGGCTGTAGTCCCCACAGAGCTCGGGTTGCCTACTTACCGAGTGAAAAATTTCAGTGAACAGAGAAACGAGGAAGCACTTAGAGGAGAACCAGACTTGGTAGAAGAGAAAAGAGATCGGGCTTACCTAAAAGTGGCGGCATACAAGTAGAGAGTCTCCCGGTACTTCAACATCAGAGTCAAGCACCGCTGTTTTTAGGTGGGAGACTTGGTCCTTAAGGCTGTAAACCAGTCTACTAAGGTCCCAGTCCACAGAAAGTTGGGGCCAAACTGGGAAGGTCCATACCTAGTTGCCCGAGTCAACCGCCCGGGCACTTACTGGTTACAAACTCTTGACGGGAACGACCTCTCTCATCCATGGAACGTGTAGCACCTCCGCAAGTACTTCTAGTAAAACGTGAAAATAATGTTGGATAGGAAGAATGTAGCTCCGGCTGAGCAATTCTATAATAATAAAAGTTTCCTTTTCCACCAAACGATTCTTCCCCATGTTTGCTCACTTAAAGACCTCGGGGTCAGACCCCAGGCACTTAAAAGACCTCGGGGTCAGACCCCAGGCACTCAAAAGACCTCGGGGTCAGACCCCAGGCACTTAAAAGACCTCGGGTCCAAAAACTGAGGCATAGGCTTCGCTTAAGTCTAACCTACAATGGGGGGCAACACCCCCTAGGTGGCTGATGATGGCAAGTCCCAAAAGACCCTGCAACCACCCACGTTCTAGGTCAGTTTCCTACAGTCACCGTCACTATACGCCTGCCTTAGCAAAAGCTTGGGGGGGAGGGAAACACCAGACTAAACAGGAAATCACACCGGATACTAACAGGACTTGGAATTTTATAACACTTCTAACATTCCTAAGTACCTACAGTACCTGGAGAAACCGCCTAGGTAGTAAACAATCACAAACCTGTACTTTACCCGAGCGGGACCCCCATATCAGGTCCTTGAAAGACTTAGTGTTCTTTACCGGTTATAGTCCTAACTTTTGCTAAGGCAAGGTTCCTACGGGATTCACAACTGGTCGGTCACAGGCAGTCACAAACAGGCATTCATGTACAAAACAATAAACAATTGACGGAAGGCTGGTCTCAAGGACCTTTTCATTAATTAAAAGTTTGTACAGCCTGGGGGCAGTTGTAGTAGCGTCACAAAAAAATATCAACAACTAAAACAACAAAAAGGAAGAAAATAGGCTGGGGACCCTAGTCGTCCACCTCGATCACGTCCTCCGTCTTCGTAGTCTCTCCTTCCGAGGCAGCTCCTCCTCCCGGTCCCAAGCTACCACCCGGGGCAGGCTCCTCAGTGGTTCCAGCCAAGGCAGGTGAGTCTCTGGCGGTAGGGGAATCAACGTCCAGTAATCTGAATCAATCTCCTCATAGGACGAGATGTCCCATTCGGGGTAATCCCGGGCAAGTCGCCGCTTCAGCTCTTCAAAACCTTGGAAGAAACCATCATCAAATGCTTCCTCCGTGGATCCTTCCGTCGTCACCTCGACTACGGCCTTCGCTCGAGCCTCTGCCGCTGCTGCAAGGGCCCGGGAGGCCTCAAAATTGGCCAAAGCTGTCGCCAGCTCTACTTGGGCCGTACCAAGTCTCAGGGCTAGGGCCTTGGTTTTGTCCTGCTCCATGGTGTGGACACGCAGAATTCCACCTCTTTGTTTGTTTGAAATTATTTTGAAAGGAAAAGGTCTAGGAGGTCTGTTGAAAACAGATACAGAGTTGCCACTTGGTCTTTAGGGAACCAAGAAACCCAATTTGACTCACCCAAACGGATAAAGGGCACCGGCCTTTCATAACCAAAGAACATGGCTCGGGATTTTGGTACGAGAGAGGAAGGATCCTTTGTCATGACTAAAACACCCTCAACTCGCCCCGTCTCTTGACGGGCCTCAATTAGCATCCAAATAATCATCTTATACTATGTTTGGTTCGATAATTAATACTATGATAGTATATGACATCACATAAGAATCTTGAAATGGAGGATCAAACGATAAGATATCATTCATAAGATTTAAGCCAAGTATCACACAATGCAAAGTGAAAGATCACACAAACAAACCTAGGAAAAATTGTCTAATCATGTATCAAGTAATAAAGTCTTCCTAATCTAAGGGGACATGAATTGTTCTTGAAACAAATAATCAAAGAAGTCAAATATGCTTAGCAAGCTAGGATGATACATGGTAATCTTTGAGGAAAGAAGACCTCTCAATCCCCGAGACGGATGAGAAAGGAAGATTAGCTCGAGGGAAGCATGGACGTGTGATCGAATTCATTCCTTACAATCTTCTTAGATTAGGAGTCACAAAACCCCAAATCTTGCATGGATGCTATGTATGATCCTAGAATGTGCAAAGGTTGTAGTGTGTTTGTGTACATGGGTTTTCTAGAGTGACTTAGAAGTCTAGAAGATGAATGAATGCATGGAAGAAATCATCATGGTATATGTACAAATATAGTATGGACCACTTCCTAGGATATGAACTAATTTGAAGTACATATAAGCATCAAATCAAGGGATGGAAGTAAAAGTATAATAGCTGTGAATAGTGGACAGAATTATGACTTGATCTTGTGAAAATTGTAAAGTGAGGTTAGAAATGTTTTCAATGCATGATTTTTATGGAGATCATCCTTATTGTGTCTATAATACATACCAAAAATTCAATCTTCAATAAATATTACAGTTTGATAAAAATCATATGAACAAGAGAGGTTACTCAGAAACAGAGTTCGTACTATCGACTGAAATGTTGAAAAATCTTAGAAAATGAAAACAAAAGATATAGAGGCCCATATTATACAGAAAGTTCCCTAAATCAATGAAGTTCAAGGTAAAAATGAGTTGGGACCATCTCTTTGGAAAAAGTTTTCTGGAAAACAAGTTGAAAGTCAACCAAGCTGCTGTGACAGTAAAGGCAGAATATCTGGAGAGAATGTTTGGGTCAAAATGGAACCCTTCCAAGTGTTTTCAAGCTAAGCCAAAAATCATGGATGTTATATAATGAGTTAAGGAGACTTTCAAAGTGATCTCATGATCATACCTTGATTATTGAGTTCTAGAGAAATCTTTGAACTCAGATCATTCACTGTTTTGAAGATTTTTGGTAAAACAAAGCTTATTTCTTGGAATCCAAATGTTGGGGGTTTTAAAGGGGTTTTGAAATAGGGGTTTTGAAAGTACATTTCTAGCACAAAGACGGGATTAAGACCACTTGGAACATCATCATCAAACTCATATCAAGACCTCCCAATATTACTTGCACAAACATAGTTTTGTTTGAGAATATGACTTGAAGAATACATGTGAACGTATTGAAGTTAGAATCATCATACATTTAACATGCCTTTGAGGTCAAGAGCTACTATCCATAAGAATTCACTCTCCTCAAACAATATGTCATCTAGATGATTATAAGCATATAAGTAATCAAAGAAAAATAAAGAAGAAATGAGGTAAGAAGATATGAACATTAATGTAAACAAGCAAGTAATAGTAATCAATAGATGATAATCAATGTGATTTTGGACTTGTAGCTTGGTGTTTCATTCATAGATATTGACATTTGGACATGGAAGTAGCTTCCTCTATCTTAAATGCTCACTAAAATGGTAGTTGGATATATTGAATATGAAGTAAATAGAAGTAATGAAGCAAAAACAAAGCCTAGAACTCACTTTCTTGTTTAAAAATCAAAGAAGGAAGCTTATTTTCTCTCTATTCTTAACTTATCTCTACAACTTTCTCTCTACAACTTTTCAAAGCTTGTATTTGACACCCCCAAAATGAAAAGTCAAGGGGGGTTTATATAGGCCAATTTGGGGTGATTTTGGGGTTTAAGAAGTGTTCCCATTGGTCCCAAACATCTGTTAACATAGAACTGTGTCATTTTGGTTTCTAATTAATCAATTTGGGTCCCCAAAAGAAATTGCAAAAATGGACTATTCTGGAGGAGAGTGCCGTGGTGGCAGTGGGCCAGTGCCGCGGTGGCAGTGGGCCAGTGCCGCGGCAGCACTGCTCCTCTGATGTCCAGATAATTCTATTTAGGCCCTAGAGGTTCCTGTATTCGCGAAAAGGCCTATTTCGTCCGAAATTCACAGAAAATGCGTATGAACTCCAAACTAAGGTTGTGATATATTTTTGGAAAGGTAATGGAGTCTACATTACATAAAAAATAGTTCAAAGATAGATCACTTTAAAAAGTTTTGCGGTATTCGCGTTAAAAGCCGATTTAATCGCCTTTTTCACCATAAAAAATGCATAATAAATTCGTTTTAAATCCAAGAATTATGTGCGATATACAGTTGGAAAGCTATTGACCTCTAGTATTCATGGAAAATGTTTGAAAAATGATACAGTACTCCAATTTTAAAGTCAACTTTTAGGTCAAATCGGTCAAACCTGGGATTCCCGGGAAGTTTCGGGAACCTCCGGGAGTTCCCAGGAGCTGACGTTTTCGTCCGATTTTCTTTCAAAAGTTATTTTAGTACTTTTTACATGATCTAGAATGATCCCGGAACTTTCTGGCAAATTTGGATGATTTCGGTCAAACCTTAGTCAAACCTGGTCAAACTTCGGTCAAACCGGTCAATGGGGACTTTTCGGGAACTTCCGGGGGTCTCTGGGAGCTGACGATTTCATTCGATTTTTCTTGAAAACTCATTTTATGACTTTTCTTATGAGATAACATGTTTCCAGAACTTTCGGCCCAAATCTGGGAGTGTTTAGGCTGTTAAGGGTATTTTGGTCATATGTACCACTTTCTGAGCATTTCGAGGGATAGAACTAACTTCCAGGAGTCCTTTTTAAGTCGTTTCTATCATTTTGAACCACCAAGTTATGGGTCTCCTAAATCTGGTAGCCGACAAAATGGAGTGTCTACATATGGCCAGGGCCGTCTTCTCGACCTGTGACTCCGCCCGCTTCTTTGCCAAGGCAACTTCAGCAGTGCTCGCCCTCCCGACAACAGAAAAGAGGAAGGACTCAGATTCGGCGGCCATATAGCCAACCTGCAGTGAAGGGTAGGAGACTGGTCAACCAACAATACAAGAAATAGTAAATAAATACATAGCGGATGAGCACAAGACAGAAGAGCTTACCAGACGAGAGAGGCTGTAGAGCCACCCCTGAAAGTCCTCGGGGGATAGACTGGCGCATGCTTCCACCTGGCTAGGGATGAAGGCAGGCTTCACCCTCTCCCTGATTTCAGCGGGTCCCCCAATCGGTAGCCCGGACGGCACGTCCGTCCGGGGAATTGTTTCCTCCACAGCTACTACGTGGGGAGCTGACGTCCCCACGGGTTCCGGACGGTTGGCCGTCCCGCGACAGATCCGCCTTAGGGGGCGTTCATCACTCAAGGCCTCTGTGGCAGGCCTTTTTCCCTGTGCCACCGCCAACCGGGCGGCAACAACAGTGACGGCAGAGGCCTCCCTTTCCCTCAACTGCTCCAAATTACTCTTTGGGGCCATTTCTGCCAAGGAAATTACATGGTCAGTAGCCATGGAAGATAGCGGAAGCATAATAAGATGGACATTCAACCCAAGCGCTCACCAAGGATGATTGAAGAGAAAGTAGGAGCTTGAATGGGCTCTTCCGGAGAGTAGGACCGGACGAAATCACCCGTTCGGGACAGCACGTTCCAGATGTTGGTAGGCAGTTCTGCCAAATTCAAGATCCTAGCCTGGCACACCTCGGGGATCCTTGGAGGTTTGCTCGACTCAACGCAAACAAAAACATGAAACAGTTAGCAGATTGATAACCTACTAAAGTAATGAAAAACAAAAAATGAGCAAATCGGGCGGTCTTACCCCTCAACTCCCCTGCCCAGGAAGTCCTCAGCTGGCACCCTGTCGCAGAGACGAAGGGTGGACACCTGGAAGAACTTGTTCTGCCCTGTCGGGCGGAAAAAGAAAAGAGCCCGACATCCCGGTGCATGGGGAACGATCGATGGGCCCATAAAAACTCCTGGAGGGTGAGTTCATATCCGAAGACCTAGGGCCACAGAGAGATGGACCCCATCAAGAATCTCCACCCATTAGGAGCTAACTGTCCTGGATCAATCCCGAGGTGGATCAGGACGTCCTGGGCGACAGGGTGCAATGGGAGACGAAGGATAACCATAAGTGCATTCTAGTACAGGGTGACGAAGCTGGGCTGGTAGAGAGTGCTCCGCCAGGGTTCACCGCTAAGGAACAACCATCAAGAAGAGCATACCTATCCCTAATCCAGATGAGGTCCTGGGAACGGTGAATAGAAGGGGTGGACTCACAAGCGAATACCACCTCAGGGTCAGGCAACCCTGGCGTCTCGTCGCCCCCGCCCCGGGGGACGGAGGCGACGGGGGCCCTCTTGGTCTGACTCACTATCGGACACGCGGACAAGGATTCTGCCCTGACTCTGATGGTCTAATGAGGTAGCAGAAGGCGGACTTAAACTTATGTCGAGAGTTCCCTATCGGGACTGCTCGTTCTCTGACCTAGACGCGGAGTCAAAACCAGAATGTTTCATCTCTGGCACTCCTACCGGGGGGTGGGGGAACAGGCTACGACCTAGGTATGGGTCAAGAACTCCGAGTCTGAGGTACAAAGGGGGCAGGGTTATTAACCTAAAAGTCAAGAAGAACATAGTCTTAAAGACAAGATGATACTCGGTCAGAACTACCCGGGGACAGCCCGCTCGGTTCAACCTATCTAACGTACCTCCCGACTTGAAGAAGGAACAGAACCTGAGAAAGAAAAAGTCTCACTCCCGATCTAACCTAAGAGGGTTTGCCCTCTCCAGCCTCGCTCAGAAAAGAAGAGGAAGAGGATGATGAACTGAAACTAAAAAGGGAACACTTACAAGGATTAGCGCAGAAGAACGGATCGGGTAGCTTTACCGGACGCTTGTTTGCTCTCAAACCGCTCATCATCTCTATCAATTGACAGCAGGAATCTCAGAAATGAACAAGTGTTCTTTATGTAGGGAGTGTGGACGGTCCAGATCCAGCTAGATCTAACGGCCAGAAAATTTTCCTGCCTAAACCTGCAGATAACTGTCATCTTGGGCACGTGGAACGTCACCTCAAAAGACGCACACAATTAATGCCAGACGTGACGGTCCGGTTACGACGTGACTACTCGGTTACGTTCATACCAGCCTCACTGAATCCTGACCAGGCCAGTGACCAGGTGACGTGTGGCAGAAGTTGGTCCCAGGCCCACATAGCCACCGCTCTGTCCTGACCCCGGAAGACCTGCTCGATCGGTCACGACCCGGGTGGTATCCCGGGGCGATTCCCCAAACGGTTTTTTAGACGTAGTCTTAATTTTCAAACCTCATCCGATAGAGCATCCCATTAGTTTCGAAAATGGGGGGCAGCTGATATGCACAAAAATATTAGGTCAAAGTCAAGACTCGCCACCTCAGCAAAGAGAAGCTTAGTCATCTTGAATTTGGGCTGACTACACAGCCATTCCGGGCTGTTACGCATAACCGCCCGATTTGGTCCTAAGTCTGGGCGTTCTTTCCAGATGGACCCCACATGAGCGCGCCCCCAGTAGGCGTGATTGCTTGGCCAGCAAGCTTCCAGGCAGTTTCCTATCCCAATTAGGATACTAAATGAAAGGAGCAAGTAGTTTCCTACACCACTTAGGAAACACTCCTAAATTCATGTAAATCAAGCTGTAAATAGATTAGGCCTCCTAATCTATAAACTTACCTTGTACGGGTGGTCTTTTGCACCTATAAAAAGAGGCCACCCGCCCCCATTGAAGGGGGTCGCATTCTAAACCTAAAGAATAGCATATTATTTTTACTAAGACGCATACACCCGGTTGGTTTTACTGGTAGTGCTGCCCAACTGTTGGCTCACCAGACCTGCCGGTGATTTGATAGTGAAGCGCATCGACGGACCCGTGGACGTAGGCTATCTCATTAACGGACCGAACCACATACAAACATCATTGTGTCCATCTCTTTCATATATTTCTTCTTACTCAAATTTTGACATCATCACATCATTTGTTTAATCCTGAGTCTCACTGCATTGAAGAATGAAATACTTGAATGAGCATTAGTGAACCATTTTTTAAATGAGCAAAACTATTTTCCATCATCGATTGGTCGTTATTAGCATCTCTGCTGAGAGAGAGAGAGAGTGGTTTTATTTCATAGAGGCAGAGTTCACTCTGTCCCACACTCTGTAGGACCGAAGAGATTTTCCAAATGGGCAGCTTCAAAACCACGCGGCTTTACACTTACAAAACCACTTTCAAGTTTCAGTCCCACTTAACTTACATTGTTCACACTTCATACACACACACACATTATTAATATATATATACACATTTATTTATATAACAAATTGTCAAATTCAAACCCAGTTGGCATTTTTCATGGTCCCAATGAACAGTTGAAGATTGTCAAATTGTCAGCTTTGATGTCCCCACCCTCTCAATTTCTTCCCTATTTATTCCCCCTCAAAAGCACTCTTCAATTCCTCACAACTCCTTCCAAGTCTCATCATCTTGTAATTAAACATTTTTTTGCTCTACCCTTTTTCTTCTTTTTGGAATTTTCACTTCTAGTTATGGACTTCAGTATATATATATATATATATATACACACAGTTTCAAAGGCATTCTGAAAATCTCATTTGCTTAATTTGTGCAGGAAAAACAATGGGTTTCTTTGGGTTACTCCTAATTGGTCTTTTGTCAATGTTCTCCTCTGTTTATGGGTATTATGTGGGTTGGACTCATGGTCATGCCACACATTCTATGGTGGAGGTGATGCTTCTGGCACAATGGGTATGTTACACAACTCATAATGTATGTGTCTTAGTGCTTGCATGTGGATTAATAGATACATTTGTCATAATTCTATGTAATTTCTTCTATTTTTTGCTTATGGGACAATGGAGATGTTACATACATAGCTGATAATGTGTAATTTTATAAGTGTGTGTGTATAACTTTGGATTGAATTTAGTAGTAGGGGCTTGTGAGTATAGAAACCTGTGCAGTTTGGTGATATGTGAAACTGTTTAGCGAACAAACTTTTACGTTTCATTTAAAAAAATGCGAATCAATCATAGAACTTTGCGACTGGTCAAAAACTCCCATGGACAGCTTTTGTTCAAAAGCAGTTTTTGTGGTTGAATTGCAGATGCACAAGTTGTTGCCAAGCGGACCCAAAATGTGTGTTATTTTGTGTGCGTGTGTGGTGTAACCTAAAGAATTCTTTCATATATATATATATATTGTGTGTAATTTTTGACTAATTTTGTAGGAGGGGCTTGTGGGTATGGGAACCTGTACAGCCAGGGGTATGGTACAAACACAGCAGCACTGAGCACAGCACTGTACAACAATGGGTTGAGCTGTGGGGCTTGTTTTCAGCTTATGTGTGTGAATGATCCACAGTGGTGCCTTCCAGGCAGTATTGTGGTCACTGCCACAAACTTCTGCCCACCTGGGGGCTGGTGTGACTCTCCCAATCAACACTTTGATCTCTCTCAGCCCGTCTTCCTACACATTGCTCAGTACAGAGCTGGGACTGTCCCTGTTGCCTTCAGAAGGTAATTTTTAGCCACCACTTGGCTAATACAAATATAATACATACATATACATAGGGGCTTGATATCTTACATCACGAAGGTTGTAGGATGAGGCATTAAATAATGTACTTTAACTGCTGTGATTAATTACTTTAGTATCCTCGTTTTAATGAGTTGGCACTATGGCGGAAACTTTTTGTCCATTAAAGCATGCACACTTTTAGCATTTCTCTTTATCTGTAGTGTGCACGGTGGAGTCGGATATTTTTTTTTTGTTGAGGTCAAAGCACTCATAGGCGCCACGCATACACTACAAGAGCCAAGGGGGTCACGGGCCCACTTCAAAAGGACTTCCTCCTATAGAGGGCTAAAAAGGATAAATCCCTACTCAATTCCCCCACAAGAGGAATCAAACCCACTCCCTCCCACTTGAGAGAGAGGGAAGGATACCACTTGATCACAACCACATGGGTCTTGGTGGTAGATTAGGATATCACTTTACACTTGGCTCCACTCTCTCGGATTCAACTGTATTTTAAGGGTATTTCGGTAATTTTTACACTGGTAACATGTATCCCTAATTTTAGGTTTCTTATGTTATGTGTGGTAAGCTATCAATCTACTCTACAATCCTTTTCTTTTCAACTTTTGTGTATAGTGAAAATCTTAGCAATTTAGTACACGTAGTCATAGTTTTGAGTGAGACATATAACAAAAATGTTATACACATAATTTATTTTACAACCTATTCTACAACTGTACATCTTAGTCATTGATTTTGGTGGGTCTCGTACGGAATCCATGTGAATCCATGTGAGACCCTCATGGAGCCCATCAAAATCAATGACCACGATGTGCAGTTGTGGAATAGGTTATGTGGGTAGCATTACTCTGTATATAAATCTGGTGTTATTGTATATATGTTCTTTATTTCTTGTTTTCCATCTCTGACGTAGGTTTTAACCCCAACAATTTGTTTATACGGCATACACATATATTTGTAGTGTTTCTACATTAATCTTTTGCTAAAGTAAAATTTTTGTAATTTTTTTTAGGGTACCCTGCAGAAGAAGGGGAGGTATAAGGTTCACAATCAATGGGCACTCCTACTTCAACCTTGTCCTAATAACTAATGTAGGTGGTGCTGGTGATGTTCATGCTGTGTACATAAAAGGGTCAAGGACTCAGTGGCAACCAATGTCTAGGAACTGGGGGCAAAATTGGCAAAGCAACTCATACCTTAATGGACAAGCCCTATCTTTTAAGGTTATTACTAGTGATGGTCGTAGTGTGGTCTCTTACAATGCTGCCCCTGCTAGCTGGTCCTTTGGCCAGACCTTTTCTGAAGGGCAGTTTCGGTAAGAACAAAAGTGTGGTTAGTCTAAGTGACTATATTTATTCTCTCTCTCTTTCTCTCTCTCTCTCTATATATATATACAAGTATATACTCCGTATAATGTGAGTTAGTTAATCTTATGAAAAGGGTATTTTTAAAAGGACCCTTAAGTTCTTAATGAGAGAGAGAGAAGTTTTAGTGCCCTGTTCTAGTGTGAGCAAATTGAAAGTTTCAAAATATCTAGCTTTAATTTGTCGAATCAATTGTATTGAAAAGGACTTATTATTACCTTTAAGTTGTTTATATCCAATAAAATTTCTGAGACTTATGCAGCTTTAAAGATGTTTAATTCAAAGTTGGTACAATGAGAATGGCTTCATATTATTATAGAGTTCTAAAATATAGATGAATCTCATAACAAATTACCATGCTCCTCACAAATGTCGATTTGGTTGTCCCCTTGGATTGAATTGCCTAATTTATATTATATATTTTTCACATAGCAATCCTTCTTGTATAGAAATTCATCATCTAGAATAGATCCGTAAAAATTCAATTTTCAAAGCCGATCATTTCTATATTAAAACCATATATATACATATATATTGTTTGTTCATTTATGGTAAATAGAGGGAATATGAGAAAATGGTCTTAATGGATATTATGGAGTTTATACGTATATGTTAAAGGTGAACGCAATTCATATTATAAGGCTACTATACCTTGAAAATTTGGGAATTAGTTCTGAAATTGAAGGGACTATGATATATTCCAAAGTTATTTTCACCCAAAAAAAAAAAAATTAAAATTGTATACCAAGGTTATAATTGCATTATCCAAAGAGAGACGTGTGAGTCAAAAAACATAGACAAAGGTACCAATACCAAAAACGAGTGAAGACTATCACAGTACTGATTGGCTGGGGTATGTTTGATGAAAATAAAGACACCTAGACAAAATGGACCAGGTGTTTGATGGAATTCTAAATTTGGTAGCACCGACACAAACAAACAATAAATATATATGAGAGAGAGAGAGAGAGATGTTGTCTGGACTCTGGAGAAATTAATTATCTGAAGTGACTGTCACACTATCTTTTGTTCTGTTGAATTCCACATGTCACCCATAATGATCAACGACAAATAACCGTTACACTGTGACGATTACTTAAGATAACTTTTCGGTTGGTTTTTTCGGTTGCAAAATAAATTATCAAATTATCAGATCTAGCTAGGTTATGTAAAAAATTTAGTGCTACCATTTTACTACAGTACTACAGTAATATACTTCAATTTGACATTGAAATAGGCTCTTTTTTTAATGCATCCATGAATGATGGCTCACCTCAAAAAAGGTGTAGTGATTGATGTAACTTGTGGTAGTTTGTGTTTTAATTCACTAAACTACATGGTCGTTATTAGCATCTCTGCTGAGAGAGAGAGAGAGAGAGAGAGAGAGAGAGAGAGAGAGAGTGGTTTTATTTCATAGAGGCAGAGTTCACTCTGTCCCACACTCTGTAGGACCGAAGAGATTTTTCAAATGGACAGCTTCAAAACCACGCGGCTTTACACTTACAAAACCACTTTCAAGTTTCAGTCCCACTTAACTTACATTGTTCACACTTCACACACACACACACACATTATTAATATATATATATACACATTTATTTATATAACAAATTGTCAAATTCAAACCCAGTTGGCATTTTTCATGGTCCCAATGAACAGTTGAAGATTGTCAAATTGTCAGCTTTGATGTCCCCACTCTCTCAATTTCTTCCCTATTTATTCCCCCTCAAAAGCACTCTTCAATTCCTCACAACTCCTTCCAAGTCTCATCATCTTGTAATTAAACATTTTTTTGCTCTACCCTTTTTCTTCTTTTTGGAATTTTCACTTCTAGTTCTGGACTTCAGTATATATATATATATATCTATATACACACAGTTTCAAAGGCATTCTGAAAATCTCATTTGCTTAATTTGTGCAGGAAAAACAATGGGTTTCTTTGGGTTACTCCTAATTGGTCTTTTGTCAATGTTCTCCTCTGTTTATGGGTATTATGTGGGTTGGACTCATGGTCATGCCACATTCTATGGTGGAGGTGATGCTTCTGGCACAATGGGTATGTTACACAACTCATAATGTGTGTGTGTGTCTTAGTGCTTGCATGTGGATTAATAGATACATTTGTCATAATTCTATGTAATTTCTTCTATTTTTTGCTTATGGGACAATGGAGATGTTACATACATAGCTGATAATGTGTAATTTTATAAGTGTGTGTGTATAACTTTGGATTGAATTTAGTAGTAGGGGCTTGTGAGTATAGAAACCTGTGCAGTTTGGTGATATGTGAAACTGTTTGGCGAACAATCTTTTACGTTTCATTTAAAAAAAATGCGAATCAATCATAGAACTTTGCGACTGGTCAAAAACTTCCATGGATAGCTTTTGTTCAAAAGCAGTTTTTGTGGTTGAATTGCAGATGCACAAGTTGTTGCCAAGCGGACCCAAAATGTGTGTTATTTTGTGTGCGTGTGTGGTGTAACCTAAAGAATTCTTTCATATATATATATATATATATTGTGTGTAATTTTTGACAAATTTTGTAGGAGGGGCTTGTGGGTATGGGAACCTGTACAGCCAGGGGTATGGTACAAACACAGCAGCACTGAGCACAGCACTGTACAACAATGGGTTGAGCTGTGGGGCTTGTTTTCAGCTTATGTGTGTGAATGATCCACAGTGGTGCCTTCCAGGCAGTATTGTGGTCACTGCCACAAACTTCTGCCCACCTGGGGGCTGGTGTGACTCTCCCAATCAACACTTTGATCTCTCTCAGCCCGTCTTCCTACACATTGCTCAGTACAGAGCTGGGATTGTCCCTGTTGCCTTCAGAAGGTAATTTTTAGCCACCACTTGGCTAATACAAATATAATACATACATATACATAGGGGCTTGATATCTTACTTCACGAAGGTTGTAGGATGAGGCATTAATAATGTACTTTAACTGCTGTGATTAATTACTTTAGTATCCTCGTTTTAATGAGTTGGCACAATGGCGGAAACTTTTTGTCCATTAAAGCATGCACACTTTTAGCATTTCTCTTTATCTGTAGTGTGCACGGTGGAGTCGGATATTTTTTTTTTTGTTGAGGTCAAAGCACTCATAGGCGCCACGCATACACTACAAGAGCCAAGGGGGTCACGGGCCCACTTCAAAAAGACTTCCTCCCATAGAGGGCTAAAAAGGATAAATCCCTACTCAATTCCCCCACAAGAGGAATCAAACCCACTCCCTCCCACTTGAGAGAGAGGGAAGGATACCACTTGATCACAACCACATGGGTCTTGGTGGTAGAGTAGGATATCACTTTACACTTGGCTCCACTCTCTCGGATTCAACTGTATTTTAAGGGTATTTCGGTAATTTTTACACTGGTAACATGTATCCCTAATTTTAGGTTTTTTATGTTATGTGTGGTAAGCTATCAATCTACTCTACAATCCTTTTCTTTTCAACTTTTGTGTATAGTGAAAATCTTAGCAATTTAGTACACGTAGTCATAGTTTTGAGTGAGACATATAACAAAAATGTTATACACATAATTTATTTTACAACCTATTCTACAACTGTACATCTTAGTCATTGATTTTGGTGGGTCTCGTACGGAATCCATGTGAATCCATGTGAGACCCTCATGGAGCCCATCAAAATCAATGACCACGATGTGCAGTTGTGGAATATGTTATGTGGGTAGCATTTCTCTGTATATAAATCTGGTGTTATTGTATATATGTTCTTTATTTCTTGTTTTCCATCTCTGACGTAGGTTTTAACCCCCAACAATTTGTTTATACGGCATACACATATATTTGTAGTGTTTCTACATTAATCTTTTGCTAAAGTAAAATTTTTGTAATTTTTTTTAGGGTACCCTGCAGAAGAAGGGGAGGTATAAGGTTCACAATCAATGGGCACTCCTACTTCAACCTTGTCCTAATAACTAATGTAGGTGGTGCTGGTGATGTTCATGCTGTGTACATAAAAGGGTCAAGGACTCAGTGGCAACCAATGTCTAGGAACTGGGGGCAAAATTGGCAAAGCAACTCATACCTTAATGGACAAGCCCTATCTTTTAAGGTTATTACTAGTGATGGTCGTAGTGTGGTCTCTTACAATGCTGCCCCTGCTAGCTGGTCCTTTGGCCAGACCTTTTCTGGAGGGCAGTTTCGGTAAGAACAAAAGTGTTGTTAGTCTAAGTGACTATATTTATTCTCTCTCTCTTTCTCTCTCTCTCTCTATATATATATACAAGTATATACTCCGTATAATGTGAGTTAGTCAATCTTATGAAAAGGGTATTTTTAAAAGGACCCTTAAGTTCTTAATGAGAGAGAGAGAAGTTTTAGTGCCCTGTTCTAGTGTGAGCAAATTGAAAGTTTCAAAATATCTAGCTTTAATTTGTCGAATCAATTGTATTGAAAAGGACTTATTATTACCTTTTAAGTTGTTTATATCCAATAAAATTTCTTAGACTTATGCAGCTTTAAAGATGTTTAATTCAAAGTTGGTACAATGAGAATGGCTTCATATTATTATAGAGTTCTAAAATATAGATGAATCTCATAACAAATTACCATGCTCCTCACAAATGTCGATTTGGTTGTCCCCTTGGATTGAATTGCCTAATTTATATTATATATTTTTCACATAGCAATCCTTCTTGTATAGAAATTCATCATCTAGAATAGATCCGTAAAAATTCAATTTTCAAAGCCGATCATTTCTATATTAAAACCATATATATACATATATATTGTTTGTTCATTTATGGTAAATAGAGGGAATATGAGAAAATGGTCTTAATGGATATTATGGAGTTTATACATATATGTTAAAGGTGAACGCAATTCATATTATAAGGCTACTATACCTTGAAAATTTGGGAATTAGTTCTGAAATTGAAGGGACTATGATATATTCCAAAGTTATTTTCACCCAAAAAAAAAAAAATTAAAATTGTATACCAAGGTTATAATTGCATTATCCAAAGAGAGACGTGTGAGTCCAAAAACATAGACAAAGGTACTAATACCAAAAACGAGTGAAGACTATCACAGTACTGATTGGTGGGGTATGTTTGATGAAAATAAAGACACCTAGACAAAATGGACCAGGTGTTTGATGGAATTCTAAATTTGGTAGCACCGACACAAACAAGCAATAAATATATATGAGAGAGAGAGAGGTGTTGTCTGGACTCTGGAGAAATTAATTATCTGAAGTGACTGTCACACTATCTTTTGATCTGTTGAATTCCACATGTCACCCATAATGATCAACGACAAATAACCGTTACACTGTGACGATTACTTAAGATAACTTTTCGGTTGGTTTTTTCGGTTGCAAAATAAATTATCAAATTATCAGATCTAGCTAGGTTATGTAAAAAATTTAGTGCTACCATTTTACTACAATACTACAGTAATATACTTCAATTTGACATTGAAATAGGCTCTTTTTTTTAATGCATCCATGAATGATGGCTCACCTCAAAAAAGGTGTAGTGATTGATGTAACTTGTGGTAGTTTGTGTTTTGATCCTGTCGGCAAGTTCTCGTTCGTCGGCAAGTTCTCGTTCTTGTCCACGTCTTCTTGCAGATATTTGGACCATTAATTTGGTTGATTTCACCTGAGTTAATAATGGATGCACTCCGTGTGGTTAAACTTGTTTTTCAGGTTACCTGTATTTCAAACGAGTAACTAATATTTCTATAATTTTTGGACAAATGTATAACTGTTTGTAAACTTACTAAAATTAACGGGAAAGAAGAAGGGATAGTTATTTTTGTTCTTCGTTTAATTATAAATACATCACTTGTTATGTCCCGTTAAATTTAGAATACCACTTTCAATCCGTTATTTAGAATTTACCCTAATTCTTTTATTTGGATGGATTCTAAATCCACTGAGCCTCATCATCTAATAAAGAACCATGTATCAAATGTAGGGTGTGTTTGATAAAATTGAAAATTAGGTACTAAGAATTAAGTGCTGAATTTAAGTACTGAAAATTTTAGTGATTTGTATTTGTAATCTTGAAAATAGTATTTCAAGAACTAAAACAAATTGAATTCAGTGATTATTTTCAGTAGAAAATTTTCACTTAATATTTTCAGTGGATTTTTGGCTACTTTTTCAATTAAGTGGTACATTATCAAACACACTGAAAAAATTTAAGTGCTAAAAATTTTCATTTTCACCACTTAATTGGGTTATCAAACACACCCGTAGTAAAATATTAAGATTCTTAGTAATCTTAGGAGGAATTAAAATCTACCCTCAGAATTCACGACCAAACGTTCTCTCAGTTTATCTTTTGGATGCTTAGGGAGTGATGATGCCTAAAACTGGTAAGAAAGATTTGGAAGGAAAATAAGACAATAAAGGGTTTGTATGTGGTTCGGTCCCGTTAACGAGGTGACCTACGTCCACGGTTGCGTCTGTGCGCTTTCACTAGCAGATCACCGGCGGGCCTGGTAAGCCAACAAAGATGAGCGGCACTACCAGTAATACCGGCCGGGTGTATGCGTGTAGATGGTGAGTTCTCTAGTAAGTGCTTGTATGCTTAGAGAAGTGATTTTTGGATCCCCCTAGAGAGGGTAGGTGGGCTCTTTTATAGATGCAAGAGTCCACTCTTATATGGTAAGTGTATTGATATGGTATGCAAATCAATTACAATTGATTGATACAAATTAAGGAAAGTCATCCAAATGGTTTAGGAATCTACTCATTCTTCCTTAATAGAGTTCTGACCACACAAGGAAACTGCCTGGAAAGTTCGGCCCGACCTACACCTCCGGGAAAGTTGCTGTACCTCGTGCCCGGGCTGTTAATCATCCCGAGCGGTGATGTCCGATGACCCCTAGGGTATGGGCCCCAAGGTCTTGTCCCGGATAGTCCGGGTCCTGCTGCTGACGTGGCGGTTGGGCTTTATCAGGATATTTCTGGACGTATCAGCTGCCCCCCATTTTCGAAGTTGACGTGATGTCTCATTGGATGAAGTTTGAAAATTAGGAAAGTTCCCAAGATACCACTCGGTAATAGACCGGGACTCTATTCGGATTGGGACCGGTCGGGATGATCCATCGGGGGACCGGCCGGGCGGTGACCGTGTGGGACCTAAGGCCTTAAACGCCACGTGTTCACTGGTTACTGGCCTGGTTAGGATCCAACGACGCCAGCGTGGAAGTAACCGAATCGTTCGTGTGGCAACCGAACCGTCATGTCGCGAATTCAATGCCCACATCTTTTGAGGCGACGCCCCATGTGCCCGAAGCGACAATTCCGGTGGGAGAGCATATGAGCCGTTCGATCAGCTTCGATCTGAGCCGTTCATGGTGCCTATATAAGGGGAACCTGTTCATCACATACCTTCCTGCAAATTGACGATCGAACCCACCGAGTGGTTTTTCGAAAGCAAAGTGTTCCTGAGCTCTTTTTTCTCTGTTTTTACTACCCAGACTCTTCTCCGATGGCTTCTCATGTTGACTTGAACTCTAACGAAGGGCTCAGAACTTTTTGGGAGGACTGCGAAATTCCAGACGACGTCGGGGTCCACACTTATGTCGAAGGGGAGGAGGTGGCCTTCCCCTTCCTCATTATCAGCAGCTATTTGCTGCTAGTTGTGGGGCTACGCTTCCCTCTCCCGGCCTCCTTCTGCGACCTGCTGCAGGGGCTGCGCCTTCCGCTATCCAAGTGCCGCCCGAATGTCGCCCGCCTCCTCTGGGGCATATTGGTGTTGAACCAGCGACTTGGGTTGCTCCTCCGCTCGGTGGACGTCGCCAAGTGCTATGTCCTGGGCATCGACCGCGGGGAGCCTTACCTACGGCCTGGGGCCGAGGGAAGAAATCTCGTCCAGGGTCTGGACTTCCCAAATAAGAACTGGCGGCAGTATCCTTGGGTCGTTGTCTCCGGCAACTGGCTGGTGGACCCCACTCTCTACCCTCCTGCGGCCTTCAATGCCGAACTTTGTAAGACGTTTTTTGCTGCCTTCCGCAGCATTGCCCCTGCTATTGCCGATGCGGAGGCAATTAACCGAGCAGTCGAGGCCGGCCTTATGTTTTCTGACTTAGCCGGGGGGCCTGTTGATGAGGCAGGCGGCGGAACTTCCTCCGCGGCACACGCCGCGACTGCATTCGTGTCGCGCCATTATACCAGGTCCATGGCTTCCGGCCTACGTGCCACGAGCAGGGCCAGCCCTCCTGAGGGGCTGGTTACTTTGTCCACCAGTGGTGATTCATCCTCGACCGGGGACGCGAGCCCGCCACCAGGCCCGTCCAGGAAGGGGAAGGAAAAGGTGGTTGGGGAAGGATCCCAACCTCAATCGAAAAGGAGTCGGCCGGAAGCACCCGCCGGCCTTCATGCGCCCAGCTTTTGGACATGCCTCTCCCTTGCTAATTTGGAAGGTCGTCTACAGGAGGTGGAGAAGCAGAGTGCCATTCTGCAAACGGACTCCGCCATGCGAGATGTAGATTTTCATGCCCTGGAGCTTACCGTCCAAGAACTAGTGGCCAGGGTGGCGGCCCTAGAAGAGGAGGTTAAGGGTCTGAAGGGCAAGGGGACCTGACAGCTCTCTTCTTTTCTTCTTTCCTTTTTATGCTTTGTCGGGGAGGCTACTAAAACTGCCCCCCGTTGTACAAAATATTGTGATGAATGAAAAGGTCCTCTGAGGCCACCTTTTGTTCATCAACTATGTCGTTTGTGATTGTCAATGCCCGACCCGTGATGGCTCGCCTTCTCCATGCTGGTCCGACACTTTGTCTGATGCAGATTTAAAAAAATTGAGACCGCCCCGAGGAACCGTTCGGTAATAGGTGGGGACCCTGACCGGATGATATCGGTCGAGGCAATCAGTCGGGGTACGGACTGAGCGGTGACCATGTGGGCCCGTCCCCGTTTTGCCACGTGTCAGCTGGTCATTGGTTTGGTTAGGATCCAACGATGCCAGCTTGGGAGTAACCAAACCGTCTTCGCGGTAATCGAAACGTCTCTGTCATACATTTAATGCACGCGCCTTTTGAGGTGACGATTCTCGTGCCCGATGTGTCAACTGTCGACCACTTTGGGCGGGAGAACGTGCAAGCCGTCGGATCAGTTTTGATCCAGGTCATCCCTGGTTCCTATATAAAGGACGCTTGCACATTTCTACAACTCTTTACTGCAGAGGTTAGATCACCGAGCACCTTAAGAGCAAGAACCACCCTGAGCAAGTTTCCCGAGCCCTTTTCTGCGCCAAACTTTGTAAGTCTTTTTCTTCTTTGCTCTTAGCTGCAGTTCATCATTTTCTCTTCTCTCTGTCCCCCTCTTTCCTCTTGTCTGAGCGAGACTGGAGAGAGTGAACCCACTTAAGTTAGAACGAGAGTGGGACTTTTTTTCCTCAGGTTCTATTTTTTCCTCCGGGCAGGGGGCACCTTAGGGTTGTTAGAGCGAGCGAGTGTCCCCGAAGTAGTCTTGAGAGAGTGCCACTTGGTGTTGAGGACGCTTTATTCTCTGCCCATTAGGTTAGTGGTCCTGCCCCCTCTGTACGTTAGGTTCGGTGTCCTTGACCCATACTCAGGTCGTGCCCTTCTTCTTCCTTCCGCAGGAGTACAAGGAATGGAACATTCCGAGTTCAATTCTGCTTCCCGATCGGAGAGTGAGATGTTCCGGTCGGGCACGCCCGATCCCAGCTTGGACCTATCTTCAGCTTCCCTCTCGGATCAACACAGTGAGTGCCGGATCCCAGTCCGAGTGTCCATCGATGAGTTTGACCAGGAAGCCCCCGTTGCCTCGGTGTCGCGGGGTTCAGGTGATGAGGCGCCTGAGGAATCTGCTTCCTCGGTAGCATTCGCCTGCGAGTTTATCCCCTCAGCCTTGCGTGCCGGGGACTGTGATCGAATCAGGGGTAGGTACGCCATCCCTGATAACAGTTCTTTATCTGTCCATCCCGGCGGGGCTCATATTTAGCGCAGGGGTTTCGTTACCTTATACTAGGACGCCCTCATGGCTGGGCTTCGTGTCCCCCTCCATCCGGTCGCTCGGGACGTTTTGATCTTCCTGGGGATAGCTCCCGGGCAGTTAGCCCCAAACGGGTGGAGGTATCTTATGGGGTCCATCTCCTTGTGGCCCTAGATCTTCGGGTACGAACTCACCCTCTAAGAGTTCTTCTGGATCCACCGGCCGTTCCCAGTTCACAGGGAGGCCGGGTTCTTTTCCCTAGGGGCTCGGCAGGGGAAGAAGATTATTGTCAACTGCCTGAGCAACAACAAGGGATAGAAGAACAAGTTCTTCCAAGTGTCCACCCCTGGGTTTTGCGAGCCAGCCCCTGGGAGTCAACTGAGGACCTCCTGGGCAGAGGAGTTGAGGGGTAAGCCCATCCCGTGTCTTCTCTAGCCTCTTTTCAGGCCTTGTTTTATGGTTTCAAACTCATCCTCTTGATTTATTTTGCGGCAGGGTCCGTCGATCTCCCAAGCATTCCGGAGGAGTGCGAGGAGAGAATTAGGGGCTTGATTGAGCGTTCTGTCAGCGTCTGGGACGTGTTGACCCGGTCGGGAGACCAGAAAGGTGACCGCCGACCCCGCCGTCCTACCGTAGCACCAATCTTCCCTAACATCATCCCAGGTACGAGTTTCGTCACTTGCCTTAACTTTGGCTACTCTTTGTTGCCTCGTTATACCGGTTACTAACACTACGGCTATTTTCCTTTTGCAGAGATGGCCCCCAGGAGAGATCCAGAATGGCTGAGGGCTCTGCAGGCTGCTGTTACAGAGCAGATGGCGGCGACGGGAAAGAGGCCGGTCGTTGAAGCTTTCGGCAGTGTGCGCCCGTTCAGGCGACTCAGGCATGGCCCATCGACGGCCCAGGCTCACGGGGAGACATCAACCCCCCGGGTGGTGGTAATGGGAGAAACATTCGCCCCCCGAGCCGAGATTCCCGCCGGGACGCCCTTGGATGAATCTTGGGAGACCCGGGAGAGGGTCAGACCATGCCTACTCCCCAGTCAGGTGGAGAGGTGTGCCGGCATGTCTCCCCAAGTTTTTCAGGCTTGGCTATACAGCATCTCCCATTTGGTAAGTAACTTTCTGTATCTTCTGATTTCTTTGCATTTTCTACTCTGCTGGCGATAGTGACAGACCATTTCCTTTTTACTTTGGTTGCAGGTTGGATGCATGGCTGCCGGAGCTGAATCCTTCATGCCGACCCTTGCCGGGAGGGCCACCGCCGCCGAGACTGCCCTGGCCGAGAAAGAGGTTGCCCTGGAGACCAAAGAGAGGGCCCTGACCGTGGAGAAAAATAGGGTCAAGGGCCTGGCTTCCAGCCTCGGGGCAGCCCAGGAAGAACTAGCGGTGGCTCTGGCAGAACTTGAGGCTGAGCGGGCTGGCAGTGCGGCATCGGAAGCTCGGGAGAGGGCACTCTTGGAGGCGGCGACGGCCGGTGGTCCCCCGGGGGAAACTTTCGACCATGGCTTCTTCCTCGGGTACGAGAATTTGAAGAGGAGGCTGGCCCGGGACCACCCGGAGTTGGACACCACTTCCTACCAGGGGGTGGACTCCGACTACTGGGACATGGTGCCCGAGGCCATCGAGGATGCTACTGCCGAAGCCCAGGGGGCCGATGCTGCGGCTGAGGGTATCATTGCCCCGACTGGCCAGGAGGGAGATGCCCCCTTTGAAGGGCAGGCCGGGGGAGAGACCGAGGAGAATGTGGATATTGTTGATGTAGACGACCCCTAGGCTCCCTTCTCAAGGACCCTCCTTTTTGTTGTTTTTTTTTTTTTTTTTTTTTTATTGCTGTAGTTTCTTTGCTTTTTTGGGGAGGCTACTACAACTGCCCCCCCAGGCTTTGTACATTTTGTCTCAATTAATGAAAAGGCCCCTGAGGTCAGATTTTCCTTCCATTCACTGTCTCCTTTTTCTGCACTATGCCTCTGTAATTGCTAGTACCCGTTCGGTTTTGGCCGACCTAACACCTGCCTTGGTAAATGTTTTAGGACCGTAACCAACAGAACACCTAGTCTTACTGACCTCTCTAAAAGGTAATTGCTCATAGCGCTGTAGGGACTAGCCCTACTTAATATCCAGAATCGCCCGGTGTATTATAGGAATACCCTGTATTACCGTCCGGGTTATCCCGACGTATCATAGGTGTATCCTATTTTACGATCCGGGATGTATCTATGATCACTGTAAGTGATTAGGAAGATCTCCTAATCTCTTATAGCGACCGGTGTGATTCCCTATTTTGCCCTAATATTCCCCTTTCCCCTACCCCCAAGCATTTTGCTAAGGCGGGAGTGCGGGAGTAAGTGGCCGTAGGAAATCGACCTGGAACATGGGTGGTTGCAAGGGCATTTGAAGCTCGCCATTGTCGGTCACCTATTGGCCCCGTTGTCGGCTGGGCCCTAAGCGAAGCTTTGGGTAATTTTCTGTTTAGGTCTAGAATCCCCTTGCCCTTGGGCGTCCTGTAAAGGCAAGGGCGTGTTGGGGAGCGGCCATAGGAAACCGACCTGGAACAAGGTTGGTTGCAGGGTTCTTTTGTGCCTGGGTTCGGAGGCCGAGGTCTTTTTCTGCCTTGGGGTTAGGCCCAAGGTCTTTGTTGCCTCGGGGTTAGGTCCGAGGTCTTTCCCTGCCTTGGGGTTAGGCCCAAGGTCTTTGTTGCCTCGGGGTTAGGCCCGAGGTCTTTTTTGCTACCTTGGGGTTAGGCTCAAGGTCTTTGTTGTCTCGGGGTTAGGCCTGAGATCTTTTTTCTTGCATTGCACGGGAGGCTGACAGGAATAAACTTTCAAAGTAAACTATTCAATTTTATTTGAAAAATAATAATCTATAACGGTTGCCCAATTAGAGCTACATGAAAGAAATTTCCCTATAGGACTAAATTCCCGTGATCAGATGCTACTGATAGTACTTGCGGAGGTGTTGCATATTCCAAGGGTGAGTGAGATCATGCCCACCCATGCTCTGTAGCCAGTAGGTTCCCGGTCGGTTGATCCGAGTCACTACATACGGCCTTTCCCAGTTTGCCCCCAATTTTCCGTGGCTTGGGATTCGGGTAGACTGGTTCACTGCCTTGAGGGCGAGGTCTCCAACTTGAAAACTACGGTGCTGCACCTTGCTATTGTAATACCGCGAGACCCTTTGCTTATAGGCTGCCACCTTCAGATAAGCCTGGTCTCTTTTTTCTTCCACTAGGTCCAGTTCTATCCTGAGGGCTTCTCCGTTGTCCGGATCACTGAAGTTGGCCACCCGGTATGTTGGCAGCCCGAGCTCTGTGGGGACCATTGCTTCGAAATTGTAGGTTAAGGAGAACGGGGTCTCGCCTATAGCCGCTCGGGGTATGGTGCGGTAGGCCCACAGGAGGGTTGGTAACTCTTCAGCCCACAGCCCTTTGGCACCTTCAAGTCTTGTCTTGATTGATTGCAGGATTGTCTGGTTGGTTACCTTGGCTTGACCATTGGCTTGTGGGTGCTCGGGGGAAGAGTAATGATTTAGTATCCCGTACCCCGAGCAGAACTGTCTGAAGATGGGTGTGTCAAATTATCTACCATTGTCGCTGATCAGGACTCGGGGAATACAGAACCGGCTGAGGATATTTCGTTCCACAAAGCTCTCCATTTTCTGCTCGATTATGGTTGCCAAGGGTTCGACTTCTGCCCATTTGGTGAAGTAGTCAACAGCTATCATGGTAAATTAAACTTTCCCTTTTCCTGTCGGTAAGGGACCGACAATGTAAATTCCCCACTGGACAAATGGCCAAGGACTGTGGATCGGTGTCTGGAGTTCTCCCGGTCGATTGATTACGGGAGAGTACTTCTGGCACTTGTCAAACCTTCGAACATACTCCTGCGAATCTCGAGCCATAGTTGGCCAATAGTAACCTTGTAGTAGGGCCTTTCTGGAAAGTACCTGACCTCCGACGTAGTTCCCGCACACGCCTTCATGGATTTCAAACAGTATTGCTTGCACTTGCGCATGATGCACGCAGCAGAGGTATGGGATAGTGAATCCCCTCTTGTAGAGGATACCGTCGAGAAGGTGATATTGCGCTGCCCGGTACTTTACTTGGCGTGCCTCATCTTTGTCATCTAGTAGCCTTCCTGTTGTCAAGAATGTCACGAACAGATCCATCCAACTGGGTCCCAGAGTGACCGGGTCGACCTCCATGCCCTCTGAGTTGATCACACTTGGCTCGGATAAAAATTGTATCCTTATTCCGGGCAAGTCTGACTCAGAAGACGAGGCGAGGTAAGGCAATCGGTCGGCTCTGGTATTTTCTTCTCTTGGTATCTGAGTGATGGAGAATCCTCGGAGCTTCTTCAAAACTGCCCGGACAAGGGCCAAGTAGGCCGCTATGCTGTCTTCCCGCGCTTCGTATTCTTGGTTTACCTGGTTGACCACGAGCTGGGAGTCACTGTAGACCTGGAGCTGTTGCGCACTTATTGAGATGGCTAAATGTAACCCGACCAAGAGGGCTTCGTATTCGGCTTCATTGTTGGAGGCACGAAAATCGAACCTTAGTGCATATTCGAGCTGGATGCCGTCAGGGGTGGTCAAGATGATTCCAGCCCCGCTACCTTACTGATTGGAGGAGCCATCCACATGCAATACCCAGGTTGGGACGTCGGAGTGTAATCCGGGTGGTAAGGCCGGAGGCTCGGACTCTTCGACTGGGTCCTCGGGATATGTAAACTCAACCAGAAAGTTTGCTACGGCTTGCCCCTTGATGGTTGTTCGGGGCCGACATATCACTTCGAACTCTTCCAACTCCAGGGCCCACTTGACGAGCCTCCCGGATGTGTCTGGACGACTGAGAATTCTACGGAGAGGCTGATCGATCAGGATTACAATGACATGGGCCTGGAAATAAGGGCGGAGCCTTCGAGTTGAGGTGATGAGGGCGAAAGCCAGCTTCTCGATGCGGGAGTACCGGTTTTCTGCGCCTTGTAACGCCCGACTGGTGTAGTACACCGGGAATTGTATCCCATGCTCCTCCTGAATAAGTGCTGGGCTAACCGCCGATGGTGACACTGCCAAGTATAGAAATAACTCTTCCCCCGGTACAAGTGTCGAGAGGAGGGGGGGATGCCAGGTACTTCTTGAGTTCTTGGAATGTCTCTTCACACTCTTCTGACCACTGAAATGCTTTGCGGAGTATTTTGAAGAATGGCAAGCACCGGTCGGTGGCTCGGGATACAAATCTGTTCAGTGCGGCCACCCGTCCGGCTAGACTTTGAACTTCCTTCGTTGATTTGGGCGACCGCATGTTGATGATAGCTTTGATCTTCTCGGGGTTTGCCTCAATTCCCCGTCTGCTAACTAGATGGCCAAGAAATTTCCCGGATGAGACACCAAAGGTGCATTTGGCCGGGTTCAACCCCATCTTGAATTTTCTCAAAATGCTGAAGGCCCCGGCCAGATGCTCAAGGTGGTCGGGCTCGTCCTGGCTCTTAACCAGGAGATCGTGCACGTACACTTCCACAGACTTTCCAATGAGGTCTTTGAACATGAAGTTGACCAGGCGCTAGTATGTAGCCCCGGCATTCTCGAGGCCGAATGGCATGACCTTGTAGCAGTACGTGCCTTGGTCGGTGATGAACGCAGTCTTCTCTTCATCCCCGGGGTACATGCTGATCTGATTATACCCCGAGTAAGCGTCCATGAATGAGAGGAGTGAGTGGCCTACGGTTGAGTCGACAAGGAGGTCTATCCTGGGCAGCGGATAGCAGTTCTTGGGGCAGGCCTTGTTGAGGTTGGTGAAGTCTACACACATTCTCCACTTCCCGTTCTTTTCTCAACAAGAACAACATTGGCTAGCCAATCGGGATAGTGGACCTCTCGGATGGACTTCGCCTTCAGGAGCTTCTCGACCTCCTCACCCACTATTTTTTGTCTCTCGGGGGCCATGCCCCTTCTTTTTTGCTTCACTGGGCGGCAATCCGGGCTGACATTAAGACGATGGGACATTACCTGGGGGTCAATCCCGGGGATATCCTCATGACTCCAAGCAAAAATGTCCTGATTTTGCTTCAGGAACTGGGTCAAATTCTCCTTTAATCCGGGCTCCTGTAGAGTACCGATGTTGACCGTGCGGTCTGGGTACTTAGGATTCAACACTACTTGTTCCAGTTCTTCCATCAGACCTGTCATGTCGCTCTGGTCCCGGGGGTCCATCTCTTGGACGTTTAATGTTTCGATGATTGCCCCCCGGCATAACGAGCTGACCTAATAGCTCCGGGCGGCAGTCTGATCTCCTCGCAAGCATCCGGGTCCCTGGGAAGTTGGGAACTTCACTATTAAGCTATAGGTGGAGACGACCGCTCTTGCCTTGTTGAGGGTCGGCCTGCCAAGGATGACGTTGTAGGCCGACGGGGCTTCGACGATCACAAAATTAGTGAGAACGGAGGCCTGCTAAGGGTAGGTCCCCATGAGCACTGGAAGCTCGATTGTACCGAGCGGTTGTGTGCTGGAGCCGTTAAACCCAACCAGGGGGGTAGCGACCGGCCGGAGCCGCTCCCTAGAAATCCCGAGTTGGTCGAATGCAGTCGTGAACATTATGTCGGACGAGCTGCTTGTGTCCACTAGCACCCTCTGGACCATATAGTTGGCTATTGAAAGCGTCACTACTAGCGGGTCATCGTGGGGGCAGTGGATGCCTTGCAAGTCGTCGGACGTGAACGTTAGAACGTCGATTGGGGAGGAGCCGGTGGATTGGACCTGCTAGACATCCGCTCGGGACGCCCGGGCATGCCTCTTCCGTGCCGACTGCGAGTCACCTCTGCCTAATGTTCCTCCGGAGATCACGTTGATGTGGCCAAGTGGCGGCGGTGGCTGAGCGGGAGCTCGGGGATCCTGACGAGGTCGTCCTTCCGCCGTGATGAACTCTGCGAGGTGTCCCTGCTCGATCAGCTTTTCTATTGCTATTTTCAATTTGAAGCAATCCTCCGTTTCATGGCCGTGATCCCGGTGGTAGCGGCAAAACTTGTCCCGATTCCTCTTACCGGGCAGAGCTTTGAGTTTAGCTGGCTGCGGAAGCAGCCTCTACGCCTCTGCGGCGGCCATAACCTTATGTATAGGTCGGGAAAGGGGCGTGAAAGCTGTTGGGGGCTGACCCCTGGCATCTCTGTGATCTTGCTTCGGCTTCTTTCCCGAACACTTCTCGAATCCCTCGCGCTTGCGCTTGGCCTTCGGGGATTCATCTCCCGCCTGGCCAGCACGTTTCGCCTTCAGGAATTCCTCAGTATCTATATATTTTTTGACCCTCTCCGAGAGCTCCACCAGGGTCCCCAGTCGGTCACGATGGAACGACGTGGCAACCTTGGTGTGTTGAACTCCTGAACAGAAGGCCATGATTGCGGCCGTTTCATTGAGGTTGCGGATCAGGAGCCTTTGTTGGTTGAAACGGTCCACATACTCCCTCAAGGACTCCCCCTTGCGCTGCTTGACGGTCAGCAGCTGGGTGTCCGGTTGCGACGTGTCGAGCATCCCGACAAACTGGCTGATGAAGAGTTTGCCGAGGGCTTTGAAGTTGTCGACCGTCCGGGGCTTCAAAGCGTGGAACCACTGTGCTGCTGGCCCCTTGAGGGTACTGGGGAAGGCCAGGCACAGCAGCTCATCTATCGTAGTGACCAGCGCCATTTGCGTCTTGTAGGTGCGGATGTGGTCCACCGGACTCCCTGTTCCATCGTATGAGCTAAGGTGAGGGGGTTTGAACTTCCGCAGAATTAGAAATTGTGTCACCCGAGCGGTATAGGGTGACTCTATCTCTGTGTTTGTGAGGTCATGACCGGTCTTGCGGTTCAGCCTATCGATCTGCTACTACAGTTCCTCAACCTGGACTTTGACGCCATTCCGCCTGGTTCTCCTATCTGTGTCAGTGCGGTAGGCGGGATCGGACAATGAGGCCTCCTCCTCAAAGTGCGTCAACCTCGGGGATAGGACCCGGCTATGGGTCCGGGAAAGTCTGTGCCTAAGATCCCCCCGGCTCAGGGCAGGAGGATCCTCGGCCGATTCCCGGGCTCTCCTTCCGGACTCTTCCCCTCTGGTTGCGCGCCGCCGATCAATGATAGTTCTGGCGTCCTCCACTCGACGAGGATTGGACCGAGGTCGTCTTTGCGAGCGCTTAGTGGCTTGGCTGCGCTCACCATCCGCGGGACGCTCCCGATCTGGTGGGGACACTGGAGCGGATCGGGCTTGTCTTCTTGCCCGAGAGGGCCTGCAGACAGGAATGCTCTTGTCAAGTTGATTCTCCGGCGCCGGGTGCTTCTCGTGTTGGGCCATAAACGCCTCTATCTGTTGCTGTGTTCGGCGCTGGCCCTCCAAGAGTTACTCCAACGCCGCCGTGACCTGTTTAGTGGTCATGGAGGTGGCCCGTTGCTCGATCTGTGGGTTATCCTGACCAGTTGAATTGGCAGTTTTCTTACCCTTCTTCAGCAGCATATTGATCAGTCAAAGATTTTTATTCATGAGAAGACTGTGTCGATTCCCACAGACGGCGCCAAACTGATGATGCCTAAAACTGGTAAGAAAGATTTGGAAGGAAAATAAGACAATAAAGGGTTTGTATGTGATTCGGTCCCGTTAACGAGGTGACCTGCGTCCACGGTTGCGTCTCTGCGCTCTCACTAGCAGATCACCGGCGAGCCTGGTGAGCCAACAAAGATGAACGGCACTACCAATAATACCGGCCGGGTGTATGCATGTAGATGGTGAGTTCTCTAGTAAGTGCTTGTATGCTTAGAGAAGTAATTTTTGGATCCCCATAGAGAGGGTAGGTGGGCTCTTTTATAGATGCAAGAGTCCACCCTTACATGGTAAGTGTATTGATATGGTATGTAAATCAATTACAATTGATTGACACAAATTAAGGAAAGTCATCCAAATTGTTTAGGAATCTACTCATTCTTCCTTAATAGAGTTCTGACCACACAAGGAAACTGCCTGGAAGGTTCGGCCCGACCTACACCTCCGGGAAAGTCGCTGTACCTCGTGCCCGGGCTGTTAATCATCCCGAGCGGTGACGTCCGACGACCCTTGGGGTATGGGCCCCAAGCTCTTGTCCCGGATAGTCCGGGTCCTTCTACTGACGTAGCGGTTGGGCTTTATTATGATATTTCTGCACATATCAGGGAGTATGCAAAGAACCGATTATATATATATATATCAGAAAATAGCAAGTGTTTTGATGATTCCAAAAATTGGTATGATAAATTAAAATAATTTAAGGAGATAGAGGTAGTGAGAGACCGATTTTTTATGTGGTTCGGCCTTGTTAATGAAGGAACCTACGTCCACGGGTGGTGTGTCTGATCACATGTACTATATTGTTAAAAAGCCGGGGACCTTTGGTGAACCAACAACAGTTTAGAGCTTCCAGTGGTTAGCCGAGCACGATTATGGTTGATATAGGGGTGCTATGCAAACTGAAAAGTCGATCCCCCTTAAAGGAGGTGAGTGGTCTCTTTTGTAGATACAAGAGACCTACTCGTACAAGGAATCTATACAGATTAGGTAATACAATCTGATTAGGATGTGATTGACACAAATCAAGTGAGTTTCCTAATTGGATTAGGAAACAAGCTTCAATTTCCATTAGTCTTCTAGCCACCGTAGGAAACTGGCTGGAACGTTATGGATCATGCTTCGGGGCCCAAGTGAGCTGTCTCTGTGATGGGCCAGGCCAGCGCTACAATCCCGACCGGTTTGGTCAGTCCTTGGGTTGCCGGGTCTACCGCTCGATTTTAGTGTAGAGGCAATTTTGGGTGTATTAGTTGTCCCCCATTTCCAAGGTTGGATTGATGCTATATTGAGTCAAGTTTGAAAATCTGTTAACTGCTCGGGAAAGTTGCCTCGGAGCTTCTGAGTTTGGTGAACTCGCGGGAACTGGCTAAGTGTTGAGACTTAGCTTGATTTGAAATATTTAAGTGCTCGAGAATTGGCTAAGAGTTGAGACTCAGCCTAATTTGGACTCTTTTACTTGAGTTAGCTCCCAGGATGGTCATTTTCTGCCCGTAAACCTTCGTCAAGATTGTGGGTAAGAGAATTTTACCATGTTGGAAAAGTCAACCTAAAGCGTGTTGCTTTAAGGTCCTTTTTATGCTAACTCCCCATGATGGTTATCTTCTGCCCAGCAAGCCTTCGTCAAGACAGTTGGGAGAAAAGTTTGACCATGTTGGTGGATCCAACCTAAAGCGTGTTGGTTTAGGGTCCTTTTTTACTCCTCTATCATGGGCCAGCCTAAGAGGATTTAGTCACATCTATTATCGGTTTGGACCTAAGCAGGGACCCAAAATATATGGATTTTAGGGATTTCTTTCACTACTTTATCGTGGGCTAACCTAAGAGGATTTAGTCACCTCTATCGTCGGTTTGAGGCTAAGTGGAGTTTATGCCTCTGAATATTGTAGGCTTCCGGGTTGTCTAGGAGTCTTACTCAATTAACCTCAAGGCCTGTAAATACTTGGTGTGACTTTCTGTAGTTTTTATTCCGTCTTGCCCCCCAATCTTTTGCTAAGGCAGGTGTGTGGGAACAATTACTATAGGCAGTAGACCCAGAATGTTGGTAGTTCCAGGGTCTTTTTGTGCCTCGGGTGTGATCTCGAGGTCTTCTGGATGCCTCGGGTGTGATCCTGAGGTATTTACAGGAGCTCTCTAACAAGCCGTGGAGCCTCGTGCTATGATCGGGGATAAGTACCACTGTAGTTGGACTCGTCTACTGTTGGAATCAGGAGGTCGGGTCGGGATCGCTGGGCTCCTGGTGACTCTGAGTAGGAGATAAGGTCGGGATTACTAGACCCTGACTGCTGCGAACTGGATGTTAGGTCAGGGGTGCCGGACTTTGACCGCTGTGAATTGGAGGTCGGGTCGAGGCTACTCGACCCAGGCCACTATGAACTGGAGGTCTGGCCGGGGCTACCGAAATCTGACCATTCTTAGACAATGAAGAAACTACCAGAAGCACTGGGCTCCTTTGCATGATTCTTCTCGGGATGATCCCGCTTCCGCTTACTTCTTGTAGGCTTGTTGCTTTCTTGCCCAGGGTCTTTGGTGTTTAGAAATTCTTCAGTGTCAAGGTATTTTCCAACCCTCTCTGCGAGTTCAACCAAGGTTGCTGGTTAGATTCGATGAAATGACGTGGCATACTTGGTGTGTTAAACTCCCAAGCAGAAGGTTGTAATGGCGACTATCTCGTTCAGACTGCGGACTTGAACCTTCTGTTGGTTGAACCGGTCAGTGTAATCCTTCAATGACTGACACAAAATTTATTTTGTGTGCGCTTGTGTGCTATACCTAAGTGTAGGTAGACGTGCAAGTAGTAATTGGTTAAAACCAGGTCGATCCCACAGGGAAAGTTGTAAACTAATTACTTAGACTAAACTCTAAAAGAAAATAAAAATTCAATATTTAACGAAGGTATAGAACACAGATTTCTACAATTAACAATTACTAAAAGTAGGGCAACTAAATTAACTATGAAGTAACTAATTAACTAATCAATATATAAAATGGGTTTTTACTTTATAAAAGAGGAACGTTGGGATCACACGAATTCACAGTAACCTAACCATCTACCATGCAGTTGCATTATAGCTCAATGGATTACATCTTCTACAGTATTTCGTGTTTCTCTTAAAATAAAGAATCCATAACCCTTTCATGACCGGAACTAAATCATCACGGTTGATTCGAAATACAAGATAGCAGTTTAAAACAATAGTTAAGACTTGCACTCTGAATGGTGTTAGCATTCAAAGTGGTTTGCAAAAGTTATTGCAGAAAAATGCCTCAAGGCTTAAAGTTCAGAAACTGTTTCGACAAACTAAGCATTTGGGGACAGTTTGATAACAAATCTCAAAAATAGAAAGTCTAGGAATACTATAAAGGACTGTCTCAAGAATTTGAAGGTTCGATCGATCAACGCGCTTTCGATCGATTGAGATCGATCGATTGAACATCGTCATCTCTCAATCGATCGAAACGTCTTCGATCGCTTGACTCTATCTCTGGTCCGATTGATCGATCGAACACAGGTTTAAACTGCTACATGGCAGAGGCTGGAGATCATTGTTTCATCGTGATCTCCCAACCCTAGGACTACTCAGACATGGTCTGGAGTGTCTTAGATTATTTTTAACGTAAATACTCATTAAGATTGCGTTTGGTTGTGATTTAAACGTGAAGCTTACGAAAACTATGGGTTTAACAATATCTAACATGCAAAACTATGATCAACTCAGATTAAGACTACTGAAACTAATGACAGAATATAAATAAAACTAATAGAACAGAACCTGGAATGAACAGAACTATTAATAAACTTTAAACTTTAATCCAACACAATATCCAAGCACAAGACCTACAAAAATCAAAGTAAAACACTCTCTCTATGTAGAACTGACGAAAAACAATGTGGGCGTTCTTATGGACGTCTTACAAACTCCTATATATAGAAACCTAAGGCTAGGGTTACAAAAGAGTGTCTCTGTTGCGTGCACGTAAGTTCTGATAAAAGGCATGTTTGATCGATCGAATATCACTCGATCGATTGAAAGTCTAGAATACTCGAGCGCTTTAACAAAATTCGATCGATCGAAACTTCGATCGCCTGACGGTTGTTCGATCGCTCAAACTTTAGGTTTTGTCTTTGAATTGTCTTGCTCATCATCAAGCTTCCCTTTTATCTTGGTATTCATTTCTTCACTCAGCAAAGCAATGATCTGCACAAATGCTAGCTAAAACAGTGCAACTTATCATAGATTAATCACATTGTATATAAACTTGCATTGTAATATGAATTGTAGATAAAACAGGGAGTTGTAAACTAAATCAGTGTATCTTCTCTATTTTAGCGTAGTTGTATTTTACAAATACCCCCGCTTGTCACAACCCCCAATTAGCTTATTGTTAGTCCCTAGCGATAAAGCAAAAAGAGAAACAAGCTAAACTACTACTACAACGACTAAAAGAAAACAAACTAAACTAAAACAAACTAACTTAAATAGAAAGAGAGACTACCTAACTCACTTTCGCAGGAATCGCAGTTGCATTTAGTGAATGCAACAAGCCGTTAAACCCCTAGGCTATCCTAGTGGACGAGTGTTGTCTCGTGAGGGTTTACAGTGAATGTACCCACAAAATTCTCCATAAAGATATAGAAAAAAATTTAAACACTCCCTCCCATTCAAATGTCAACTTAGCTCCACAAAGACATATTACTCTCAATCAAACCATGAAAGAAATTCACATGCTCCTTGTGGATATCGCAATTTTCTTTCTTTTTACCCACAGCTTTTCTTTTAAAACACTTTCTCAAAATCAATTTCAAAAACAAATGAATCGCCACTTAATTTTTAAGAGGAAAAATTAAGAAACCATTTCAAAAGGAAACTGATCTTTTGCGAAACCAAAGATTAAACTAGGTCCGGAGTATTGGAATGAGAAGGGAAGGAGCCCATCAGACTAAAGCACCCCTTCTCATCCTATTTCGCGATAGGCCTTTACTTAACATTCTTGTAATCGATTTATTAATTTAAATGTGCCCTCAACTAATACATATGTATAAGTATACATTACAAAAGCATGTCTAAAGGGTGTAAGATTGCAAGTCATAAAATATCATTCAAAAATCACATAATTCAAGTAGCAAGCAATATGATATGCAAATATGGAACAAGACAACTTACCCGGGATCCGGCCGCGAATATTAAATGTGGAAATACATGCGAATAGATAAACCTATGAATAGAGTCTCTAATCCATATATACAAGTAAAGCAAGCCCTAATTCTAAGGTGTCGCGCTTGAAGTCAAAAATCAATTAAAATAAAATAATACAATGAACTAGAGAGGAGTTGAGAAATCGTACCTCAATAGCGCTACAAAACAAAGGGTTAGTGCACATGCTTTAAACGAGATATATTATAGAATCCTAAGTAACATGCTCTAGCTAAAATAAGTCCTAATTACAAGCATCAACATGTATGGATGAATGTATATGGATTCATGAATATGAACAAGAGTAGGCTATTAACTATGAATTTATTCATTGATTTGGATCATTTAGCCTTTGGATTTAAGTCTAATTAATCATTATTAAGACATGGTTTAAGCCCTAAGTCATAGGAGAATCATTTGGACCATTATTTACAAAGTTGGTCAAATGTGTCGTAAAATTCTAAAAATTGCAGAGAGCAGACTAGAACTTTTAAAAAAAGAAAAAGCATGCTTTCAACGGTTGGATCTTCATGATTTTTGGATATGATATGCGTTTGTGAGTCTAGTTTATTACCCAAAAAGAAAATCAAGGTTTGAACGGTTAGATCTCCGGGAATTGGACAAAAACCAGACATCACTCAGCATTCTTTAACCTTCTGTCCAGAGTTCTTGCACGATTTTCTAAAAATAGTAAAAAGATCAGAAATGCTTTGTTCTTTTTAGGGTGACTTCCTAACACATTAATCTACTTAGAAACAAATTGTTTTGGGTCACAAACACTTTATTAAATCTCTGATTTACTTATTTCAAAAGAATGTTACCATGCTAAAACTATGGACAGATTGTAGTGACTTTACAAAACTCATAACCAAACCACTTTAAACATGGAATCTCCTTAAAACAAAAATTACAGTGGTAAAACATTGTGTTATTGACACTTTTCCGTTGGTTTCACTTGATTCCAACGGTTAGATTTCAAACTAAAAAACCTTGATCGAAACCGGTTTATAAACCCACCATTTCATTATCAAGTTCAACTTTCATTTGTTAACCCCAACTATTAAACCTTGAAGTTGGGCTTAAACTAAACCATTTTCTCCTACCATTTGATGGTTATTGGAGGCTAAATACCTTTGTATTTGTAGATTTCAAATGAAGTATGAATAGACTTTATGAAATCTCAAGATAATGAATCTAAACCATGGAGATAGGCTTTGACCCAAACTACTTTCTCCTATCATTTGATGGTCATTGGAGATGAAGATATAACTAATACTCATGAGTTTCAAAGGAATATAAAAAGGATTCCATGAAACATCAAGCTAGAGGACCCAAGTCATATGTATAGACTTGGATCCATCTATTTGCTTATAAAATGAAGTGATGATCAAACTTTGACTCCCATGTGAAGTATAAGCTTACATGAGATTCAAAACATCAAACTCAAGAGCTTTCAAGAGAGATATTGAAGATCTTCATGAATCTCAAAAGGAAAACATAAACAAGAAAAATAGAAGAAGGATTAAAGAATTGGAAATAAGGACTTCCAAGTTTACTTAACAAACTCTAAAACTTAATCAAGAAAAACTAAATGATTTGAAGATTAGAGGCTTAAAAGAAAGAAAACACAACTAAGATTAGAGGATCACCTCCAAACTATCCTCAAACTTCTCTCCTTTGAAGATCTTCCAAGCTCTTCCCTCTAGTTTTTTTTAAAAACTCTCCCTTTTCTCTCTCAAATGTATGTTGGTGTAGTGGCAGTCATTTCTTGTGTGTGCTTCTAAGGAAGATCCTCCTTCTTTTATAGACAAAATTACCAAGTATTCTCAGTGAATTCGGAGTAAAAGACAGGTGTAAATGTCTCATTTGGTGGTACAATACGTACTTCCTGAAAATAGACAGACTGTTGCACAGGGCGGTAGTCAAAAGTCCTGTGCGGCAGTCAGTGGATGCCGCTGCGGCACTGCGTGAATGGAATGCCGCAGCGGCACTTATTGAGAGCCGCGCCAAATTAGTGATTGCCGTGCTTTTGTCAACCTTACTTTATCAGTTTTTTTTTGTTTTTATCCGCATACACATACGTATTGTACCATAAAATACGGACTTTAAAAGCAAACGGTAGTCAGAAAATGTTGGCGGCACTCAGTGAATGCCGGGCCGGCATTCTGTGACTGCCGTTCGGCACTCACCGAATGCCGTTAGGCACTCACTAAGTGCCGCGAAACACTGCCGTGTGCTAGTTTTTGTTGAACTTCCCTTTTTAGGTCTTTTTTTCTTCCTTTTTCTTAAAGAAACTTATTTTCGAAGATCTTTTCCAAAAATGATATTTTATACCTGAATTCTCCTAAATACCTGGTATTTTCTTCTTTCTGTGAAATTTTATTATGTTTGGAGAAATTTCTGAAGAGCTTGGAATACTTCGAATCTTTCGGTCCTTATCATCATTGGACGTGGAGGTGACGCTCTCCTAAATTTGGTGGTCAGTCAAAATTGGGGTGTCTACAGTTTGCCCCTCTTTGAGAGAGCTCGTGGGGCAACGCGTCCTATAAGTGAATGTCAAAGCCTGTGTGAAGACAAGCCTTTGACCAGACTGTTGAATTTAGGTAAAACAAAATGCATTGCAAGGATGGCTACACAAACGGTTCATGTTGGTCGTACTCAACGGTGGGCTACCTACGTATCCATTCAGGAATCAGACCAAGACGTAGTTCGGGCAGGAGCCAAACATACACAAGCACAAGTAATCATACGGATGAATGCACCTATCTTGTCGTGATGCAAGTGCTATGTAATGGTATTTTCTGAATTGACCTGGTCATACAGGCGCCATGCTTATCATGTCTTCCCTACGTACGACGCATTTTACGTGACGTGTTAGTCAGGGAAGTTCACCTAATTCTTGACCGATGCAAAATCCGTTACGGGGGTTATGAAGATGCTTTTGATTTGATTTTGAGGGTTGACGCAAATCTGTTGCGAGAACCGAGAATGTAAATCCGTCACACTCTCAAAACAAGGATCAACGTAAATCTGTTACGTGGATCGAGAACATAAATATGTTATATTCCCAAAACAAGGGTTAACACAAATCTGTTGTGAGAACCGAGAATACAAAACTGTTCTATTCTCAAAATGAGGGTTGACGCAAATCTGTTGTGAGAACCGAGAACATAAATTTGTTATATTCTCAAAACAAGGATCAACGCAAATCTGTTACGTGGATCGAGAATTTAAATCCATTATATTCTCAAAACAAGGGTTAACGCAAATCTATTGCAGAAATCGAGAATGTAAATCCGTTACACACTCGAAACAAAGGATCGACAAATCTGTGACGTAGATCGAGAATATAAATCTGTTATATTCTCAAAACGAGGGTTAACACAAATCTATTGCGAGAACCAAGAATATTAATCCGTTATATTCTCAAAACAAGGGTTAACGCAAATCTGATGCAGAAACCGAGAATTTAAATCCGTTACACTCTCGAAATACAGGATCAACGCAAATTTGTCACGTAGATCGAGAATATAAATCTGTTATATTCTCAAAACGAGGGTTAATGCAAATCTGTTGCGAGAACCAAGAATGTAAATCCGTTACACTCTCGAAACAAAGGATCGATGCAAATCTATTACGTAGATCGAGAATATAAATCTGCTATATTCTCAAAACGAGGGTTAACGTAAATCTGTTGCGAGAACCGAGAATATAAATCTGTCATATTCTCAAAACAAAGGTTAACGCAAATCTGTTGCAGAAACCGAGAATGTAAATCCGTTACACTCTTGAAACAAAGGATCGACGCAAATCTGTCACATAGATCAAGAATTTAAATCTGTCATATTCTCAAAATGAGGGTTAACGCAAATCTATTAGGAAAACCGAGAATATAAACCTGTTATACTCTCGAAACAAAGGATCAACGTAAATCTATTACGTAGATCGAGAATATAAATCTGTTATACTCCCAGAACGAGGGGAATCACATTTAGGTGAATTTGGAGTCCATAGACTCAAGTTCAAATCAATTCAAAACTTCGGAGCCCACGGCCCAGATTTATTTTAAGTTTTTTTTAAAAAAAATTGGGAGCCCACGGGCCCAAATTTATTTCAAGTTTTCAAAATTGGGAGCCCACGGGCCCAAATTTACTTCAACTTTTTGAATTTTGTAGTCAATTTGAACCTAAGAACAAACCCGGGGGCCATAAGTGCAATGAGGGCAAATTTTGGGGGGTTAAGTTCAATTTTCGGGACCTAATTTGAATTTTTGGGGGGAAAACGAAGGGGAATTGAACCGACTTAATCGCAGCACACGCAGTTTTCCGTGGCAGTCCGTGAATGCCGTGCAGCACTCACGGAGCGCCGTTACGGCACTCAACGAGTGTCGCACGACAGTTCATCGAGTGCCGCGATTTACCCGCAGCAGCTTATACCAAGAGTTCATTTTCATTTTCATTTCATTCTCTCATTTCTCTTTCACCCGAATCCTCTCTGGAGAAATTTTCCCTCATCCTCTATTTCCTCTAGTATCGACTTTGGTACTCACAAGTTAGTTCTGCTTGATCAAAACTCGGATTATTCTCCTTATTTTATTGTTTTTCTGAATTTATTCACGAATCTAACCACCAATTTTTTTTTCCTTTAACAGATCATGGCGAGCGGTTCAGGGCGCAAGAAGAAGGCCAAGTATATGGCCACTCATCATCCAGATGCCACACTCTTGCTCCGGGACCAGGACGAGCACTTATCTGCCCGCGCGTTCAAGCGCGAGGTAAACGCTCCCCTTTTCCTTTTTAATTTTCCTTCTTTTAGAACTTTATGAATGGAATGTATAGTGAATCATAACTTTGAATGTCTCATTTCAAATGCAAATGCCATGCTCGTAGCGTTCTCATGCGTACTTTATTCAAGAGTTTGCATTTCATCTTACTTCCCATGAACTTTATGAATATTATGCTCGACGAATCATAATTTATTATTCTCACTCATGTTTATTGAACTTTCGGGTGTTCCACCTGTATCAATTCCTTTATTTCCCTTCCGACTTTTCTCAAAGACTTCTGAATGCCGTTCATGTTAACCAAAGTTTAAAACACTTCTTGTGAATAAAGAACCTTATGCTCGTGAATTTTCCTTTCCGTTTTTCTTAGGACTTACGAGTGCGACGCTCTTTTTTTTTTTAAATGAAATCATGAGAATTCCCCTGTGTTTATTATGGTTGTGAATTTTCTTGAGCGTTCCAAATGCCCTTTTATTATTCAAAATTGATTCTTGAACGCTTGTGATCACATATTTCTCTTTAAAACTATGCTTCTTTTGGACCCAATTTTCTTTTGAACCTTCAAAAGTTTATAAATGCATGTATTTCAAAAATGTGAACAAGCTACTCTTTTTCTTTTCCCTTTTTTCGAAAACCTTGCTAGAACATTGAGTGCTTTCTCTTATTCATTTCCTCTTAAATGCAGACGAGTGCCATGCTTGTGAAATTTCCTACGAGTATTTCTAGATTTTCCATTTCTTTCTCTTTTCATTCATTTTTATGTCGCTTTTTCCTTTTTTATTTTTTTATTATCACCATGTATCTTTTTATCCAATTGCTAATATCAAAACTTGTGATTCTTTCTTGCAGCTGCAGCCCAAGGTATTAAAGGGGCATGGCAGCCTCGCTCACGGGTACGAGTGGTACACACAGCTGAGCGGGCCAGTGAGAGCTTTAGTTGATGTGGCCGGGTTTGGAGACTTCGTCAAACTCTTGACGAAGAGCTCCAACGACTTACGACAGATTCACGCTCTGGCAGAGAGGTGGTGGGACACTACTAGTACGTTCCACTTTGACTTCGGGGAGATGGCGATGACCCCCGTGGACTTCTCGATGATTACGGGAATTGCCTTTGGCGGAGAGCGTTTGCGGTATCTGACGGATCAGGAGTGGGACCAGGTAGAGCCATTGTTGGGAGTGGTCCCGGAGGAGTCTTTGGTCACAGCCCGATGGTTCATGGATACGTTTCGGGGTCAGCAGGGTTTTACCAATGAGCAGATGACCCGGGGTTTTCTCTTGTACATGCTGGGGTGCTCTTTGTTGAGCACCAAGGGTGATCGGGTCGATGTTTCCCTGGTAGCTTCCCTGGAGCACCTGGACCGGGTCGATGAGTATGACTGGGCTAGTGCGGGATTAGCCATCTTGTACAGGCATATGGGTGACATTTCCCGGGACAGGCCGACTTCCACCAGTGGCTATTGGAGAGCGTGGGAGGTATATCTTTTTCTATGCTTCACTGCTTATTACACTTTCAGAAACTTATTTATATTGCGAGACTAACCTCTTTTCTCTCTTTTTTCTTTTTTTCTTCTTTTTTTATTACAGATTTGGTCCCACGAGTACATCCGCATGATGTCCCCTGAGACACGCGATGCAGACGCCCTTATCATGCCCTAGGGGCTGAAATGGGCAAAGGATAGAGTCGGGCGGAAGACCGGGGCCCACGATTTTATTTCGTTCAGGAACTTCCTGACGAACCTGAGAGAGCAGCACGTTCATTAGCAGCCATAGCTTAGGGTGCTTCCTGATGCTCACGCGGCGGTCCGAGAGTCGGCTGGATATGACCTGACGAGACGACTTCTTGATGGGAAAGAGGGCCAGGCGTGGTACCTGGGAGAGAGGGTGACTAGGCAGTCACTGGCAGCCCCCAGATTCTTTGTGCCATACCTTCCTCCTGACTCTATGAGAGCCACAGACACACTCCAGGGTAGCGAGCTTACAGCTGCTCTGATGGGCTTGGGTATCCATGTCTTCGTGGACTCCCCCACCGGATACCCAACGTTCCGCGCTGCTAAGCTGATGTCGAACTTCCCTCTGATGGAAGTGAATCGGGTGAGTAAATGATTCCTTCATTCTTTTATGAGTTTTCTCTCATCCTTTATTTACGTTTATTATTTTTTGTTTGCAGCCTGTTCCTGCTGCGGCTTGTCCTCCTGCCTTGCTTGAGTGGGATTGGACCATGTCGACCCTCTAGTTCGGCGAGCCCTTCTCGACGACGATCACTCGACTCTCACAGGGCGCCCCCATTATTCCTCTTCATTACGACGTCGTCCCGCGTGCTTACGCGGAGGAGGGCTTGACGTATGCCTACAACGTGCGGCAGTGGGTTCTCGGGCGAGAGTGGATGGTAATAAACTTATCCCCGCCTTTCATTTTGACTTTGATTGCCTCTCCTTTTACTAACCTTTATTCTTGGTTCTTGTTTTTTTTAGGCTGAGGGAGCTCGGGCGACTGCCGCGGCTCAGTTTAGGGCCCAGGTATGATCTTTACCCTTTTGTTCTCAGTATTTCATTTGTCCTTTCGATGCTATCCGGATTTATCCTCTCTCATTTCAGGCAGAGGAGATCAGAGTCCTGTCCCAGCAGGTGGGACAGCTTCAGTAGCGGCTCTAGCAGCTCGGCATTCCCCTCAGCGACACTCCTAGAGATGGCGGTGCTGGACGAGGCATGGGGCGAGGCAGCGGTAGCGGTGGAGGCAGCGGGACAGAGTCAGAGGAGGAGCCCCTCAGGCGTGTGACTCGTCAGGCTCGAGGCCGGGGTCGAGGCTGACCTCGCTTTTTCTTATTCTTTACTTTTTGAGTGTTCTGGGAGAATATAGACTTTATTCATATGATTGTATATATACATATACTTTATTTTGATAGCGGCCTTAGGATACCCGGTAGGATAGGCACTTGGATGTCTTTTATATTTTCTGCTTTTCACTATGTTCATTCACAGTATTCGTGACCATAGCTTGGTCTTTCTATCATGCTGAAAACTCTTTTTCATTTTCTCTTGCCTGCCGTATGTGGGACCATGGCTTGGTCCCATCTTTATTTTAGTTTTGAATGCTTTGATCTCTTTTTCTTATTGCAAAATGAAAGTAAATGAAATGAATGAATGAATGTATTGGTCTTTGTTGCACGTGCTACATGATGCGCACGTTTTATTGTTCTTTATCTAGTTTTTCTGTTTGCAGGTGGGCTGAGAGTTTTACAAACAAACCCTGGCCAATGAAAAACCTGGAACGGCACTCAGTTAGGTCTCAGCGGCACTCGGTGAGTGCCACAGCGGCAGTCAGCGAATGCCGCGACGGCACTCACGGACTGCCGCACGGCACTTCGTCGAGTGCCGTTCTACTTTACCGAGTGCCGCCCTAACTTCAGGCAGATCTACCTCTATTTATACCCTCTTTTCTTCAAAACTCCGCAAAACACTAACTTCTTTCATTCTCCCCTATCTCAAATGGCCCCCGTTAGCTCTCAAATCCTTTTCCCATGGATGGATACCCTCTCCGGCATCGATAGGCTCAACTTTGAGTGTTTCAGACTAAACGATCTCTTCTCCTTTCGACGAATGATTCTAAATAAAAGTTTGCTTCAAGCCGCTGCCTAATGTTGGGATCCTTCGCTCCACATCTTCCGTTTCAGTCATCAAGAGATTTGTCCTTTATTTGAAGAGTTCAGTGCTATCCTTCATACTGACCCTTCCGCGGATCTGGCTGTTCCTCTGGTGTAAGCCGGGTATGTTCAGGACTTGGCGGCTCTTCTCCATGTATCCTGCGGTGCAGCGGGCTCTTTCATTCATGACAGACAGGTCAACTTCAAGCCCCTCTCCTCGGTTTATGCTCTCATTGGGGATCCCTACGACAGCGGGTATCAAGTTATACGGCGTAGCGCTCTATCGATTGCTATGCTTTCTTATTTTCTCTTTCAGTCGTCCTCCGATATTCTCATACCCACTGCCTGTGGTTTGAGGGAGATGAAGAGTGCAGTCATGCTGGTTCTTGGCGAGACTCTGATAGAACTAGATCATGCACATGCTACCGGGGCCATATTATCTGCCGGGGCACCTTTTGTTCTACAAATTTGTCTCATGGAGCATTTGGACCTCTTTATACACCCTTCCCATCTTCGCGGGTCACTTCCTTATGACCGTATGGAGATTCATAGCTTATTTCACTCTACCGATGCATGGCTTGGTTGGCTCCAGAGCCTCTCTTCTAATGATATCTGCTGGGTCTGTCCGCAGTGGATTTATGGCTCTATTGCTGTACACCTTCCTGGCGACCTAGCATCTGGCTGCCGGGCTTGTGTGCTACTACTTTTTACATTCCCGATCGGGTGGTCCGCCAGTTTGGACTTTTACAGGATACTACTGAATCTGTGACCGCTAATTTTTCTAGGGGGTCCACTTTGCGCCCTTCTATTCTGAAGGCTTTCATCGAGGCTTGGCATAGCAGGATGGCTGCTTCGTGCCCAGGATTCCTGCTCTGACCGTGCCTACTGCCCAATATCTTCTAGAGATACAGGCCTTGGTTGCGAGAGAAGCTTGACAGACAAATGCATAATAAAGTAGACGAAAAAAGGGAAAAGCTTGCCATTTTACAAAACTTTCTGACAGACCCTGCCTACTCTTTCTGCGCTTTTGAAATGTGATTTCAACTTTTCCAAGAATGTTTTTTTATGTTGTAGAAAATGTCCTAACATGATTAATCAAAGTGCTCACTCCTTCGATTAATCTTTCATGAAGAATTCTCCTTTCAGTGTCTTTTCTTGGCTCTTTACTTTGCTTTTTGCTTAAAGCTTTACTCCTTCTATACCAGGTGATCCAAAGGAGGGTCTTGTATCTGGGTTCTTCGGCTAGCAAACAAAGTTTGCCCCTGGTTTTAGGGCTTCGAAGTGGTTATGGGCAAACGCCAGTTTGCCCCTAGTCTAGCACAGGTTTTTTTTTTTGAATGACCGAACCAAGTAGGTTGCCTACGTATCCCCTAGCGAGAAATCAGGTCGAGCGTAGTTCATCAAGGTAGGAGGCTTTGAAAAGAAAGGTTTCAAGCAAAATATTTCTTGAGGCGATCAAGGTCGATTGGCTGTTTAAATTCAACTCCATCTAGGTCCATGAGATAGGCTGCTCCTCCGGAAAGGAGAGTCTTAATGATGTATGGCCCGACCCAGTTGGGTTTGAATTTTCCTCTAGGGTCATAAACAGGCACTTTCAGTTCTTTGAGGACTAGGTCACCTTCAGCAAGCTTCCTTGGGCGGACCTTTTTGTTGAAAGCACGAGCTATCCTCTTCTGGTACCCCCGAGTATGGTTTATTGCGGCTAGCCTCTTTTCATCGAGTAACATCAACTCCTCATACCTTCCTCGTACCCATTCCGATTCGGTAATCTCACACTCTGCCAAAACCCTAAGAGAGGGTATTTCTACCTCGACTGGGAGAACGACCTCCATACCGTAAACCAATGAATAAGGTGTAGCTCCTGTAGAAGTCCTTACAGAGGTCCGGTACCCCCATAGTGCGAATGGCAGCTTCTCATGCCAATCTTTGTATGTATCCGTCGTTTTCCCCAAGATTGCTTTAACATTCTTATTTGCTGCTTCTACTGCTCCATTCATCTGAGGCCTATACGGGGATGATTGATGGCGAGTAATCTTATATTTTTCTAGGAGCAGGATAACCTCTCCCTAGAAATGACTGCCATGATCGGAGATAAACTCATTCGGGACCCCATACCTGCAGATTATGTTTTTCTCGATGAAACTCACCACGTCTTTGGCTTTCAAAGTTGCATACGAGGCTGCCTCTACCCACTTTGTAAAATAATCGATTACCACGATTATGTATCGGTGCCCATTGGAAGCCTTCGGAACTATCTCACCAATGATATCAATCCCCCATACGGAAAATGGCCAAGGGGTTGTCATGCTATAGAGCTGTGACGGCGGGGTATGCATCAGATTTGCATGAATCTGACACTTGTGACATCTTCTAACATATTCGCAACAGTCTTTGTCCAAGGTCGTCCAATAGTACCCCTGTCGGATGATCTTTGCCAGCATGTGCCCATTCATATGGGGCCCACACACTCCCTCATGTATTTCCTCCATCATTCTCTTATTTGCATAAATCACAAATTGAGCGGCGAATCGTCGAATCGCCTTTCTGTCCTTTTCTAAGGCTCCCTCGGGGTATTCTCCTTCCTTAATGAACTTCCACACATCCACATACCACGGTACTTTCCCTTCTTCTTCTACGGCCGCGACTGTCTCAAACGAGGGCTTATTTCTGATATCTATGGATAATGGGATCATCGTGACCCCTGCGGGGATCTGTATCATTGATGCCAGGGTTGCTAGGGAATCGGCCAATTGGTTTTCCTCTCGGGGAGGTAGTAGAATGATATCTTCCTGAATTGTTCTTTCAAACTCTCCAAATAGTCATGGTATGGTCTCAGCACGTGTTTCACCCTCCAATCCCCTCGCACCCTCGCACTTGGGATATGATCAAATTGGAATCTCCGAACACATCAACCTTTTTAACTTTTAAGGCCAGTGCCGCCTCCATTCCTTCTATGCATGCTTCATACTCTGCCGTATTATTTGTTGAGTTGTATTTAAGCTTGACGGCCAGTGGGGTAGGGGTCCCATCAGGTGCCACAAGGATGACCCCGACTCCGTAGCCTAATTGATTGGCGGCCCCATCGAAATACATCTTCCACAAATCCTCCTTTACCCCCATTATTCCTTCATCCGAGAACTTGAATTCTCCCTTGTCCTCGGATTCTACAGCAAGGTCGGCTAAAAACTCAGCAACAGCCCTTCCTTTCACAGACTTGGCAGTGACATACTTAATGTCGAACTCAACGAGCATCATGGTCCAACGGGAAATCCTACTGGTCAAGACAGATTTTTCGAATAGGTATTTTAATGGGTCCATTCGGGATATCAGGATTACAGGGAAGGCTAGCATATAGTGGCAAAGGCGACGTGTACACCAAACCAAGGCCCAACAGGCCTTTTCCATGGGCGAATACTTTAACTCATATCCGACCATTCTTTTGCTCAAGTAGTAAATGGCCTTCTCCATGTGCCCCTTTTATCCTACTTGGGCCAACATACACCCCATCGAATCTTCGGATACGGAGAGATAAAGTAACAGGGGTCTCCCAGGTGAAGGTGGTGACAGGCCTTCTCCACGTGCCCCTCTTATGGCTTTTATTTTGGTGGGGTCCACCTCTATTCCCCTTTGAGTAATGAAAAATCCCAATAACTTTTCAGTAGTGACTCCGAACGTACATTTCTGCGGGTTTAGCCTCATTTTGAACTCCCTCAATCTCTCAAAGAACTTTCTCAAAGGCTCTAGGTATCTTCCCCTCTCTTTGGATTTCACAATCATATCATCCACATATACCTCCACCTCTTTGTGGATCATGTCGTGTAGTAAAGTAGTGGCAGCCCTCTGATAGGTTGCCCCTGCATTCTTGAGTCCGAACAGCATGAGCCTATAGCAATATGTCCCCCATGGAGTGATGAACTTGGTTTTCTCTCTATCCTCGGGTGCCATGAGGATTTGATTATACCCAGAGAATCCATCCATGAAAGATAGAAGCTCGTGCCCCGCAGTGTTATCAACCAACACATCGATGTGGGGTAACGGGAAATCGTCTTTAGGGCTCGCCTTATTTAAATCTCAAAAATCAACGCAAACCCTAACATGACCATCCTTCTTTGTGACAGGCACAATGTTGGGGATCCACTCAGGATACTCAGTGACCATCAGGAATCCAGCCTTTAATTGCTTTTCAACCTCCTCTTTTACTTTAAGTACCCATTCTGGCCTCATTCGCCTCAATTTTTGTTTTATGGGTTTTGAATTAGGAAAGAGAGGGATGTGGTGCTTGACTATTTTTAGATCAATACCTGGCATATCATTATAAGACCATGCAAAAACATCTTTGAATTCATTCAATAGATTGATTAGTTCTTTGCTTTCTTCATTGCTAAGTGTTGAGCCAATAAAAACATTTTGAGGGTTGTCGTCATTTCCCAGATTAATCGTTAGGGTGTTCTCTATGATTTTGCATGCAGATTCATTTTCTTTTTCAACTAATTTTTGCAATTCATCAGGTATTTCACATTCATCACATTCATTAAGCGCATTCGACTAGGCGGAATCAGTTATACTTTCATTAATTTTGTTAGGAGTGATTACAATAGACATAGCAATAGTAAGACGCCTCATTTGGGTCATTACAGACTCTGGGTGAGGGGGATACTTATCACTAGACTCAAAGACCCCCTCCTTGTTGGCTGCCTGCTTGAGCTCCATAGTGTTACAACCTGGCAGTCCCCCGGTTTCCGTCTTCTCTTCCTTTTCTGGTTCTTCCTCTAGTTCGTCCTCTTCTTCCTTCGGCTCTTCTTCCAGCACATCCTCAACATTCCCTTCCTTAGCCTTGACTTCCAGGCCCTTGTCTTCCTTCCCTTTTCCTTCGGTTTTTATCCCTCCTTCGCTCAACAGGTTCTGCATGACCGGTTTGTCCAGTACACCAATCCAATCGTTGACGGTAACAAACTTTTCAGGTATTTGCAGGAACAGGTCTTTGTAGTTGGAAAATTCATGGGAGAAAAAGATCTCAAACCCCGGCTTTAGACTTTTGTCTTTCGGGTCCATCCATGGTTCTGGAAAGCCACAGAAGGGGAAATCTTCTCCTTCCTTCATAAAATATCCATTGAGCGTTTTTAGGTAAGGGTCTAGTGGCGCATCGACGACCTTCTTCTTTGCCCTTAGTTCCTTCTTTGTCGGTTGGTACCCCAGGCCGTGAGTGTGAGTCTGAGTAGGGATTCTTGCAAACTCAGGCAGGCCTTGAAGGTTCTTCCCCAACCCTAATCCTGGAAAGAAATCCATCTTCTTTATGATCCCTGCGACCACTGGACTGGCACACTGATCAAAATGGAGCAGTAGAAATCTCTTGGCTTTTCCTCTTCTAGCATGCTGATGAACTCAAACCCTCCTATTTTTACTTCTTCTTCTTGCAGCTGTAATTCTAGAACCAGTGCGCTTGATGATGCTTCGGGTGAACGAACCCAGCTGTCCCCGATGATATCACAAACTTTATTCTCCCAGATATACTTAACCTTTTGATGGATCGTTGACGGTATAGCACCCAAACTATCCAACCAAGGCCTTCCTAGCAGCAGGTTGAAGGAAGCGGGGATGTCGATGACCTAGAATTCAGCTTCTTTCCCAAAAGGGCCGATAACGAGACGACGAAGGATTATCCCCATGACCGTCCTCTGGGTGTTGTCGTAGGCTCTTACCCTTTGTTCAGATGGTGTAAATGTTGACTCATCCAAGCCCATTCGCTTAGCTGTTTGGAAGGGACACACGTTGAGGGCCGACCCACTGTCAACCAGGCAAACAGGCACGACGTTCCCCAAGCATTCAACAGTGACATATAATGGTTTGTTGCGAATGGGCCCTCCCGAAGGCAAGTCATTTGACGAGAAGGTAATAGCCGAAGTCGGAATTTTGCCGATCAGCCCTATGAGGTCCTCCGGGGTGGCGTCGATAGACACGTCAGCTTGGTTCAGAGCGTCTAGGACCGCCTGCCTATGGTGCTTGGAGGTAATCAACAACCCCCAAACAGTGATGTTAGCCCGAGTCTTCTTCATCTGCTTTAGAACCCTGTCTTCATCCTCTTCTTCATTCATCTTTCCTTTTCCTTTGTCTTGATCTCTCCCCGGATGATCCTCCTCTAGCTCATGTGGTTTAAAGTGTCTGCCCAACCGAGTTAAATGACTGATTTCTTCTCTTGCCCACAAATTGTCAACTTCTGGATCAATTTTCAAAGTACCCTCCACTATCTCTGTTTCTTTGTCGCTCTCGTACCAGAGGTCATCTTCCACCTAGCTCACGTCTCGATCGTCACTCCCTTGGATCCACCAGTCTGAATGCCCTATTTCCCTCTTCTCCGGTTGATCCTCCAAAGCACATATTTTCGAATCCTTAGGCAGCTGGTATGACTTTCTTGGTGTCCCGGCCTTGGTGATTAGCCTAGATGGATCGAAGGTTGCTTCTTCTATCCCCAAGAGATAAAGGCCCTGCGGTGGTGGCACGACTCGATGATTTGGAAGCGGGTTTCTAGTAACATTTGGAGCTTTGGTGGGAGGTTCCGAAATTACCTTGTTATCGATGAGGTCCTGAATCTTGTGCCTTAATCTCATACACCTATCCGTTGAGTGACCCTTCTGCTGATGAAATTTGCAAAAGAGATCCCCTTAGAAATTTGGCAAAAGCGGACTTGGTAGGGGTCAAGGTTCCAACTGACAGAGATGCCCCTTGGCTAACAGTCAATCGAGGGTGGTTGACAGTGACACTCCCAAATTCGAGAATTTCCATGGTGCTTTATCCCCTCCTCTCCTCGGTGCTATGTCGAATTTCCTTTCCGGTCCATTTAGTGCATTGACATCGGTGGGGCATGAGTGACCTCCCGTTTGTCCTCCGTTGGATCCATAGTTTGGCCTCCTGTACCGGTTTGGTTGCTCCTCTTTCTTGATTACCCCCTCTTGGATCACATCCTCTATCCTTGTCCCGACATCGAAAACCTCAGCAAAGGTGTTGATCGACTAGAATCTCATCTTTTCTTGGTACACTGGCTGTAGATTCTTCATCAGCATTCGGATTTGGTCCTTCTCAGACGGCCTTTGTACCATTTTAGCTGCCCTTCCCCTCCATCTGCTCAGGTATTCGGCGAATGATTCTTTGTTTCCTTGCCTAGTAGTCTCCAAATCTCGGACAGTGACATCCAAATCTTGATTGTACTCGTACTGAGCCACAAGTGCTTTAATTACTTCTTCCCACACCCTGGTTTTGCTTGGTTCGAGAGTAAGATACCAGGATAGAGCAGCTCTAGTCAAAGTTTGTTGGAATAGGACCGCCATCATGGTTGTGCTCAAGCCGCTTGGTTGGAATGCCCTGTAGACACTCCATTTTGTCGGCTATTAGATTTAGGAGACCCATAGCTTGGTGGTTCACAATCATCGTAAAAGACTCAAAAGGACTCTTGAAAGTCGGCTCTATCTCTCAGAATGCTCAGAATGACCAAAATACCCCTGAAAGCCCGAAAACTCCCAGATTTGGTCCCAAAGTTTTGGAAACATGCTATGTCATAAGAAAAGTGATAAAATCAATTTTTAAGAAAAATCGGATGAAATCGTCAACCCCCAGAGACCCCCGGAAGTTTCGGAAGTTCCCGGAAAGTCCCCGTTGACCGGTTTGACCAGGTTTGACCAAAGTTTGACCAAGTTTGACCGAAATCGTCCAAATTCACCGAAATCATTCTAGATCATAAGAAAAGTATTAAAACGAGTTTTAAAATAAAATCGAGCGAAGACGTCAGCTCCTGGGAACTCCCAGAAGTTTCCAGTACTTCCCGGGAATCCCAGGTTTGACAAGTTTGACTTTAAAACTTGGGCACCATAACAATTTTCAAATATTTTTCATGGATACTAGAGGTCAATAGCTTTCCAATGGTATATCGCACATAATTTTCGGATTTAAAACGAGTTTATTATGAATTTCCGAAGGCGAAAAAGGCGATCAAATCGGCTTTTATCACAAATACCGCAAAACCTTTCAAAGTAACCTATCCCCAGACTATTATTTATGTAAAGTAGACTCCATTACCTTTCCAACGGTATATCACAACCTTAGTTTGGAGTTCATACGCATTTTCTGTGAATTTCGGCCGAAATAGGGCCTTTTCGCGAATACCGGAACCTCAGGGGGCCTAAATAGCATTATCTGGATGAAGGAGGAGCAGTGCCGCCGCAGCACTCCCCTCTAGAATAGTGTGTTTTTGTAAATAATTTTGGGGTTCCATTTTGATTAATTAAAAACCAAAACGACGTAGTATTATGATTTCAGATGTTTGGAGCCAATGGGAATACTTCTAAAACCCCAAAACCACCCCAAGTTGGCCTATTTAAACCCCTCATTGCTCTTCAATTTGGGGGTGTCAAATGAAAGCTTAGAAAAAGTTTGGGAGAGAAAGTTGTAGAGATAGGGTTAGAATAGAGAGAAAAGAAGCTTCCTTCTTTGATTTTCAAAACAAAAGTGAGTTCTAAACTTTGTTTTTTACTTCATTACTCCCATTTACTTCAACATTCAACACACCCAACTATCATTTTAGTGAGCATTTAAGAGAGTGGAAGCTTTTTCCATGTCCAATGTCATTACATATGAGTGAAACACTAAACTACAAGTTCTATACATCATGAATATCATCTATTGATTGCTATCTATTTGCTTGTTTGCTTATATAATGTTCATCTCTTCTCATCTCATTTCTTTTTGATTTTCTTTATTTACTTACTAGTCCATCATCATCTAAATGATGACATGAAGTTTGGGGTGAGTGAATTCTTATGGATAGTAGCTATTGATCTCAAAAACATGTTTGATAGATGATGATCATAACTTCAATACCTCCAAGGTATTCTTGAAGTTATGTTCAAAATATTGGAGGTTCTTGATGATGAGTTTGAGGTTGGCATTTTAAGTGGCTATAACCTTCATTGAGTATTGAAAATATGCTTTCAGAATGTCTACTTCAAAACCCCTCTTAAAACCCCCTCATTTTAATCTCAAGAAAGAAAACTCTAGTTTTTTCCCAAAAATTTTCAAAACAGTGAGTCAAAACAGTGAGTAATCTGAGCTCAAAGATTTTTCTAGAACTCAATACTCAACATATGGATGCAAGGACACTTGGAAAGTCTTCCTAACTCATTGGAGAACACTCACGATTTTAGGTTTGACTTGGAAGTACTTGAAAATGGTCCATTTGGACCCAAACATTCCTTCCAGACATTCTGTCTCTGCTGTCACAGCAGCTTGGTTAATTTCCAACTTCTTTTTCAGATATCTTTTCCAAATGGGGTGGTCCCAACTTATTTTTCCATTAAACGTCAATATCTTAGGAAACTTTGTCCATAAATTGGGCCTCCAGATCATTAGTTTTCATTTTCTAAGATTTTTCAACATTTCAGTCGACAGTACGGACTCTGTTTCTGAGTGACCTTCATTGTTTATATGATTTCTCTCAATATGTGATAGTTATTTAACATTGGCTTTTTGGGTAGTGTTTTAGACACAATAAGGAAGATCGCCATAAAATATCATGCACTGAAAACATTCCTAACCCCTCTTTTCAATTTTCAAAAGATCTAGTTACTGTTCTGTCCACTATTCACAGCAAGCACATTTTAACTTTCATTCTTTGATTTGATGCTTATATGCATTCCAAATTAGTTCATATCTTAGGAAGTAGTTCATACTACATATGTGCATATCCCATATTGATTTCATTCATTCATTCATACACCTTTTAGACTTCTTAGTCATTCTAGGAATCCATGTACACAAGGCACACTACAACCTTAGCACAATCTAGACACATACATTGCATCCATGCAAAGATTTGGGTTTTTTATGACTCCTAATCTAAGAAGATTATAAGGAATGATCATGATCACACGTTCATGCTTCCCCCGATCTAATCATCCTTTCTCATCCATCTCGGGGATTGAGAGGTCTTCTTTTCCCAAAGAATAACATGCATCACACTAGCTTGCTAAGCATATTTTGATTTCTTTGTTTATTTGTTTCAAGAACAATTCATGTCCCCTTTAGATTAAGGAAACTTGATTACTTGATACATGATTAGACAATTTTTTATAGGTTTATTTGTGTGATCTTTCACTTTACATTGCATGATATTTGACTTAGATCTTATGAATGATATTTTATCTTTAGATCTTCCATTTTTAAGTTTCTTATGTGATGTAATATACTATAATAGTATTAATTGCCGAACCATACATATTATAAGATGATTATTTGGATGCTAATTGAGGCCCGTCAAAAGACGGGGCGAGTTGAGGGTGTTTTAGTCGCGACAAAGGCTCCTTCCTCTCTCGTACCAAAACCCCTAGCCAAGTTCTTTGGTTATGAAGGGCCGGTGCCCTTTATCCATTTGGGTGAGTCAAAATTAGGTTTCTTGGTTCCTTAAAGACCAAGTGGCGACTCTGTATCTGTTTTCAACAGACCCTTTCATTTTCTGCCTTTAATCCAAATCAAATTTCGAAATAAAAACATAACAAAAGTGGTGGAACGCCAGTGTCCACAATCTGGCGACTCTGCTGGGGATTTTTATTTTAAAACAAAATAATACAGTGGTTTGACTCATAAGAAGCATCCTTAAAATCATCTTTTTATTGTGTTTGGTTCACCGCATTGCACTTCTGCATTCCCCCTTCAACTGTGTCTGAAACGCGTCGCTGACATTGTTCAGGTCTTGCTGTGCGAGGGCACAAGTCACCGTTGATACTGTACCTTCCAAGGTATATCAAAAAGAGTAAACACTTCCGTACTATCTCTCTGACGGTATATTGGAACTCTCGTCAACGGACCCTCTTTGACTAAACCCACCCTTTGGATACAGATTCCTGTAGAACCTTTCATAGGGCTGTTGATTTATCTTTTCAGATAGGACAATATGGTATAACTGCTGTATGCCCTGACGGGATTACCTGCGCGGTGTAGATGCTTATGTGGCATGGGGCAGAACCTCTTTCTTATGATCCCCAAGGCAATCACTCACATGTGATCACATTGAGTTGACCTGCCTAGGCACCATGGCAAGGATGTCTACTCCATGCTCACAAAGATATACACCGCAAACCTTGTTTGTCGGTCCAAAGACATAGGAGTATAAAAACCTGCTAGAAAGTACGATCACTATCATCGTATTAATCAGTTTCTCCCAAAAACTCTGCCCAAATTTCCCAGATATAACCGTATTAACCAGTTTCTCCCAGAAACTCTGCCCAGATATCCCAGATATGACCATATTAACCAGTTTCTCCCAGAAACTCTGCCCAGATATCCCAGATATGACCATATTAACCAGTTTCTCCCAAAAACTCTACCCAGATATCCCAGATATAACCGTATTAACCATTTTCTCCCAGAAACTCAGCCCAGATTTCCCAGATATGACCATATTAACCAGTTTCTCCCAGAAACTCTGCCCAGATATCCCAGATATGACCATATTAACCAATTTCTCCCAGAAACTCTGCCCAGATATCCCAGATATATATAACCGTACTAACCCATTTCTCCCAGAGACTCTGCCCAGATATCCCAGATAGAACCATATTAACCAGTTTCTCCCAGAAACCCTGCTCAAATTTCCCAGAAATACCAAAAACTGTGTCCGGATATCCCAGTTTCTCTCAGAAACTCTGTCCAAATAAACCAGAAATGTCCAGTCTCTCCTAGAAGCCTTCATAAAAACCTGGAAACCCCTGTTATCCCTTGGTGATCGTACTGGAAAGTAAGATTGGCACACTCTATATGGTTAGGGCCTTATTTGCTTAACTGCTATCTGTTAGAAATAGGAGCATCATATAGATTAGAGCTTACATCCGCCCGCTTGTCCCACATGCATGCACCATCAATCTGCACGCACTGTCTCGAGTCAGTTCACATCACTGTCTTTGTCTATCTAAAGTCGTCGCTATCAGGATCTGATACACCCCTTCTTTCGAAATCTGTCAGGTCAGCATAGATTCCCAAAGTCAACAGCCGGGATCCTCGTCGTGGGTCAGGAGTTCAGATAATCGCTTGGTCAGAATCAGGCCGACAGCCTACTTCAGCATGAATCAAGAAGAGCTAGAAAACAAGGTTACTGAGTTGGGAGCAACTATAAGCCAACAGTATGACAGCCTAGCCCAAGTTCTGAAGTTAATAGAAGAATTGAAGCAACAACGGCCGCAACCTCCGCCTGGGTTTCCACCACCAGGGTTTGAACTACCCCTATATGAGAATAACGGGGAAGAAAACTGGCTTCAGGGGGTCCCACCATTTGCAAATGAAAAGAAGCTCCAAGAAAAAATGGATAAGGTTGACAAGCTAGAGAGCGTACTAAGGAAAAGCAAGGGGGTCGATGATTACATGCTAGACCTGGAAGGCCTTTTTGAGCTTGTTAAGCTGAAACTGCCAGAGAACTTCAAGATGCCTGCCATCGATCGTTTTAATGGAACAGGGAATCCAAAAAGTTATGTGAATCTATGCATGAGTATCTTCTAGTCCATGGGCTATACCCACGAGCACATTGCGATGCTGTTCCCGCAAACTCTTGCGAGGTCTGCACTATTGTGGTTCCTAACCTTGGAAGCCTCCAAAACCCGGGCATGGGAAGACATTATTCGGGTCTTCGTCGATCATTACTCCTACAATCAAGAGCTGAATGTCACTATCAGGGATTTGGAAACAACCCGGCAGAACAACAATGAATCCTTCACTGCATTTCTGAGCAGATGGAGGAATAAGGTAGCCCAAATGACCCACCGACCGATTGAGAAGGAACAAGTGAGGATGCTAATCCGAAATCTGCAATCGCTCTACCATGAGAAGCTGTTCTACCAGTCCATCTCTACTTTTGAAGAGCTGTTTGAAGTTGGAACTCGAATTGAAGATGCTTTCAGGGAAGGAAAGATCAAAAAGGAAGAGCCTCCGAGTCAGTCAAGAAGACCTAACTACTCCCGGAATCCCCCAGATGTCAATGCCCTTAGCAGCCAACCCATGGCATACCCTCCAAGGCCATACCAACCCTCCAACCAGGCAAATTCCTCCAACCGCCCTTTCCAGAAAAAGCCCCCTCGCAACTTTGCCAAGTTAGAAATCTCTCTCTCCTCAGCCTTAGACCGCCTCCTCAAAAAGGGCCATCTCCAACTACTCCAGCCTCGAAATACCCCACCCCTGCCTAACTACGATATGTCCAAACGATGTACCTACCACCAAGGCCCTGGCCACAACACCGATGATTGCATGCGCTTCTGCCATGATATCCAGGACCTCATTAACCAGAATATCATTAAGCCACCTCCAAAGCAGCCCCATATCACTCAGAATCCTCTACCTAACTACCAAAATGTCAGCCTCATCGAGTCCAGCCCTGTATCCTTCGACCCCGCTACCTATATCACCTCCCTAGGACAACCCTTGCCCCTCATTAACATCCCGGACTCTGCGGGAATTCATATGATTGAAGGGGAGAATAACGAGTGGCAGCAACAGCTAGACGATGAGCAAGACTTGTTCTTTCTGGAAGAGCATGATCTAGGAGTGGTAGACCTCAAATGGTGTGATCCCAATAATGAAAGCAATGCTTCTATCTAGAATGAGCTGGAGAAACCATTTGTGGGAACGGATTGTGATTGGTTCAAAGAAGATGGGACTGTAGAAGGGCCTACTCCTGCCTAGATTGATCATCTGACTAGATCGGGCCGTCATTACCAGCCTCTGCAACCTACTACTGAAACTATCGAGAAAGGTCCGGTTAAAGACAAGGGAAAGGGTAAGATGGATGAGATCATCGAAGAAGATAATGAGTTGATAAAGCAGCTAAAGAAAACCCAAGCACATCTCTCGATGTGCGATATCATGGTAACATCCTACAAGCATAGGCAAGCCGTGTTGAATGCCTTGGCTGGAATTGAAGTCCCCATTGACGCCGCACCGGAAGACATGGTAACTTTCTTGGGCGCACTTACCCCCGACCCAATCATTACATTTTCTTACAAAGACCTACCGCCAGAAGGATCTGCGTATAACAAAGCATTGTACATCACTGTCGGATGTAAGGGACAACAGGTACCATTTTTTCTGGTCGATACAGGTTCTGCCCTAAATGTTTGTGCCCTAAGCACTGCCACCGCCTTGGGGGTCGATGTCTTTGACATCACGCCATCTGTGCAATCCGTGAGGGCCTACGATAACACCAAGAGGAATGTGATGGGAACTGTTTCTCTATAAATTCGGGTAGGATCTTTGGTAAGCACTGAAGTCTTTCAAGTCATGGACATACCTACTTCGTTCAACTTGTTGATTAGAAGGCCCTAGCTACACGTCAACAAAGCCGTATCATCCACTGTGCATCAAATGATCAAGTACATTCATGAGAAGGAAGTGAAAATCATACTCGGCAACAGCTGGGGCAGTGAAGCTTTCCCAAACTATGCTCCCATCTTCGAAATCCAAATACCTGAGCTAGAAGAAGGAGAAATCAGAGGATTCTTTATGGAACGAGTCCACATGATCAATGACGAAGATAGGTTCCCCGAGGTCCACTCCGCAGTTGTCAACATTGTCCACAAGATGAACTACTTCCCCGAAATGGGATTGGGCCGACGCCAGCAAGGGATTCGTGAGTTCCCTCAGATCAAAGGGCAATAAGGCACTTTTGGGTTGGGATACAAGCCCACTGAAGAAGACGTCGAGCTACAGAGACCATGGAAGAAAAGGGTAAAGGGTCTCCCGCCATACCGCAAAACCTTGAATGGACAATTCATCAAAGAAGGGGATGATTTCCCCTACTTTAGATTCCCCGAACCCTGGATCCATCAAACCACTGGGAAAAGGCACCCCGGGCTTAAAATCTTCGCTGACTGCGAAATGCCCCCATATCAAGATCCGCTCTATCCCAAAGAAGTTGAGAAGATCCCGAAGGAAGACTGGTTGAAATACCTGGACACTGAAGCCATCGAGAAAATATGGGAGGAATCCGCTAAGAAGAAGGAAGAAAAGAGGGCCAAGAGCCAAGATGATCAGATCAAGCCAACTGAGGAGGGTCTGAGCAACCATGTTGTAGAGTCATCTGTCTGTGTCTCCCTATCCCCCGCTCCCCCAGAGTCTGTACTGACAATTATCGAGTCTATACCAGAGTCGACTGCTGTAACCCCACCACCGTCCAATGTAATCACTTCACCTGTCATGAATGAAATGAAAGACGATTCTGCTTACTCCTCTGTGTCTAACACTTGTGAATGCACAGATCCCTCCGAGGATCTCCCAATTGAACTTAAGCAACTAATTGAAAAACCACCTGCTTATGAAATAATCAAGGATACTTTATCAGTTAACCTAGGTGAAATAGATAATCCACAAATTGTACAAATTGGCTCAATCCTTAATAAAAAAGAAAAAGAAGAATTAACTCTCTTGCTAAAAGAATTCAAAGATGTTTTTGCTTGGTCTTACAAGGACATGCCTGGGGTCGATCCTGACATTGTCCAACATCATATTCCCCTCCTCCCCAATTCTAAACTTGTCAAGCAGAAACTGAGGCGCATGAGGCCGGAATGGGCACTCAAGGTTAAAGAAGAAGTGGAGAAGCAATTCAAAGTAGGGTTCATCATTGTCACCGAATATCCGGAATGGGTTGCCAATATCGTGCCAGTCCCGAAGAAGGATGGAAAAGTTCGTGTGTGCGTTGACTTCCGTGATCTAAACAAAGCCAGTCCCAAAGATGACTTCCCGCTTCCCCACATTGATGTTTTGGTAGATAACACCGCAGGAAATGAGCTACTTTCATTCATGGATGGCTTCTCAGGGTATCGGGAAAAGATAACATTCACCACCCCTTGGGGAACCTACTGTTATAGAGTAATGCCTTTCGGACTCAAGAATACTGGGGCAACCTACCAAAGAGCTGCCACCACTCTGCTGCATGACATGATTTACAAGGAAGTAGAAGTGTATGTAGATGACATGATCGTGAAGTCCAGGGACAGAGAAGGACACCTGGTAGCGTTGGAAAAGGTTTTTGAAAGGTTGCGCAAATACAAGATGAGGTTGAATCCAAAGAAATGCACTTTTGGTGTGACCTCCGGTAAACTCCTGGGTTTTCTCATCACACAAAGGGGGATAGAGGTGGATGCCTCTAAGATCAAGGCAATCCTAGAAATGACACCACCACGGAATGAAAAAGAAGTAAGGGGGTTTCTCGGAAGAATCCAATTTATCAGCCGCTTCATTTCCAAGCTCACAACTACATGCGATCCCTTGTTTCGATTGCTGAAAAAAGGGGAAAAGTTCCAATGGGATGACCAATGTCAAGCCGCTTTCGACAAAATCAAAGCCTACCTTCAGAACCCGCCTGTCCTCTCACTACCTACTCCTCATAAGCCCTTGTTCCTTTATCTATCTGTCTCCGAAAATGCCATGGGTTGCATGCTAGCCCAAGAAGGAGAAGAAAGCCACTCCGAAAAAGCCATATACTACCTCAGCAAGAGGATGACTGGGTATGAGCTCAACTACTCTACCCTCAAAAAAATATGTTGGGCCTTGGTTTAGTGTACTCGCCGACTGAGGCACTACATGCTGGCCTTCCCGATTGTTCTCATATCCCGTATGGATCCTCTAAAATACCTCCTCGAAAAACCCGCTCTGACCGGTCCTATATCCCGTTGGTTACTCTTACTATCTGAATTCGATATCAAGTATGTTACAAGAAAATTGGTAAAAGGGAGAACCGTAGCTGAGCATCTTGCAGAACATGCCGTTGACTCCAAAGAAAGTGGGGACTTTCCATTTTTGAACGAGAATATCATGGAAATCAAGGAAGAACAGTGGAAGTTGTACTTTGATGGAGCAGCCAACATGAAAGGATACGGAGTAGGAATGATCCTAGTATCACCAAGTGGGGACCATACTCCGTTGGCAGTCAAGCTCAATTATAACTCCACCAACAACATTATGGAATACGAAGCGTGCATTCTGGGAATGGAAGTAGCCATAGAGTTGAAGGTCCAGAAGTTGGATGTCTTCGGGGATTCAAACCTCATCATATCACAAGTTAGAGGAGAATGAAAAGTAAAAGAAGAAAGGTTGAAGCCCTATCATGATCATCTCAACCAACTCAAGAGGCAGTTCAAGAACATCACATTCCTCTACTTGCCCAGGGAAGAGAATCAGCTAGCAGATTCATTGGCTACCTGAGCCTCCATGATCAAGATTCCTGTGGGAGTCAAGATGATGCCTTTGGTAATTGAGCAGAGGTACGAGCCTTCGTTCAACATAATCGCCACAATCGAAGAAGAAGAGATTGGAGAACCATGGTATCAGGATGTCTGGGATTTCATAGAAAATGGGACATACCCCCAAGAGTCTACCGAGAAAGACAAAAGGGCCATTCGAAGATTCCCAGCACAGTATATCATTTGCGGTGGGAAACTGCTGAAGAAAGGATACAACGGTCACAACCTGACTTGCTTGTTTGGAAAGAGCTCCCGAAGAATGATGGAGGAAATACACGAGGGGGTATGCGGTCCGCACATGAACGGTCACATGTTGGCCAAGAAAATCATAAGACAAGGGTACTAATGGACAACTTTGGAGAAAGATTGTTGCGAATATGTAAGAAGGTGTCACAAGTGCCAAATCCATGCAAACATGATGCACGTACTGCCATCTCTTCTATACAGCATGACGTCGCCTTGGCCATTCTCAACCTGGGGAATCGATATCATCGGTGAAGTCATTCCAAAAGCCTCAAATGGGAATCGGTACATTTTGGTGGCCATCGACTACTTCACGAAATGGGTAGAAGCCGCATCTTACAGCAAGTTAGGGGCCAAGGAAGTGGCCAGGTTCATCAAGAGAAATCTCATTTGCCATTATGGAGTCCCCCATGAGATTATTTCAGATAACGGAAGTCATTTCAAAGCGGAAGTCAGGGATCTGTTCGAAGAATACAAAATCACTTATCACAAGTCATCACCGTACAGACCACAGACTAATGGGGCAGTCGAAGCTGCGATTAAGAATGTCAAGGCCATACCACAGAAATCAGTTGATTCCTATAAAGACTGGCATGAAAAGCTATCATTCGCACTTTGGGGATACAGAACATCGATAAGGACATCCAGAGGAGCAATGCCTTACTCACTAGTGTATGGGATGGAAGCGGTACTTTCGGTCGAGATAGAACTACCATCCCTGCGCGTGATGGCAGAATGTGAAATTTCGGAGTCATATTGGTGGAGGGAAAGATACGAAGAATTGGCTCTCATAGATGAAAAGCGCCTAGCGGCAGTCGACCATGTTCGAATCTATCAAAAGAGGATAGCCAGTGCTTTCAACAAAAGGGTTCGTCCGAGGAAGATTGTCAAGGGCGACCTTGTCCTTAAGGAATTGCGAGCTCCGATCTTTGATCCCCGTGGGAAATGTAAACCTAAATGGGTTGGCCCTTACATCGTCAAGACCATTCTTTCTGGAGAAGCAACTTATCTCATGGACCTCGATGGTGTCGAATTCAAAGAACCAATCAACATGGATCGCCTAAAAAATTACTATGCTTGACCATTCCCCATAACCATTTCCTTCAAGCCTTGCCCTGAACTACGCTCGACCTGATTCCCACTCGGGGATACGTAGGTAACCATATCGGTTCGGTCGCTCCACCCACAAAAATCAACCCCTTTCCTTCTAAAAATTTGGCCCGAACTACGTTGGACCTGATCCCCACTTGGGGGTACGTAGGCAGACTTTCAAAAAAAAAAAAAAAAAAAAAGGATGGCTCGCTAGGTCGAAAATCCGAAAGGGCACCTAGGCAAAAATTAGAGCTATATCCAAAGTGAGCAATAACAAAAGAGAGAAAAGAGCTCGCTGGGTCACCTAACTGGTGCTTTGGCAAAATTATGAGAATTTGAGAGAATAAAGTCGCGGTCCTTACCATAACCCATAAATCACCCTCCACACTAGGGGCAAACTTCGGCCACTCCCCTCGTTTGCCTGAACCTCTTCTAAAACTAGGGGTAAACGTCGGTCATCTACCTCGTTTGCCTCACTACCATACATATCCCAAACTAGGGGCAAGCTTTGGCCACCCACCTCGTTTGCCTCTAATTGTCCTAGCATGCCCAAGCAAGTACCAAAAGCAACATCTAATTGAAAGCTCGGTTACAAAATATTTTTAGAAAGCTAAAATGCATAAAATGAGATTCCCAAAGTAACCAAGGTTCACTGATAAACAAACTTTGAATATTACATAAGCGGGAATGATCAAAGAAATAAAAGTCTTTCAAAAAGCAATCACACATGTTCAAGGACACTTGGAGTGATGAGCAGAATTAGTCAGGTCTAGTTTTATCTTTGTGTCTTTTATTTCTTCAAAGGTTTTTAGAAGTAGGCCTTTACTCGGTCAGTCCAACCATCAATAAAAGCGGCAATAGTGGCAGCCCTGATCCTGGAAGCAAAGACCCTCTCAGTAAACCCCCGGGGAACCTCCTGAACCTGCCCATACTGTCTGGCCAAACGACGAGGATGATAGAAAGAAGTCTCTCTCAGACCCATTAACCACACTCTCTGGTGACCCCTAAGGCTCGTAGTAATAGCATGAAGGTCCCAACGCCCCACAATCCAGCAAATGTCTACTTCAGATAAAGCACCCATCACGTTAACCCAATCAGCAAAAGTGTAGTGAGGATGAAGCACGGCTCGACGAAAGTAAACCGGTGGTATGCGTCCCATCCACAGTCGGAGGCGCTCGTATAACCAGGCCTGTAACACCAAAGGCGCCCCAGAAAGAAGAGAAGTCCCTTGGTAAAGGCATTATCCAAGCCATTCAAGGTTTCAGCTAGAACCATAGCCATGGGGTTCTTACCTGCCTTCAGTCCAAGACACATATGCACTAAGTCGCTAGAAGTACTCGAGAACAAGAAGTGCGAAGTCATGCATAAAATCAGAGCAGCCCTGCAAGTAGCGTCATATACGCTGGGATTCCTAGGACTGGCATATCGGGCAATGATGGAAGCAATGTCAAGAACCTCACCTTGAATCAGCCGGCGGGAAATAGTGACGGAACAATTCCGATATTCAGTCAAGCCTCGCGTAGGACTGAGGGTATCAACAGAAGGGAGAATCAGGTCAGAGTCAGAATCACGGCCAAGAATAGCACAGAACTCCTCAAACAGGGGACATATCTCCAGGCCATTAAAATTGAAGACATGGTTCACTGGGTCCCAGTGGGCGATAGCAGCGCGCAAGAACTCAGTGTTCAGGGTCATCTGGCGAAGAGAGAATAGCTCAGTCAAGCCGTACCTAAAGAGGTTGATCCGTTCCACGCCATCCGTGATGTTTAGCCAAGCTGTGAGTTGAGCGTGATCATACAAAGCCATATTTTCGGTCGCGGCTCTAGCAAAATTCAAAATTTCGTCAGCACCTCCCCATTTCACGGACTATCCCACCTGTAAGGCAAAAACACTCACTATCACAAAACTGCCCATCGCAGTAACACCCAACAATCACAGTGCACATGTATCATCAACCAAAACAAGCATACAACTGCGCCTCCAAACCGGAAGCTATCCGGCCTACATGGCAAAACATCATAATACTCTGTCAAAAGGTCACAAACCGTTCCACACAACATCCTACACTGTCCAAATAATCACCAGTACAACCCAATCGAAAACATGAAAAGAAAATAAAACAAAATTCCCGCTTAGGAGGCCTCAGTCCTCCTCTTCTTCGTCCTCTGTCAGACCACCCGCAGTATATATCGGCGACGTCCTCCTCCTACCACCTCTGTACCTCGGACCAGCCCTCGATGAGCCAGCCCCACCTCCACGGTATTGCATACACAAATAAAATGGAAACAGCCAGTAGGGAAATAATGAAAGTGTAAAACGAAGTCGAGTCAGAGACTTACCAAGGACGCCATCTGATTGGCGGCAAATTGCCGCATACCGTCCATCTGTCAAGGGTAAAATCCAGGGTTAGAACCTCGTAACCTTAAGAAAGTGCAAAATTAGAGACAAAGCCAATGGTCTCGCGTAAGTACCAAGGACCGTAAGCTAACCGCCAAGGCGTGACCCTCCTCAGCATAACTCCAAGGAACATTGAGGACGCCCGCTAGCTGAGTAGGGTACCCACATATGACTTGCGGTACCTCCATCACTTGGGGAGTGCCATCAGCGCCTAGATTATTGACAGTCCAATCCCAAAGAGGGATAGGATCGGAAGCCAGAGGAGCCTGTCACCTGTACATCTCACGAACCTGTAGGCACAAAACAAGTTAGGAAGAGATGAATCAAAAACATAGGCAACGAATAGAGACAAAAATGTAAAGGAAACTCACCTCCAGGAGTGGGAAGTTGGGCATCAAAAAGCGGCCACGGTAAGCCTCATAGCCGGTCTCAGAGAGAAAATGATCCCAAACGTCGGTGCCAGCTAAGGCCGCCAGCAGAGTATCACCAGAAAGGTCAGTAGCATCCATCGCAGGGGGATTATGAGGGACGCAATACCTGGAATCGCCAGCCACATGCCGGGACACTTGCTCGCCAAGAAACCACTGCCTACACTCGGTACTCTCCATCAGGAGTTGGCAAGAGGAAAGGGGTTTGACCGCTTGAATCTCCTCTGGGGCAGCATAGGCAACGCGCTCCCAAGGTGTCCAATCAACACTAGCAGCCGTTAGTTCGGTTAAGAAGTTTCTGAGTAAAACAATCTGGTGGGCCCCGCCCTTCACCCCGACAACATCCCTCCGCCATCTCAAGCCTCGTGGGAATAGAGGCACAGGAGCCATGCCATCCTCGTCTTCAACCCGATTCATCCGCAGGGGAGGGAGCTAACATCTTCAGATACTCAAAGCTCCAAAGCTGCACAGACAAAGGAGAAAGTCAGAAAGAGTATAGAAATTGAAAAGCCAACAGATGAAAGAAGTTGCAATACATACCTCCCAAGCTCGCCAAAATCCCCCTGTCGATTTAACATCGCCCCGAGAGACCTCTCCCATATGCTTGTAAAGATGGGCCAAGGCAGCACCACCCCAGTTGTAGGAGGGGATCTCATCAATGGTCGCTAGACAAGAAAGGAGTCTTAAGCTCACCCGGTCGTTCCATGTCACAAAGATCGAGCAACCAAGGACATACAGAAGATATACCCTCAAAAGCTGGGAATTGTTCATGTTGTGATTCCCTCTGCCGTAGGCCCGGTAAAGCCAGCCACAAGGAAACCAGTGCCTCTCCAGATTTGGGGGGACAGCCCCAATCAACATCTCTACAGCCTCCGGGTCGATCTCGTAAAAGTAGTCCATTATTAGGCGCTTCCCGCCAACCCTCAAGCCGGAAATCATGGAAAAGTCAAAGGGCATCATGGTCATTGACAAGATGGTGTATTTGTAGAATATAACCGCGCTAAAAGAGGAAAATACATTAGAAAAGTCTATAATTCCCCTATTTATCTGTAGTTTGAATTACAATATCAGTTTTTGCACAAATTGATTAAACTATGATAAGTGGTATTGTTTTAGTGATTATTTGTGCAGATTATTGCTGCTGTATATAAGATTGAAGAATGTTGATAAAAGGAAGTGCTTGGCCCTGATGAAGATAACTCAATGCTGAAGTACAAGGTTCGAGCGATCGAACATGATTCGAGCGATCGACGTTTCGATCGATCGAGTGTAGTTAAAGCGATCGAAGTGTCTGAAGTTCAATCGATCGAGAGTTTTTCGACCGATCGAACATGCCTTTTATCAGAATATACACGCACGCAGCAGAAACGAGTTTTAACCCTAGCATTAGGTCGCAGCTATTTATATTCATTTTGTTTACGTCCCAAGGGGACGTCCCACTTGTTTTTTCTTCAGTTTTCATAGAGAGAGGAGAGTTGTTCTTGTTTTGTAGGTTATTAACCAAGCTTTGACATTACTAGTTGGGATTTTTCTTGTGATTTAATACGAGTTCTTCATTTCAGGTTAAGTAGTTATCATTTTACTTACATATTGCACTTAGTTAATGGTAGTTAGCGTTTAATCTCACTGTTTGTTTATGCTATATACGTTTAAATCTCAAGTTTTTATCGTTTTAATGAAAATCTCAAAACCAAACGTTACCTTAATGACTTTTCACGTTAAAACTAAATCTGAGACTCCTCAGATCATGTCTGAGTAGTCCGGGGTTGGGAAATCGCGATGAAACCATGATTTCAGACCTCTGCCATGCACTATTTTTTTTCCTGTGTTCGATCGATCGAATGTAGTTCGATCGATCGGACCAGAGACATAGTCAAGCGATCAAAGTTATTTCGATCGATTGAGAGATGACGAATTTCGATCGATCGAATGCGCGTCGATCGATCGAAGTCTCTGATTCTTTAGGACATCTAATACAGTATCCCAAGACTTTCTGCTTTACTGATTCGTTATCAAATTGTCCCCATATGCTCAGTTTGTCAAAATAGTCTTTAAACGATAAGCCTTAAGGCATTTTCTTTCAATATATTTTGCAAACCACCCTCAATGCTAACACCATTGTAGGTGAGAGTCTTAACTATTGGATTAATCCACCTTTGTGTATTTCAAACTTAATTGTGATGATATAGTCCCGGTCATGAAAAGACTATTGATTCTACATCCTTAGAGAAGTACGGGATATTGTAGAAGTTGCCCTCCGTTGAGCTTAATTGCATTTGTATGGTAGATGGTTGAGTCATAGTGGATTCGCGTAATCCCAACACTTTCTTTTATTAAGAAAAACTGTTTTTAAATCTTGCTTTAGTTAAATAGTTAATCATTAGTTAATTTAATTTAGTTGTTTTTAAGTTTAGTAGTTATTACTTGTAGAACTTCGTGTTCTACACTTCCCTTAAAATATTGAATTTTCTTTTGTTTTAGAGTCTAATCTAAGTCAGTTGATTTCTATCCTTCCCTGTGGGATCGACCTGGTCTTACCAGTTACTACTTGCACGTCTACCTACACTTGGGTATAGCACACAAGCGCACACAAGATTTTTCACGTGTCAAGTTTTTGGCGCCGTTGCCGGGGAAGGCGACGATCAATTCCTTAGATTACCTCAGTCTCTCTTCATCTCTTTCTGTTTTTATTTTCTCTTCTTTTCAGTTCTTTTGGTAAACACTCACCTTAGGGACTCTCCTAGTTCATGTCCAATAATTCTATTGAAGGAATTTTTGGAAATCCTTTCTACCGCTCTGACTCTGATAGTTCCATCAACCCGATAGCCACTCCAACTGAATCAATGGATGATCATCAGAGTGAAAATGGTGACAATGTTGTGGTACCAATTGATGAGGCACTACGTCCTCTTTGCGATCTCATGCAACCAGAACATGCACCTACGCCCTCTTGCATTCAAATCCCACCGCATAATGGCGAATTTCAGTTTCGCAATGGGATGATCCAACTGCTTCCCACCTTTCATGGGATGGAAAGTGAGAAGGCGTACTTACATGTCACTGATTTCGAGGATGTTTGCAAAACATTCTCGCAAAATTGTCCTAGGGAGGTGACGCATCTAATGTTATTCCCCTTCACTTTAAAAGATAAAGCGAAGGCGTGGCTCCACTCCCTCAAACCTAATTCAATTTTCACCTGGCATGCGATGAGCACCGCGTTTCTGAAGAAATTCTATCCTACTCACATGACCACAGATCTTCAGCGTCAAATCAATTCCTATAAACAAAAGAGCAATGAAACCTTCACACAAGCGTGGGAGCGTTTCAAAGATTTGCTTCTCTCATGCCCACACCATGGGTTTGAGAAATGGCGAACTATCAGCTTCTTTTATCAAGGATTGAATGGTGAAACGAAGAAATTGGTAGAAACTATGAGTTCCGGACCATTTCTGCGTAAAAACACTGAAGAGGCTGAAGCCCATTTTGAATGGTTAGCTGAATATGCTCATGAATGGTCAAATTCTGACAATGTCTCACGCTCACAAATATCCTGTGTAGAAGAGAAAAGCCTATACCAACTAACCAGTGAAGATCACCTCATGACTAAATATGCAGAACTGGCAAAGAAGGTAGAGGAGTTAAGCATGAAAGGAGAGAGCTCTAGGCAAGTCATGCCTAAGGAACCATGCGGCACATGCAACATGTTGGGACATACAACTCAATATTGTCCCAATGTGTCGTATTTTCAAGAGCAGACCCCGATGGAGATGAATGCTATGCAAGGTTTTCGAGGGGCGGGGAATTCCAACAATAACTTTCAAAGTAACAATAGATGGAATCACCCCGGTTTTGATTAGAGAAATAATGCTGGGACCAAAAATCAATATCAACAGCAGCCCTACAACAACAATCAATACCAAGGGCAAAACAATAGGCCGCCCCATCAATACAATCAAAACAGAACCAATACCTACAACCAAGCTCAACCCTCCAATGCACCACAGACCAATACCTATGTGCCACCGCACAAGAAGGTACAAGAAGAAGAGCCACTTGCTAATGCCAATCTAACGCAGCAACTCATACAGATGATGAGTAGAATGTCTGCCACGTTAGAAAGGATAGAGGCACGGCAAGAGGGTTCAGGAGGAACATTCCCTGCCCAACCACTTCCGAACCCCAAAGGACATAACAATGGTCCTAACAATCAAGAACATGCTAAAGCCGTGACTACATTGAGAAGTGGAAGAATCATAGATAAAAGCATGCCTCTATCTACACCCGAAGTGTACAAAGAGGAGGAAGTGGTGAGAAATGAGCTTGAGCAACCATCTACTCGAGAGGAGGAGCCGTCTACTAATGATGAACCAATAAAGGCAAACATTGAAGCTCCTAGAGTAGAGGAAGAAGTTGAACGAAGGCCTGGGAAGGAGTCTGTGAAGGATGAACCACCAAAATGCCCTTTTCCTGCACCTTATCCTCAACGGTTGAAGAAACCCAAGAATGAGACAAAGAATCAGGAGTTTCTGGAATTGTTTAAACAAGTTAAAATTAACCTTCCACTCCTAGATGCTATCAAGCAAGTGCCGGCCTATGCTAAGTATCTCAAAGATCTATGCACAGTCAAGAGGAGGCAAAGCGTGAAGAAACATGCTTATGTCGCATGCCAAGCAAGTGCGATCATTCAAAATGAGTTGCCTCCAAAACTCAAAGATCCCGGTACACCTACTGTCTCATGTAGAATTGGGAATCAAAAGATAGATAACGCACTCCTCGATTTAGGAGCAAGCGTGAACCTACTGCCATATTCAGTCTATAAACAGCTAGGGTTGGGTGAACTCAAACCCACCCGAGTCGCTTTGCAATTGGCAGACAGATCTGTGAAGTACCCTAGAGGGGTGTTAGAGGACGTCCTTGTCCAAATAGACTCTTTTGTCTTTCCGGTTGATTTCGTGATATTGGACACAGAACCTGTGTCTAATCCTGGTGCACATATCCCGGTTATCTTTGGGCGTCCATTCCTCAACACTATTGATGCCACAATCAAGATTAGAAGTGGTATCATGACTATCGTATTCGGGAACATGACATTGAATGTCAAAATTTTTTCTAATCCCCGACCTGAAGAATACGATGATGAGGAAGAAATTCATTGTATAGACACGGTCATTGAAGATGAAGTTGATTTGGTCGACTACAAGGATCCTTTGGAAGTTGTGACGACTCAATTTGGTGATATCTATCAGCCTGCAGAGTCAACTCCATTGGATGCCGACCTGAACCAGACGTGTCTTATGATGGATACGATAGAGGAGGATAGAGCAGAATGCATGTGGGTAATGCCATATGAACAATTGCCTCCAAAACTAAGTTGGCAATGCCTTCTAGTTTCCAGTTTCCAGAGTTAAAGTTAAAAGAGCTACCCAAAGAGCTAAAATACGCATTCCTAGGGACTGGAAAAACCTATCCTGTGATCATTTCATCTGCTTTAACTCATGAACAGGAAGGTAAGTTAGTGCAAATGCTGACCAAGCATAAAGATGCTATGGGATGGACAATTGCTGACCTCAAAGGCATAAGCCCATCCATATGCACGCATAAGATATATCTGGAGGAAGACGCTAAACCCTCAAGGCAAATGCAAAGGCGTCTGAATCCCAACATGCAAGAAGTGGTTAAAAAGGAAGTGCTCAAACTACTTGATGTTGGGATGATTTATCCGATATCTGATAGTCCTTGGGTCAGTCCAACCCAAGTGGTTCCAAAGAAAGCAGGCATAATGGTCATCCAAAACAAAGATGGTGAATTAGTACCAACACGTGTCCCCACTGGATGGAGGATGTGTATTGACTACAGGAAGTTGAATACTGTGACCCGAAAGGACCATTTTCCTTTGCCATTCATGGATCAAATGCTAGAACGTGTGGCAGGTCACAAGTATTACTGCTTCTTGGATGGATATAGTGGATATAATCAAATTGAATTTGCTCCTGAAGATCAGGAGAAAACCACATTCACTTGTCCATTTGGTACATTTGCCTACCGTCGAATGCCGTTTGGTTTATGTAATGCACCGGCTACCTTTCAGCGGTGCATGCTAAGCATATTTAGTGACATGGTCGAAAACATCCTTGAAGTCTTCATAGATGATTTTTCAGTGTTTGGCCATAGCTTTGAAGATTGCCTCAGCAATCTCGAGCAGGTTTTAATACGGTGTGAGGACAAACACCTAGTTTTGAATTGGGAAAAGTGTCACTTTATGGTGACCAAGGGAATAGTCCTCGGCCATATAATCTCCGATGAAGGAATCCAAGTGGATAAGGCAAAAATCGACATAATCTCAAATCTACCTGTCCCCCATACAGTGAGAGATATCTGTTCATTCTTGGGGCATGCGGGATTTTATCGTCGGTTTATCCAGAACTTTAGTGCAATCTCTCGACCCCTTTGTCAACTTCTTGTCAAGGATGCACCATTCGAGTGGTCAGAGAGTTGCCAAAAGTCCTTTGAGGATCTAAAAGAGCTCCTCATCTCCGCACCTATAATACAGGCACCCGACTGGAGTTTGCCTTTCTAATTAATGTGCGATGCCAGTGATTACGCCATTGGCGCGGTCCTAGGCCAGAGAAAGGACAATAAGCCACATGTGATATACTATGCCAGCCGAACTTTAAATGAAGCTCAAATGAACTATATAACTACTGAAAAGGAGCTGCTAGCTGTAGTATTCGCCTTGGATAAGTTTAGGTCTTATCTGATAGGGTCACCAATCATCTGTTTTACAGATCATTTGGCCCTCAAGTATCTGCTGTCAAAGAAAGACGCTAAACAACGGCTCATTCGCTGGATACTCTTACTCCAGGAGTTTGATCTAACAATCAAAGATAAGAAAGGAGTAGAGAATGTGGTTGCGGATCATTTGTCCCGGTTGACTTTTGTCGACAACACTGAATCCCAATCCATTAAGGATGAGTTCCCAGACGAACAGCTACTGGCAGTAAGTAATCTGCCTTGGTATGCTGATATTGTAAACTACCTTGTCACGGGTGAAACACCGACTCATTGGTCAAACCAAGACAGAAAATGGTTCCTCTCGTTCGCACGTCATTTCTTCTTTGATGACCCATATCTCTTCAAGTATTGTGCTGATCAGGTTATCAGGCGCTGCGTCCCCAATGAGGATATAACCGTAATTTTAGCATCATGCCATTCTGAGGCATGCGGTGGCCACTTCACGTCACAGAAGACCGCACAAAAAGTTCTACAAAGCGGTTTTTACTGGCCCACAGTTTTCAAAGATGCATATTCCTTTTGCAAGACATGCCAACGCTGTCAAAAGCTTGGAACTATTTCTAAAAGGAATTCTATGCCTTTAACCCCTATCATCACAATTGAGATATTTGATTGTTGGGGCATTGATTTTATGGGCCCATTTCCCAAGTCTAATAACTGTGAATACATACTCCATGCTGTAGAGTATGTATCAAAATGGGTTGAAGCGATACCAACGAGACGCAACGACCATAGAACGGTCTTGTCCTTTCTAAGAGAGCATATCTTGTCTTGTTTTGGAACTCCGAAAGCTTTACTAAGTGACCAAGGCAAGCATTTCTGCAACAGGCCTTTGGAGTCACTTCTCAAGAAATACGGAGTCCACCATAAAATCGCTCTTGCCTATCATCCACAGCCAAATGGGCAAGCGGAATTGGCTAACTGCGAAATCAAGCATATTCTCGAAAAGACGGTTAGCTCCAACCAAAAAGACTGGGCATACAAGCTGACCGATGCTTTATGGGCATACCGTACTGCCTATAAGACGAATCTTGGTATGTCCCCGTATAGATTGGTTTACGGGAAAGCTTGCCACCTTCCTGTTGAAATTGAACATAAAGCTTACTGGGCGACACGCTCATTGAACTTTGATATTCAAGAGGGAGGTCAGTTACATAAGCTCCAACTTGCAGAACTAGAGGAAATACGACGAGATGCATATGACTCTGCAAGGTTGCATAAGGAAAAGTTGAAGGCTCGCCACGATCGTACGATTTTTCATAAATCATTTGAGCCGGGGCAGAAAGTTTTGCTGTATGACTCTCGCCTCTACCTTTTCCCAGGAAAGCTCCGTTCCCGTTGGACAGGCCCGTTCATTGTAAAAACTATTTTTCCACACGGGGCGGTTGAGCTCGTCAATCCAAAGAACGATGATTGTTTCAAGGTCAATGGCCAAAGATTGAAACCGTTCTTGGAGAACTTCCAAACTGAAGTTGAGCACATCCAGCTGGATGAGCCCAACTATTCTCCCACTTAAAAGTCCAAAGTGGAGTTCCATATTGTTGTTGTATTTCTTTTCTTTCCCTGCATTTTAGTTTCTTTCTTTTGTTTTTAAGTCTTTGTTCGTTCTTTTGTGCTTGTGATTTGGTTCTAATCCATTATAACTTAAACCACTCTGTTGCAGGTGCATAGATGCGAGGTGATGATGTTCATTCTATCGGTTCATGGGCTGATTCAGAATGTCGTGGCACCTGGACTGAGGGTGAACTCATACCCTGCCCCTTGCTTCATCAAGATCCTGAAGCTCATTCTCTTATTGATGCTGCTCAAGGGTACATTCCATACCCACCGGCCCTCCTTGACATCAATCCATATGAAAATATGGGATTTCAGGATGACGAGGATGTGGATGAGGAAGAAGACCTATACATGGGAAGAATGGTGGATGATGCACTCATGGCACAATGGGAAAATGATGATATGTGGGAGCCATGGGAGGATCATGACCTCCAGGATGTTGTCCCAGAACGCCACAATGCCGTCTTTGTTTTCGTGGATGACTTCCTTGTTCCCGAGTTGGTCCCATACCGCTATGTGCACCTGAGCTTTCTGCTTTTCAGGCTCCAATGCCCCTTACCAGCTAGTGCATTTTGGGAATCTATGCCAATAGTGAGGTTGGAACTTAGTCACATTTCTTTGTATTTTTTTTTCTGTCCATTGTTTTTCTTTTCGTGTTAATCCGTGTTTCTTGTGTTCTGTTATTTTAATATCGGTTTGTTGTCTTTTGTCCAGGATTGTCACTATGTTTCTCAATGGTATTCCGGTATTCCTTCCACATCAACTGGTTCATGGTTTTGGGCCCTACATAAGGCCCCCACACACTCCGCCGCGAGAGGACAGTCCGTTGCGCAATTACACTCCTTTATCAGTGTCTCCATCCGGATCACCTCTTGCATGGGCGTTCAATTCTTTAGAGACGCCGGACTTGCTCGATGATATCCTGGCTGCTTTCCGACTGTTTTGGGAAAGGGAATCATCCTGTTTGGACTCTTCATGCGAAAATTTAGCGGGGAATGAAGCAATGGTGGAAGAAGGAATCTTCTTGTTAGATGATTAGTGTCCCACTTCAATTGTGCTTTGGCTTTTCATTAGTATCTTAGAAATTGAAGTGTAATCCTGGACAACAATATTTTCAGTTCTAGTTTTATTTTCGTTTTCTTTAGTGAAATAAGGTCTTAAACACCATTGGGGGTTATAATGTTGCAATTTGGATGCTATTATAAAGTTTTATTTCTACATAAATTGCAATTTTCTAATATGAGGATGAGTTTTTGGCTTACATGTCCTGTACTGCACTGTTTTATCATTCTACTGTATGTCTAGAATAATGTTGGCTAGTTGGTGGTACATTGTGTCTAAATTCTGTGAAGTTTTGGAAAATCTAGGTTCGATCAATCGAGAGTTTCTCAATCGATCGAACGTATCACATTCTCGAGCGCTTGAAATATCTCAACCGATCGAACGTTCGATCGCTCGAACACATCTCGATCGATCGAGAATTGTATTTAAATGAGGCTTCAGGCGTACACTTCATCAGTCTCTTCATCTTCCTCACTCTCTCGAGCGATTGGCGACAGCGGGTTTGGGCGATTCTCGAGATTAGGGTCCCATTTTTGAAGGCTTCGGGTCCCACTACTTCCTCCCTACATCATCATTTTCCTCACCCTCATCCCCTCTGCACACATCCCCGAGGTAAGGCCACGAGCTCCCCCCTCTTTCCATTTTTTCGTTCGAATCTCAATAGGGGTGCCCCCTATTGGTCGTTGGACCATTCTCTTGTACTCTTGTTTTTGTTTTCTTTGTTTTGTGTATTTTTTCCGTAAGTCTTCTCGTTGCTGCCGCATCTCTGTTCTCGATCGATCGAGAACATTCGAACGATCGACAAATTGCGTTGTTCGATCGATCGAGAGTTTTCGAGCGATCGACGATTTGTGGTGGTCGATCGATCGATAAACGTTCGATCGCTCGAACAAGGGCAGTGGCAGTTTCCTATTTTCTTTTCATATTCCTGTTTTTAATTGTCGTTTTCCGTTCTTTTCCATTACAGGATCTTCGCAATGAACCCTGTTACAGGGTATCACAGGGAGAAGCCCTTTGACCTTGCCATTCCTGACCCGGTCCCACATCATGGCTTCCGGAGCACTCCTGACCGTCAGTGGTTCACACGCTACTTCCAGTCTAGGAAGGTCATGATAGAGCGACCACTTGAGACAGCTTGGCTCGCTACTCCCTGGTATCTCGCCCGCCTCCGGGCTATGCCACACTGGTACGATTTGCTCTCTCAGGCGAAGAGAGTGAATCTCTCGTGGATTCGTGCGGCTTGCGCGACGATGATTAGAGATCCCGATGCCGCATTCACACTGCGATCATTCTTCTGCGGCCGGGAGATCGTGTTCAGTCCTGCTACCGTCTCAGCTGCTCTAGGAGTCCCGGAGGTGCCTGACTGTGTATGCCCACACCGTGCTGGCACGCCAGTGCTCTCACCCACTGCTGTTATCCGAGAGCTTACCGGGGGTGCTTTACCGAGCTGGGATGGTACGGCCCTTGTTGCTGATGTTTATTTGACAGATAATTATCATATGCTCCACCTTGCGTTGAGCAACTATTGGTCACCTCCTACCGGGAGAAGATTGCTGCCTGGTATGCTCATGTTTTATTTGCCATCGGGACGGGGTTACCAGTCTGTTTGCCTCGCCTATATATTGACTTCATGAGGCACCCCACTCGCTACATCGCTGCCAAGAAGCGCCTAAAAGGTGCTTGGGCCATTCACAGGTGATTGAGCAGGCTGGTCTCCTTCCCTTACCTGATGATGCGACTTCTCAGGCTCGCAGTAGATTTGGAGAGACAGCTTCTCGCCGTTCAGATGCTCAGAGGAGGAAAAGAAAGGGCAAAGGGAAAGCGAAAGTTGGAGAGAAGAGGAGGAGAGTCGATGGCACCGATACAGAGGGTGCAGCTTCAAGGACGCTGACAGAGGCTAAGGAGCTTGATTCTGACGATGAGGTTGATCCTCTGGTGGAGGTTGCACAGTTTGAGCTGAGACAGCGATCTCAGGCTCAAACTCAGGCCCAGGGAGAGTCTTCGTCATCCGTGCCTCTCCCGACGGTTCATGAGCTATTATTGGAGGAGAGGGAGGCTCGGATCAGACTCGAGGGCCGGGTGGCCCACATGACGACATTACTGGAGGCTATCTTGATTCAGTTGGGGGTTGACCAGTCCTTACGTACTCCCCCACCTACTACTCCTGCTACCGCACCGGTTACCACTGACCCACCTACCACTACTTCCCCTCCTGCACATCCTACAGCTGATCCTTCCACTTCTGAGACCCTACCACCACATACTGATCCTGTTCCACCACCGTCCTCTGTAGCACCACTTTCTGCGGAGCCCCCACTTCCACCACCTCCAGTCATCACTGAGAGTGACCCGACGACGGCTAGTACTGTTGTTGAGGGTGGAGTTGCGGATACCTCTGATGCGCCGATCGAGATATTATCAGACGTTGCGGAGGATGCGTAGGTTGTGACTGTGCGAGTGTTTGGAGAGTTTTGATGTATTTTCTTTCTATTTTTTTTCTATCTCTCTGCTCTCATTATGTACATGTTGTTTTTTGGATTATGTGGGACTGACGGTGGTTATGTTTCGACTGTTGGATGTTTTTGAGATTGTACGACCTCTTTTATCACTGCTATGTCATTTCCATTACTTACTTTTACAGTGATTGTTTTGTTTTCATTTATAGATCATACGCTTATTGTACCATTGTATATCTCTCGTTTGATCTTGGTTGCTTGGAGATTGAATATGTCTTTACAGATTGTTACGCTTGCAGTCATTGCGTTGCTTTAGCAGGTGATATCTTTTTATTTATTGTTGAAAATCAACTTCTGAGGTCATTGCGATTTTCAGTTGGGGGTGGGATGTAAATAGATTATCACCTGAGCACGTTTACATTATTAGCAATCTGATTCATTACATTGAACGATCATGTTATTATGAACTTTATCAGTGGAATACTTTTAAATATTCTCTCTTACTTAACCGCTATCAAGCGATGATACATTCATGTTAATCTCATCCTTTTATGAATTACATTCACGCGTTTTTCTAGTGTCACTAAGACAAATGCATATGTTGAACATTCTAGTATCTGATCGGCGACGAATAGTTGCCGTTTATAGTCCTAAAAATACGTTATGTTAGCCCATTTCATGTAGTTATTAAGTAATTTTTAATAAGTATTCTATATTTTGTAGGTTTTGGAGCTTTAATATGAAAATGCACAAAAATCCAACGATTAGTGGCTTTGGAAGTCATTCTGGGCTTAAAAGATGATTCCGGTGAAGGATGAACGCAGTAGCAGCCTCAGAAAATTGTATTTTTGACAAGTAATACTTCAGATTTGAGAAATTGCTCTTGAGATATAAAATGTAGATCTTCGAGTTACGGACGCGTGGCCGTAAACGGTGAGTCAATCCGAGGTCCGAGTCAAACGTTATCGCAATTCTACGAAAGTCACGCAGAGCAGCAAAAAATCTGAGAAAATTCTGGAAAAGGCCCAGGTCGCTAGAGCGACCCGCGCGCGCGACTTGCGCGAGCGACCTGTTGAAAAAGTCAAATTCGCGTATTTCGAGGTCCTGAAGGCCCCTGTGCGATCCGAATTGGTTAATTACGTCCAGACACGTAAAAACAGCAGTTTTAGTGCGATTTGGCTTAGGAAAGCTTCCTAAATCCTTCCAAACTCTATATAAATCCTATTCTAACTCAAATTTAAGGATACATATCATTACACAACATTATACACAGCCATATACACATATATTTTTCAGCCATTGAAGGGAGGAAAACAAGGAGAAGAAGAAAAAGACCAAGGATTTCCATGGCCTCCTCCATCAACTAATTGTGCTCAATCATCTATATTTGCTGTGCTTATATGGATTGTTTACATGTAATGGTGCTTTATTGAATTGTGCTATCAAGTATCCGAATAGTCCATGCCTAGATTAGACGGATTATACCACAACCCTAGTTTAGTGTGGAATAATTCGTGCTAACCGAAGATGGATTATGTTGGTGCTTGAACCATGGTTATTTTCTTGACGGAAGAATTGGGCTTGTAGCTACAATTCCCCATTATCATCCAACTTAATAATCTAATTGAATGCATAAATATTCCTATTATGAAGCTAGTGATGGATTTGCAATCCTAGGTTCCTTTAAACATATTTATAAAAACACTTTTAAATCGCTTTCATAATTTAGATCTATTTTATTGTTCTTAGTTTAATTAAATTCAAAATCAAAATCTCGTTTTTATAATTAATTAGATTTAGGTTTTAAAATTAAGAGTCGTAGTAATTCAATCTCTGTGGGTTCGACCTTTACTTTCACACTACAAATCCTTAGAAAAGTAAAGCATAAATAAAAGCATACTTTTTATATCTTGATATTGACAACATCAATTTTTGGCGCCGTTGCCGGGGATTGCAAACTACTACCTTTAGTTTTATAATTTTAGTTATCGAGTCATCAAATTCCAACGTTTCCGAGTGGAGTAGCTAATTACATCAAAGGAGCTTACGCAAATAAAATAAATAAAAATTAAGTAATTTGCTTCCTTTGAAACTCGCTTTAAACCATTGTAAGTCAGGGCGCTGTGACGCACTATTTGCATTAGTTTAGAGTTAATTGCACTGCATTAGCTAGGAAACCCGGGGCGCTGGGCTTGACGTGGTCATTGCATTACAGGATAATATTCATGCATCACAGTAGTTGAGTGCTTGTTATCTTAGTTGCGTGATTGCTATTTGTTTTTTTTTAGAGTCAGTTTTTGTTTTTAGTTTATTTTTTTTTTTTTTAGTTTATGTTTGGTACACGTTCAAATAAACCTGAATTGCATTCTTTCGATCTTGAACTTGAACGTACCTTAAGAACTAGTAAGTCCACAACCCAAGCTTCTAGAGCTAGGTTGCAAGACGACGAATCAACTCCGATTCCGTCGTCGTTGTTTGAGGCCGAAATTCAAAGTACCCGTGAACGGTTAAGGAGAACTCGAACTTTGAACGTAGAACCTATTCCAATGGCCGACATTGGAAATAATCAGAATAATGTAAATAACGGAAATAATCCTAATATACCTCCACCTCCTCCGCTTAAAGATTATTTTATTCCTACGACTTACACACCACAAACATGTATCGAATTACCGGAGGCGACGGCATCTCACTTTGAGATAAAGTCGTCTACCATCTCGCTACTTCCATCTTTCCATGGCCGTCTAAATGAAGATCCATAGCAACACTTAGGAGATTTTCAGGATATATGCTCTACTTTGAAAATTCAAAACTTAAATGAAGATGAATTAAAATTGCGGCTCTTTCCATTCTCATTAAAAGATAAAGCTAAATATTGGCTTCAATCACTGGAGCCAAACACAATTAGGACATGGGAAGACTTACACACCGCATTTTTACAAAAGTTTTTTCCTATTATGCGTACGAATCAGATAAGGAAATCCATAACAAACTTTGTTATGCAAGATGGGGAATCACTTTACGACACGTGGGAAAAATTTAAAGAATTATTACGTTCGTGTCCACATCATCAGGTTCCTAAGTGGCAGTTGGTCCAGGTCTTTTACGAGGGACTTATTCCTTCGGTCCGTAATACTGTCGACGCTGTTTGTGGGGGTACCTTCCTACACAAAAGCGTCGATGAGGCCTGGAAAATTTTTGAAACGTTAACCGAGAATTCGATGCATCAGGCTGTATCAGTACGTTCCGAGGGATATCATTCACAACCTAAAAGGGAGGTTAAGGTCGAGTCAAGTCAGTCAATTGAAATAAAAGAATTATCAAACAAACTTGACCGACTTTTAACAATGAACCAAACGACCGCCCCACTCGCTCATGAAACTTGTGCATTATGTTCTGATCCTTCACATTCGATACTTGCATGTCCATCGGCGAGTCAATTTCCGGAATTCGTGGAGCAACACATTAATTCTATTCAATAATACCCACGAAATAATTATAATTCGACTAATAATAATCCGGACGCGCCATGGAGAAACCATCCTAACTTCTCGTGGAAAAATAATACTAATAATCCTAATGAGGCAACTAATTTTCCAAATGCGTATCGACCTCAGTTTCAACCTAATCAATACCAACAACCGCCTCCTAATTCGAATCCTTCAAGGGGTAACGTTTTTGAGGAAAAGGTGTTGGCGTCCCTTAATAAAATTGAAACACAAGTACAGGCACAAGCACAAATAGTGCACTCTCATACACAATCCATTGCGAAGCTTGAATCCCAAATGGGACAACTAGCTACTGTAGTGAGTCGTAGAAACGAGGGGACGTTGCCTAGTCAAACAATTCAAAACCCTAAGGGACAGTATGAGATTAAGGGGTCGAGTGAACAAGTAAACGCCGTATCGACTAGGACGACTATTCGGGAAGAGGAAGCTGTTGAACTTCCGAATGAGAATGTGAAAGATATGAATACTAACTCGAATAAGATGGGTGAGAACGTGGATAAAAAGAAAAAAGATAAAGAAGCGGTCCCAACGAACTATATTCCGAGAATGCCATATCCACCAAACGTTGAGGGACCGTCACATTTGCCCAAGAAAGGGTCAACAATGGAAGATATACTCGAGGTGTTTAAACAAGTTAAAATCAATATTCCTTTCCTCGATGCTATTAAACAAATTCCTGCGTACGCGAAATGTTTAAAAGACCTATGCACTCAAAAGCGTAAATTACGCAGTCATACTCCTAAAAAGGTCCTCCTCACGGAAAAAGTAAGCTCCATTTTCCAACACGCTCCTCCGAAGTATAAGGATCCTGGTACGCCTACGATTTCATGTGTCATAGGTGACACTATCATTCATCGGGCTCTCCTTGACTTAGGCGCTAGTGTTAATCTCTTACCTTATCACGTTTATAAACAACTAGGACTAGGTGCACTTAAGCCTACGGCCGCTACCATACAATTAGCGGATCGTTCTATTAAAATACCTAGAGGAATCGTCGAGGACGTCTTGGTTAAGGTTGATAAATGCTATTATCCTGTCGACTTCATGGTCCTTGACACTGAACCCGTGCTAGATGCTAGGAAACACACTCCTGTCATTCTAGGCCGTCCATTCTTAGCAACCGCTAACGCACGTGTTAACTGCCGGACGGGGGTAATGAAAGTGTCGTTTGGGAACATGAACTTAAAATTAAACGTTTTTAATGCTATGGATCAACCTCCTAAAGACGACGATTACCTATGTGAGGCGGAAGGTGAGGTAAGAGGGAATACTGAGCCTAACAAAGTAATAAATATGAGTGTGGAGAATAATATAGTAGAAAATGATTGGATGAATCCTAATACCTCGGCCCCTAATGAAGAATTTACTCGAAAGGTAAAGAATCGATGTAATAACGAGAAAGGTGAGCCGTCAAATGAATTAACACATATCGACATTGTTTCGACATTTCACCAGAATTTCCCTAATGCCCTAAAGGGTACAAAATTCAATTTACGGCCTCCTTGAGTCTTGAGCTAGAATGGTCTAGCTAAAGACGTAAAAGTTAGCGCCTCTTGGGAGGCAACCCAAGTTTAATTTCGTCCTTTTCTTTGATTTTTGATGTTTTTGGGTGGTTTTGGTCAGTTTTTGAGTTTTCTGGATAGGTTTGGGGGTTGGAGTAAAGTTATTTTTAATTTATATACATAAAATAAGTGAGCCAAGAGAAAATTCCATTCTCGCTCACGCGGCCCGCTCGCGCGAGACGTCGCTCGCGCGGCCCACTGGCGCGAGAATGTGCCTTAGTGAATTTTTCTTACTTTTTTGTTTATAAGGCCTCAGGATCAGGTCGCGCCTGGTTTCGCGGGCGCGAGGTATCTCGCTCGCGCGAGAGATTAAAAAAAAAAAAAAAAAAATCAGAATTCGCGCGCGCGACGGCCGCTCGCGCGGACCTCTCGCGCGATTCCCCGTTTTCTTGATGTTTTCTTTTGTTGTCTTACCTATTTCCTCCCCACCTGATCAGGTAGTTTTTACGTTTCTGTTTTTGTTTATTAGGTCATTTTAGATCGAGTTAGTTGTTGTTTTCCTTGTTACATTTGTACTTTTCCGTTTTATTCCGGTTGTTCGTTTCAGTTTAACTTCGATTAGTTTATCGGTTTATATTTTATATTTCGGTTTCATTTACTTTTAATATTCTTTTGTTAGTTTCTTTTCGTTTATCTAGTATTAACAGGTACATTTGAACTTTATCGCCATATTTTTATACATTTACCTGTTCTATGCTTGCCGAGATCGAGGTACTATCGTTCCTTCCTTACCTACTCTCTGTTCTTTCATTTTATTGTTTCATTGGGGACAATGAATGGTTTAGGTTTGGGGGTATGCACTCACACATGCACATTATTTTATGCAAAAATTTTAAAAAAATTTCAATAAGTGTGTTTAAATAAACGATGTTATCGACGTTTTTGCAATATCAATTTGATACTTTTTGATAGAGAACTTTGAATTGTTATAGAATGGTAAACAAAAGAATATGTGATTAATCATTTACTGAAGTAATGATGCGACGTTCTAGGATATGTATTGTTCGAATCATAGTTTTATATCATAGATTTGCACATAAACTTATGCACTGCACGTAGTCACTTGAATACATGTTTAATATGAACTATAATATGATTCGGATTTCTAGATAACACAAGGTAGAGACTAAGCCCAGTGAGCTTTTGAGCCTATTTTTTCTTTTTAGAGGGTTATAAATACATTTTGTGTTTGTCGAATTTCATTGAAATAGCGCATCTACTTGTTGTTTAGTCTCATTATTCTTGTTTTGGTTGATAGTCAAGTTAAAATATTTGTTACCATGCTAAATAATCTTCCATTGTAAACATTGAAGAACCGTATTACCCTAGGAAATGATTTTAGGCCTTCTTTGTTTACTACCGGCCGATAAAAGATAAAATTTCCTTAGTTCGCCCCTTTGAGCCGTTACAATGCCTCTTTTTCTTTGTTCACCATTATCCTCTTTAAAAGCTCCAACTTGATCGACTTGGAGTATACCACTGGAAGAGTGATCAACTTTTAGTCGTATTAAGGCGATGTGTTGATGAGGAAGAAGAAAATAAGATGTTATTGGGGTAGTTGCTTGGTATTCAATGCATAGTCATTTGAGAAGCGAGAAAAGAAAAAGGAAAAGAAACAAAATAAAGAAGAGGAAGGTTGAAAAAATGAAAGAAAAGAAGAAAAATTAATGAAAAGGAATGAAGAGAATGAAAGATGAAAGTTGGTGGAAGAGAGAATGAAAGAAATCGAACATGCCTTACAATGCCATTCTAAAACTACCTAATGAATCCTTGCTATCCTTTTTCATTACCCGAGCTACATTATAACCTTTGAAAAGTCCTATTTGATCCTAGGAAACATGGTTTGGATATGAAAACGATGGGAAGGGGATTAAAACATGCTAATGATTAATTTCACTTGACTGTTGGCGTCCTATCAATGAGACTACTGTTCTTTCGTGTCATGCGTCCTTTTCGAGTCATATGTGAGCATTTCTCGTTTTGAAAACATATTTTCTTTGCTCGCATATACACGATAAATTACACCTGTTTCTGAGTGTTTCATTTTAGAGTGTAATTAACATTGTGAGATTCGTAGTCGAAGCATAGTTGATTGGTTATCCGAAGTATATTCCAAGTTCATGACATGCGCGTGTTTATTTGACTACCATATCACACACGTGCAATTGTATGAGGAACTCTATTGATTTATACGATGCATGTGCTTGAGATTATTTTTCATGATTTAGGTGGATGTTTTATTATGTTTCTTTATGTTCATTATTCTATTTCAAATCTTTGTTACATGATGAAGGAGTATTGAATATTATGTTCTTTGTTTTTAATAAAAGTTTTTAAATTGATAAGTTAATAAAGATGGTTGTGGGTAACTTGTTGACGAGAACCTTCATGAGACTTCACTCGTCCGACTAGGGACACCTAGAGGTTTAAAAGGCTTGTTGCATATGCTAAATGCAATCGCGTTGCCTGCGACAGTGAGTTAGGATTTTTAAGTATAGTAGTATTTAGTTTTATGTTTTTCTTTGCTCGAGGACTAGCAAAGAGTAGGTTTGGGGGTGTGATCGGCGACGAATAGTTGCCGTTTATAGTCCTAAAAATGCGTTATGTTAGCCCATTTCATGTAGTTATTAAGTAATTTTTAATAAGTATTCTATATTTTGTAGGTTTTGGAGCTTTAATATGAAAATGTACAAAAATCCAACGATTAGTGGCTTTGGAAGTCATTCTGGGCTTAAAAGATGATTCCGGTGAATGATGAACGCAATAGCAGCCTCAGAAAATTATATTTTTGACAAGTAATACTTCAGATTTGAGAAATTGCTCTAGAGATATAAAATGTAGATCTTTGAGTTACGGACGTGTGGCCGCAAACGGTGAGTCAATCCGAGGTCCGAGTCAAACGTTATCGCAATTCTACGAAAGTCACGCAGAGCAGCAAAAAATCTGAGAAAATTCTGGAAAAAGCCCAGGTCGCTGGAGCGACCCGCGCGCGCGACCTGTTGAAAAAGTCAAATTCGCGTATTTCGAGGTCCTGAAGGCCCCTGTGCGATCCGAATTGGTTAATTACGTCCAGAAACGTAAAAACAGCAGTTTTAGTGCGATTTGGCTTAGGAAAGCTTCCTAAATCCTTCCAAACTCTATATAAATCCTATTCTAACTCAAATTTAAGGATACATATCATTACACAACATTATACACAGCCATATACACATATATTTTTCAGCCATTGAAGGGAGGAAAACAAGGAGAAGAAGAAGAAGACCAAGGATTTCCATGGCCTCCTCCATCAACTACTTGCCATCCGCCGCTTCTATGGACAACTAAACTCTAGATCTAGGGTTTCAATGAAACCCTAGCCAAGTAATAGGGTGTATTTTATGTTTTTATTTTAGTTTTATTATGTATGGATGATGATTACATGTTTAGAGGATTTTTATAAGTAAATTGTACTTCTATTGATTAAATCATTACTTTCAAAGTTTATTCTTGTCTTAGATCTATTTTGACTGTGATGTGCTCAATGATCTATATTTGCTGTGCTTGTATGGATTGTTTACATGTAATGGTGCTTTATTGAATTGTGCTATCAAGTATCCGAATAGTCCATGCCTAGATTAGACGGATTATACCACAACCCTAGTTTAGTGTGGAATAATTCGTGCTAACCGAAGATGGATTGTGTTGGTGCTTGAACCATGGTTATTTTCTTGACGGAGGAATTGGGCTTGTAGCTACAATTCCCCATTATCATCCAACTTAATAATCTAATTGAATGCATAAATATTCCTATTATGAAGCTAGTGATGGATTTGCAATCCTAGGTTCCTTTAAACATATTTATAAAAACACTTTTAAATCGCTTTCATAATTTAGATCTATTTTATTGTTCTTAGTTTAATTAAATTCAAAATCAAAATCTCGTTTTTATAATTAATTAGATTTAGGTTTTAAAATTAAGAGTCGTAGTAATTCAATCTCTGTGGGTTCGACCTTTACTTTCACACTACAAATCCTTAGAAAAGTAAAGCATAAATAAAAGCATACTTTTTATATCTTGATATTGACAACATCAGTATCCAACACCCATTTGCACGCGTTAATAGCTATGCTGAAAATTTAAATAAGAGTTAATACGACTGTTATGCTTTAAGGAATAAATAGTGGAAACTAACAACCCTTAGTGAGTTTTTGAACCCAATATTCAATTCTGAGGGAGTTGTCACATTAATTCGAATTGTTTTTCTTGAATATACTTTAAATTCGTTGAATAGTCTCAAAATTCTTCATTTAGGCTGTTTATTAGAGGAGAACGTTCAGGATTTACCAATTAAAACTCAATGAACACTGAAGTGCTAAAACTAAGAAGTTAAGAAAATGATTTAAGCCATCGTTATTCATTCCTTACCTTTTTCACATACCTGTATCAACATCCAAGAATGTCTTAACCCCACACTGATTAAATATTGCCAATATGAAAGCCCAAAACCCTTCATTTGACACTTTAACCTCTATAAACTCAATTGCACATTTAATGTGATAAAAATTATTAAAGTATGTGACAAGAAGGGAGTAGTGTGGGAAGGATGTTATAACAGGATTTTTTTGCAAGGAGATGTTGAATATATAAAAAAAATAAAAAAAAAAGAACAAGAAGAAGAAAAAGAGAAAAGGAAGGAAGGAGGAGTAAAAAGAAATAAAAGTATATGAGAAGAGAGGATGGTTGGAATAAAGAAGAAATAAACTAGTCATTATCACAAGCTAAGGATGTGCAATTCTCGCCCCTCTTATCTTCACTCCACTGAATAAAAGCCGACAAGTCAAAGTCTTAATGATTTTTAACAACTTGGTTTGAACATGAACGTGTACTTTGAGTATCCACGGTATTTCGCTCCTCTAGTAAGTAGTATTCCTTTCATGAGACTATATTACTCTAAATGTTCGTCCTTTATTGAGTTCGATGTCAAACACTAGTAGCCAAAACATCACTCTTATTAAAGTTTCACACCATGAGCGATCATGTCTAAACAAGTTTCTGTGAGATGTTCATTTGTGAGTGCAAACCCATGTGAGAATCGAGTTGAAACTACAAATTCCAAGAACATGATAGTCTAAACAATTCGTAATAAAGTTGGATGCATAGTTGTTGACTTCACACACACACGGATACATGAATGTAATGCATATTTATATTTGTCTTGGTCACATGAGGAACATGTGGTTTTCTTCATGGTTTGTATGAGGTTGATATGTTATGTGGAGCTAAATTGATAGTCGAATGGGAAAGAATGTTTATAAGTTTTTCTATATCTGTTTGAGCTTAAAAATCTAGAATTTTGTGGGTAGATTCACTGCAAACCCTCACGAGACAACACTCGTCCACTAGGGGAACCTAGGGGTTTAACGGCTTGTTGCAATTGCTAAATGCAACCGCGATTCCTGCGAAAGTGAGTTAGGTAGTGTCTCTTTCTAAATTAGATTAGTTTGCATTAGTTTATTTTTGTTTCTTCTAGTCGTTGTAATAGTAGTTAGCTTGTTTTAGTTTCGCTTTATTGCTAGGGACTAGCAACTCGCTAGTTGGGGGTTGTGACAAGCGGGTGTATTTGTAGAATATAACCGCGCTAAAAGAGGAAAATACATTAGAAAAGTCTACAATTCCCCTGTTTATCTGCAGTTTGAATTACAATATCAGTTTTTGCACAAATTGATTAAACTATGATAAGTGGTATTGTTTTAGTGATTATTTGTGCAGATTATTGCTGCTGTATATAAGATTGAAGAATGTTGATAAAAGGAAGTGCTTGGCCCTGATGAAGATAACTCAATGCTGAAGTACAAGGTTCGAGCGATCGAACATGATTCGAGCGATCGACGTTTCGATCGATCGAGTGTAGTTAAAGCGATCGAAGTGTCTGAAGTTCAATCGATCGAGAGTTTTTCGATCGATCGAACATGCCTTTTATCAGAATATACGCGCACGCAGCAGAAACGGGTTTTAACCCTAGCATTAGGTCGCAGCTATTTATATTCATTTTGTTTACGTCCCAAGGGGACGCCCCACTTGTTTTTTCTTCAGTTTTCATAGAGAGAGGAGAGTTGTTCTTGTTTTGTAGGTTATTAACCAAGCTTTGACATTACTAGTTGGGATTTTTCTTGTGATTTAATACGAGTTCTTCATTTCAGGTTAAGTAGTTATAATTTTACTTACATATTGCACTTAGTTAATGGTAGTTAGCGTTTAATCTCACTGTTTGTTTATGCTATATACGTTTAAATCTCAAGTTTTTATCGTTTTAATGAAAATCTCAAAACCAAACGTTACCTTAATGACTTTTCACGTTAAAAATAAATCTGAGACTCCTCAGATCATGTCTGAGTAGTCCGGGGTTGGGAAATCACGATGAAACCATGATTTCAGACCTCTGCCATGCACTATTTTTTTTCCTGTGTTCGATCGATTGAATGTAGTTCGATCGATCGAGAGATGACGAATTTTGATCGATCGATCGAAGTCTCTGATTCTTGAGGACATCTAATACAGTATCCCAAGACTTTCTGCTTTACTGATTCGTTATCAAATTGTCCCCATATGCTCAGTTTGTCAAAACAGTCTTTAAACGGTAAGCCTTAAGGCATTTTCTTTCAATATATTTTGCAAACCACCCTCAATGCTAACACCATTGTAGGTGAGAGTCTTAACTATTGGATTAAACCACCTTTGTGTATTTCAAACTTAATTGTTATGATATAGTCCCGGTCATGAAAGGACTATTGATTCTACATCCTTAGAGAAGTACGGGATATTGTAGAAGTTGCCCTCCGTTGAGCTTAATTGCATTTGCATGGTAGATGGTTGAGTCATAGTGGATTCGCGTAATCCCAACACTTTCTTTTATTAAGAAAAATTGTTTTTAAATCTTGCTTTAGTTAAATAGTTAATCATTAGTTAATTTAATTTAGTTGTTTTTAAGTTTAGTAGTTATTACTTGTAGAACTTCGTGTTCTACACTTCCCTTAAAATATTGAATTTTCTTTTCTTTTAGAGTCTAATCTAAGTCAGTTGATTTCTATCCTTCCCTGTGGGATCGACCTGGTCTTACCAGTTACTACTTGCACGTCTACCTACACTTGGGTATAGCACACAAGCGCACACAAGATTTTTCACGTGTCAGTCATCTCACCAAATGGCAGGTGGAAAGTATTGGTGGTATCCCACCACCTCTCAGCCAAAGCATGAAAGTGTGCCAAATCGTTGCTGCTCTTCGAAACCAGACGGACGAAGCCTCCAAACCCGGCATCATCTACCATCCTTTTGATGGTGGGCGAGAGTTGAGTATACCATAGGAAAGCGTGAGCGAGGCTACTGTGGCCCTTCAATGTCACTTCCGGCACCTGTACACAATAAAGACGACAAAAAAGATGCACAAAATCACTATTCACGAACCGAGGTCCAAGTTCACAAAATCAACGTTTAAGCACAAATCGGACTACTAACGATCTCTAGGTGCACACTACGGCTCACAAAACTAGCACGATGCATGAAAATAGTCCTAAACTGTCAAAAGTTTCACATACCAAGCTCGCTAGAGCTGCGGCCGAAAGATGACGTTGGGGGTCCCGTAAAATTAAGTCCGGGGTTTGCATCTCGGCTTTTATCCGTTCCTTGGCCTTCTTAGACGGTCTCCTCGAGCTCGAAGCCATGGATCTACAAAGAAAATGGAAGTGAAAGTTAAACTTTCTTCTTGAAAATTTGAGCAAACCAAAACACCAATCAAAATTCCAACTACGGGGAAAGATTACTCACCTGAGCGCGCACAAGCTGCGTTTTGACGAAATTTGGCTCCAAAAACACCCCAAAATGGCCAAGAATGAGCTTCAAAAGCTCAAAAACCCGAGATATACATAAATGAAGTCCGGCCACCCAGTGCCTCCGCGGCACTGGCCAACTGCCGCCGCGGTAGTGGCCCAGTGCCACCGCGGCATTGCTCCCCGCGGGCCCCGCTTCGCTCCGTTTTGCCCCGTTTTGGCCTTTTTAGCCCCTTTTTGGCCCCGATCAGCCCCAGCAGCCCACTTTGGTCAAGATTTATGGGGTTTTACCCCGAACAGTCCAAAAGTTGTTAGGGCTACCTCCAGTAGGCAGAAACTGGAAAAAATCGACTCCCGAAGATCCGAATCGCCTGCTTCGAGACGACCGTCACAAATTTTGATCAACCGTGAGAGATTCAGAGATGGGTCCTGGTTCCCGATCAAGAAAAGAGATTCCCCAAGAACCCTACATAGAAGCAGAAAGATACTAGCTCCCGGAGGCCCTGGCCGGCCCTCTTGGATTGAGCGCCGAAAGATTTAATCAACTGTGAGAGATTCAGAGATGGGTCCTGCTTCTCGATCAAGAAAAGAGAGATTCCCCGAGAACCCTACATCATTCCCCGAGGACAGAAACAGACAGATACCAGCTCCCGGAGGCCCTGACAGGCCTTCTTGGATTGAGTGCCGAAAGATTCGATCAACCGTGAGAGATTCAGAGATGGGTCCTGGTTCCCGATCAAGAAAAAAGATTCCCCGAGAACCCTACACAGAAGCCGAAAGATACCAGCTCCCGGAGGCCCTGACCGGCCCTCTTGTATTGAGCACCGAAAGATTTGATCAACCGTGAGAGATTCAGAGATGGGTCCTGGTTCTCGATCAAGAAAAGAGAGATTCTCCGAGAACCCTACATCATCCCCCGAGAACAGATACCAAAAGATACTAGTTCCCACTACCCCCAGCGGAAAGTAGCAGAAAAGGAATCAACTCCCAAAAATCGGCCATCAGGAACAATCAGAACATCGCCCACATCCAGATCTTGGAAATAAAGCACCGTCCTTCCACGGCTCCGTGTCTCCCAATTATCATGAACTTTCTCATCTGTCCCTTTTCATCACAAGATCCCTCGGTCACCTTTAGCTGTCGTCTTCTAGACAAACGCGCATCTGATATATCTCACTCATTTACAAAACACAGAAGTTTGCCCCTAGACCCAGAGTCTTCTAAACCTTGATGTCCTTATCCGAGTCATCCACCACATCACAATAGTAAACATTAGCCCGACACTGGCCTACTCGGAGTGACACATCCTACAGCATCATCTGCTCATATTAGGGTCACTATACAAGACACGATAGGACTCAGGACATAATTCATATCACATCCATGCATTGCACAGCATCCGCCCGATTGTTGCATGTAATTTATTCCTTCGCACCCTGAACTACGCCCTGGTCTGATTCCCCTGAGGATACGTAGGCAGCTCACGTAGAGCACGACCAGCACTAACCTCAGCATCATCGCATCTTTTGCAATGCTTTTTATCCTAAATCTATAGCCTCCAAAAGTCCTGTCTCTTCAAAACTTTGGCACTCACTTGCGACATGCGTTGCCTCGCAAGTTCATGCAAAAGAGGGGCAAACTATAGACACCCCATTTTCTCAGCTATCAGATTTAGGAGACCCATAGCTTGGTGGTTCAAACTGATTGTAAAAGACTCAAAAGGACTCTTGGAAGTCGGCTCTATCTCTCAGAATGCTCAGAATGACCAAAATGCCCCTAAAAGCCCGAAAACTCCCAGATTTGGTCCCAAAGTTCTGGAAACATGCTACGTCATACGAAAAGTCATAAAATGAGTTTTTAAGAAAAATTGGATGAAATCGTCAGCCCCCAGAGACCCCTGGAAGTCCCGGAAGTTCCCGGAAAGTCCCTGTTGATCGGTTTGACCAAGGTTTAACCAGGTTTGACCAAAGTTTGACCAAGTTTGACCGAAATCATCCGAATTTACTAGAATCATTCTAGATCATAAGAAAAGTATTAAAATGAGTTTTAAAAGAAAATCGAGCGAAGACGTCAGCTCTTGGGAACTCCCAGAAGTTTCCAGAAATTCCCAGGAATCCCAAGTTTGACCAGTTTGACCAGAATTTGACGTTAAAACCGGGGCACCATAACAAATTTCAAATATTTTTCATGGATACTAGAGATCAATAGCTTTCCAACTGTATATCGCACATAATATTCGGATTTAAAACGAGTCTATTATGAATTTCTGAAGGCGAAAAAGGCGATCAAATTGGCTTTTATCACAAATACAGCAAAACTTTTCAAAGTGACCTATCCCCGGACTATTTTTTATGTAAAGTAGACTCCATTACCTTTCCAACGGTACATCACAACTTTAGTTTGGAGTTCATACGCATTTTCTGTGAATTTTGGAAGAAATAGGGCCTTTTCACGAATACCGGAACCTCAGGGGGCCTAAACAACATTATCTGGAAGAAGGAGGAGCATTGCCGCCACGGCACTGGCCCAGTGCCACCGCAGCACTCCCTTCCAGAACAGTGTGTTTTTATAAATAATTTTGGGGTTCCATTTTGATTAATTAAAAACCAAAACGACGTAGTTTTATGATTTCAGATGTTTGGAGCCAATGGGAATACTTCTAAAACCCCCAAACCACCCCAAGTTGGCCTATTTAAACCCCCCATTGCTCTTCATTTTGGGGGTGTCAAATGAAAGCTTAGAAAAAGTTTGGGAGAGAAAGTTGTAGAGATAAGGTTAGAATGGAGAGAAAGGAAGCTTCCTTCTTTGATTTTCAAAACAAAAGTGAGTTCTAAACTTTGTTTTTTTACTTCATTACTCCCATTTACTTCAATATTCAATACACCCAACCATCAATTTAGTGATCATTTAAGAGAGTGGAAGCTTCTTCCATGTCTAATGTCATTACATATGAGTGAAACACCAAACTACAAGTTCTATACATCATGAATATCATCTATTGATTGCTATCTATTTGATTGTTTGCTTACATAATGTTCATCTCTTCTCATCTCATTTCTTTTTTATTTTCTTTATTTACTTACTAGTCCATCATCATCTAAATGATGACATGAAGTTTGGGGTGAGTGAATCCTTATGGATAGTAGCTCTTGACCTCAAAAACATGTTTGATAGATGATGATCATAACTTCAATACCTCTAAGGTATTCTTGAAGTTATGTTCAAAATAAAAATAAATCTCTCCAACAATCTTGGAGGTTCTTGATGATGAGTTTGATGTTGGCATTTTAAGTGGCTATAACCTTCATTGAGTATTGAAAATATGCTTTCAAAATGTCTACTTCAAAACCCCTCTTAAAACCCCCTTATTTTAATCTCAAGAAAGAAAACTCTAGTTTTTTCCCAAAAATTTTCAAAACGTTGAGTCAAAACAGTGAGTAATCTGAGCTCAAAGATTTTTCTAGAACTCAATACTCAACATATGGATGCAATGCCACTTGGAAAGTCTTCCTAACTCATTGGAGAACACCCACGAGTTTTGGTTTGACTTGGAAGTACTTGAAAATAGTCCATTTGGACCCAAACATTCCTTCCAGACATTCTGCCTCTGCTGTCACAGCAGCTTGGTTAACTTCCAACTTCTTTTTCAGAAAACATTTCCAAATGGGGTGGTCCTAACTTATATATCCCTTAAATCTAATGTCTTAGGAAACTCTCTGTATAAAATGGGCCTCCGGATCACTTGTTTTCATTTTCTAAGATATTTCAACATTTCAGTCGACAATACGGACTCTGTTTCTGAGTGACCTTCATTATTTATATGATTTCTCTCAATCTGTGATAGTTATTTAAGATTGGCTTTTTGGGTAGTGATGATGCCAAAAATTGGTAAGAGTAAAGTAGAGCAATTTAAGGAGGGAGAGAGAGTAAAAGACTATTTTTTTGTATGTGGTTCGGCCCTGTTAATGAAGGTACCTACGTCCACGGGTGTGTCTGAGCACGTTCACTAGCAGATCGCCGGCGGGCCTGGTGAGCCAACAAAGAGGGGCGACACTACTAGTAATACCGGCCGGGTGTATGCGTATAATGGTGAGTTTTGTAGAGGTGCTGTGTAGACTAGAGAATTATCAGCCTCATCAATAGGGGGTGAGAGGTCTCTTTTATAGATGTAAGAGACCTACTCTTACATGGATAAGGAAATACAATTCCATTAGGATGTGATTGACACCAATCAAGTAAGTTTCCTAATTGTATTAGGATTGATTGACATTAATTGTGGGGGGTTTCCTAATTGGATTAGGAAATAGTTTGCACTTTCCATTAGTCTTTTAGCTTGAGTAGGAAACTGCCCGTAATGATCGGGATAATGCCTGTGGGCCCGGATGAGCTGTTCCCGCGGCGAGATGTGCATGCGCGATTTTCCCGACCTGCTGGCCGGGTCGTAAATGAACCGCTCGGGATGATAAGTAGACAAAATCGCTCGGGCTGATGCTTCTGAGGAGTTGTGCTTGACTTGCCCGGGGCATGGACTAGCTGCTGATTTGAACCGCTCGGTCATAAGATAGAGCCAATTTTGGGTGTATCAGCTGCCCCCCATTTTCAAGGTTGGCCAGATGCTATATCGGGGCAAGTTTAGAAATCAGTTTGATGTCACTTGCAACTGTCTGAGTGCTTGAGGAAGCTGCCTCGGGACTTCTGAGCCTGGTGAGTCCTCGGGAACTGCCTGAGAGTTGAGACCCAGCCTAGCTCGAGACCTTTTGGTGCTCAAAAATTGATCGAGAGTTGAGACCCGGCCAAATTCAGAGTCTTTGAATGCTCGGAAAGTGACCAAGAGTTGAGACTCGGCCTACTTCGGAGTCTTTTTGCTTGAGTTAGCTTCCAGGATGGTTATCTTCTGCCCGTGAACCTTAGTCAAGGTTATGGGTAGAAGAGTTTCACCATGTTGGATAAGCCGACCTAAAGCGTATTGCTTTAGGATCATTTTATGTTAGCTCCCCTGGATGGTTGTCTTCCGCCCACTTAGCCTTCGTCAAGACTGTTGGGAGAAGAGCTTGACCATGTTGGTTGAGCCGATCTAAATCACGTTGCTTTAGGGTCCTTTTGCTCCTCTATCGTCGGCCAACCTAAGAGATTTTAGTTAACTCTATCGTCGGTCTGGGCCTAAGTGGAGTTAATGCCTCTGAGTACTGTAGGTGCTCGGGTTGTCCAAGATTTTGACTTGGTTATCCGCGAGGCCTGTAGATACCCGGTGTGATTACCTGTTTAGTTCACTGCGTCGTCTTGCCCCCCAAGCTTTCGCTAAGACGAGGGTCTTACAGAGGCTATGATTGTAGGTAACCGACCTAGAACATGGTGGTTGCCAGGTCTTTTGAAGCTTGCCATCATCAGCCACCTAGGAGGTTTTGCCTCCTTCGTCGGTTGGACCTAAGCGAAGCCGGTGCCTCGGGCGTGACCCCGAGGTCTTTGGTGCCTGGGTTTGGAGCCCGAGGTCTTTTTAGTGCCTGAGTTCGGAGCTCGAGGTCTTTTTAGTGCCTCAGGGTTGGGCCCGAGGTCTTTTTATATGCCTTTGGGGTTAGGCCCGAGGTCTTTGGATGAGCTCTCTGACAATCGGTGGAGCCTCACGTAGTGATCAGGCAAGTACCATTGTAGTCGAGCTCATCTAAAATGATGGAGACAGGGGGTCGGATCAGGATCGTCGGGCTCCTAATTTTTATGTGCTGGAGGCAAAGCCGGAACTGCTTGATCCTGACCGATGTGAACTGGAGGTCGGGTCGGGACTGTCGAACCATGCCTGTTGTGAGCTGGAGATCCGGTCGGGGCTGCCTGACACGGACTGGTGTGAACCGGTGGTGGGTCGGGATTGCCGAACTCAGATCTCTGTGAACTAGAAGAACTGTAAGAACTCCCGGGCTGATCTCGCTTTTGCTTACTTCTGGAAGACTCGTTGCTTTCTTGCCCGGTGTATTTGGTCTTCAGAAACTCTTCAGTGTCAATATATTTTCCAACCCTCGCAAAAAGCTCAACCAAAGTTTTCGGTCGGTTTTTGTGGAACGACGCGGCGCACTTGGTGTGTTGAACTCCCGAGCAGAAGGCTATGATGGCGATTGTCTTGTTCAAATTGTGGATTTGAAGCTTCTGTTTGTTGAACCGGTCGGTGAACTCCTTGAGGGACTCATTACTCTGTTGTCTGACTGTCAGTAGCTGCATATCTGGCTTTGGCCGCTCATGCATACCGGGGAAACTGGTTGATGAACTGCTTGCTGAGTTGTTTGAAACTACAGATCGATCGGGGCTCCAAGGAGTAGAACCACTGCATGGTCGGGCCTTTCAAAGTGCTGGGGAAGGCTAGGCAGTGTAGCTCATCGGAGTTGGTGGCTAGGGCCATCTGAGCCTTATAGGTCCGAACGTGGCCGACCGGGCTTTCCGAACCGTTGTATGAATCTAGCCGAGGCTGCTTCAATTCGCGCGGGATAGAGAACCTCGTGATCTGGCTGGAGAATGGTGACTCTGTCTCGATATTGGCTTGATTCGGAACAAGGTTTTGACCAAGCTTTTTGGCCACTCCGTCGATCTGCTTCTGTAAGTACTTGATTCGGGCTTCCACTCCTTCCCGACCGGTATCTGAGGAGCTGGTCGGGTTGGTGGAAGAGGCTTCTTCATGGAAGGGTGCTGTCCTCTGGGATCGGGCTCGGCTATGACTCTGGGTAACCGTTCGCCTAGGGACAACTTAGCTCTTGACCGAGTGACCCTGGACTGATTCCCGGGCCATATGCCCCTGCCTTTCCTCTCGGGCAGCACGCCCACTGTTGATGTCTCTGGCATCCTCAACATGGGACGGGTTGGCTCGGGTCCGTTGCCTGGTTAAGATCGGTTCTCGACCGTACGCAATGTTCCCGGGTCATTTCCCGGCCGCTGGAGGATTGCTTTGCTGGGCTAGCAGTGCTTCGATCTGTTGCTGAATTTGACGCTGGCCCTCCAAGAGTTGTGTGAGGGGTGCGGTGATTTGCTCAGATGTCAGGATTGCTGCAGTCGACGCCGGGGCCGAAGGAACATTCCGGTCGGACTGCTGCGCAGCCTTCTTACCCTTCTTTTGTGGCATATTGATCAGTCAAGAATTTGTTGATGAGAAGAATTGTCGTTTCCCACAGACGGCGCCAACCTGATGATGCCCAAAATTGGTAAGAGTAAAGTAGAGCAATTTAAGGAGAGAGAGAGAGTAAAACACTATTTTTTTTTGTATGTGGTTCGGCCTTGTTAATGAAGGTACCTACGTCCACGGGTGTGTCTGAGCACGTTCACTAGCAGATCACCGGCGGGCCTGGTGAGCCAACAAAGAGGGGCGGCACTACTAGTAATACCGGCCGGGTGTTTGCGTATAATGGTGAGTTTTGTAGAGGTACTGTGTAGACTAGAGAATTATCGGCCTCTTCAATGGGGGGTGAGAGGTCTCTTTTATAGATGTAAGAGACCTACTCTTACATGGATAAGGAAATACAATTCCATTAGGATGTGATTGACACCAATCAAGTAAGTTTCCTAATTGTAGTAGGATTGATTGACATTAATTGTGGGGGTTTCCTAATTGGATTAGGAAATAGTTTGCACTTTCCATTAGTCTTCTAGCTTGAGTAGGAAACTGCCTGTAATGATCGGAATCATGCCTGTGGGCCCGAATGAGCTGTTCCCGCGGCGGGATGTGTATGCGCGATTTTCCCGACCTGCTGGCCGGGTCATAAATGAACTGCTCGGGATGATAAGTAGACAAAATCACTCGGGCTGATGCTTCTGAGGAGTTGTGCATGACTTGCCCGGGGCATGGACTGGCTGCTGATTTGAACCGTTCAGTCATAAGATAGAGCCAGTTTTGGGTGTATCAACTGCCCCCCATTTTCAAGGTTGGCCAGGTGCTATATCGGGGCAAGTTTGGAAATCAGTTTGATATCACTTGCAACTGTCTGAGTGCTTGAGGAAACTGCCTCGGGACTTCTGAGCCTGGTGAGTCCTCGGGAACTGCCTGAGAGTTGAGACCCAGCCTAGTTCGAGACCTTTAGGTGCTCAGAAACTGATCGGGAGTTGAGACCTGGCCTAATTCGGAGTCTTTGAATGCTATGAAAGTGACCAAGAGTTGAGACTCGGCCTACTTCGGAGTCTTTTTGCTTGAGTTAGCCTCCAGGATGGTTATCTTCTGCCCGTGAACCTTCGTCAAGGTTATGGGTAGAAGAGTTTTACCATGTTGGATAAGCCGACCCAAAGCGTATTGCTTTAGGGTAATTTTATGTTAGCTCCCCAGGATGGTTGTCTTCCGCCCAGTTAGCCTTCGTCAAGACTGTTGGGAGAAGAGCTTGACCATATTGGTGGAGCCGACCTAAATCACGTTGCTTTAGGGTCCTTTTGCTCCTCTATCGTCGGCCAACCTAAGAGATTTTAGTCACCTCTATCATCGGTCTGGGACTAAGTGGAGTTAATGCCTCTGAGTATTGTATGTGCTCGGGTTGTCCAAGATTTTGACTTGGTTATCCGCGAGGTCTGTAGATACCCGGTGTGATTACCTGTTTAGTTCACTGCGTTGTCTTGCCCCCCAAGCTTTCACTAAGACGAGGGTCTTACAGAGGCTATGACTGTATGTAACTGACCTGGAACAAGGTGGTTGCAGGGTCTTTTGAAGCTTGCCATCATCAGCCACCTAGGAGGTTTGCCTCCATCGTCGGTTGGACCTAAGCGAAGCCGGTGCCTCGGGCGTGAACCCGAGGTCTTTGGTGCCCGGGTTCGGAGCCCGAGGTCTTTTTAGTGCCTGAGTTCAGAACTCGAGGTCTTTTTAGTGCCTCGGTGTTGGGCCCGAGGTCTTTTTATATGCCTCGGGGTTAGGCCCGAGGTCTCTGGATGAGCTATCTGATAATCGGTGGAGCCTCACGTAGTGATCAGGCAAGTACCATTGTAGTCGGGCTCATCTAGAATGATGGAGACAGGGGGTCGGATCAGGATCGTCGGGCACCTAATTTTTATGTGCTGGAGGCAAAGCCGGAACTGCTTGATCCTGACCGATGTGAACTGGAGGTCGGGTCGGGACTGTCGAACCATGCCTGTTGTGAGCTGGAGATCCGGTCGGGGCTGCCTGACCCGAACTGCTGTGAATCGGTGGTTGGGTCGGGATTGCCGGACTCAGATGTCTGTGAACTAGAAGAACTGTAAGAACTCCCGGGCTGATCTTGCTTTCGCTTACTTCTGGAAGACTCGTTGCTTTCTAGCCCGGTGTATTTGGTCATCATAAACTCTTCAGTGTCAATATATTTTCCAACCCTCTCAGAGAGCTCAACCAAAGTTTCCGGTCGGTTTCTGTGGAACGACTCGGCGCACTTGGTGTGTTGAACTCCCGATCAGAAGGCTATGATGGCGATTGTCTCGTTCAAATTGTGGATTTGAAGCTTCTGTTTGTTGAACCAGTCGGTGAACTCCTTGAGGGACTCATTACTTTATTGTCTGACTGTCAGTAGCTGCATGTCTGGCTTTGGCCGTTCATGCATACCGACGAACTGGTTGATGAACTGCTTGCTGAGTTGTTTCAAATTGCAGACCGATCGGGGCTCCAAGGAGTAGAACCACTGCATGGTCGGGCCTTTCAAAGTGCTAGGGAAGGCTAGGCAGTGTAACTCATCGGAGTTGGTGGCTAGGGCCATCTGAGCCTTATAGGTCCGGACGTGGCCGACCGGGCTTTCCGAACCGTTGTATGAATCTAGCCGAGGCTGCTTAAATTCGCGCGGGATAGAGAACCTCGTGATCTGGCTGGAAAATGGTGACTCTGTCTCGGTATTGGCTTGATTCGGAACACGGTTTTGACTAAGCTTTTTGGCCACTCCGTCGATCTGCTTCTGTAAGTACTTGATTCGGGCTTCCACTCATTCCCGACCAGTATCTGAGGAGCTGGTCGGGTTGGTGGAAGAAGCTTCTTCATGGCATGGTGCTGTCCTCTGGGTTCGGGCTCGGCTATAACTCAGGGTAACCATTCGCCTAGGGACAACTTGGCTCTTGATCGAGTGACCCTGGACTGATTCCCGGGCCATATGCCCCTGCCTTTCCTCTCGGGCAGCACGCCCACTATTGATGTCTCTGGCATCCTCAACATGGGATGGGTTGGCTCGGGTCCGTCGTCTGGTCAAGATCGGTTCTCGACCGTACGCAATGTTCCCGGGTCGTTTCGCGGCCACTGGAGGATTGCTTTGCTGGGCTAGCAGTGCTTCGATCTGTTGCTGGATTTGACGCTGGCCCTCCAAGAGTTGTGTGAGGGTTGCAGTGATTTGCTCAGATGTCAGGATTGCTGCAGTCGACGCCGGGGCCGAAGGAACATTCCGGTCGGACTGCTGCGCAGCCTTCTTACCCTTCTTTGGTGGCATATTGATCAGTCAAGAATTTGTTGATGAGAAGAATTGTCGTTTCCCATAGACGGCGCCAAGATGATGATGCCAAAAATTGGTAAGAGTAAAGTAGAGCAATTTAAGGAGAGAGAGAGAGTAAAAGACTATTTTTTTGTATGTGGTTCGGACTTGTTAATGAAGGTACCTACGTCCACGGGTGTGTCTGAGCACGTTCACTAGCAGATCACCGGCGGGCCTGGTGAGCCAACAAAGAGGGGCGGCACTACTAGTAATACCGGCCGGGTGTATGTGTATAATGGTGAGTTTTGTAGAGGTACTGTGTAGACTAGAGAATTATCGGCCTCTTCAATGGGGGGTGAGAGGTCTCTTTTATAGATGTAAGAGACCTACTCTTACATAGATTAGGAAATATAATTCCATTAGGATGTGATTGACACCAATCAAGTAAGTTTCCTAATTGTAGTAGGATTGATTGACATTAATTGTGGGGGTTTCCTAATTGGATTAGGAAATAGTTTGCACTTTCCATTAGTCTTCTAGCTTGAGTAGGAAACTGCCTATAATGATCGGGATCATGCCTGTGGGCCCGGATGAGCTGTTCTCGCGGCGGGATGTGCATGCGCGATTTTCCCGACCTGCTGGCCGGGTCAAAAATGAACCGCTCGGGATGATAAGTAGACAAAATCGCTCGGGCTGATGCTTCTGAGGAGTTGTGCATGACTTGCCCGGGGCATGGACTGGCTGCTGATTTGAACCGCTCAGTCATAAGATAGGGCCAATTTTGGGTGTATCAGCTGCCCCCCATTTTCAAGGTTGGCCAGGTGCTATATCGGGGCATGTTTGGAAATCAGTTTTACATCACTTGCAACAGTCTGAGTGCTTGAGGAAGCTGCCTCGGGACTTCTGAGCCTGGTGAGTCCTTGGGAACTGCCTAAGAGTTGAGAGCCAGCCTAGCTCGAGACCTTTAGGTGCTCAAAAACTGATCGGGAGTTGAGACCCGGCCTAATTCGGAGTCTTTGAATGCTCGGAAAGTGACCAAGAGTTGAGACTCGGCCTACTTCGGAGTCTTTTTGCTTGAGTTAGCCTCCAGGATGGTTATCTTCTGCCCGTGAACCTTCGTCAAGGTTATGGGTAGAAGAGTTTTACCATGTTTGATAAGCCGACCTAAAGCGTATTGCTTTAGGGTAATTTTAGGTTAGCTCGCCAGGATGGTTGTCTTCCGCCCAGTTAGCCTTCGTCAAGACTGTTGGGAGAAGAGCTTGACCATATTGGTGGAGCCGACCTAAATCACGTTGATTTAGGGTCCTTTTGCTCCTCTATCGTCGGCCAACCTAAGAGATTTTAGTCACCTCTATCGTCGGTCTGGGCCTAAGTGGAGTTAATGCCTCTGAGTATTGTATGTGCTCGGGTTGTCCAAGATTTTGACTTGGTTATCCGCGAGGTCTGTAGATACCCGGTGTGATTACCTGTTTAGTTCACTGCGTCGTCTTGCCCCCCAAGTTTTCACTAAGACTGCGTCGTCTTACAGAGGCTATGACTGTATGTAACTGACCTGGAACAAGGTGGTTGCAGGGTCTTTTGAAGCTTGCCATCATCAGCCACCTAGGAGGTTTGCCTCCATCGTCGGTTGAACCTAAGCGAAGCCGGTGCCTCGGGCGTGAACCCGAGGTCTTTGGTGCCCGGGGTCGGAGCCTGAGGTCGTTTTAGTGCCTAAGTTCAGAGCTCGAGGTCTTTTTAGTGCCTCGGGGTTGGGCCCGAGGTCTTTTTGTATGCTTCGGGGTTAGGCCTGAGGTCTTTGGATGAGCTCTCTGACAATCGGTGGAGCCTCACGAAGTGATCAGGCAAGTACCATTGTAGTCGGGCTCATCTAGAATGATGGAGACAGGGGGTCGGATCAGGATCATCGGGCTCCTAATTTTTATGTGCTGGAGGCAAAGCCGGAACTGCTTGATCCTGACAGATGTGAACTGGAGGTCGGGTCGGGACTGTCGAACCATGCCTGTTGTGAGCTGGAGATCCGGTCGGGGCTGCCTGACCCGGACTGCTGTGAACCGGTGGTCGGGTCGGGATTGCCGAACTCAGATCTCTGTGAACTTGAAGAACTGTAAGAACTCCCGGGCTGATCTTGCTTTCGCTTACTTCTGGAAGACTCGTTGCTTTCTTGCCCGGTGTATTTGGTCTTTAGAAACTCTTCAGTGTCAATATATTTTCCAAACCTCTCAGAGTGCTCAACCAAAGTTTTCGGTCGATTTCTGTGGAACAACGCGGCGCACTTGGTGTGTTGAACTCCCGAGAAGAAGGCTATGATGGCGATTGTCTCGTTCAAATTGCGGATTTGAAGCTTTTGTTGGTTGAACCGGTCGGTGAACTCCTTGAGGGACTCATTACTCTGTTGTCTGACTTTGAGTAGCTGCATGTCTAGCTTTGGCCGCTCATGCATAACGGCGAACTGGTTGATGAACTGCTTGCTGAGTTGTTTGAAACTGCAGACCGATCGGGGCTCCAAGGAGTAGAACCACTGTATGGCCGGGCCTTTCAAAGTGCTGGGGAAGGCTAGGCAGTGTAGCTCATCGGAGTTGGTGGCTAGGGCCATCTGAGCCTTATAGGTCCAGACGTGGTCGACCAGGCTTTCTGAGCCGTTGTATGAATCTAGCCCAGGCTGCTTAAATTCGCGCGGGATAGAGAACCTCGTGATCTGGCTGGAGAATGGTGACTCTGTCTCGGTATTGGCTTGATTCGGAACACGGTTATGACCAAGCTTTTTTGCTACTCCGTCGATCTGCTTCTGTAAGTACTTGATTCGGGCTTCCACTCCTTCCCGACCGGTATATGAGGAGCTGGTCGGGTTGGTGGAAGAGGCTTCTTCATGGCAGGGTGCTGTCCTCTGGGATCGGGCTCGGCTATGACTCCGGGTAACCGTTCGCCTAGGGACAACTTAGCTCTTGACCGAGTGACCCTGGACTGATTCCCGGGCCATATGCCCCTGCCTTTCCTCTCGGGCAGCACGCCCACTGTTGATGTCTCTGGCATCCTCAACATGGGACGGGTTGGCTCGGGTCCGTTGTCTGGTTAAGATCGGTTCTCGACCGTACGCAATGTTCCCGGGTCGTTTCCCGGCCACTGGAGGATTGCTTTGCGGGGCTAGCAGTGCTTCGATCTGTTGCTGGATTTGACGCTGGCCCTCCAAGAGTTGTGTGAGGGTTGCGGTGATTTACTCAGATGTCAGGATTGCGGCAGTCGACGCCGGGGCCGAAGAAACATCCCGGTCGGACTGCTGCGCAGCCTTCTTACCCTTCTTTGGTGGCATATTGATCAGTCAAGAATTTGTTGGTGAGAAGAATTGTCGTTTCCCACAGACGGCGCCAAGCTGATGATGCCAAAAATTGGTAAGAGTAAAGTAGAGCAATTTAAGGAGAGAGAGAGAGAGAGTAAAAGACTATTTTTTTGTATGTGGTTCGGCCCTGTTAATGAAGGTACCTACGTCCACGGGTGTGTCTGAGCACGTTCACTAGCAGATCACCGGCGGGCCTGGTGAGTCAACAAAGAGGGGCGGCACTACTAGTAATACCGGCCGGGTGTATGCGTATAATGATGAGTTTTGTAGAGGTGCTGTGTACATGGATAAGGAAATATAATTCCATTAGGATGTGATTGACACCAATCAAGTAAGTTTTCTAAATGTATTTGGATTGATTGACATTAATTGTGGGGGTTTCCTAATTGGATTAGGAAATAGTTTGCATTTTCCATTAGTCTTCTAGCTTGAGTAGAAAACTGCCAGTAATGATCCGGATCATGCCTGTCGGCCCGGATGAGCTGTTCCCGCGGCGGGATGTGCATGCGCGGTTTTCCCGACCTGCTGGTCGGGTCGTAAATGAACTGCTCGGGATGATAAGTAGACAACACCGCTTGGGCTGATGCTTCTGAGGAGTTGTGCATGACTTGCCCGGGGCATGAATTAGCTGCTGATTTGAACCGCTCGGTCATAAGATAGAGCCAATTTTTGGTGTATCAAGTAGTGTTCTTGACACAATAAGGAAGATCTCCATAAATAATCATGCACTGAAAACATTCCTAACCCATCTTTTCAATTTTCAAAAGATCTAGTTACTGTTCTGTCCACTATTTACAGCAAGCACATTTTAACTTTCATTCTTTGATTTGATGCTTATATGCATTCCAAATTAGTTCATATCTTAGGAAGTAATTCATACTACATATGTACATATCCCATATTGATATCATTCATTCATTCATACACCTCTTAGACTTCTTAGTCATTCTAGGAATCCATGTACACAAGGCACAGTACAACCTTAGCACAATCTAGACACATGCATTGCATCCATGCAAAGATTTGGGTTTTTTGTGACTCTTAATCTAAGAAGATTATAAGGAATGTTCATGATCACACGTTCGTGCTTCCCCCGATCTAATCATCCTTTCTCATCCATCCGGGGATTGAGAGGTCTTCTTTTCCCAAAGAATAACATGCATCACACTAGCTTGCTAAGCATATTTTGATTTCTTTGTTTATTTGTTTCAAGAACAATTCATGTCCCCTTTAGATTAAGGAAACTTGATTACTTGATACATGATTAGACAATTTTTCCTAGGTTTATTTGTGTGATCTTTCACTTTACATTACATGATATTTGACTTAGATCTTATGAATGATATTTTATCTTTAGATCTTCCATTTTCAAGTTTCTTATGTGATGTAATATACTATCATAGTATTAATTGCCGAACCATACATAGTATAAGATGATTATTTGGATGCTAATTGAGGCCCGTCGAAAGACGAGGCGAGTTGAGGGTGTTTTAGTCGAGACAAAGGCTCCTTCCTCTCTCGTACCAAAACCCTGAGCCAAGTTCTTTGGTTATGAAGGGCCGGTGCCCTTTATCCATTTGGGTGAGTCAAAATTAGGTTTCTTGGTTCCTTAAAGACCAAGTGGCAACTCTGTATCGGTTTTCAATAAACCCTTTCATTTTCTGCCTTTAATCCAAATCAAATTTCGAAATAAAAACATAACAAAAGTGGTGGAACGCCGTTGTCCACAATCTGGCGACTCTGCTGGGGATTTTTATTTTAAAACAAAATAATACAGAGATTTGACTCATAAGAAGCATCCTTAAAATCATCTTTTTACTGTGTTTGGTTCACCGCATTGCACTTCTGCAATCCCCCTTCGACTGTGTCTGAAACGCGGCGCTGACATTGTTCAGGTCTTGCTGTGCTAAGGCACAAGTCACAGTTGATACTGTACCTTCCAAGGTATATCAAAAAGAGTAAACACTTCCGTACTGTCTCTCTGAAGTTATATTGGAACTCTCGCAACGGACCCTCTTTGACTAAACCCACCCTTTGCATACTGATTCCTGTAGAACCTTTCATAGGGCTGTTGATTTTCTTTTCAGATAGGGCAATATGGTATAACTGCTGTATGCCCTGACGGGATCATCTGAGTGGTGTAGACGCTTATGTGGCATGGGGTAGGTACCTGGAGAAGTGATTCATTTCCCACTGGTGGAAAATAAGGATTGAACACTGCTGGTGGATCGCCGCGAAACGCAACACCAAGACTAGGAGCCACCGGAGTACCGTTAGGAGAGCTGTAATGGGTGAAAAACTCGGTATAGATCTCTGAAGCATGGGTCTTTGCTAGGGTCCTAACCTCTCTGCATCAATTTTGGGGAGGAGGAGTATCCAGAAAAGCCTTCTTGCCTTTGGATGGGACCGTCAGAGCTGTTTAAGGAGCCATTTCTGTAGCAGGATGGAGGCTTTCTTCGCCGAAAAAAATGGAGGTTGTAGAGAGGCTCTGGTTCATTTTTGGTTTGTAGAGAGAAAGCAGGAGACGCAAATGGAGAAGGTAAAGAGATTTTCAAAAATCTTTACTTATACGCATACCATTTAAGGAGGAATGATTAGTGGGATTCTCAATGATCTGACATTCTTTGCATGTATGAAATGTGGCAAGGGTTTAGAGTTTAAAATTCAAAATGTGACATCAACCAAGAGCGGGACGTTTGTGTGGACACCGGGCTTCCGCCTCTTTGTTTGTTCGGGTTTTGTTTTGAAACTGTTTAAAATTAATCAAAGGAAGAAAATGGTCTGTCGAAAACAGGTACAGAGTCGCCACTTGGTCTTTGAGGAACCAAGAAACCTAATTTGACTCACCTAAGCGGATAAGGGCACCGGCCCTTCATAACCAAAGAACTTGGTTCGGGGTTTTGGTACGAGAGAGGAAGGAGCCTTTGTCACGACTAAAACACCCTCAACTCGCCCCGTCTTTCGACGGGCCTCAATTAGCATCCAAATAATCATCTTATACTATGTATGGTTCAACAATTAATACTATGATAGTATATTACATCACATAAAGAAATTTAAAATGGAAGATCTAAAGATAAGATATCATTCATAAGATCTAAGCCAAATATCATGCAATGTAAAGTGAAAGATCACACAAATAAACCTAGGAAAAATCGTCTAATCAAGTAATTAAGTTTCCTTAATCTAAAGGGGACATGAATCGTTCTTAAAATAAATAAACAAAGAAATCAAAATATGCTTAACAAGCTAGTATGATGCATGTTATTCTTTGAGAAAAGAAGACCTCTCGATCCCCGGGACGGATGAGAAAGGATGATTAGATCAAAGGGGAAGCATGAAAGTGTGATCGAGTTCATTCCTTATAATCTTCTTAGATTAAGAGTTACAAAAACCCCAAATCTTGCATGAATGCAATGTATGTTTCTAAAATGTGCAAAGGTTGTAGTGTGTTTTGGGTACATGGATTCCTAGAGTGACTTAGAAGTCTCAAATGTGTATGAATGAATGAATGAAATTAACATGGGATATGGACAAATGTAGTATGAATTACTTCCTAAGATATGAACTAATTTGGAATGCATATGAGCATCAAATCAAAGAATGAAAGTTGAAATGTGCTTGCTGTGAATAGTGGACAGAACAGTAGCATGATCTTTTGGAATTCGAAAAGAGGGGTTAGGAATGTTTTCAATGCATGCTTTTTTATGGAGATCTTCCTTATTGTGTCTACAACACAACGCAAAAGGCCAATCTTGGATAGCTATCACAGATTGAGAGAAATCATATAAACAATGAAGGTCTCTCAGAAACAGAGTCCGTACTGTCGACTGAAATGTTGAAAAATCTTAGAAAATGAAACCTAATGATCTAGAGGCCCATTTTATACGGAAGGTTCTCTAAGGCATTGAAGTTTAAGGAAAAAATAAGTTAGGACCACCCCTTTTGGAAACGTTTTCTGTAAAAACAAGTTGGAAGTGGCCCTAGCTGCTGTGACAGCAAAGACAGAATGTCTGGAAGGAATGTTTGGGTCCAAATGGACCATTTCTAAGTACTTCCAAGTCAAACCAAAAATCATGGGTGTTCTCCAATGAGTTAGGAAGACTTTCCAAGTGTCCTTGCATCCATATGTTGAGTATTGAGTTCTAGGGAAATCTTTGAACTCAGCTCACTCACTGTTTTGACTCACTATTTTGAAGATTTTGGAGAAAACAAGGTTTTGTTTCTTGAAACCAAAAGAAGAGGGATTGAGAGGGGTTTTGAAGTAGATGTTTTGAAAGCATTTTTTCAATACTCAATAAGGATTATAGCCACTTAAAAGGCCAACATCAAACTCATCATCAAAAACCTCCAAGATTGTTGGAGAGATTTATTTTATTTTTAGCATAACTTCAAGAATACCTTGGAGGTATTGAAGTTATGACCATCATCTATCAAACATGTTTTTGAGGTCAAAAGCTACTATCCATAAGGATTCACTCACCCCAAACTTCATGTCATCATCTAGATGATGATGAACTAGTATGTAAATAAAGAAAAATCAAAAAGAAATGAGGTAAGAAGAGATAAACAATGAATAAACAAGCAAGTAGATAATGATCAATAGATGATATTCATGATGTATTGAACTTGTAGAATGGTGTTTCACTCATATATGATGACATTGGATATGGAAGAAGCTTCCTCTCTCTTAAATTCTCACTAAAATGGTGGTTGGGTGTATTGAATGTTGAAGTAAATAGGAGTAATGAAGTAAAAACAAAGTTTAGAACTCACTTTTGTTTTGAAAATCCAAGAAGAAAGCTTCTTTTTCTTTATTCTAACCTTATCTCTATGTCACGACCCATCCCACTACGCGTGGAAATAGGACACGTGGCACGCCACCAAGGCTCAACCAATCACCAATATAATTATACGCAGCGGAAAGAACTTACAAAACAACCCTGCTATTGAAAACTTTAGGAAACATTACCCTTTTAGTTGAAATATCCAATAAAATCGGAGTTAAAAAGAATTTTGTTCAATTGAAAGTGTTCACAAGAATCTATTTGAAAATACAGAGGTCCAGTCGACTGCCCAGTCGACTGATCCGTCGACTGTGTTAAGCAGAACCATAAATACAACATATTGCAAAGGGGTCCAGTCGACTGATCTGGGGACCCAGTCGACTGCTTTTCAATTAATAGAAGCAGTAGCCAAAAATCAACAGTGTTCAGTCGACTGCTCAAAGGGTTCAGTCGACTGTTTCTCTTACTATTCACTTTCAGTGTCTTAATCCCATGAGGTCCAGTCGACTGACTCTGGGTCCAGTCGACTGCTCCCCTGCTCGGCAGTCTGTACTGAAAATCTACAACTCATGCTTCTCAATATCAACAACAATCACAACCATTACTGATTTTAACAGGTTAAAACATAACTACAGACGTTCAATTACAAGATTATAATACTATGGAACTAATCCATGGTTCTATTACAACATATTACTAATCCTTACACAAGTTTAGGATCTAAAACATCTACAACAAAAACATATACAATGTGAATCCCCCCGCGTTCATCGGTCTCACTCATCACGCTTCTTCTTGTCTTTCTTCTTACTTGCAATGGAGTACATCTCCACTGCTCAGCTATATGTTGAGCGTACAATTCTAAATGTATGCTTATATGACAATTCATGGTTTAAGCATCTAAAACACATAGAAATAGTCTCTGGGGTGAGTGGTACGCATTCATCCGGTGGATGCCGTAGGAGGCCCACCTCTCCCACGCATCTCGTACACTGGTTGGGCCTTCCTCCATACCAGGTACCGTGTACTGGTTGGGCCCACCTCCAATCCAGACACAATCACAATTCCAATTCTATTACAATCACAATCAAAATCACAATCCTCAAGGTTCGAGGAGCTTGCCCCGGATGAATTTGCACCAAACTCCCCTTTGACCCAAGTAGACACATAACATGCTCACATAAACAGTTATACGTGCTTTTATCATAATTTCACGTGCATAATTAACGGGCCTAACTAATACATGAATTTCGCCCGGATCCAAGAATATCAAAAGTGATGTCCAAAACATGAAAATTCATATATTTCATAGATCTAGAATTCATACCTCGTGCGAATCTCTTCAAACTTTGAAGGATCGTCTAGGGGACTAAATAATCGTCGGATTTCAAATTATACGCGATTCCTACGAGTTTTATCTGATTTTTCCCAAAAGTCTAGAATTAATATTTTTACAAAAATTGGCCAAACACGGCCTAAGTAGTATCAAAACGTAAGTCTTACCTCCACGAGTTCGAATATGAAATCTGGAGAAAATCTGACGGACGGAAAGTCGTCAAACGGCGTCGCAAAGCCCGAAGAAACAAATCTCCTTTCTCTCTCCTCTATCTCTAGATATTTTGAGTTTGGATGAGAATGAAATCTCATTCTCATCTATATATATAGACAAAAGTTCTGGAAATTACGTTTACCTCCCCGCAAGTTCTCAAACTTCTAATTAACCCATGAAACTCCGCACACGTCCATTTTATGCCTTTACGAGTTAAAACTATAAATTTCAAAAGTTTTCGACTAAGTTTCGTTTGGGTCCAAAATAACGTCCGAAAACTATATTCTGTGAAATCTCTACACAACCTACCTTTTTAATCGCGTAACACTCACGTTCTCACCACAGTTCTCAAAATGATATAACAATATCAAAGATTACAACAATTTACCAAACACATGTATAATTACTATTCACAAAATACCAGATAAAGTCAAATAACATTTAAATCATATAAATGCCATTTACTCATACTCATGAAATGTGAACTGCCATGTTCCTATGTCCTCATTGACACCTTACCGTTGACTCACAGTCAACCTCATCACCGTTATCAATTAACATTGATAAACTCTCAATTTACAATTATGCATGATAAAACTATAAATTTTTGGAACGGGTGTGACAACTCTCCCCTCCAAAAAGGAAGTTTGTCCCCAAACTTTACCTCAAGCGTCGAACAAGTACGGATACTCATTCCGCATGTCTTCCTCACTCTCCCATGTAGCCTCTTCCACCGTATGACTGCGCCACAATACTTTTACCATCGGAATCGTCTTAGTTCTTAAGATTTGTTTTTTTCGATCTAGAATCTCGACCGGTTGTTCCACATAAGTCAAGTCCCCCTGAATTTGAAGCGGTTTAGGTACAATGATCTTACTCGCATCCGTCATACACCTTCTCAACATCGATACGTGAAATACATTGTGCACATGTTCCAACTCTGACGACAATGCCAATCAATAAGCCACCGACCCTATTCTCTCTAGAATCTCAAAAGGCCCTATGAATCTGGGATTGAGCTTTCCCCTCTTTCCAAATCGTACAATGCCTTTCGAAGGCGATACTCGCAAATATACAAAATCTCTAACTTCAAAATTCATCGGTCGTCGTTTCGAGTCCGCATAGCTCTTATATCGGCTCTGAGCTACCTTGAGTCGCTCTTGAATCAACTTCACTTTCTCAGTAGTCACCTGTATTAATTCAGGTCCTAACAACTTCCTTTCTCCAACCTCGGTCCAACAAACCGGTGATCGACACTTACGCCCATACAAAGCTTCGTACGGTGCCATGCCGATACTTGACTGAAACCCGTTGTTATAAGCAAATTCAATTAACGGCAAGTGGTGCTCCCAATCATTCCCAAAGTCTAATACACACAATCTCAACATATCTTCCAAGGTCTGAATCATACGTTCTGACTGTCCGTCGGTCTGAGGATGAATCGCAGTACTGAAACTCAATTTCGTACCCATAGCTTTTTGCAAACTTCCCCAAAACCTTGACGTAAAACTACTATCACGATCTGATACAATCACAGCTGGAACCCCATGCAATCTTACAATCTCTTTCACATATAATTCTGCTAACTTGGATGGTTTAGTCGTCTTGATCGGTAGAACATGAGCTAACTTGGTTAATCGGTCGACTACAACCCAAATCTTATCATTCTTATTGAATGACCGTGGAAATCCTGAAACAAAGTCCATCGTAATCTCGTCCCACTTCCACTACGACACTGGCAACGGTTGTAGTAACCCCGCGGGTACTTGTCTCTCTGCTTTGACTTGTTGACATGCCTAACATTCAGAAACAAACTTAGCGACTTCACGCTTCAAACCCTTCCACCAGAAGTTTTCTCTCAAGTTTCTGTACATCTTATTACTTCCTGGGTGCACGGAATATCTTGTACTATGAGCTTCCTCCAAAAGTCGTTCTTTTAGGTCTTTCACATTCGGTACACATAATCGGTTCTCCAACTTCAAAATTCCTTGTTCTAATACCAAACCAGGTCGCTTTCCCAAAGATATCTCGTCCCTCATTTTGCATAAGTAAACATCGTAAAACTGTTTCCTCTTGATCTCATCAATAATATCTGGGTGTGCAATGATCGCCATCATTAAACCACCACTAGTCCCTGGAATCACCTCCAAGTCCAAACGTTCCATTTCCTTTACCAATTCCTTTTGTTGCGTTAGCTCGTTGGCTAAATTCCTTGGCGTCTTCCGGCTCAATGCATCGGCTACTACATTCGCCTTTCCCGGATGGTACTCAATCGAAAGATCGTAATCCTTCATCAATTCCAACCATCTTCGCTGTCTCATATTCAAATCTCGTTGGGTGAAAATATATTTCAAACTCTTGTGGTCCGTGAATATCTCACACTTTTTCCCGTACAAATAATGTCTCCAAATTTTCAAAGCATGAATTACTGCAGCTAATTCGAGATCGTGAGTCGGATAATTAATCTCATGTGTCTTCAACTGTCTAGAAGCATAAGCAATCACTTTACCACCTTGCATCAACACGCATCCCAACCCTTGATGCGACGCATCACTATAGATCACAAATCCCTCGGTTTCGGATGGTATTGTGAAAATAGGTGCCCTCGTCAACCTTGACTTCAACTCCTGAAAACTGTTTTTGCATTCCTGACTCCATTCAAAACTAACACCCTTTCTCATTAACTTTGTCATCGGCAATGAAATCTTTGAGAAATGTTCAATAAAACGGCGGTAGTATCCCGCTAATCCCAAGAAACTTCGAATTTCTGACACTGAAGTCGGTCTTTGCCAATTTGATACAGCTTCTACCTTGTGAGGATCAACTGATACTCCATTCTTGTCAATCACGTGACCAAGAAAAGTAATATTAGGTAACCAGAATTCACATTTCTTAAATTTCCCAAATAGCTGCTTTTACCGCAGTCTCTGAAGTATCGATCTCAAATGTTTCTCGTGTGTTATCTCACTTGGCGAATAAACAAGGATATCATCGATGAATACAATCACGAAGTCGTCCAAATAATCCTTGAATACTCGATTCATCAGATCCATGAACGCAGCTGGTGCATTGGTAACTCCAAATGGCATGACTAAGAACTCATAGTGTCCATAACGCGTTCTGAAAGCTGTTTTCTCAACGTCTTCGACCTTCACTTTCAACTGATGATAACCCAATCTCAGGTCTATCTTGGAGAATACTTGTGCCCCACGAAGTTGATCAAATAGGTCATCGATTCTCGGCAGTGGATACTTGTTCTTAATCGTCAACTTGTTCAGTTCCCGATAATCCACACACATTCTCATCGAACCATCTTTCTTCTTTACAAACAACACTGGAGCTCCCCACGGTGATACACTTGGTCGGATGAAACCCTTGTCAAGTAACTCTTGTAGTTGAACTTTCAGTTCCTTCAGTTCTACTGGTGCCATTCTATACGGTGCTTTTGATACGGGTCTTGAATCTGGCTTTACTTCAATGGTGAATTCAATTTCTCTCTCAATCAGGACGTCTGGTAAGTCGTCGGGAAATACATCTGGGTACTCTCGCACTACTGGAATATCCTCTACTATTAATTCAGTTGATGAGACATAAGTCACCGAACATAGAAATCCCTAACATCCCTTTTTTAATAACTTTCCCGCTCGGATAGCTGAAATCAAATACGGCGGCGGTGTAACCCCACTCCCTTGAAAACAAAAGTTCCCATGTACCGGTGATCGAAAGTTAACTTCTTTCCGTTCACAGTCTATTGTGGCTTGGTTAAGAGCTAGCCAATCCATTCCCAATATCACATCGAAATGATTCACCACAATCGGTATAAGGTCTACGGTCATTAACTTCTCGCCTAATTTGATCTCACAATTCTTATATACAGTAGACGTCATTATAGATTTACTAAGTGGTACAGTAATAGACAATTCATATCCTAACGATGCCGATTTGACATTCAAATGTTCAACAAAAGCATGCGATACAAATGAATGCGTAGATCCCGAGTCAACAAGTATGCGTGCTAAGTGCGAACATACAAGCACCATACCTGAGACCACTGTATCAGTAGCAGCCACGTCTCCAGGGTTCATCTAGAATGATCTTCCCTGACGTTGTTCCGTCCTTTGTCCTCCGTCACTAAACTGTTTAGACTTCGAACCACTAGAAGCCATAGAACTTGCCCCTTGTTGAGAACGCTTCTTTGGGTAATCCTTCGCTCGGTGTCCCAAGGTACCACAATCAAAGCACTTAAGTTGTGGGTAGGTCGCAGAACTCATACTGTTTCCCCCTGTAACTCTATTCTGAAAGTTGGTCAGAAAACATCGACCGGTGTGTGGTCAGTTGCAAAGTGAACACAACGGTATGTTACTTGGTACTCTCCTGGAATCATTAAATCCAGAACTAGAGCTTCGTGAAAACGACTTCTTAAAAGATCCCCCTTGGCTTCGATCACCACCCTCATGACTTCGCTTTCCTTGGTGATTTTGTCTCGATCTCTCTATTCCACTTTCAGCTACAAGCGTTGTCTGCTGTACTGCTGCAACAGTCGAATGCTCATAGGTCTCTACTCTCAACCGAATATTATCCCTTAAACCTTCTTCAAATTTTCTTGCCCTATCTTCCTCTTGTGGCACATAACCCTTACCAAACCTCAACAACGCGTTATACTTGGAAGTATATTCAGTCACAGTCATATCTCCCTGCTTCAAGTTATCAAATTCTCGCTTCTTCGCATTATATGCGGCTCGTGGAAAGAATCGGCGATTGAATTCTACCTTAAACCCTTCCCAAGTAATCGGTGCTCCTTGATCTAGGACATTCACCCACCAATTCTGGGCTTCACCCCTCAGTACGTCAGTTGCGTTTTCAATCTTTTCCCTATCCGACATCGGAATAGATCTAAAAATTCGCTCCATGTCCATGACCCAATGTTCTGCCAATGTTGTATCAGGCATCCCATGAAATTCCATTGGTTTCTTTCGTGCAAATTGATCGGATATTGATCTCATACCTCTAGTTTTGGGTGCATGCACTACGATTATTGGTTCCTCTTCGATATGGGGTGTAGGAGGTAGTCGCTCCGCTATATCCCGTATCATTTCCCCCATATTCCCCATCATTGCTGCCATTTCAGTCATACGTCGAGTGTGTGGCGACAGGTTTCGCTCTTCGTCACTCATGGTTACAATCCTGTAGTTCTCAATGCATACACACTATGCATGTAGGACAATTAACATCATCATGTATGTATAACAACATACCATAAACATCAAACATCTCTAATATGTATGAATGCAATTGAAAACATGTGACAATTCCCTCAACACTCCAATCGTCGTCGAGTGTTCCCAAAGTTTTGTTACCTATAGCTCTGATACCAATAAATGTCACGACCCATCCCACTACGCGCGGAAATAGGACACGTGGCACGCCACCATGGCTCAACCAATCACCAATATAATTATACGCAGCGGAAAGAACTTACAAAACAACCCTGGTATTGTAAACTTTAGGAAACATTACCCTTTTAGTTGAAATATCCAAAAAAATCGGAGTTAAAAAGAATTTTGTTCAATTGAAAGTGTTCACAAGAATCTATTTGAAAATACAGAGGTCCAGTCGACTGCCCAGTCGACTGTAATAGGGTCCAGTCGACTGATCCGTCGACTGTGTTAAGCAGAACCATAAATACAACATATTGCAAAGGGGTCCGGTCGACTGATCTGGGGACCCAGTTGACTGCTTTTTAATTAATAGAAGCAGTAGCCAAAAATCAACAGTGTTCAGTCGACTGCTCAAAGGGTTCAGTCGACTGTTTCTCTTACTATTCACTTTTAGTGTCTCAATCCCATGAGGTCCAGTCGACTGACTCTGGGTCCAGTCGACTGCTCCCCTGCTCGGCAGTCTGTACTGAAAATCTACAACTCATGCTTCTCAATATCAACAACAATCACAACCATTACTGATTTTAACAGGTTAAAACATAACTACAGACGTTCAATTACAAGATTATAATACTATGGAACTAATCTATGGTTCTATTACAACATATTACCAATCCTTACACAAGTTTAGGATCTAAAACATCTACAACAAAAACATATACAATGTGAATCCCCCGGCGTTCATCGGCCTCACTCATCACGCTTCTTCTTGTCCTTCTTCTTACCTGCAATGGAGTACATCTCCACTGCTCAGCTATATGCTGAGCGTACAATTCTAAATGTATGCTTATATGACAATTCATGGTTTAAGCATCTAAAACACATAGAAATAGTCTCTGGGGTGAGTGGTACGCATTCATCCGGTCGATGCCATAGGAGGCCCACCTCTCCCACGCATCTCGTACACTGGTTGGGCCTTCCTCCATACTAGGTACCGTGTACTGGTTGGGCCCACCTCCAATCCAGACACAATCACAATTCCAATTCCATTACAATCACAATTAAAATCACAATCCTCAAGGTTCGAGGAGCTTGCCCCGGATGAATTTGCACCACACTCCCCTTTGACCCAAGTAGACACATAACATACTTACATAAACAGTTATACGTGCTTTTATCATAATTTCACGTGCATAATTAACGGGCCTAACTAATACATGAATTTCGCCCGGATCCAAGAATATCAAAAGTGATGTCCAAAACATGAAAATTCATATATTTCATAGATCTAGAATTCATACCTCGTGCGAATCTCTTCAAACTGTGAAGGATCGTCTAGGGGACTAAATAATCATCGGATTTCAAATTATACGCGATTTCTACGAGTTTTACCTGATTTTTCCCAAAAGTCTAGAATTAATATTTTTACAAAAATTGGCCAAACACGGCCTAAGTAGTATCAAAACGTAGGTCTTACCTCCACGAGTTCGAATATGAAATCTGGAGAAAATCTGACGGACGGAAAGTCGTCAAACGGCGTCGCAAAGCCCGAAGAAACAAATCTCCTTTCTCTCTCCTCTATCTCTAGATATTTTGAGTTTGGATGAGAATGAAATCTCATTCTCATCTATATATATAGACAAAAGTTCTGGAAATTACGCTTACCTCCCCGCAAGTTCTCAAACTTCTAATTAACCCATGAAACTCCGCACACGTCCATTTTATGCCTTTACGAGTTTAAACTATAAATTTCAAAAGTTTCCGACTAAGTTTCGTTTGGGTCCAAAATAACGTCCGAAAACTATATTCTGTGAAATCTCTACACAACCTACCTTTTTAATCGCGTAACACTCACGTTCTCACCACAGTTCTCAAAATGATATAACAATATCAAAGATTACAACAATTTACCAAACACAGGTAAAATTACTATTCACAAAATACCAGATAAAGTCAAATAACATTTAAATCATATAAATGCCATTTACTCATGCTCATGAAATGTGAACTGCCATGTTCCTGTGTCCTCATTGACACCTTACCGTTGACTCACAGTCAACCTCATCACCGTTATCAATTAACATTGATAAACTCTCAATTTACAATTATGCATGATAAAACTATAAATTTTTGGAACGGGTGTGACACTTTGCAACTTTCTCTCCCAAACTTTTTCAAAGCTTACATTTGACTCCCCCAAAATGAAGAGCAATGGGGTGTTTATATAGGCCAACTTCGGGTGGTTTTGGGGTTTTAGAAGTATTCCCATTGGTCCCAAACATCTGAAATCATGAAACTACGTCGTTTTGGTTTTTAATTAATCAAAATGGGACCCCAAAAGTAATTACAAAAACTCACTGTTCTGGGGGAGAGTGTCGCGGCGGCCCTGGGCCAATGCCGCGGCGGCAATGGGCCAGTGCCGCGGCGGCAATGGGCCAGTGCCGCGGCGGCAATGGGCCAGTGCCGCGGTGGCACTGCTCCTCCTTCGTCCAGATAATGCTGTTTAGGCCCCCTGAAGTTCTGGTATTCGCGAAAAGGCCCTATTTCGTCCGAAAATCACAGAAAATGCGTACGAACTCCAAATTGAGGTTGTGATATATCGTTGGAAAGGTAATGGAGTCTTATATACATAAAAAAATAGTTCGGGGATAGGTCACTTTGAAAAGTTCTGCGGTATTCGCGATAAAAGCCGATTTGATCGCCTTTTTTGCCTTTGGAAATTCATAATAAATTCGTTTTAAATCCAGAAATTATGTGCGATATACCGTTGGAAAGCTATTGACCTCTAGTATCCATGAAAAATGTTTGAAAATTTTTTTGGTGCCCCGGTTCCAAAGTCAAATTCTGGTCAAACTGGTCAAACCTGGGATTCCCGGGAAGTTCTGGAAACCTCCGAGAGTTCCCGGGAGCTGATGTTTTCGCTCGATTTTCTTTTGGAACTCGTTTTAACACTTTTCTCATGATTTAAAATGATTCTGGTGAATTCGGACGATTTCGGTCAAACTTGGTCAAACCTGGTCAAACCTGGTCAAGCCTTGGTCAAACCGGTCAATGGGGACTTTCCGGGAACTTCCGGGACTTCCGGGGGTCTCTAGGAGCTGACAATTTCATCCGTTTTTTCTTAAAAACTCATCTTATCACTTTTCTTATGACGTAGCATGTTTTCAGAACTTTGGGACCGAATTTGGGGAGTTTTCGGGGTTTCAGGGGTATTTTGGTCATTTTGAGCATTCTGAGAGATGGAACTAACTTCCAGGAATCCTTTTAAGTCTTTTTCGATCATTGTGAAACACCAAGGTATGGGTCTCCTAAATCTGATAGCCGACAAAATGGGGTGTCTACAGTTTGCCCCTCTTTGGCATGAACTTGCGAGGCAACGCATGTCGCAAGCGAGTGCCAAAGCTTTGAAGAGACAGGACTTTTTGGAGGCTATAGATTTAGGATAAAAGCGTTGCAAAAGATGCAAGGATGATGAGGTTAGTGCTGGTCGTGCTCTGCGTGAGCTGCCTACGTATCCCAAGCGGAATCAGACCAGGACGTAGTTCAGGGCACAAAGGAACAAATCACACATGCACAACAAGACATGCGGATGCTATGCTGTGAGGATGATATGTAACGCATGGATGTGATATGATTTGTGTCACGAGTCCTATCATGCCTATTGTTATGATCCTAGTATGAGCAGATGTTGTGGGGTGTGCCACTCCGAGTGGACCGGTGTTGTGCTGGTGACTGTGATGTGGTGGATGACTATGATAAGGACACCAAGGCTTTAGGAGGCTCTGGGTCTAGGGACAAAACTTCTGAAACTCGGGAAGTATGCTTCGCAAACGAGTGAGATAGATCAGATGCGCTTCGTTTAGCAGATGACAGCCCAAGGTGACCGAGGGATTTTGTGATGAAAATGGACAGACGAGAAAGCTTGTGATAATCGGGAGATCAGGATGCGGGACATGTTCTGATTGTTCCTGATGGCTGATTTTCGGGAGTCGGTTCCTCTTTTGTTACTTTCCGGTGATGGTAGTGGGAGCTGATATTTTTGGTTTCTGTCCTTGGGGGATGACGCAGGGTTCTCGGAGAATCTCTTTTCTTGATCGGGAACCAGAATCCATCTCTGAACCTCTCACGGTTGATCAAATCTTTCGGCGCTCAATCCAAGAGAGCCAGTCAGGGCCTCCGGGAGCTGGTATCTGTCTACTTCGGTCCTCGGGGGATGATGTAGGTGTTCTCGGAGAATCTCTTTTCTTGATCGGGAACCAGGACCCATCTCTGAATCTCTCACGATTGATCAAAATATGTCGGCGCTCAATCCAAGAGAGCCTGTCAAGGCTTCCGGGAGCTGGTATCTGTCAGTTTTTGTCCTCGGAGGATGATATGGGGTTCTCGGAGAATCTCTTTTCTTGATCGGGAACCAGGATCCATCTCTAAACCTCTCACGGTTGATCAAAATATGTCGGTGCTCAATCCAAGAAAGCCTGTCGGGCTTCCGGGAGCTGGTATCTGTCTACTTCGGTCCTCGGGGGATGATGTAGGTGTTCTCGGAGAATCTCTTTTCTTTTTCTTTGGTGTATCAGCCAAAATCCAGGATTCGTTATCAGAACTCTCGTATTTGATCGAAATTTGCGATGGTCGTCCTGAAACAGCCGATTCGGGTCTTCGGGAGTCAATTTTTTTCAGTTTCTGTCTGCTGGAGGTAGTCCTGACAACTTTTAGCCTGTTTGGGGTAATACCTCATAAATCTTGACTGGAATGTGCCGCCGGGGCTGATCGGGGCCAAAAATGGGCTGAAAAAGGCCAAAACGGAGCAAAATGGAGTGAAGCAAGGACCGCGGGGAGCAGTGCCGCGGCGGCACTGGGTGGCCGGACTTCATCTTTGTATATCTCGGGTTTTTGAGCTTTTGAAGCTCATTCTTGGCCATTTTGGGGTGTTTTTGGAGCCAAAATTCATCAAGACGCAGCTTGTGCGCGCTCAGGTGAGTAATCTTTCCCCGTAGTTGGATTCTTGATTGGTGTTTTGGTTAGCCCAAATTTTCAAGAAGAAAGTTTATCGGTGACTTCCATTTTCTTTGTAGATCCATGGCTTCGAGCACGAGGAGACCGTCTAAGAAGGCTAAGGAACGGATGAAGGCCGAGATGCAAACCCCGGACTTGATTTTACAGGACCCCCAACATCATCTTTCGGCCGCGGCTCTAGCGAGCTTGGTATGTGAAACTTTGAATAGTTTAGGACTACTTTCATATATTGTGCTAGTTTTGTGAGCCGTAGTGTGCACCTAGAGATCGTTAGAAGTCCGATTTGTGCTTAAATGTTGATTTCGTGAATTTGGCTCTCGGGTCGTGAATAGTGATTTTGTGCATCTTTTTGTTGTTTTTGTTGTGTGCAGGTGCCGGATGTGACGTTGAAGGGCAATGGTAGCCTCGCCCACTCTTTCTTGTGGTATACTCAACTCTCACCTACCGTCAAGAGGATGGTAAACGATGCCGGGTTCGGAGGCTTTGTCCGTCTGGTTTCGAAGAGCAGCAATGATTTGGCCCATTTCTATGCTCTGGCTGAGAGGTGGTGGGACACCACCAATACTTTCCACCTGCCGTTTGGTGAGATACCCATGACGCCCTTCGACTTCTCCATGATTACGGGCTTGAGGGTTGGCGGGAAGCGCCTGGTTCTGGACTACTTCTATGAGATTGACCCGGAGGCTATAGAGATGCTGATTGGGGCTGTTCCCCCTAACCTGGAGAGGCATTGGTTTCCTTGCGGCTGGCTTTACCGGGCCTATGGCAGAGGGAATCATAATCTGAACAATTCCCATCTCTTGAGAGTGTATCTTCCGTATGTCCTAGGTTGCTCAATCTTTGCGACGCGGAATGACCGGGTGAGCTTGAGGCTCCTTTCTTGCCTGGCGACCATTGATGAGATCCCCTCCTACAACTGGAGCGGTGCCGCCTTGGCCCATCTTTACAAGCATATGGGCGAGGTCTCTCTGGGTGATGTCAAATCGACTGGGGGATTTTGGCGAGCTTGGGAGGTATGTATTGCATCTTCTTTCATTTGTTGGCCTTTTGATTTCTGTACTCTTTCTAATTTTTTCCTTTACCTGTGCAGCTTTGGAGCTTCGAGTATCTGACGATGTTAGCTCCTTCTCCTGCGGATGAATCCGGCGAAGACGAGGATGGCATGGCTCCTGTGCCTCTGTTCCCACGAGTCTTGAGATGGCGGAGGGATGTTGTCGGGGTGAAGAGTGGGGCCCATCGGATTGTTCTACTCAGGAACTTCCTAACCGAATTGACGGCTGCTAGTGTTGATTGGACGCCTTGGGAACGCGTCGCCTATGCTGCCCCAGAGGAGATTCAAGTAGTCAAACCCCTCTCCTCTTGCAGACTACTGATGGAGAGTACTGAGTGTAGGCAGTGGTTCCTTGGCGAGCGGGTGTCCCGGCAGGTAGTTGGCGGTTCCAGGTATCGCATCCCTCATAATCCGCCTGCGATGGATGCTAGTGACCTCTCTGGTGATGCTTTGCTGGCGGCCTTAGCTGGCACTGACGTTTGGGATCATTTTCTCTCTGAGACTAGCTATGAGGCTTACCGCGGCCGCTTCTTGATGCCTAACTTCCCACTCCTGGAGGTGAGTTTCCTTTTACAATTTTGTCTTTATTCATTGCCTATGTTTTTGATTCATCTTTTCCTAACTTGTTCTGTGCTTACAGCTTCGCGAGATGTACAGGAGACAAGCTCTTCCGGCTTCCGATCCTATTCCTCCTTGGGATTGGACCGTCAACGTTCTAGGCGCTGATGGCACTCCCCAAGTGATGGAGGTGCCGAGAGTCACATGTGGGTACCCTACTCAGCCAGCGGGCGTCCTCAACGTTCCTTGGAGTTACGCTGAGGAGGGTCACGCCTTGGCGGCTAGCTTACTGTCCTTGGTCCTCACACGAGACCATCGGGTATGTCTCTAATCTTGCACTTTCTTAAGATTATGAGGTTCTAATCTTTGATTTTACCCTTGACAGATGGACGGTATGTGGCAATTTGCCGCCAACCAGATGGCGTCCTTGGTAAGTCTCTGACTCGACTCTGTTTTTGTACTTTTTGCGGTTTCCCTACTGATTGCCTCCATTTTATTTATGTGTGTAGTACCATGGAGGTGGAGCTGGCTCATCGAGGACTGGTCCAAGGTACAGAGGTGGTAGGAGGAGACCGTCGCCGACATACACTCCGGGCTGTCCGACAGAGGACGAAGAAGAGGAAGACTGAGGCCTCCCAAGCGGGCATTATTTTCCTTTTTATTTTTTCGATTGGGTTGTATTGGGAATATGACTATTTGGATAGTGTAGGACGATGTGCAGAACAATTTGTGACTTTTGACAGAGTATTATGATGTTTCGCCTTTTAGGCCGAATAGCTTCTGGTTTGGAGGCGCAGTTGGGTGCTTGTTTTAGTTGATAATTGTGTGATGATATATGTGCACTGTGATTGTTGGATGTTACTGCGATGGGCAGTTTGTGATGGTTAGTGTTTTTGCCTTACAGGTGGGATAGTCCGTGAAACGGGGAGGTACTGCTGAAATTTTGAATTTTCCTAGAGCCGCGACCGAAAATATGGCTTTGTATGATCCTGCTCAACGCACAGCTTGGCTGAACATCACGGATGGGGTGGAGCGGATTAACCTCTTCAGCTATGGCTTGACCGAGCTGTTTCCTCTTTGCCAGGTGACCTTGAATACTGAGTTCTTACGTGCTGCCATTGGTCACTAGGACCCGGTGAACCATGTCTTCAACTTCAATGGCCTGGAGATATGCCCCATGTTTGAGGAGTTCTGCGCTATTCTTGGCTTTGATTCTGACTCCGACTTGATTCTCCCTTCTGCCGATACCCTCAGTCCTACGCGAGGCTTGGCTGAATATCTGAATTGTTCCATCACTATTTCCCGCCGGCTGATTCAAGGTGAGGTCCTCAACATTGCTTCTATTATTGCCCGGTACGCCAGTCCTGGGAATCCCAGCGTGTATGATGCTACCCGCGGGGCTGCTTTGATACTGTGCATGACTTCGCACTTCTTATTCTTGAGTACTTCCGTTGACTTGGTGCATGTATGCCTCGGGCTGAAACTTAGCAGGAATCCCATGGCCATGGTTCTAGCTGAAACCTTGAATAGTTTGGATAATGCCTTCATCCAAGGGACTCCTCTTCTTTCTGGGGCGCCTTTGGTGTTACAGGCTTGGCTATACGAGCGCCTTTTGCTGTGGACGGGCCGCATACCACCGGTTTACTTTCGTCGAGCCGTGCTTCACTCTCACTATACTTTTGCTGATTGGGTGGGCATGATGAGTGCCTTATCTAAGGCTGACATTTGCTGGATCGTGAGGCGTTGGGGCCTTTATGTTATCACCACGAGCCTCAGGGGTCACCAGAGAGTGTGGTTGATGGGTCTGAGAGAGACTTCTTTCTATCATCCTCGCCATTTGGCCAAACAGTATGGACAGGTTCAGGAGGTTCCCCGGGGGTTTACTCAGAGGGTCTTTGCTTCCAGGATCAGGGCTACCACTATTGCTGCTTTTATTGATGGTTGGACTGACCGAGTAAAGGCCTACTTCTAAAGACCTTTGAAGAAATAAAAGACACTAAGATAAAACTAGACCTGATTGATTCTGCTCATTCCTCCAAGTGTCTTTGAACATGTGATTGCTTTTTGAAAGACTTTCATTTCTTTGATTATTCCTGTTTATGTAATATTCAAAGTTTGTTTATCGGTGAACCTTGGTTACTTTGGGAATCTTATTTTATGCATTTTAGCTTTCTAAAACATTTTGTAACCGAGATTTCAATTAGTTGTTGCTTTTGGTACTTGCTTGGGCATGCTAGGGTTATTAGAGGCAAACGAGGCGGGTGGCCGAAGTTTGCCCCTAGTTTGGGATATGTATGGTTGTGAGGCAAACGAGGTAGATGACCGACGTTTGCCCCTAGTTTAGAAGAGGTTCAGGCAAACGAGGCGATTGGCCGAAGTTTTCCCCTAGTGTGGAGGGTGATTTCTGGGTTATGGTAAGGACCGCGACTTTATTTTTCTCACATGCTCATAATTTTGCCTAGGCACCAAGGAGGTGACCTAGCGAGCTATTTTCTCTCTTTTGTTATTGCTCACCTTGGATTTAGCTCTAATTTTTGCCTATGCGTCCTTTCAGATTTTCAACCTAGCGAGCCATCCTTCTTTTATTTTCTTGAAAGTCTGCCTACGTACCCCCGAGCGGGGATCAGGTCCAACGTAGTTCAGGCCAAGGTTTTGAAAGGAAAGGTTATTTTGGTAGAGAAGCGACCGAACTGATGTGGTTGCCTGATCGGCGACGAATAGTTGCCGTTTATAGTCCTAAAAATACACTTTGTTAGCTCATTTCATGTAGTTATTAAGTGATTTTTAATAAGTATTCTATATTTTGTAGGTTTTGGAGCTTTAATATGAAAATGCACAAAAATCCAATGATTAGTGGCTTTGGAAGTCATTCTGGGCTCAAACGGTGATTCCGATGAAAGCTGAATGCATTAGAAGTCTCGGAAAATTGCATTTTTGACAAAGAATACTTTGGATTTGAGAAATTTCTCCAGAGATATAAAATGTAGATCTTTGAGTTACGGACGCGTGGCTTCAAACGGCGAGTCAATCCGAGTTCCGAGGAAAAAGTTATCGCAATTCTACGAAAGTCGCGCAGTGCAGCGAAAAGAACCTCGCGCGAACGGGCCGCGCGAGCGACCTATGAAAAAACCAAAAACACGTATTTTATTAAATTAAAGTGCCCAGCGAAGGTGGTTTGTGTATATGACGTCCAGATTACAAAATATAGCAGTTTTAGTGCGATTTGGCTTAGGAAAGCTTCCTAAATCCTTCCAAACTCTATATAAATCCTATTCTAAATCAAATTTGTGGTTACACATCATTACAAAACATTATACACAGCCATATACACATATACTTTCAGCCATTGAAGAGAGAAAAAAAAGGAGAAGAAGAAGAAGACCAAGGATTCCCATGGCCTCCTCCATCAACCTCTTGCCAATCATCAATTCTATGGCCAACTAAACCTAGATCTAGGGTTTCAATGAAACCCTAGCCAAGTAATAGGGTTTTATTTATGTTTTTATTTTAGTTTTATTATATATGGATGACAGTCACATGTTTAGAGGATTTTTATAAATAAATTGTGCTTCTATTGATTAAATCATTGCTTTCAAAGTTTATTCTTGTCTTAGATCTATTTTGACTGTGATGTGCTCAATGATCTATGCTTGCTGTGCTTGTTTAGATTATTTACATGTGATGGTCCTTTATTGATTTGTGCTATCAAGTATCCGAATAATCCATGCCTAGATTAGACGAATTATGTCACAATCCTAGTTTAGTGTGGGATAATTCGTGCTAACCGAAGATGGAATATGTTGGTGCTTGAACCATGATTATTTTCTTGACGGAGGAATTGGGCTTGTAGCCACAATTCCCCATAATCATCCAACTTAGTAAGCTAATTGAATGCATAAATATTCCTATTATGAAGCTAGTGGTGGAGTTGTAATCCTAGGTTCCCTTTACATATTTACAAAAACACTTTTAATTGCTTTCGTAGTTTAGATTTATTTTTATTGTTATTAGTTTAATTAAAATCAAATCAAAATCCGTTTTCATAATTAACTAAAGTTAGGTTTTAAAATTAAGTCGCTGTAGTTAACCAATCCCTATGGGTTCGACCTTTGCTTTCACACTACAAATCTTTTGAAAAGTAAAGAACACTTTTTATATCTTGATATTGACAACATCAATTTTTGGCGCCGTTGTCGGGGATTGCATTACTAGCCATTTAGTTTTATAATCTTAATTTAGTTAATTCGTAAATATTAGGTTAATTTTTATTTTATTTATTTTGTTTATTTATTATTTTATTTATTGTTTATTTTCCGCTTTGTTTTTAGTTACTAACTTGTTCTTTTATTTTGTAGTCAACGTTTCCGAGTGGACCAGCTAATTACATCAAAGAAGCTTACGCAAATAAAAATATAAATAAAATAAAATAAATTGCTTATTGTGAAACTCGCTTTAAACCACTGTAAGTCAGGGCGCTGTGACACACTATTTGCATTAGTTTAGGGTGAATTGCATTGCATTAGCTAGGAAACCCGGGGCGCTGGGCTTGACGCGGTCATTGCATTACAGGATAATTTGCATGCATCATAGTAGTTGTGTGCCTGTTGCCCTATTTGCGTGATTGCTATTTGTTTCTTTTGTTTAGTTAGTCATTTTAGTTTCTTTTCCTTTGTTTTAGTTTATGTTAGGTACACGTTCAAATAAACCGGAATTACAACCTTTCGACTCTGAACTTGAACGCACCCTAAGAGTTAATAAGTCTTCAAACTTAACTTCTAGAGCTAGGTTTTTAATAGACGATTTGACACCGAAACCAACGTCTTTATTTGAGTCCGAAATACGTAGTACTCTTACAAGACTAAAGAAACCACGCTTTAATAACATAGAACCAATTAAAATGGCAGACATTGGAAATAATAACGAAAACAACCAAAATAACGACGGTGCTAATATGAATAACCTTAATATACCACCACCTCCTCCACTTATAAACTATTTTATTCCTACGACGTACACGCCACAAGCCGGTATCGAATTACCGGAGGCGACAGCATCTCACTTTGAGATAAAGTCGTCTACCATCTCGCTACTTCCATCTTTCCATGGCCGTCTAAATGAAGACCCTTACCAACACTTAGGGGATTTTCAGGGTATATGCTCTACTTTGAAAATACAAAACCTAAATAATGATGAATTAAAATTGCGGCTCTTCCCATTCTCCTTAAGAGACAAAGCGAAGTATTGGCTTCAATCACTTGAGCCAAACACAATAAAAATATGGGAAGCCTTACACACCGCCTTTTTACAAAAGTTTTTCCCTATTATGCGTACAAATAAGATAAGAAAAGATATAACTAATTTTGTGATGCAAGATGGGGAGACTCTTTATGACACTTGGGAACAATTTAAAGAATTGTTACGCTCATGCCCACATCATCAGGTTCCCAAGTGGCAATTGGTTCAAGTCTTCTACGAGGGGCTTATTCCCTCTGTTAGGAATACCGTCGATGCCGTTTGTGCGGGAACTTTCCTACACAAAAGCGCCGACGAGGCCTGGAAAATATTTGAAACTTTAAGCGAGAATTCGATGCATCAGGCTGTATCAGTACGTTCTGAGGGATACCTTCAACCTAAGCGAGAGGTGACAGTTGAGTCAAGTCAGTCAATGCAAATACAAGAATTAAATAGAAAACTTGACCGACTGATGCAAATGAACAAAACGTCTAATCCACCCTCTTCAGAAGTATGTGCATTATGTTCCGAACCGTCCCATAATATCTTTGCATGTCCTTCTGCATCTCAATATCCGGAATTTGTGGAGCAACACTTAAATGCTATGCAACAATTCCCACAAAATAATTATACTCCTAGGTCGAACAATTTTCCTAATACTTATCGACCCCAATATCAACAAAATCAATACCAACACCCACCTCCTAACCCTAATCCTCCAAGGACTAACGCTTTTGAGGAGACGGTGTTGGCTTCCCTTAAGAATATTGAAACTCAAGTCCACGCACAAGCACAAATAGTGCACTCTCATGCACAATCCATTGCGAAGCTTGAGTCTCAAATGGGACAACTAGCTACTGCGGTGAGTCGTAGAAATGAGGAGAAGTTGCTTGCGCAAACTGTTCAAAACCCTAAGGGACAATACGAAAAGGAGGGGTCAAGTGAGAGCGTGAACGCTGTTTCGACTAGGACGACTAGTAGAGAAGAGGAAGTTGCTGAAATTCCGAAAATGAGTGAAAGAAATATAAATAATAACTCGAATAAGGAGGGTGAGGAAACGAATATGAATAAGAAAGATAAAGAGCCGGTCCCAACGAATTATATTCCGAGAATGCCATATCCACCAAACGTTGAGGGACCGTCAAATTTGTCTAAGAAAGGGTCAAAAATGGAAGATGTACTCGAGTTATTCAAACAAGTAAAAATTAATATTCCATTCCTCGATGCTATTAAACAAATTCCCGCTTACGCTAAATGTTTAAAAGACCTGTGCACTCAAAAGCGAAAAATACGGAGTCATACTCCGAAAAGGTCTTCCTCACTGAAAAAGTAAGTTCTATTTTTCAAAATGCACCTCCGAAGTATAAGGATCCTGGTACGCCAACTATTTCATGTGTCATAGGTGACACGGTCATTCATAGGGCTCTCCTTGACTTAGGAGCTAGTGTTAATCTTTTACCCTACCACGTCTATAAACAACTAGGACTGGGTGAACTTAAGCCCACGGCCGCTACCATACAATTAGCGGATCGTTCCATTAAAGTGCCTAGAGGAATCATCGAGGATGTCTTAGTTAAAGTTGATCAATATTTTTATCCTGTCGATTTTATGGTCCTTGACACTGAACCTGTCCTAGACGCTAGGAAGCACACCCCTGTTATTCTTGGTCGTCCATTCTTAGCCACCGCTAATGCGCGTGTCAATTGTCGCACGGGGGTGATGAAGGTGTCATTCGAGAATTTGAACTTAAAATTAAACATGTTTAATGCTGTCGATCAACCTCCCAAAGACGATGATTATCTACGTATGGAGGGTAGTGAGGTTATACGGAATACTGAACTTACTAATGAATTGAACATGAGTGAGAAGAATAATATAATTCGTAATGAGCGGATGAACTTAAATAATCTGGACCCTAACGATGAATTTACTCGGAAGGTGAGAAATCGATGTGAACATGAGCAAGATGAACCGTTAAATAAATTGACTCATAGTGATGTTATTTCTACTTTCCACCGGAGTCTCCCTGAAATCCTTAGAGGTATAAAGTCCGATTTTCAGCCTCCATAAAATCTTGAGCTAGAACGGTCTAGCTAAAGACGTAAAAGATAGCGCTTCTTGGGAGGCAACCCAAGCTTTATTCAGTCTGTTTATCTTATTTTTGGTCGTTTTTGGGTCTTGTTGAGTCAGTTGTGGTCTTTCTGAACAGGTTTGGGGGTCAGAGTAATTTTATTTTTGCTTAATATACATAAAACAAGTGAGCCACGAGAAATACCCTTCTCGCGCGCGCGACTCGCTCGCGCGAGACTGTGCCTTAGTGAAATTTTTGGTTATTATTTTTATGAGCTCTCGGGTTCTCCTCGCGCCTTGTTTCGCGCGCGCGAGGTATCTCGCTCGAGCGACTGACTTAAAAAAAAAATAATAATAATAAAATAAAAATAAATAAATAAATAAATAAAAATTTAGGATTCGCGCGCGCGACGGCCGCTAGCGCGGATCGCGCGCGCGATCCCCCATTTTCCTATTTTTTGCTTTGTTTTCTATATCCTTCTCCCCACCTGTTCGAATAGTTTTTATTTTTTCTGTTTCTGTTTCTTAGGTACTTTTAGATCAAGTCATATATTGTTTCATTATTCTAGTTATGTTTTATTTTCTTTTTTAGTTGATTATCTTTTTGTTTTCGTAATTTCTTTAAGTCTTATAGTTTATTTAGTTTAGTTTAGCTTAGTTATAATTCTTTTAGCTGCTTTTATTATTTTGTTTTTTTTTCTTTTATCAAGAAGTAACAGGTAACATTGAACTTTATCGCCATATTCCTTTGTGTTCACCTGTTTTATGCTTGTCAAGATTGAGGTATTATCGTTCTTTCCTTACGCACTTTCCTTTCTTTCATTTTATTGTTTCATTAGGGACAATGAAAGGTTTAGGTTTGGGGATATGCACACGCATGCATATTATACTGCAATTTTTCACAATTTTTAAAAATTTTTCGATTCTTGTGCTTAAATAAACAATATTACCTACGGTTTTGCAATCTCTAGTCGATACTTCTTGTTATGTAACTTGGATTGTTATAGAATGATGAGCAAGAGAAGATGTAATTAAACATTTGCTAAAGTCATGATGTAATATTTTAGGTCATGTATCGTTCGAATCGTAGTTTTATATCATAGATTTGCACACAAAACTTATGCACTGCACGTAGTCATTTGAATACATGTTTGACGTGAACTATAATATGATTCGGATTTCTAGATAACACACGGTGGAGACTAAGCCTTCTGAGCTTTTGAGCCTATCTTTTCTTTTTAGAGGGTTATAATACATCTTGTGTTTGTCGAATTTCATTGAAATAGCGCATTAACTTGTTATTTAGTCTCATTATTCTTATTTTGGTTGATAGTCAAGTTAAAATATTTGTTACCATGCTAAATAATCTTCCGTCGTAAATGTTGAAGAACCATATAACCCTAGAACATGATTTTAGGCCTTCTTTGTTTTCTACCCTTTTGACTTTTGTCCTATCCAGATAAATGATAAATTTCCTTAGTTCTCCCTTTGAGCCATTAAAATGCCATTTTTCTTTAATTACCATTATCCTATTTTTGCTCCAACTTGACAAACTTGCAGTTCACCACTGAGAGATTTGTCAACTGTTAGTGGTGATAAGGCGATGTATTGATTAAGAAAAAGAAGAAAGCAAGATGATGTTTGGGGTAGTTGCTATGGTATTCAATGAATATTTGTTTCAAGAAGCAACGAGAAGGAAAGAAAAAAGATAAGGATTGAAAAAAAAAAGAGTTGAAAGTAGAAAGAAGAAGGAGAAAAGAATAAAAAGAAGAAATATGAAAAAGAAGAGAATGCAAAGATGAAAGTTGGTAGAAGAGATGAATGAAAGAAATCGAACATGCCTTACAATGCCATTCTGAAAACTACCTAATGAATCATTTCTATCCTTTTTCATTACCTGAGCCACATTACAACCTTTCAAAAGTCCTAATTGATCCTAGAAAACATGGTTTTGATATGTAAACGATGGGAGGGGGATTAAAACATGGTAATGAGTAATTTTTCTTGATTATTGGCATCTTATCCATGAGACTACTGTTCTTTCATGTCATGCGTCTTTTTCGAGTCATATGTGAGCATTTCTCGTTTTGAAAACATATTTCCTTTACTCACATATTTTAGAAAAATTACACCTGTTTCTGAGTGTTTCATTTGAGAGTGTAATTGACATTGTGAGATTCGTAGTCGAGACATAGTTAAATAGTTATCTGAAATATATTCCATGTTCATGACATGCGCGTGATCCATTTGACTACCATATCACACACGTGCAATTTTATGAGAAACTCTATTGATTTATACGATGCATGTGCTTGAGATTGTTTTTCATGACGTAGGTAGACGTTTGATTCTGTTTCTTCTTATTCGTTATTCTATTTCAAATCTTTATTCTATGATAAGGAGTATTGATTGTTTTGTTTTTCATTTTTAATAAAAAATTTTAAATTTATAAGTTAATAAAGATGGTTGTGGGTGACTTGTTGACGAGAACCCTCACGAGACTTCACTCGTCCTACTAGGGACACCTAGGGGTTTAAAGGGCTTGTTGCATATGCTAAATGCAATCGCGTTGCCTGCGACAGTGAGTTAGGTTTTTTAAGTATAGTAGTATTTAGTTTTATGTTTTTCTTTGCTCGAGGACTAGCAAAGAGTAGGTTTGGGGGTGTGATCGGCGATGAATAGTTGCCGTTTATAGTCCTAAAAATACGCTTTGTTAGCTCATTTCATGTAGTTATTAAGTGATTTTTAATAAGTATTCTATATTTTGTAGGTTTTGGAGCTTTAATATGAAAATGCACAAAAATCCAATGATTAGTGGCTTTGGAAGTCATTCTGGGCTCAAACGGTGATTCCGATGAAAGCTGAATGCAGTAAAAGTCTCGGAAAATTGCATTTTTGACAAAGAATACTTTGGATTTGAGAAATTTCTCCAGAGATATAAAATGTAGATCTTTGAGTTACGGACGCGTGGCTTCAAACGGCGATTCAATCCGAGTTCCGAGCAAAAAGTTATCGCAATTCTACGAAAGTCGCGCAGTACAGCGAAAAGAACCTCGCGCGAACGGGCCGCGCGAGCGACCTATGAAAAAACCAAAAACACGTATTTTATTAAATTAAAGTGCCCAGCGAAGGTGGTTTGTGTATATGACGTCCAGATTACAAAATATAGCAGTTTTAGTGCGATTTGGCTTAGGAAAGCTTCCTAAATCCTTCCAAACTCTATATAAATCCTATTCTAAATCAAATTTGTGGTTACACATCATTACAAAACATTATACACAGCCATATACACATATACTTTCAGCCATTGAAGAGAGAAAAAAAAGGAGAAGAAGAAGAAGACCAAGGATTCCCATGGCCTCCTCCATCAACCTCTTGCCAATCATCAATTCTATGGCCAACTAAACCTAGATCTAGGGTTTCAATGAAACCCTAGCCAAGTAATAGGGTTTTATTTATGTTTTTATTTTAGTTTTATTATATATGGATGACAGTCACATGTTTAGAGGATTTTTATAAATAAATCGTGCTTCTATTGATTAAATCATTGCTTTCAAAGTTTATTCTTGTCTTAGATCTATTTTGACTGTGATGTGCTCAATGATCTATGCTTGCTGTGCTTGTTTAGATTATTTACATGTGATGGTCCTTTATTGATTTGTGCTATCAAGTATCCGAATAATCCATGCCTAGATTAGACGAATTATGTCACAATCCTAGTTTAGTGTGGGATAATTCGTGCTAACCGAAGATGGAATATGTTGGTGCTTGAACCATGATTATTTTCTTGACGGAGGAATTGGGCTTGTAGCCACAATTCCCCATAATCATCCAACTTAGTAAGCTAATTGAATGCATAAATATTCCAATTATGAAGCTAGTGGTGGAGTTGTAATCCTAGGTTCCCTTTACATATTTACAAAAACACTTTTAATTGCTTTCGTAGTTTAGATTTATTTTTATTGTTATTAGTTTAATTAAAATCAAATCAAAATCCGTTTTCATAATTAACTAAAGTTAGGTTTTAAAATTAAGTCGCTGTAGTTAACCAATCCCTATGGGTTCGACCTTTGCTTTCACACTACAAATCTTTTGAAAAGTAAAGAACACTTTTTATATCTTGATATTGACAACATCAAGCCTACGTATCCCCAAGTAGGAATCAGGTCGAGCGTAATTCAAGGCAAGGCTTGAAGAAAACGGCTATTTTTTGTGGGTAGAGCGACCGAACCGATGTGGTTGCCTACGTATCCCCGAGTGGGAATTAGGCTGAGCGTAGTTCAAGGCAAGGCTTGAAGAAAATGGGTTATGGAATGGTCAAGCATAATACTTTTTGAGGCGATCCATGTTGATTGGTTCTTTGAATTCGACACCATCGAGGTCCATGAGATAAGTTGCTCCTCCGGAAAGAATGGCCTTAACAATGTAAGGGCCTACCCATTTAGGTTTGAACTTCCCACGGGGATCAAAGATCGGAGCTCGCAATTCCTTAAGGACAAGGTCGCCCTTGACAATCTTCCTCGGACGAACCCTTTTGTTAAAAGCACGGGCTAACCTCTTTTGATAGATTCGGACATGGTCAACTGCCGTTAGGCGCTTTTCATCTATGAGAGCCAAATCCTCGTATCTTTCCTTCAACCAATCTGACTCCGAAATTTCACATTCTGCCATCACGCGTAGGGACGGTAGTTCTATCTCGACCGGAAGTACCGCTTCCATCCCATACACTAGTGACTAAGGCGTTGCTCCTGTGGATGTCCTTATCGATGTTCTGTATCCCCAAAGTGCAAATGGTAGCTTTTCATGCCAGTCTTTGTAGGTATCAACTAATTTTTGCAGTATGGCCTTGACATTCTTATTCGCAGCTTCGACTGCCCCATTAGTCTGTGGTCTGTATGAGGATGACTTGTGATAAGTGATTTTGTATTCCTCGAACAGATCCCTGACTTCTGCCTTGAAATGACTCCCGTTATCTGAAACAATCTCATGGGGAACTCCATAACGGCAGATGAGATTTCTCTTTATGAATTTGGCCACTTCCTTGGCCCCCAACTTGGTGTAAGATGCTGCTTCTATCCATTTTGTGAAGTAGTCTATGGCCACCAGGATGTACCGATTTCCATTTGAGGCTTTCGGAATGATTTCACCAATAATATTGATTTCCCAGGTGGAAAATGGCCAAGGCGAGGTCATGCTGTATAGAAGAGATGGTGGTACGTGCATCATGTTTGCATGGATCTGGCACTTGTGACACCTTCTTACGTATTCGCAACAATCTTTCTCCAAAGTTGTCCAGTAGTACCCTTATCTTATGATTTTCTTAGCCAGCATGTGACCGTTCATGTGCGGGCCACATACCCCCTCGTGTATTTCCTCCATCATTCTTTTGGAGCTCTTTCCGAACAAACAAGTCAGGTTGTGACCGTTGTATCCTTTCTTCAGCAGTTTCCCACCGCAAATGATGAATTGCGCTGCGAATCTCCGAATGGCCCTTTTGTCTTTCTCAGTAGATTCTTGGGGGTATGTTCCTTATTCTATGAAATCCCAGACATCCTGATACCACGGTGCTTCATTCTCTTCTTCCTCGATTACGGCGATCATGTTGAACGAAGGCCCGTACCTCTGCTCAATTACCAAAGGCATCATCTTGACTCCCACAGGAATCTTGATCATGGAGGCTAAGGTAGCCAATGAATCTGCTAGCTGGTTCTCTTCCCTAGGCAAATAGAGGAACGTGACGTTCTTGAACTGCCTCTTGAGTTGGTCGAGATGATCATGATAGGGCTTCAACCTTTCTTCTTTTACTTTCCATTCTCCTCTAGCTTGCGATATAATGAGGTTTGAATTCCCGAAGACATCCAACTTCTGAACTTTCAGCTCTAAGGTTGCTTCCATTCCCAGAATGCATGCTTCGTATTCAGCGGTGTTGTTGGTGGAGTTATAATTGAGCTTGACTGCCAATGGAGTATGGTCCCCGCTTGGTGATACGAGAATCATTCCTACTCCGTATCCTTTTATGTTGGCTACTCCATCAAAGTACAATTTCCACTGTTCTTCCTTGACTTCCATGATACTTTCGTATGGAAACAGAAAGTCTCCACTTTCTTCGGATTCGACGGCATGTTCTGTAAGATGCTCAGCTACGGTTCTCCCTTTTACCGATTTGCTTGTAACATATTTGATATCGAATTCGGATAGTAGGAGTAACCAACGGGATATACGACCGGTCAGGGCAGGTTTTTCGAGAAGGTATTTCAGAGGATCCATGCGGGATATGAGCACAACCGGGAAGGCCAGCATGTAGTGCCTTAGTCGGCGAGTGCACCAAACCAAGGCCCAACATATTTTTTCGAGGGTAGAGTAGTTGAGCTCATACCCAGTCATCCTCTTGCTAAGGTAGTATATGGCTTTTTCGGAGTGGCTTTCTTCTCCTTCTTGCGCTAGCATGCAACCCATGGCATTTTCGAGGACAGATAGGTAAAGGAATAAGGGCTTATGAGGAGTGGGTGGTGAGAGGACAGGCGGGTTATGAAGGTAGGCTTTTATTTTGTCGAATGCAGCTTGGCATTGGTCATCCCATTGGAACTTTCCTCATTTTCTCAGTAATCGGAAGAAAGGATCACATATAGTCGTGAGCTTGGAAATGAAGCGACTGATAAATTGGATTCTTTCGAGGAACCCCCTTACTTCCTTTTCACTCCGTGGTGGTGCCATTTCTAGGATTGCCTTGATCTTAGAGGGATCCACCTCTATTCCCCTTTGTGTGATGAGAAAACCCAGGAGTTTACCGGAGGTCACGCCGAACGTGCATTTCTTTGGATTCAACCTCATCTTGTATTTGCGCAACCTTTCGAAAAAATTTTCCAGTGCTACCAGGTGTCCTTCTCTGTCCCTGGACTTCACGATCATGTCATCTACATACACTTCTACCTCCTTGTGAATCATGTCGTGCAGCAGAGTGGTGGCAGCTCTTTGGTAGGTTACCCCAGCATTCTTGAGTCCGAAAGGCATTACTCTATAACAGTAGGTCCCCCAAGGGGTGGTGAATGTCGTCTTTTCCTGATCTTCTGGCGCCATTAGAATCTGATTGTACCCTGAGAAGCCATCCATGAATGAAAGTAGCTCATGTCCAGCGGTGTTGTCCACCAAGACATCAATGTGGGGAAGCGGAAAGTCATCCTTGGGACTGGCTTTGTTTAGATCACGGAAGTCGACGCACACACGAACCTTTCCATCCTTCTTCTTGACTGGAACGATATTGGCAACCCATTCTGGGTATTCGGTGACAATGATGAACCCTGCCCTGAGTGCCCACTCTTCTTTAACCTTGAGTGCCCACTCTGGCCTCATGCGCCTCAGTTTCTGCTTGACAGGTTTAGAATTAGGGAGGAGGGGAATATGATGTTGGACAATGTCGGGATCGACCCAGGCATGTCTTCGTAAGACCAAGCAAAAACATCTTTGAATTCTTTTAGCAAGAGGGTCAATTTTTCTTTTTCTTCTTTATTAAGGGTTGAGCCAATTTGCACATTCTGTGGATTATCTATTTCACCTAGGTTAACTGATAAAGTATCTTCGATTATTTCATAAGCAGGTGATTTTTCAATTAGTTGCTTAAGTTTGATTGGGAGATCCTCGGAGGGATCTGTGCATTCACAAGTGTTAGACACAGAGGAGTAAGCAGAATCGTCTTTCATTTCATTCATGACAGGTGAAGTGATTACATTGGACAGTGGTGGGCTTACAGCAGCCGACTCTGGTACAGACTCGATAATTGGCAGTACAGACTCTAGGGGAACAGGGGATAGGGAGACACAGACAGATGACTCTATAGCCTGGTTGCTCAGACCCTCATCAGTTGGCTTGATCTGATCATCTTGGCTCTTGGCCCTCTTTTCTTCCTTCTTCTCAGCGGATTCCTCCCACATTTTCTTGATGGCTTCAGTGTCCAGGTATTTCAATCAATCTTCCTCCGGGGGTCTTCTCAACTTCTTCGGGATAGAACGGGTCTTGTTATGGGTGCCTTTTGCAGTCAGCGAAGATTTCGAGCACGGGGTGCCTTTTCCCAGTGGTTTGATGGATCCAGGGTTCGGGGAACCCGAAGTAAGGGAAATCATCCCTTTCTTTGATGAATTGTCCATTCAAGGTTTTGCGGTATGGTGGGAGACCCCTTACCCTTTTCTTCCATGGCCTCTGTAGCTCGACATCTTCTTCAGTGGGCTTGTATCCCAACCCAAAAGTGCCTCGTTGTCCTTTGATCTAAGGGAACTCACGAATCCCTTTCTGGCGTCGACCCAATCCCATTCCGGGGAAATCGTTCATTTTACGGACAATGTTGACAACTGCGGAGTGGACCTCGGGGAACCTGACTTTGTCATTGATCATGTAGACTTCTTCCGTGAAGAATCCCCCGATTTTCCTTCTTCTAGCTCAGGTATTTGGACTTCAAAAATGGGAGCGTAATTTGGGAAAGCTTCATTACCCCAACTATTACCGAGGATGATTTTTACTTCCTTCTCATGAATGTACTTGATCATTTGATGCACAGTGGACGACACGGCTTTATTGGCATGTAGCCAGGGCCTCCCAATCAGCAAGTTGAACGAGGCAGGTATGTCCATGACTTGAAAGACTTCGGTGCTTACCAAAGATCCCACCCGGATTTGTAGGGAGACAGTTCCCATCACATTTCTCTTGGTGTTATCGCAGGCCCTCACGGATTGCACATATGGCGTGATGTCAAGGATATTGACCCCCAAAGCAGTGGCAGTTCTTAGGGCACAAACATTTAAGGCAGAACCTATATCGACCAGAAAAAACGGTACCTGCTGCCCCTTACATCCGACGGTGATGTACAATGCTTTGTTATGTGCGGATCCTTCTGGGGGCAGGTCCTCATCAGAAAATGTAATGATCGGGTCGGCGGCAAGCGAGCCCAAGAAAGCCACCATGTCCTCCGGTGCGGCGTCGATAGGGACTTCAATTTCAGCCAAGGCATTCAACACGGCTTGCCTATGCTTGTAGGATGTTACCATGATGTCCCACATTGAGAGATGTGCTTGGGTTTTCTTTAGTTGTTTTATCAACTCATTATCTTCTTCGATGATCTCGTCCATTTTACCCTTCCCCTTGTCTTTTACCGGGCCCTTCTCGACAATTTCAGTAGTAGGCTGCAGGGACTGGTAATGACGGCCTGATCTAGTCAGATGATCAATCTCGGCAGGAGTAGGCCCTTCCATAGTCTCATCTTTTTTGAACCAATCACAATCTGTCCCCACAAATGGTTTCTCCGGCTCGTCCCAGATAGAAGCGTCACTTTCTTTGTCGGGATCATACCATTTGAGGTCTACCACCCCTAGCTCATGCTCTTCCAGAAAGAACAAATCTTGCTCATCGTCTAGCTGTTGCTGCCACTCGTCATTCTCCCCTTCAATCAGATGAATTCCCACAGAGTTCGGGATGTCAATGAGGGGTAAGGGTTGTCCTAAGGGGGTGATATAGGTAGCGGGGTTGAAGGATACAGGGCTGGACTCGATGAGGCTGATATTTTGGTGGTTTGGTAGAGGATTTTGGGTGATATGGGGCTACTTCGGAGGTGGTTCGATGATATTCTGGTCAATGAGGTCTTGGATATCATGGCGGAGGCGCATACAATCATCGGTGTTATGGCCAGGGGCTTGGTGGTAAGTACATCGCTTGGATATATCACAGTTAGGCGGGGGCGGGGTATCTCGAGGCTGGAGTAGTTGGAGATTGCCCTTCTTATGGAGGCGGTCTAGGACTGAGGAGAGAGAGATTTCTAACTTGGCGAAGTTGCGAGGGGGCTTTTTCTGGAAAGGGCGATTGGAGGAATTTGCCTGGTTGGAGGGTTGGTATGGCCTAAGAGGGTACGCCATGGGTTGGCTGCTAAGGGCATTGACATTCGGGGGATTCCGGGAATAGTTGGGCCTTCTAGACTGACTTGGAGTGTGGCGCCCCGACCCGGCGTGGTCAGAACGCCTACTAAACAGCTCAGCTAATAGCAAAGACAATTAATTAATCTTGAAACTAATAGTTTTAAAACAAATCAGCTATATAACGGCTCAAATTTGGATAATCCAACCTGTATTGAACAGCTTTATAAAACATGCTCAATTATTTTGAAAATCCAGATATATTACAAATAATTTACAACGACTAACCTAGCCCAAACAAACTAATTCCACTTGTGACGAATAGATTTAATATTATAACCACATCTATTTAGCAGGATTTACATTAAAACCCACATAACATTATGTCACAAAAATTAAAGTGTTTACACATATTCAAAGTTTTTCTATCATCCACAATTCAAACTATTATGCATTAAACTAATCCACACTACTCAACTTAAAAGTTTAAATTTTTACAACGTCTAACAAAAGTTATAAACTAGACTGTATTTTACACTTCCGGCAAAATACCACTTTTATATGGCCATCCACAGCGAACCTAGACCCATGGTAGTGCAATCCTATAGCCCAAGAGATCATTGTACCTGCACAAGAAAATCTGTGTGGGCGTGAGCAAACCACGGCTCACGAACAACTAGATATAAAGATATGCGAATTTAAGCATATATACAGCTCAGCACAGCACAAACACAGCTTAACGCATACCTACAATGCAATCTCATACATGCCATGACTCACACACCCGGGCCCATCAGCTTTAGCCTCTTTTGGCTAATTTACCAAGTTTTCAGCTACTTGGTTTAACAGCTCAGCAATGCAAGTGCACAACATAAAGTTTATGTCATGCTAGTAATGAAGTTAAAATCATACAGCATACAGCTCAGCAATATTGCATAACATTCATGTTATGCCAGCTATGTATATAACATAAACAGCAATAAAATTATATCTAGAAGACCCACCTCAAATCCGGTAAGTGAATAAAATTCACCTTTCTGCTTGCTTCTCGGTCACTTCCTTGGGTCCACTAGTACTAGCCTCGGTCCACTAGTACTAGCCTCGATCATGCTACAGGCTATTCGTCACGGACCACCTATTCCACCTCCAGCAGTTATTCCAGAGCCGGTGATTCCTGAGCCCGTAGTCCCCGAGGACATTCCCCCAGCTGAGGCAGACCCTCCAGTGCCCGTTGAGCCTATTATGGTAGAGGATCCTGCTGAGCCAGTACCTGAGGTGCCCGGATCACCTATAACTGCTGTTCCACTTGCAGCCGTTCCTATTGCTGACCTTGAGGGAGACGGTATCGACGATGATGACTTCCTTGAGGACCCAGAGGAGGAGGAGCCTATCGAGGATGACGCCGACGCCATTTGGGTGATTGTAGATCGTTTGACCAAGTCAGCACACTTCATTGCATATAATATGACGTATCCAGTGGAGAAGCTGAGTCAAATGTATATACAACAAGTGGTTCGACTTCATGGTGTACCCGTGTCAATCGTATCAGATCGCGATTCTCGGTTCACTGCAAAATTTTGGGAGAGTCTGCAGTCAGCATTGGGAACATCGTTGAAGATGAGTTCAGCTTTTCATCCGCAAACCGATGGGCAAACGGAGAGAACGAATCAAGTCATGGAGGATCTGCGTAGAGCATGTGTCATTGACTTTGAGAGTTCATGGGAAACTCATTTGCCTTTAGTTGAGTTTGCGTACAACAACAGCTATCACTCAAGCATAGGGATGGCACCATTTGAAGCTTTGTATGGAAGACCGTGCCGATCACCCTTATGTTGGGCCGAGGTTGGAGACAGCCAACTTCTTGGACCAGACATGGTTAGAGAGACCAATGAGAAGATTGCCGTTGTTAGAGGAAAGATGAAAGCAGCACAAGACCGATACAAGAGTTATGCAGATCAGCACCGTAAAGATAAGGAGTTCAGTGTCGGTGATCATGTCTTACTTAAGGTATCTCCGATCCGAGGAATAGTGAGATTTGGACAGAAGAGAGGAAAGTTGTCGCCTCGCTACATTGGACCGTTTGAGATATTAGAGCGTGTAGGTAAAGTGGCCTATAGACTTGCATTGCCACCCAGACTATCAGGAGTTCATAATGTCTTTCACATCAGCATGTTGAAGGAGTATCACCAGGGCCCAACGCCACATGTGATTGACTTTAACGACATAGAAGTGAATGACAATGTATCCTACATCGAAATACCGGTAAGGATTTTGGATCAAGACACCAAGAAGCTGCGAAACAAGGAAATTCCATTGGTGAAGGTGCAGTGGAATAATCACGACGAGAGAGAAGCATCTTGGGAGATGGAGTCGGAGATGCGTAAGAAGTATCCGGAATTGTTTCAAGACTAACGCTCTGATTTCGGGGACGAAATCTTTTCTTTGGTGGTGGAGAGATGTAACACCCATATTTTCATACATGTATTTTCATGTACTCTTTATGTTTCCTTATATATAAATAAATGTGGTATGTTTATTTATATATCTTAGTCTACCTAATTAATTTGTTAATGTTAATTAACTATTTTTAGTTGTTTTAAATTTTAATGTTTGGATGTGAATCTTAATTATTTATTTTATTTTATTGGGTTAAAGTTTAGTTCTTTGGGTCTAAAGCCCATTTTATTACATGCATAACCCAAAGCCTATATAAAACCCAAGCCCATTTGAATTTAACCCAAGCCCATTAGCCCATTTAATGTCTTACATTTATATATATCTATATAGATGGAGCATCCCCATTGGGGTCTCCATTTTGGTTAGAAAGAGAGAGTGCCCAAGAACTCAAGCCTTCAAGCTTGGATCATCTTCATAACTTGCAAATACTTCCTTGCATGTGCTCTTTTTGGATGATCTAACATCATCCTTTGTTTGGTGAGCATTCCTTACTACTTATTATAGCTTTAAATCACCTTGCATGTCATCATAAATCAATTAAATGCATTGCATGTGCTTGAAAATGATTAGAAATCAAGAAATCACAATGTTCAGATTTTGTTTTCCCCAGGGGATTCTTTTTCAGCAGATTTTCGGACATGTTACATTATGTTTGAGTTTGTGGAATTATTTTTAGAATAAACTTCATTGAAATAGCTTTCTTTTGACATAAGATAGACGTCCATACGATCTCGGAAGATTTAGTTATGAATTTTACAAGAACGGTCGACGAAACTGGACAAAGACTAAATTCGGCCAATATAAATTCATTCTGAGTTTGTGAAATTATTTTTAGATGAAACTTCATTGAATTAGCTTTCTTTTGACATAAGATAGGCACTCATACGATTTTCCTAGATTTAATTAGAATTTCCGCAAGATCGGTCGACGAACTTGGGCAAAATCTGTCCTTAAATAAATAAAGTTTTTGTGTGTTGTTTCGCCATTTCTTTGCGATGCAACTACTTGTATAACGATTATCATGCCATGTTTATATTGATTTCATAGTTACGTCGACTAATTGAATAACTCTCGGCTTGAATTGCATGTAATCGTTTGCCAATTTTCGCTACGCTCGTTTAAAAAAAAAAAAAAAAAAAGGGTTTCTAATGTTTTAAAACATTTCTTAATAATTACATATTGTTGAAATATTTTAGTGTATTATGTGGTAATGTGAGGGTTTTATATAAATAAATACTTAACAAGATCTTTCGACATAAATATTTTTGTAAAAGATTTTGGAACTAAATCATTTTCGGTTAATTATTTACTATGTTTTTCTTGTCGAAAATCCGTAGTAATTAGACCGTTGAACCGAAAATTACGTCGTTTGTTTCTAAAATCTTAGAATAATATTTGAAGAAGTTCCACTAAGTTTGGTGACGTTTCGAATCAGTAAAAATACAGCGTACGGTTAGGACCCACACATGCATAGGAACCCAGCCTTTTTAGTGACGGACTCTGATTTGAGTCTAGTCAATGGCGTTGGACTCATAATGATGCGTGGATCATCTTCTTGAGGGTTAGGCACACGTTTGAGATTTTTGATTATTTCTTATTTTTAGTGTTCATTTCTTAAGCATTATTGTGATTATTCGCTGTAGGGATATTCTTGTCTCTACCAGGAATTTCGGTTTATTGCTAAAACGCTCTGGTGAGTACTCTAACTCACTTGGAAACACTCGATTTATAATTTTAACAAGACTTATGTTTTATGAGAATTGGTAATAAAACTTGGGTTTCTATGGTGAATTGTATGCTTAGTAATTTTGGGAAATTGAAATATGCACATCTAAGTGGAATATGGACTTAAAATTATGTTATACTCGTTTTAGATGATATTATGATTTTTTTTATGAGCAAGTGCGATGCTAGGATTGCGACGACGACTGTTGGGTAGATAACCTAAAGGCAGATTATAAAATTGTGCGGGAATGTATAATTGACGCTAATGTCCGATGAATAATGCTTGAGGGTGTGTTTTCGTTTCTTGTCATATCATGGTCAGTCTTAGTTCAGTTCTGGTTGCTATTGTTTTGTTGTTCCGTTGTGGTTGAGATTTCGGGCCCAGACCCAACTTTACTTGGTAGCGTTCTTTCAGTCGCATGGTTGAGTTCAGCATAGTTGGTGGAAATGATGTGATGAGGGTATTATGAATGGTTACTGAGTATCTTGATATGGTCGGCTTTAGAGCACGTATGCCCAATGTGGGTATGCCATTCAAGCGGCTTTAGAGCACGTACACTCATTGGATATCCTGATATGGTCGGCTTTAGAGCACGTATGCCCGATGAGGGTATGCCATTCAAGCGGCTTTAGAGCACGTATATCCTTTAACCAACGGCTTACACCGGTAATTTGTGAAAATAGGAGAGGATGTATTTGGGAAGAGTAAGTGATTCATGGGTTTGTGTTCAGTGGATTATGTCTGTTCTTGAAATTGATTCGTGTACAGTTTTGTTGAGTTGTTCTATCCTTCTTGTCATGGTCTTGTATCCGCGGTTTCGAGTTTAGGATTCTCGATTTAGTGAATGGTTGGTTGGGTTAACGTTTAAACTACACAACAATAGTTGCGAGTATTATTATTAATTCTTTATTGTTTCTTTGTGAGTGTTGTACTCGCTCAGCTTTCGCAAGCTGACAGTGTTTATACCCTGGACATCCGATGTCCAGATTATCAGTATGGTGATGCAGGTGATGGACAGGTAGATGGGGACTACCATGACTATGATGATGCCTACGATGAGGAAGACTTTGGCTTTGCTAGTTAGCATTGGGAGACAACGTTGTTGCGGCTCTTTTATAATTCTGTTGTTATGTTTATGTTGTTCGAGATACTACTATGTATTATATTTTGGGCAGACGTTGCCTAGACCTCTGTTGATATTTGTTTCAATTTGGATGGTTTTTATGTCGTTCAAAATTTATGTAAGACTTCTACTTCCGCTGTTACTTTTAGCCATTGCATGAACCTTTATTAAGCATATATTTCTATTAGAATGTTTTATGGACAATCAGATGATCCTTCAACTAGTCGCGTACCTAAGGGTCCAAAGTTGGAAATCTAATTTTTCCCGAACTTTGCTACGCCGGGGAGTGACAAACCAAAACCTTACCTCCTTGTTGCTCTTGGGTAAAACCCCAATTCCTAGGGAAGAAGATGAACCTCCTAAGGCTTCTCTTGAATCCTTCTTCTTGATCTCTTTCTTTCTCTCTTTTTCTTTTTCTCTCTGTTTCTCTTCTTTCTCTCTACTGTCTCTTATTTCCCTCTCAGGAAAAGAACGATAGATATATGTATATTTAGATAAAACTTTAACTTTTGCTAAATTCTAATAAACTCCTCAATTGTTTTTAATTACAACTTCTTTAAATTTCTACTTCACATATATATCTCCTACACCTCCAAATGAGTTATTTACCTATCAAATAACCCAAATCAACTTTAATATTCACAGCTCAGCAATATAACGATTTACAGCATAATATAAAATATTAATTAACAGCTCAGCGTTTAAATTTTAACAGCTCAGCGTTTAAAGTAAATAATTCACAGCTCAACATTATATTAGCCGCTCATCATTATATGAACTAAGCATTTTATAACTCAGCAGAATAATAATATAAATAACTCAGCTAAATAATTTAATGACAGCAATTTAATTGGTTTTATTGTTCTGTGTCTCACAGTTCTCCCCCCGTTAAAGAAATTTTGTCCCGAAATTACATACCTTGATCAAATAATTGTGGATATTGTTTCTGCATGCTCTCTTCTGTTTCCCATGTCATTTCTTCTATTGCTTGACTCCGCCATAACACCTTCACCATTGAAATTGACTTATTTCTCAGCTGCTTGATCTGTCGATCAAGTATTTGCACAGGCTTTTCCTCATAAGTTAGATTTTCATCCAGCTCAACCGGTGGTGTCGTGAGAAGGTGTGAAGGATCTTTCACATACTTTCTCAGCATCGATACGTGAAAAACATCATGTAGTCGTGCTAATTCCTGTGGCAACTTCAACTTGTATGCAGCGTCTCCAATTCTTTCTAGAATTTCATAAGGTCCGATATACCTCGGCGCTAACTTCCCTTTCTTACCAAATCTCATTACCCCTTTCCACGGAGAAACTTTCAAGAAAACTAAATCACCAACAGCAAACTCTAGCTCTCTGCGGGGAGTGTCTGCATAACTCTTCTGACGACTTTGTGAAACCTTAAGTTTCTCTCGAATGATCTCAATTTTACCTGTTGTTTCTTGAATAATCTCCGGTCCAAAAACTCTACTCTCTACCCTACTTTCTCCCACTTCACCCTAGCATATTGGTGTTCTGCACTTTCTTCCATAAAGTGCCTCAAATGGTGCCATCCCAATGCTACTATGATAGCTATTATTGTAAGCAAATTCAATCAACGGTAAATGTTTCTCCCAGCCACCTGTAAATTCTACAACACAAGCTCTTAACATGTCTTCTAATGTTTCAATCGTTCTTTCTGACTGCCCGTTTGTCTGCGGGTGAAAAGCTGTACTGAACTTCAGTTTAGTACCTAGAGCATCTTGCACATGTCCCCACAAACGTGAAGTAAAATTTGGATCTCGATCTGATACAATCGATACCGGTGCTCCGTGGAATCTCACGATTTCATTTACATACAACCTAGCATACTGCTCAAGTGTAGTACTAGCTCTAACGGCTAAGAAATGCGCTGATTTTGTCAGTCTGTCAACAATCACCCAAATAGAATCATTACTCCTTTGTGACTGAGGTAATCCCCGTTCGAAATCCATCGTTACATGCTCCCACTTCCATTCAGGAATTGGTAAAGGTTGCAATAAGCCTCCCGGTCGTTGATGTTCAGCCTTTACCTGTTGACATACTAAGCATCGGCTCACAAATTCAGCTACTTCTCTTTTCATTGCAGGCCACCAATAAAACTCTTTAATCGTCTTATACAGCTTCGTACTCCCTAGATGCATAGCGTAGGCAGAACTATGAGCTTCCTCTAAAATATCTTTTCTCAACTCTACACACATCCGTGATCCATAGCATAATACCCCATCATCTCGAATAATGAAGTCACTTGCCTTTCCCTTTATCACATCATCTCTATACTGAACTAGCCTTGTATCCGCAGCTTGTAAATCTCGGATTCGATCCACCAAGATCGGTCTCACCTCAAATCGTGCCACAAAGACTTCTTTTTCTGACACTGATAATTCTGCTCGTACCGCCTTTATGTCCCGAATAAAATCAACTGTCTTACACTGCATACATGATAGTTTTCCCAATGATTTTCGGCTTAAAGCATCTGCTACTACATTCGCTTTTCCCGAATGATAGTGAATAAAACAATCGTAGTCTCTGATTAATTCTAACCATCGTCGCTGTCTCAAATTGAACTCCTTCTGTGTAAACAGATATTCCAAACTTTGATGATCAGTGTAGATTTCATAACTCACCCCATACAAGTAATGACGCCACAACTTCAATGCAAAAACAACTGCAGCCAGCTCCAAATCATGTACTGGGTAGTTCAACTCGTGTGGTTTCAACTGTCTTGAAGCATAAGCTACGACCCTTCCATTCTGCATTAGAACACCACCTAATCCCTGATGTGACGCATCAGTATAAACCACAAAGTTTTCATCACTTGACGGCAAAATGAGCACTGGGGCTCTCGTCAGACAATATTTCAGTTCCTGAAAACTGTTTTCACAATCTAAGTTCCAATCAAATCTCACCCCTTTTCTAGTCAGCTTAGTTAGTGGCAAGGCAATATTTGAAAAGTTTTGAATGAATCGACGGTAATAACCAGCTAACTCGAGAAAACTTCGAATTTCAGTTACATTCACTGGCCTTGGCCATAAAGACACAACTTCAACTTTCTTTGGGTCTACCGCAATACCCTCTCCTGTAATCCTATGGCCCAGAAAAGCCACCTCAGTCAGCCAGAATTCACATTTACTAAATTTTGTATATAATTGTTCTTCTCTCAGCTTTTGCAAAACTATTCTTAAATGAATCTTATGCTCTTCCATACTACGTGAATAGACAAGTATGTCGTCAATGAATACAATGACAAAAAGATCTAGAATGGTTTAAAGATTCTATTCATCAAATCCATAAACACAGCAGGCGCATTAGTTAGCCCAAAAGGCATCACTAAAAATTCGAAATGCCCATAACGAGCATGAAAAGCTGTTTTCTCAACATCACTCTTTCGAATCTTTAACTGATGGTAGCCAGACCGCAAATCAATTTTTGAGAATACTTTTGCCCCTTGTAGCTGATCAAAGAGATCATTTATCCTTGGCAACGGATACTTGTTTCGTATTGTAATCTTATTCAATTGACGATAGTCAATGCAAAGGCGTAAAGTTCCATCTTTCTTCTTAACAAATAGGACTGGTGCACCCCACGGTGACACACTCGGCTGGATAAAACCCTTCTTAAGTAAATCATCTAACTGGATTTTTAACTCCTTCAATTCAGCAGGTGCCATTCGATATGGTGGAATTGAAATAGGCCTAGTACCAGGTACTAAATCAATACCAAACTCTATCTCCCTATCCGGTACATCTCCAGGTAATTCGTCGGGAAACACATCAACAAATTCTTTCACCACCACTATTATTTCTAACTGAATCCTTGTCTCACCAATTACATATGCAAGTAAACAACCACAGCCCTTACGTAATTTCTGTCTAGCAGCTATAACAGAAATTAAACTTGTTGGCATTACCCGTCGTTCACCACAAAATGTGAATTCAATTCCATTCGGAAACCGAAAGTTAACTCCTTATTAAAGCAATTAATTGACGCGTGAAAGGTCGACAGCTAATCCATACCCAAAATAATATCAAAATCTTCTATGTCCAAAGGTAAGAGATTAACCCCCATTTCACGATTTTCAATTTGTACCTCACACCCCTTATAAACCCAGTCAATTGTAATTTTATCTCCTAAGGGCGTAGATACAACTAACTTATCTTTCAATTCAACTAAATAATCATCAAATTTTTTCGCAAAAGTGCTAGAAATAAACGAGTGCGTAGGTCCCGAATCAAATAATGCGTAAGCAACATAATTTGAAATCAAGATCATACCGGTCACAACTTGAGGTGCCGCTTCGGCATCTTTCTTTGTTAGTGCAAAGACCATTGCTTGACCTCCAGTTCCACTAGAGCTTGAACCACCTCACTGTTGTCCTCTGCCCTGGCCCCTGCCTCTACCTGATATCACTGTAGCCGATGATGCTGCTTCAGTCCCAGTTGGACAATCTCTAGAAAGGTGACCCAGCTGGCCACACTTATAACACTCCCTCTGATCAGGTATAGTACAATCTTTAACTACGTGACCCGGAGTTCCACATCGGTAACAAGTCACCCCTCCAGAAAAACTTCGGCTCAGTGGTGGTCGTATTGCACTAGACCTTGACCCACTTACACTGCTAGTTCCTCCACCCCTTCTTGGTGTAAACGAACCCCGACCTCTACTTGGAGCATCTTGGATTCTCGATCTTGGTCCTCCCCGGCTAGAATCACCCGTTTCCATTCTCCCTCGCTTTTGTTGGCTTTGAAAGGCTCGACTTTCTTGTACATCTTTCTCAACCAATTTAGCTCTTTCCACCAATTCCATATAATTACGAACATTTAAGGCGGACAACTTCGATCGAATAGGAAATTCTAACCCATCTTGAAACTTTCTGCATTTGTCGTATTCATTCTCCACAAGCTTTACTGCGAAGCGAGATAAAGAAGTGAATTGTGCCTCATATTCTTCCACGGTATTTCTTCCTTGCTCTAAGCTTATGAACTCTCATCGTTTCTCGTTTCGAAAAGATTCTGTAAAATACTTCTCATAAAACACATGTCCAAACTTTTCCCACATAATCGTGTTCAACTCTGTGCTCCCCACAACCGGCGTCATTAGATGGGCTTTTGTGTCCCTCCACCAATCCTTAGCTCGATCAGTAAATTTGAAGGCTGCCAACATTACCCGTTGATCACCCCTAATTTGCATTACTTCGAATATATCTCCCATTCCTTTAAACCACTGTTCAGCTTCTATTGGTGTTCCAATTCCCGAATATGCTGGTGGATGATATTTCAAAAATTTCTCATAAAGTTTCCCAAGTTCATCTTTTTCCTTGGCTTTACTTGACCCGGCTACAGCTGTCTCAATTTTTGTATCAAAATATCGGGCCATTGATTCAAACATCTGCTCAAGATAGGATGCTTGTCTATGTTCCACTGGCCTTGCTTGCTCAACTTCTTGATTTCCCGGGGGTTGGTGTGTTCCTTCCCCTTCCTCCTGTCCGGTTCGTCTTTCCGGGTCCATTTAATCTAATATCTGCAACATTCCACGTTTGCAATGCAAACACAATAATATTACATTGATTAATCCCCTAATAGATATAACCACACAACTCAGCTCAGCTCCTAAAGCACTGCCATAGTCTAGACACCCCTGCACCATCTATACAGAGCCTATAACCTAGGCTCTGATACCAATCTGTGCCGTCCCGACCTGGCGTGGTCAGAACGCCTACTAAACAACTCAGCTAACAGTAAAGACAATTAATTAATCTTGCAACTAATAGTTTTAAAACAAATCAGCTATATAACGGCTCAAATTTGGATAATCCAACCTGTATTGAACAGCTTTATAAAACATGCTCAATTATTTTGAAAATCCAAATATATTACAAATAATTTACAACACTAACCTAGCCCAAACAAACTAATTCCACTTGTGACTAATAGATTTAATATTATAACCACATTTATTTAGCAGGATTTACATTAAAACCCACATAACATTATGCCACAAAAATTAAAGTGTTTACGCATATTCAAAGTTTTTCTGTCATCCACAATTCAAACTATTATGCATTAAACTAATCCACACTACTGAACTTAAAAGTTTAAATTTTTACAACGTCTAACAAAAGTTATAAACTAGACTGTATTTTACACTTCCGGCAAAATACCACTTTTATATGGCCATCCACAGCGAACCTAGACCCATGGCAGTGCAATCCTATAGCCCAAGAGATCATTGTACCTGCACAAGAAAATCTGTGTGGGCGTGAGCAAACCACGGCTCACGAACAACTAGATATAAAGATATGCGAATTTAAGCATATGTACAGCTCAGCACAGCACAAACACAGCTTAACGCATACCTACAATGCAATCTCATACATGCCATGACTCACACACCCGGGCCCATCAGCTTTAGCCTCTTTTGGCTAATTTACCAAGTTTTCAGCTACTTGGTTTAACAGCTCAGCAATGCAAGTGCACAACATAAAGTTTATGTCATGTTAGTAATGAAGTTAAAATCATACAGCATACAGCTCAGCAATATTGCATAACATTCATGTTATGCCAGCTATGTATATAACATAAACAGCAATAAAATTATATCTAGAAGACCCACCTCAAATTCAGTAAGTGAATAAAATTCAACTTTCTGCTTGCTTCTCGGTCACCTCCTTGGGTCCACTAGTACTAGCCTCGGTCCCTGAAATCTTAAAAATTAGATTGCATAACGAAACAAATCTTATAATAGCAAAAAGTTAACAACTTAGGCTTTCCAATTAATAAAAAATCATATTTCTCAATCTTCAATTTCATAACTAGTAAGTAAAAATAAACAACTTCTATTATAAATAACAATGTAAAAATAAGCAACTTCTATAAGAAACATTTAAGGAGAAACAACTTTTATAAGAAATAAAAATGTAAGAAGTTCAAGTTTTCGTTTGAAACAACCCAAATTCCAAAATCATACCCAAATAGCTAATTTCTAACTTTCTCTCTCTCTACCCCAATCAAGGTTTATAAAAAAAACTAACAACTCTTTCATGGAGGCTTTCAAGTTCCAATAATATTCATAATGCATTAAAAAAAAATCCACATCTAATATTGTTCACCACAACCATCAAATAAAAATCAAGAACCCATTTTAAAGGCTCAAGAACATCTTCAATGGTGTTTTACCCAAATCATAACCCAACTCTAATATTTTCTATATACTTCTCCAATATATATATATATATATATTGTTGTTACAACTATCAAATTTAAATATCAATTCATAATCAACAATTTTTCCAAATCAAGTAATACCCATAAATTAGAGTATTTTAAAAACACACACTACACCAAGAACACACACTACACCAAGAACACATACCAATCTTTACTTCTCTTCCCAACTCAACTCTTTCAAAGTTTCTTGTAAGAGTAATCCAAAGCATTAAAATATCATTATAACAACAAAAATCAACCAACATATAGATTTGAAACAACAATTTTCAAGAACCAATAACACCCAAAAGCTTCAAAGTTCATCAATGGTGGCTACTACCTCAAACCCAAATCCAAATTTCATCCATAGTCAAACCCAAATCAATCTTTTCAAGACTTGAACTAGTAATATTGCAAGACATTAATAATATACTCCCAACACCAACAACATTAAAATCAAAACCCAAAATAAAATGCAATTTTCGGATTTATTGAAAACCCTTAAATTTCAACACCCAAACAATTCTAAAATCAACTATATTCAAACAAAAATTGCCATACATGATATACATATCACCTAAGGCATATAGAACACATATTCACTATCAAAATCAACCAAATCAAACTTCAAATTTGAATCTAAAATATTCAATTTTCGGATTTATACCAAACCCTAAAAATACATGTTCCAAATTTGCCCAAAACTCAAGTTTTACATAAAAATCTTCATACCACATCATATATACATATCAAGGATCATGTAAACAAGTTCTACAACATCAATTACAACTTTAATTTCAGATTTTAACCCATGAACACAAAACCCCAATTCAAGCTTTTAACCAAAACCTTACCTCCTTGTTGCTCTTGGGTAAAACCCCAATTCCTAGGGAAGAAGATGAACCTCCTAAGGCTTCTCTTGAATCCTTCTTCTTGATCTCTTTCTTTTTCTCTTTTTCTTTTTCTCTCTGTTTCTCTTCTTTCTCTCTACTGTCTCTTATTTCCCTCTCAGGAAAAGAACGATAGATAGATGTATATTTAGATAAAACTTTAACTTTTGCTAAATTCTAATAAACTCCCCAATTGTTTTTAATTACAACTTCTTTAACTTTCTACTTCACATATATATCTCCTACACCTCCAAATGAGTTATTTACCTATCAAATAACCCAAATCAACTTTAATATTCACAGCTCAGCAATATAACGATTTACAGCATAATATAAAATATTAATTAACAGCTCAGCGTTTAAATTTTAACAGCTCAGCGTTTAAAGTAAATAATTCAAAGCTCAACATTATATTAGCCGCTCATCATTACATGAACTAAGTATTTTATAACTCAGCAGAATAATAATATAAATAACTCAGCTAAATAATTTAATGACAGCAATTTAATTGGTTTTACTGTTCTGTGTCTCACATGGAGGCTCTTCCTTTTTGATCTTTCCTTCTCTAATAGCATCTTCAATTCGGGTTCCAACTTCAAACAACTCCTCAAAGGTGGTGATGGACTGGTAGAATAATTTCTCATGATAGAGCGGCTGCAGATTTCGGATGAGCATCCTTACCTGTTCCTTTTCAATCGGCCGGTGGGTCATTTGGGCTACCTTGTTCCTCCATCTGCTCAGAAACGCAGCAAAGGATTCATTGATGTTCTGCCGGGTCGTTTCCAATTCCCTGATGGTGACATCCAGCTCCTGATTGTAGGAGTAATGATCGACGAAAACTCGAACGATATCTTCCCAGGCCCGGGTTTTGGAGGCTTCCAAGGTTAGGAACCATGATAGTTAAGATTTTGCCAGAGTTTGCGGAAACAACATTGTAATGTGCTCGTGGGTACAGCCCATGGACTGGAAGATACTCATGCACAGCTTCACATGACTTTTTAGGTTCCCAGTTCCGTCAAAACGATCGATGGCAGGCATTTTGATGTTCTCTGGCAGTTTCAACTTGACAGGCTCAAAGAGGCCTTCCAAGTCTAGCATGTAATCATCGATCCCTTTGCTTTTTCTTAGTACGCTCTCTAGCTTGTCGACCTTGTCCATTTTCTCTTGGAACTTCTTCTCATACGCAAGCGGTGGGACCCCTTGAAACAAGTCTTCCTCCCCATTATTCCCATACGGGGGTGGTTCAAATCCTGGTGGGAACCCGGGCGGAGGTTGCGGCTGCTGCTGCTTCAGTTCTTCCCTGAACTTCAGGACTTGGGCTAGACTGTCGGACTGTTAGCTTATAGTTGCTCCCAACTCGGTAACCTTATTTTCCAATTCTTCTCTATTCATGCTGAAGTAGGCTGTCAGACTGATTCTGACTAAGCGATTATCTGAACTCCTGGCCCACGACGAGGATCCCGGCTGCTGACCTTGGGGATCTATAGTGACCTGACAGATTTTGAGGGAAAGGGGTGTATCAGATCTTGACAGTGGTGACTTTTAGATAGACAACGACAGTGATGTGGACTGACTCGAGACAGTGCGTGCAGAGAGATGGGAATGGTGAATGTATGCGAGACAAGCATGCGGATGTAAGCCCTGATCTATATGATGCTCCTATTTCTAACAGATAGTAGTTAAACAAATAAGGTCATAACCGTATAGAGTGTGCCAATCTTACTTTCCAGTACGATCACCAAGGGATAACAGGGGTTTCCAGGTTTTTGTGAAGGCTTTTAGGAGAGACTGGGCATTTTTGGTTGATTTGGACAGAGTTTCTAGGAGAAACTGGGATATCCGGACACAGTTTCTGGTATTTCTTGGCAATTTGAGCAGGGTATCTGGAAAAAACTGGTTAATACGGTTATATTTGGGATATCTGGACAGAGTTTCTGGGAGAAACGGGTTCATACGGTTATATCTGGGATATCTGGACAGAGTTTCTGGGAGAAACGGGTTCATACGGTTATATTTGGGATATCTGGACAGAGTTTCTGGGAGAAACTGGTTCATACGGTTATATCTGGGATATCTGGATAGAGTTTCTGGGAGAAATGGGTTAATACGGTGATAGTGATCGTACTTTCTAGCAGGTTTTCATACTCTTATGTCTTAGGGCCAATAAACAAGGTTTGCAGTGTATATCTTTGTGAGCATGGAGCAGACATCCTTATCATGGTGCCTAGGCAGGTCAACTCAATGTGATCACATGTGAGTGATTGCCTTGGGGATCATGAGAAAGAGGTTCTGTTCTATGCCACATAAGCGTCTACACCGCGCGGGTAATCCCGTCAGGGCATACAGCAGTTATATCACATTGTCCTATCTGAAAAGATAAATGAACAGTTCTATGAAAGGTTCTACAGGAATCTATATGCAAAGGCTGGGTTTAGTCAAAGAGGGTCCGTTGACGAGAGTTCCAATATACCGTCAGAGAGGCAGTACGGAGGTTTTTACTCTTTTTTATATACCTTGGAAGGTACAGTATCAACGGTGACTTGTGCCCTGGCACAGCAAGACCTAAACAATGTCAGTGCCGCGTTTCAGACACAGTCGGAGGGAGGGAAATGCAAGAGTGCAATGCGGTGAACCAGACACAGTAAAAAGATGATTTTAAGGATGCTTCATATGAGTCAAACCTCTGCATTATTTTGTTTTAAAATAAAAAAATCCCTAGCAGAGTCGCCAGATTATGGACACCGGGCTTCCGCCTCTTTGTTTGTTCGGGTTTTGTTTTGAAACTGTTTAAAATTAATCAAAGGAAGAAAATGGTATGTCGAAAACAGGCACAGAGTCGCCACTTGGTCTTTGAGGACTCAAGAAACCTAATTTGACTCACCCAAGCAGATAAGGGCACCGGCCCTTCATAACCAAAGAACTTGGTTTGGGGTTTTGGTACGAGAGAGGAAGGAGCCTTTGTCACGACTAAAACACCCTCAACTCGCCCCGTCTTTCGACTGGCCTCAATAAGCATCCAAATAATCATCTTATACTATGTATGGTTCAACAATTAATACTATGATAGTATATTACATCACATAAAGAAGTTTAAAATGGAAGATCTAAAGATAGATATCATTCATAAGATCTAAGCCAAATATCATGCAATGTAAAGTGAAAGATCACACAAATAAACCTAGGAAAAATCGTCTAATCAAGTAATTAAGTTTCCTTAATCTAAAGGGGACATGAATCGTTCTTAAAATAAATAAACAAAGAAATCAAAATATGCTTAACAAGCTAGTATATGCATGTTATTCTTTGAGAAAAGAAGACCTCTCAATCCCCGGGACGGATGAGAAAGGATGATTAGATCAAAGGGGAAGCATGAATGTGTGATCGAGTTCATTCCTTATAATCTTCTTAGATTAAGAGTTACAAAAATCACAAATCTTGCATGAATGCAATGTATGTTTCTAAAATGTGCAAAGGTTGTAGTGTGTTTTGGGTACATGGATTCCTATAGTGACGTAGAAGTCTAAAATTTGTATGAATGAATGAATGAAATTAAAATGGGATATGTACAAATGTAGTATGAACTACTTCCTAAGATATGAACTAATTTGGAATGCATATGAGCATCAAATCAAAGAATGAAAGTTGAAATGTGCTTGTAGTGAATAGTGGACAAAATAGTAGCATGATCTTTTGGAATTTGAAAAGAGGGGTTAGGAATGTTTTCAATGCATGATTTTTTATGGAACTCTTCCTTATTGTGTCTAGAACACAACACAAAAGGCCAGCCTTGGATAGCTATCACAGATTGAGAGAAATCATATAAACAATGAAGGTCTCTCAGAAACAGAGTCCGTACTGTCGACTGAAATGTTGAAAAATCTTAGAACATGAAAATTAATGATCTAGAGGCCCATTTTATACAGCCAATTCCCTAAGGAATTGAAGTTTAAGGGAAAAATAAGTTAGGACGACCCCTTTTGGAAAAGTCTTCTGTAAAACAAGTTGGAAGTGGCCCTCGCTGCTGTGACAGCAAAGACAGAATGTCTGGAAGGAATGTTTGGGTCCAAATGGACCATTTCCAAGTACTTCCAAGTCAAACCAAAAATGATGGGTGTTCTCCAATGAGTTAGGAAGACTTTCCAAGTGGCCTTGCATACATATGTTGAGTATTGAGTTCTAGGGAAATCTTTGAACTCAGCTCACTCACTGTTTTGACTCATTATTTTGAAGATTTTGGAGAAAACAAAGGTTTTGTTTCTTGAAACCAAAAGAAGAGGGATTGAGAGGGGTTTTGAAATAGATGTTTTGAAAGCATATTTTCAATACTCAATAAGGATTATAGCCACTTAAAATGCCAACATCAAACTCATCATCAAGAACCTCCAAGATTGTTGGAGAGATTTATTTTATTTTGAGCATAACTTCAAGAATACCTTGGAGGTATTGAAGTTATGATCATCATCTATCAAACATGTTTTTGAGGTCAAAAGCTACTATCCATAAGGATTCACTCACCCCAAACTTCATGTCATCATCTAGATGATGATGAACTAGTAAGTAAATAAAGAAAAATAAAAAAGAAATGAGGTAAGAAGAGATAAACCATGAATAAACAAGCAAGTAGATAATGATCAATAGATGATATTCATGATGTATTGAACTTGTAGAATGGTGTTTCACTCATATATGATGACATTGGATATGGAAGAAGCTTCATCTCTCTTAAATGCTCACTAAAATGGTGGTTGAGTGTATTGAATGTTGAAGTAAATAGGAGTAATGAAGTAAAAACAAAGTTTAGAACTCACTTTTGTTTTGAAAATCCAAGACGAAAGCATCTTTTTCTCTATTCTAACCTTATCTCTACAACTTTCTCTCCCAAACTTTTTCAAAGCTTACATTTGACTCCCCCAAAATGAAGAGCAATGGGGGGTTTATATAGGCCAACTTGGGGTGGTTTTGGGGTTTTAGAAGTATTCCCATTGGTCCCAAACATCTGAAATCATGAAACTACGTCGTTTTGGTTTTTAATTAATCAAAATGGGACCCCAAAAGTAATTACAAAAACTCACTATTTTGGGGGAGAGTGCCGCGGCAGCAGTGGGCCAGTGCCGCGGCGGCACTGTTCCTCCTTCGTCCAGATAATGCTGTTTAGGCCCCTAAGGTTCTGGTATTCGCGAAAAGGCCCTATTTCGTCCGAAGTTCACAGAAAATGCGTACGAACTCCAAATTGAGGTTGTGATATACTGTTGGAAAGGTAATGGAGTCTTCTATACATAAAAAATAGTTCGGGGATAGGTCACTTTGAAAAGTTCTGCGGTATTCACGATAAAAGCCGATTTGATCGCCTTTTTCGCCTTTGGAAATTCATAATAAATTCGTTTTAAATCCAGAAATTATGTGCGATATACCGTTGGAAAGCTATTGACCTCTAGTATCCATGAAAAATGTTTGAAAATTGTTTTGGTGCCCCATCTAAAACTTCCTTTAGATGTGTGAGAGGTGCGAGTTAAATTTCGTGGCTATTGGATCGACGGTTTGTATTTTGACCCCCATACCCCCAAAAACATAGTTTTTCATAGTCGAGGAGGTGAAAAACTTATTTTTTAGTATATCTTGATGACCGGGAGGCTGATTCCTAATTCGCTCGTCCAAAAGTTTTCTTTAGATGTGTGGGAAGTGATAGTAAAGTTTCCAAGCTATAGGATCAACGGTTTGAATTTTGACCCCCCAAACACTAAAAACTATGTTTTTCAAAGTCAACTATGTGAAAATGTTGTTTTTAGTGTATCTTGATAACCGGGATTCCAATTCCCGTTTCGTTTCTTCCCACAACTTTCTTTAGAAGTGCGTGTGTGAGATGCGAGTTAAATTTTGTGGATATATGATTGACGGTTTGCATTCATACCCTCCAAACCCCAAAAACTTAGTTTTTAAAAGTGTACGAGGTAAAAAAGTTGTGTTTTAGTGTGCCTTGATAACCGTGAGTTCGATTCCCGTTCTGTTTCTTCCTACAACTTACTTTAGAAGTGTGAGAGGTGCGAGTTAAGTTTCATGGCTAACGGATAGACGATTTGCATTTTGACCACCCAAACCACAAAAACTTTATTTTTCAAAGTCTGCATGGTAAAAAAGTTATTTTTTAGTGTATCGTCATAATCATGAGTTCAATTCCCTTTCCATTTCTTTCTACAACTTTCTGTAAACGTGTGAGAGTTGTAAGTTAAATTTTGTGGCTATCTAATGGACGGTTTTCATTTTGACCCCTATATCCCAAAAACATAGTCTTTTAAAGTCCACGAGGTGAAAATGTTATTTTTTGGTGTATTTTAATGCTTGATTGTCCGATTCCCATTATGTTTCTTTTTAATTTTAAATTTTGTGGCTATCGGATCGACGGTTTCCATTTTGACCCACCAAACCCCAAAAACTTACTTTTTCAAAGTCTACATGGTGGAAAGTTGTTTTTTAGTGTATCTTGACAACCGGGAGTCCAACACCCTTTCCGTTTTTCCTACCACTTTACTTAGACAGTTAGGCGGGGGTGGGGTATTTCGAGACTGAAGTAGTTGGAGATGGCCCTTTTTGAGGAGGCGGTCCAAGGCTGAGGAGAGAGAGATTTCTAGCTTGGCAAAATTGTGAGGGGGCTTTTTCTGGAAAGGGCGGTTGGAGGGATTCGCCTGGTTGGAGGGTTGGTACGGTCTTGGAGGGTATGCCATGGGTTGGCTGCTAAGGGCATTGACATCCGGGGGATTCCGGGAGTAGTTGGGCCTTCTTGGCTGACTCGGAGGGTCTTCCTTTTTGATCTTTCCTTCCCTGATAGCGTCTTTGATTCGGGTTCCGACCTCAAACAACTCTTCAAAGGTGGAGATGGACTGGTAGAATAATTTCTCATGATAAAGCGGCTGTAGATTCCGGATGAGCATCCTTACCTGTTCCTTTTCAATCGGCCGCTGGGTCATTTGAGCTACCTTGTTCCTCCATCTGCTCAGGAACGCAGCGAAGGATTCATTGTTGCTTTGCCGGGTCGTTTCCAAATCCCTGATAGTGACATCCAGCTCCTGGTTGTAGGAGTAATGATCGACAAAAACTCGAACGATATCTTCCCAGGCCCGGGTTTTGGAGGCTTCCAAGGTTAGGAACCATGATAGCGCGGATTTTGCCAGAGTTTGTGGGAACAGCATTGCGATGTGCTCGTGGGTACAACCCATGGACTGGAAGATATTCATGCACAGCTTCACATGACTTTTTGGGTTCCCAGTTCCATCAAAACGATCGATGGTAGGCATTTTGAAGTTTTCCGGCAGTTTCAACTTGACAGGCTCAAAAAGGCCTTCCAGGTCTAGCATGTAATCATCGACTCCCTTGCTTTTTCTCAGCACGCTCTCCAGTTTGTCGACCTTGTCCATTTTTTCCTGGAGCTTCTTTTCATATGCGAGCGGTGGGACCCCTTGAAACCAGTTTTCCTCCCCATTATTCTCATGTAGAGGAGGTTCAAACCTTGGTGGCGGAAACTCGGGCGGGGGTTGTGGCTGTTGCTGCTTTAGTTCTTCCATGAATTTCAGGACTTGGGCTAGACTGTCGGATTGTTGGCTTATAGTTGCTCCCAACTCGGTGACCTTGTTTTCCAATTCTTCTCTATTCATGTTGAAGCGGGCTGTCGGACCGATTCTGACTAAACGATTATCCGAACTCCTGGTCCACAACGAGGATTCCGGCTGTTGACCCTGGGAATCTATACTGACCTGACAGATTTTGAGAGAAATGGGTGTATCAGGTCCTGACAGTGATGACTTTTAGACAGACAAAGACAGTGACGTGGACTGACTCGAGACAGTGCGTGCAGAGAGATGGGGATGGTGTATGCATAGGAGACAAGCAGGCGGATGTAAGCCTTAATCTATATGATGTTCCTATTTCTAACAGATAGAGGTCAAGCAATTAAGGTCCTGACCATATAGAGTGTGCCAATCTTACTTTCCAGTACGATCACCAAGGGATAACCGGGATTTCCAGGGTTTACGGAGGCTTTTAAGAAGGACTGGGCATTCTTGGTTGATCTGGACAGAGTTTCTGGGAGAAACTGGGATATTTGGACAGAGTTTCTGGGAGAAACTGGTTAACATGGTTTATATCTGGGATATTCGGACAGAGTTTCTGGGAGAAACTGGTAAGTATGGTTTATATCTGGGATATTCGGACAGAGTTTCTGGGAGAAACTGGTAAGTCTGGTTATATCTGGGATATCAGGACAGAGTTTCTGGTAGAAACTGGTTAATATGGTTATATCTGGGATATCAGGACAGAGTTTCTGGGAGAAACTGGTAAATCTGGTTATATCTGGGATATCAGGACAGAGTTTCTGGGAGAAACTGGTTAATATGGTTATATCTGGGATATCAGGACAGAGTTTCTGGGAGAAACTGGTTAGTACGGTGATAGTGATCATACTTTCCAGCAGGTTTTCATACTCCTATGTCTCAAGACCGACAAACAAGGTTTGTGGTGTATATCTTTGCGAGCATGGAACAGACATCCTTGTCATGATGCTTAGGCAGGTCAACTCAATGTGATTACATGTGAGGGATTGCCTTGGGAATCATAAGAAAGAGGTTCTGTTCTATGCCACATAAGCGTCTACACCGCGCAGGTAATCCCGTCAGGGCATACAGTAGTTACATCATTTTGTCCTATCTGAAAAGAAAAACGAACAGTCCTATGAAAGGTTCTACAGGAATCTGTATGCAAAGGCTGGGTTTAGTCAAAGAGGGTCCGTTGACGAGAGTTCAAATATACCGTCAGAGAGATAGTACGGAGGTTTTTACTCTTTTTGATATACCTTGGAAGGTACAGTATCAACGGTGACTTGTGCCCTGGCACAGCAAGACCTGAACAATGTCAGCGCCGCGTTTCAGACACAGTCGGGAGGGTAAAATGCAGAGTGCAATGCGGTGAACCAGACAAAGTAAAAAGATGATTTTAAGGATGCTTCTTATGAATCAAACCTCTGTATTATTTTGTTTTGAAAATAAAATTCCCCAGCAGAGTCGCCAGATTGTGGACACCGGAAGTGGACCACTTCTCTCGTTTGAGATTGTTTTGAAATTGATTTTGACTTGGATCAAAGAAAAGAAAAGGTCTGTTGAAAACAGATACAGAGTCGCCACTTGGTCTTTAAGGAACCAAGAAACCTAATTTTGACTCACCCAAGCGGATAAGGGCACCGGCCCTTCATAACCAAAGAACTTGGTTCGGGGTTTTGGTACGAGAGAGGAAGGAGCCTTTGTCACGACTAAAACACCCTCAACTCGCCCCGTCTTTCGACGGGCCTCAATTAGCATCCGAATAATCATCTTATACTATGTTTGGTTCGACAAATAATACTATGATAGTATATTACATCACATAAGAAAAGTTGAAATGGAAGATCTAAAGATAAAATATCATTCATAAGATCTAAGCCAAGTATCACGCAATGCAAAGTGAAAGATCACACGAATAAACCTAAGAAAAATCGCCTAATCATGTATCAAATAATCAAGACTTCCTAATCTAAAGGGGGACATGAATTGTTCTTGAAACAAATAATCAAAGAATCAAAGTATGCTTAGCAAGCTAGAATGATGCATGTTAATTTTGAGAAAAGAAGACTTCTCAATCCCCGGGACGGACGAGAAAGGATGATTAGATCGAGGGGAAGCATGAGCGTGTGATCAAGTTCATTCCTTATAATCTTCTTAGATTAAGAGTTACAAAAACCCCAAATCTTGCATGAATGCATTGTATGTATCTAAAAATGTGCAAAGGTTGTAGTGTGCTTTGTGTACATGGATTTCTAAAATGACTTAGAAGTCTAAAATGTGTATGAATGAATGGATTAAATCAACATGGGATATATACAAATGTAGTATGAACTACTTCCTAAGATATGAGCTAATTTGGAATGCATATAAGCATTAAATCAAAGAATGGAAGTTGAAAGGTGCTTGCTGTGAATAGTGGACAGACTGCATGTATTACTTTACAACATTATAATGGGAGGTCAAACGTTCCTAGAAAAATGTGAGAAAAATCAGAGATCATCCTTATTGTGTCTAGAAAATAACCCAAAAATCCGAACATCAATAGCTATCACAGATTAAAAGAAAAAAATCAGAATGTACACATGACTCAGAAACAAAAGCTGCGCTGTTGACTGCTTTGGTATGATTTTTCATAAATCAAAAAAACGGTTTATGATCACCCATTATATACCAAAAGTTTCCTAAGACACCCTAGTTTTATAAAAAAAAAATAGAAAAGATATATGTACAGTGATGAAAATATCCAGAATAAGTGCAAGAAGTTGGGTGAACATTCTGTGAGAACAGAGGCAGATTATGAATATGAACTTCTCACATCCAAAACAAATACTTTCACATCTCTATAATTGATGGGAAAAATTAGGGAGAAACTATGATGTATTGGGAAGGTTTTCCAAGTGGTTTCATTATCATAACTCAAGTATTTAATTCAAAAAAATTCTTTGAACCTGAACAGCTCACTGTTTTGGGTCATTGTTTTGGAGATTTTAGGGAAAACAAAGTTTTGTTTCTTGAAACCAAATGAGAGGGATTGAGAGGGGGTTTTGAAATAGATGTTTTGAAAACATATTTTCAACACCCAATAAGGATTATGGCCACTTAGAATACCAACATCAAACTCATCATTAAGAATCTCCAAGATTGTTGGAGAGATTTATTTTATTTTTGAACATAACTTCAATACATTCCAAGAATACCTTGGAAGTATTGAGGTTATGATCATCATCTATCAAACATGTTTTTGAGGTCAAGAGCTACTATCCATAAGGATTCACTCACCCCAAACTTCATGTCATCACTTAGATGATGATGAACTAGTAAGTAAATAAAGAAAAATAAAAAAGAAATCGGATAAGAAGGGATGAACAATAAATAAACAAGCAAGTAGATGATGATCAATAGATGATATTCATGAAGCATGAACTTGTAGATTGGTGTTTCACTCATATGTAATGACACTAGACATGGAAGAAGCTTCCACTCTCTTAAATGCTCACTAAAATGGTGGTTGGGAGTATTGAATGTTGAAGTAAATGGAAGTAATGAAGTAAAAAACAAGGTTTAGAACTCACTTTTGTTTTGAAAATCAAAGAAGAAAGCTTCTTTTCTCTCTACCCTAACCTTATCTCTACAACTTTCTCTCCCAAACTTTTCCAAAACTCACATTTGACTCCCCTAAAATGAGGAGTAATGGGGTGTTTATATAGGCCAACTTGGGGTGTTTTTGGGATTTAGAAAGTACTCCCATTGGCTCCAAACATCTGAAATCATAAAACTATGTCGTTTTGGCTTTTAATTAATCAAAATGGGACCACAAAACTTAATTACAAAAAACACTGTTCTGGAGGAGAGTGCCGCGGCGGCAGTGGGCCAGTGCCGCGGCGGCAGTGCTCCTCCCTTCGTCTTGATAATGCTGTTTAGGCCCCCTGAAGTTCCGGTATTCGCGAAAAGGCCCTATTTTGTCCGAAATTCACAGAAAATGCATACGAACTCCAAATTGAGGTTGTGATATACCGTTGGAAAGGTAATGGAGTCTACTTTACATAAAAATAGTTCGGGGATAGGTCACTTTGAAAAGTTTTGCGGTATTCGTGATAAAAGCCGATTTGATCGCCTTTTTCACCTTCGAAAATTCATAATAAATTCGTTTTAAATCCAGAAATTATGTGCGACATACCGTTCGAAAGCTACTGACCTCTAGTATCCATGAAAAATGTTTGAAGATTATTTTGGTGCCCTGATTCCAAAGTCAAATTCTGGTCAAACTGGTCAAACCTGGGATTCCCGGGAAGTTTTGGAAACCTCCGGGAGTTCCCGGGAGCTGATGTTTTCGCTCGATTTCCTTTTGGAACTTGTTTTAACACTTTTCCCATGAATTAAAATGATTTTGGTGAATTCAGACGATTTCGGTCAAACTTGGTCAAACTTGGTCAAACCTGGTCAAACCTTGGTCAAACTTAGTCAAACCTTGGTCAAACCGATCAACGGGGACTTTCTGGGGACTTCCGGGACTTCCGGGGGTCTCTGGGAGCCGACGATTTCATCTGATTTCTCTTTAAAACTCTTTTTATCGCTTTTCTTACGACATAGCATGTTTTCAAAACTTTGGGACCAAATCTGGGAGTTTTCGGGCTTTCAGGGGCATTTTGGTCATCCCGAGCATTCTGAGAGATGGAGCTGACTTCCGAGAGTCCTTTTAATCTTTTAGATCATTGTGAACCACCAATCTATGGGTCTCCTAAATCTGATAGCCGTCAAAATGGGGTATCTACACACTCTATCTAAGGAATAGTGTCCTAAGACACCTGATGAGATAGAGAAGATGAAGGCAGTTCCTTATGCCTCGGCAGTAGGAAGCCTGATGTATGCTATGCTATGTACTAGACGTTACATCTACTTTGCTGTTGGCATGGTTGGTAGATATTAGTCTAATCCAAGGAAAGGACATTGGACTGCGGTAAAAAATATTCTCAAGCACCTGAAAAGGACTCGAGACTATATGTTAGTTTACCAAGCAGACAGTCTTGTAACCATTGGAAACACAGATTCTGATTTGATGTCAAATAGGGATTCCAAAAGGTTTACCTCAAGATACGTGTTTACCCTAGGAGGTCGAGCCATTAGTTGGAGGAGTATCAAGTAGAGATGTATTGTTGATTCCACCATGCAAGCCGAGTATGTGGCTGCTTCGGAAATCGTTGAGGCCGCTTAGCTTAGAAACTTCCTTATGGGTCTAAGAGTAGTACTTGTGGTACAATCAGCTATTACTGTATATTGCGATAATAGTGGAGCGGTTGTTAACTCAAAGGAACCTAGGGCCCATAAGAAGGGAAAACACATTTAGTATAAGTATCACCTGATACGAGAGATCATAAAAGAGGTGATGTTGAAGTGACTAAGATAGCATCAGCAAATAACTTGATAAATCCTTTCATCAAGAGCTTATCAACCAAGACTTTTGATAGTCTCGTAGAGGGGATAAGAGTGAGGTGTGTCGCATCATCGCTTTGAGTCTATGTGGGAGATTGTTACGAATATATACTAAAAGCTATGCTTTATGTAGTTGGTTTACTATTTATTTAATAAAATTAGTTATTCCATTTTTATGAGAATCTGTGTGGGTAATGTTTTCATTTTATTATTTTTTGTGCATGTGTGTCTCTTATTCTACATAGTAGGTGGTTTGGTGTGTAGAGTTCGGTTTACACACGAAAAATCAGACCATCGGATTTTGTAGAATGTAAGATTTTGGTTTATAGTCTTAGATGGGATTTGACACACCATCGGTAGGACTACAGCATGGTGATGTAATAGGTTTGTCTTGACCAGGGGAAACAATATAGTTTCAACTTACTATGCTGGTACACTTTGTGTATTAAACAGGACCGACTTGGGGTAATTATCTTTGTATTGACTATAAGATAATTAACAACTCATGATTATTATGAGTGTTTATGCTCTAAATGCTAAGTTAATTTATCAACACGTACATTTGATATGTACGCTTTGATCCCTAAAAGGGTGAGATCCTTAAAGGGGTCAATATCTCATTGGATTGGGTGACAATATAAATTGTGTAGTGGATATTAATTAATGATGGAATCTATGTCTGAATTTTGGGATTGATGATATCCCCTTGAGAAAGCTTATAAGTTTTGATAATGTTAACCCCTGCAGGTGAATTTTGAATCCGACATATTAGATAAGTTAAGCAGAGGATCCCAAGAAATTTTAAGAGATTAATTAAATAGGATTGTCAGTAATTATATTTAATTAATGGATATCTGTAATCTTAACGTAGGGAGATAATAACCATTTAATAACATGGAGCTCGAAATATATTTTTGAGATAAGGGTAGGAGTGCAATTATAATTCTTTAGTGGTATGAATTATAATTTATAGAAATAGGAATTTGATTTAGTTCGTATTATGGTTTCCTAATTCCGTAAGGAAGCCTATTCTTTATTGACTTCTTATGGTCCCTATCGTAGCCTATATATATGCTGCTTTGGCTCTCTTCCTAGTTTGCATTTTTTTCATCAAGAGTATTATAACTCGGAATAGAAAAAGAGAGCGTGAAAGGGAGAGCAGAAAAAAAAAAAAAAAGAATTTCGAAAGAGCCCACATTCAATTCGATATTCTGGCAGCAAAGGAATACAGAGAAGATCATGTGCTGTTATCGAGCCCAGGTTCTCAATTCGTCTACTACAGCACTCCAATTTTGCAGTTCAAGGTAACCCTAGCTAGTTCCGCCCTTGTAGGGTAATCATAGATTTCACGAAATTTTTTGCAGTACCATCTTGTACACGCTGTCAACGGATTCTGGGACCGCAGTTTCCTAACAGTGAGTTCGGGTGGACATGGTTGGGATGACTGGCTACCCTGTATGCAAACTGCTTCTACTGTTGACTTCCATTCATAGTCTCCAAATTAGCCGCTAGCTCTAACAAATTCTTAAATGGCTGCATCACGGAACTCATGGCATGGCTGGAATAGTCATCCCAAACCCACGTAGAAATTTATTGTTTTTCTGCTCCAGAGTATCCATCAGGTGTGGGGCAAAACGAGACAACCTTTCAAAAGCGACTGTATACTTATGAATAGTCTTGGTTCCTTGGACCAAATCCATAAATTCTTTCTCCTTCTTATCTCTCTTAGACGCTGGAAAATATTTCCGAAGAAACATAGTCTTGAACTCCTCCTAGCTCAGACATATGATGGCTTCTTTTCCTAATGCGTTCTACTGAGCTTCCCCCCATTCTGCGATAGAATAAGTGAGGTAAAATTCTACAAACCTCTACTTGTTAGCATCTGAGCAAACCATAGCCTTGAAACACGACTCCATGTGTGTAATCCACAGTTCAGCTTTCCATGCTCCAAACACGCCATCAAACTTTTCTGGGCTCTGAATTTTCTAACAACTTATCTCCTACGGGTCTCGGTGGAGGTGGCGGCAGACAATGATGCGCACCTTGCTGATCTCCAATGTGCTCCAACCTTCAAAGAAATCTCTCAAAAACTCCAGTGGGATCTAATTCTTTAGGTACCGATTCGGATGGTCCTGCTCCATTGCAGTTGTTGCGCATGACTCTAACCATATTGACTCTATGCACAAGTATCCATATTAGCATAATTATTTATCAGATTAGATGCTGCCTTTAGAAGATAGTCTAGAGGTGTTCACTACCCAAAATCAATTATACTTATATACACACATACAATTTATTATCATGAGATGCAATCGCATATGGGATGTCGAAAGATGAAATGTCAGATACAACGACATGTGAATGATGAAAGAAAAGAACAATAAAAATTGTGGTACGCAACTTAAGACGTAAAGGCAGCTCCAGAAGTCTTCGTTGAATCAGTGTCATTCTAGCGAGGTAATCGTATGGTTCATAACTTAGTGTAGGACAATCATGAGCACAACTACACCTAGTACTTTGATATCAAGACAATCCACGTCACGCGCCGGCACTGCAATAATTAAGGGAAGTAAGCTTCCTTACTGGACCCGTAGTCTCGTAACAAGTTACAGATCGCATGATTGTCCAAAATAATAAGAATATAAAATATCAGAGTAATAATAACAGCGGGAATGTTCTATGTTCAGTAGAAGCAATAACAGAGTCTTACAAACTTCATTATACATACTTATAATACAAATATCCAAATCCAAAAGAAGCTAAAGTCTAGACGCCAAATAACCGATAACAACAACAACCACCACCACCACATGAAAGATAGATAACTTCCCCAGCGGGAACCAAATGGCATCAGCAACATGATCGCCTTCTCATCTGGCAAAGCCACATCCTTCCTCTTCTACATTCTCCTCCTCATGATACTCGCCCAGCGGAACAACATCTCCAACACCTAGAACTATAGAAACTGGACACGGATGTCCAAGGCCACACGGCCATTAGCTAAAAGATGAGTGACATACTATAAAGTACAAACAATCTGAACATATGTACCATTTACATTGTCACTTAGAATTTATCGCAACGTTATGCAAGTTGTTGCCCAAAACCCAACATTCTTCCCGACTATGCAACCACATCAATGCAACACAACGCGCACGAATCCACCATCTAACAAATCACAACTTGATAATACTAGCTTCTGTCACACATGACCACAACACTGGCAGTACTAGCTTCTATCCACAACCATAACAACACTGAACCAATGGTATTAGCTTCCGTCAACACACGACAATCGATACATCATGCCAAATTCGGCCTCAAATTCATAAACTAGCCTAATTTGGACACAAGATAACTCTTAGCCTAATTTGGCCCTAACTCAATCATCCTAACCTAGAATTGGCCCTAACTCGACACAAACAGAACACAACAGACCATAACATACTGACGACAACACCATATGAAACACAACACAACACAACCAACATCAACACCATGAGGTTACACAACTAATGCAACCATCTACGGAACAACCAGCGAGGTTATTCAACACAACCATGCTCTCACGCATCCGTCAACACACTTATCAATTTAAGTACATTATTCGCATATTAACCTTTATCATATGATTTAGTGATTCGACCCGACGCATTACTACTAACATCATTAACCTGATCATAATAATAATCCATAAAAAATTATATACAGGTTATATGAATCGACATATAAAGAATGAATTGATCAAGCATGCAGACAGTATAACTACAAAATTGAAAAGCTCGTTCATATATATAACATATACAATTTCATGTTCAGTTAACAAAGCTCATACTACAAACCATGGCTTAGACCATGTAACTTCAATGTATAAACAAATAAATAAAGCGCTCGAACCACTCGAGCGCTCACGCTTGCTCGAGCGCTTACACTAAGCAGATTTCCAGCAGACTATTTTATTCTATAACATAACATCGATTTTAATTAACAAAACTTTAAGATCATACTTTAATCTCACATGCAACTTATGAAACAGGTTATACATGTCTATACACACATTATTTATGAATCATACTACTCACAAGGTGATCAAAACCAATTGGATCATGAAATTGCACATGAGCTTGAAAACAGATGATGATCATGATGATCTAGAGTTAGATTATGCTAAATCAAACACATGCAACTCAATTTTACAGATTATATATGTATATATCAACATTGTATGCGAGTTGAAATACTCACAAAGATCAAAATCAAGTGGATCATGAAATTTATGAAATCTTAAGGAACAGATGATCATAAACTAAATATTGTTAAATCAAGCACATTGATTATAGGTAGAAAATACATATTTATAACACATTTTATGGTTATTTGTGCATGCTTTTATCCCTAAGTCCCTAGATTTAGATGCATATCAATGATTAAGTATTTTCTATGATATTGAGACTCAAACATGTATTTTTACACTATTTTACAGGTCATAAAAAAGCAATCGGTGCATGAAAAGTAATTCTGGTGAAGAGAAGAATAGAAGCAGCTGAGAATATGCCATTTTTGGCAATGAAGATCTTAGATTTGGAAGATTTTTCAAGAAATATAAAATGTATATCGATGAGTTAAGGTCGCGTGGCCATAAACTGAAGGTCAATTCGAGGTCTGAGTGAAGAGATATGGCCATTCTCCCATCGATGCGCATAGTTGTCAAAAGCAGAGAAGTTCGAGCCCTTGAAGACACTTTGATCGATCGAAAGTTCAATCCCTTGAAGAAAATTCGATCGATCAAACTTTATTTTTTTTTTCCCATAAAGTTACGTACAGCCTACAGGAACCCTAGAAATAAGCTATTTCGACAGCAGACAAAAAGAGGATGCTCTAGAACACAAAAAATAGCAGTTTTAGGGTTAGTTTAGGGTAGATTAGGAGTAGGTTAGGTAAGTTTATGTACTTCTTCTTCTTCCTTTCAATTTCTGTAATCAAGACTCAAGATTCAAGTTGATTTCAAGTTATTTTTAGATTATTTCTACATTTTTTTTCCTTTTCCTTTATCTTTAATCGAATGTTATTAATCTAGATGTTATGATCGCTTTGTTTTACTATTTCTGCATTAGTTTTCTCATGTTCCCATAGTTTAGACGTTGGGAACATGTGATAAAATATTGATTTTCAGCCTCTGCCATGCAATCGATAGAAAAGATGTGTTCGATCGATTGAAGCAATTTGAATCGATTGAAACAGAGCAAAGTCAAGTGATCAAAGTTATGTCGATTGATTGAGAGATGATTAGTTCGATCGATTGGAAACATATCAATCGATTGAAACTGATTTTTCTTAAGATGATTCCTCTAAACATTCCAAGACCTTCTGTGTTTGAAATCTGTCATCAAATTGTTCCAGAATAAGTTCAGTTTGTAAAACCAGTTTTTAGAACTAAAACCTTATGCCTATTTTCTTCAATGACTTTTGCAAACCACCTTGAATGCTAACATCATTGATGGTGCGAGTCTTAACCATTATTTTAAACTACCTCACTATATTTCATACCAACTGTAGATGATAGAGTTACCCATTAGTCATGTCGAGCATCATTGATGAATATGCATGGTAGATGGTTAAGATCAGTGTGGATTCATGTGTTTCCAACACCTTCAATTTATTTATTTCATTAATTATGTTTTTCTTTGCTTTAGTTAATTATTTAGTTTAATTTAATTAATTAGGATTCATTAGAACCTCCATTCCTACATTCATCTTTTCTTTTCATAGGTTGTAACTTAATATATATTCTTCCTATTCATTTCCTGTGGGTTCGACCTAGACTTATCTAGTATTACTTGCACGATCACCTACACTTGGGTGTTGTACAAGAGCGCACAACTTTTTAGTCATGTCACACATGAAACATAATTACAGATTATTACATGTACATGAGCATACTATGTGTGAGTTGTAATACTCACAATGCAACCAAGATGAAATGGATAATAAAATTTTGAGAAAGATGACGATCAAGATGATGTTCTTGAACTAGAGCTCCAAATACTTGAAGAAAACTTCAATGATTCACCAATCACAGCTTTAAGAACTAAAGAGGAACTCCAAATTTGTAGCAAAATGATGATCACAAGCTTGGATACACTTGCATGTTCAAGAATTATAGACATACAAGAGACTACTAATCCAGTCATTCCGTTCCAATATTATTTACATGTTCCAACAGTAACAATAGCTTTAAAGAGCAAGAATGGAACTCTAGGAAAATATTCCTCTCATATATGTGTGTATATAGACATGGAATTCGCTCACTACCTCTCTAATGCTCAAGGAGATGGTGAAAAAAGTGTTTGGATGATTGAAGTTTTGATATCAAACTCAAGTAAAACTCATTTTTTATTGAAAAATGGAAGAAGAAGAAGATTTCTTCTCTCTCTCTCTCTCTCTCTCTCTCTCTCTCTCTCTCTCTATGTATATATATATATATTTCTCTAGAGTTTCCTCCTAAGATCTCTCTAAACTTCCAAGTCCTCTCCTAAATGGAAGTAAATGGGTTTCTTTTATAGGCAAAGGAGGGGTGGTAATGGGATTTGAACTTTCTCCCATTAGTCCAAATAAGTTGGGAACAAAAACTACGTCGTTTTGGTTTCTAAAATTTATGAAAAACTCCCCAAAATTTATCAAAATTTTGGAAATGAATAAGAGGGAGTGCCACGGCGGCATTGGGGATGTTCCGCAGCGGCCATCGGTCCCCTTTACCCCAGATTCTTTGTTTAGGCCACCAGAACTTTTGATATTCGAGAAAATGCCCTATTTTGTCCGAAATTCACAGAAAATGCATACGAACTCCAAACTGAACATGTTATATACCGTTGGAAAGGTATTGAAGCCTACTTTCCATAAAAAAAAAATAGTTCAGAGTTGGGTTGCTTCGAAAAGTTTTGCAGTATTTGCGATAAAAGTCGATTTGATCACCTTTTTCTCCTTCAGGAATTCGTAATAAATTCAATTTAACTCTGAAAGTTAAGTGTAATATACTGTCGGAAAGCTATGGACCTCTATTATTTATGAGAAATATCTGAAAAATTGCAACGACACTTTGATTTTAAAGTCAAACTTTGGGTCAAACTGATCAAATAGTGCATTTCTGAGAAATTTCAAGAAGTTCCGGAAGCCTCCAGAGACTGACGTTTCCATTCGATTTTCTTTAAAAACACTTTTTTGGACATTTTAGATGGCATTGATTGATTTCTGAGCTATCAGACCAATTTTTTTTTTACTTTTTTGGGTTTTCAATGGCATTTTGGTCATTTCTTCGGTTCTTGAGCTTTTCGAGAGATGGAGGTGATTTCCAAGAGTCTTTCGGTGCGTCTTTTCAATCATCGAGGACTACCATGTGCCTAGTGAACTCCTAAATCTGATAGCCGACCACCATCACTACTAGTGCCGACACCATTGTCATCATCTCCTCCAGCGGGCGCCAATCCTCATTCGTAACCCTTGGTGCCTCCTCACCTCCATGGCGGGATCCTGCATTATATATTAGATAATATTCTAAGACGCCTCTAGGCAGAAAATAGAAAGAAAAAAGAAAAAAAAACTCCTTTAGGAGTGTGTGTGTGTTTCACTTTTGAATTGTAAACAACTCAATTTTTTTTTGAATTGCAAGGGCCGATGAATACATTTCTTGGATAATAGCCTACTTTTTTGCAACTATACAGGTCGATTATTTCCCTAGTGTTCTCCCCCAGGCCTTAAAAAGACTAGAAACTAAGAAAAGCTTAAATTAGTAAGAAATCATTTAAAGAGTAAGGCTACATGTAAAATAATATATGTATATATTTTTTTTTCAGTTTATCTTATTTTGGTTTTCATCCTTTTTGTTTTTCTTCTTTGATGAAGAAGATGTTGATCCTGTTTGTGTTCTTGAACAAATTCAGCTTCAAATTGCTAAAGTTGAAAAGGAAGCTTTTAGTAGGAAAGGAATACTTGAGAAATGGTTGGGTGCATGTGAGTAGTATTGGTTTGATGTTCTGTTTATTGTTGCCTTTATTTAATGAAAAGTTACAACTAAAGATTTGGTATATCATTTATTCTTCTGAGTAATTTTTTTGTTTGATTGTTTTTGTTTTTCCTTCCTTAAAGAGTTACTGTGTGTATAAAGAAGTCTACTCTTCCATAATAGCACCAGGTCCATATTTGTCCACCTATCATTGGATCCTATTCTACTGTGGAAGGGATTTTAAATTTTAAATAGGTTGGATGCTCCATCCGTCCACTAATCGCTTTAAGAACCAGTAAGCACCCACATACACTCACAATATATAACATCACTTCTATTGCATCAATCCAAATCGAAGATGACATCAACTGAATCTCTTCTCTTTGTTTCGCAGGTAAGCTGCCATTTGATGCTAATATGACTTTATATACATTCATTTCTAACCAGGTAGATTGCTAAATATTGGTTATTGAAGTTATGAAGTAGTTAGCTTGAACTTAGTAGTTGTATGTTGTAGTAAATGATATTCCTTTGTATTTTGGCTATTGGACATTGGGGACACGAGTGTAATTGGTTGAACAATTTTTTATTGAATTTTCCAATTGTGTTTTCGAATTTTAATGGATCACATTCTTTTCTCTTTACTAGAATCAGTTGATTCATGTGAGTATATTCAAGTTTCATAGAATCACCAGGAAACACAGGAAACAAAAATTTGGAATGAAAAATATTACTAATTTTTTTTCACATTTTATTATTATTTCTAACAGTTATAACCATTGAAAATAGAAAAATTTAGTGGGAAATCCCATTTTACCAATGTTTGTTATAATAGACCCACCAATTGGTACTTCCCAATGAGAGACCCTATAATTGTAAATGTTGTTAGAGATTAGTCCACAATCCCCAATTATAGATAGTTTTAGTGACTTTTTTACCCCTATACATATACACAGGCATACATATATAGAAATATATATATATGGTAATAACTCTATTTTAAAGATCCCATTGATTTGCATATCAAATATATGGAAATAAAATCCCATAACTTTAGCCTTGTACATTATGGGTCTTTTGATTATTTCTAACGCCATTTTTATGTGGGTATCCCATTTTTGTATGTTCTACCAATAATCATTGATCACATCACATATTAATCTGTTACTATGCACCATACATTTATGCGAGTATTGAATTTTACACTGCAACTAGTTCGTTTTACACTGCAATTGGTTCATTAGTGTGAAATTTTACATTGCAATTGGTTTGTTTTTACATTGCAACTAGTTCATTAGTGTGAAATTTTATACTGCAATTGGTCAAACTCACTCCCATAATCTTGCATATATTTTGGGAAGTTACCAAACTTATTTTATACTGTAATTGGTCAAACTCAATCCCATAATCTTGCATATATTTTGGGAAGTTACCAAAATTATTTTATACTGTAATTGGTCAAACTCAATCCCATAATTTTGGGAAGTTACTAAATCTTGCATATATTTTAGGAATTAAGTTACTAAATGCCATAATTGTAGGGCTTTATACGTTAGAATCTGTTTAATATTACACATATCTTTTTTAATTTCGTATTTCACCATTCTTGGGTGATCTAACAGTCATTCATCACCATCACCAAAAAAAATTGTGTTAAATTTCACACTAGAATGAATATAAGTGTTAAATTTCACACTCATATTCGAGTTATTCAACAAAGGAACACTGTCTTATCACAAATTCATTTGCACATGAGTGTTAAATTTTATACTACAACGTTTTGAACCATATCATTTGAACTACAACATAGTATACAGTTACACATCACAACTTTTGAAGCAAGAACAAGAGTGTTAAATTTTACACTACAACCTTTTGGACCACAACCTTTGAACCACAACATAATATACAATCGGGTTCCATTGTATAGCTTGAGAGAGAGCAGATCCGGTATTGCCATTGTTGTTGAAACCCAGAAAGCTTCCAAGCATCATAAGTCAAAACATCAACCGGGTTCGAAACAATCACCAACATCGAATCGGGCGAGTACTTCGCAAGTTGGGGCACAATAATCAAGAACACCCTTGTTCCTCTGTATCAATTCAGCCTGGACTCGCCGGGGTTCTGCCTAGCGCCGGCGATGACGATACAGAGAGCGGATCCGACGATGATCTTGGTCCTCGAGTAGTCCACGTCGGCCATGATCTTGGTCCCCGGGAGGAGCCCGGCGGCGTATTTGAGACTGAGCATCTCGCCATGGAGTTTATCTGGCTTGCGTCGACTAGCGTGAGGTCGCCGGTGAGGTCCTGTGTGAGGATGATCTGAGCTATGGCCTGAGCTCTCTCTCTCTAAACAGGGAGAGAGAGAGAGAGAGAGAGAGAGAGAGAGAGAGAGAGAGAGAGACCTTGTTGATGCATATATAATGTGATTTATTCTGATTTAGGTATTTGGGATTTGAATTTTGAAAACCCCTAAAATAGTTGGGGTTATTAATTGCAGTTTTGAATGATAAATGGAAAGGGTAGTTTGGTCAAAATTTTGTGGTGTGGACTTCAGACGAAATTGTTTCATACGTTGGGCCTATTGCAAGAAACCTAGAGTAAAATGGACATTATACTAATTAACTCTTGAAAATAACATTACTGACGGTCAAAAGTGGAATCATAAGAGCGTTCGGTAAACAACTGTTACTAATTTAATATTTGTAACGGTTATAACTATTGCAAATTTCATTATTATGTCAAAAGTGGTTTTGTTAAAACCGTTACTAAATACAATAGTAACGGTTTTAACTGTTACAAATAAATCAGTAACGGTTTATGCCCATTTCTAAATCCGTTAGTAAAATTCCCAACGGGCTATTTCTAATAGAAAAAACCGTTACTAATATTATACCTAACGGGCATAGAACTGTTATAAATCGGTCCAAGTGGTGTAGTGTAAGTTCAAAATTTTTTTTGGCCATATCAATCACAGCGCTTACTTTATCCAAAGGATTAACTTCACTAATCTTCTTCTTCTTCTTTTTTCCTTTTTTTTTTTTGCACCGTGCCCATGGGCACAGGTACATACTAGTATATATATAGACAAATAGGGGAATGCTAACTTATAGCACATCGCCCTTTTAACGACGAAAAAAATGCTTTTAGCAATGAAATCCTAATTTTTAATGACGAAAAATTTCATCGCTAAAAACAGTTTATTATCACTAAAAGCTGGTACACGCGCTGTTAACCTACTTTACTATGTTGTAGGTTACTAGCCCCCATATATACATAGTAGGTATAATCTGTACCTAAAGACATTAATAAACAATTCTAGTGGTATGTACTTTCGTACAGTAACTAACTCCACATGCCTTCAGCTTCAGCAATTGATAACTTTGCGTGATTGGACTTAGAGTCTATTTGGCTATGGTTGGGGTAATCGGTTGTTTGAAACAACACGAAATAATCAAACAAAAAAAACCAACAAGAATGAATACAAAAATTCTCACGTGCGAAAACTAAAAGAAAATAGAGATAAAATAAGAGAATTGTTATTCCCACTCCAAATTTGAACTAAATCAACTCAATAGTACTACTGACACACCACGTAGTTAATGCATTCTAAGGAATGCATTGGTTCATTCATGAAGTGTGAATAGCAATTCTCGAAAATAAAGGTTTGACTACAACATACAACTGAAGTTTTGTTCCTGTCTCATTTTAGTCCAAGTAGTTTCAATTGCGTCAATTTGGTCACTTATGTTTTTAAATAGGAGCAATGTGGTTCAAATGTCTAATTCTATGACAGAAGTTTTACTCACTTGCTTTGTAATGTCACATTTTTTCCTGAAAGAAATGGAACACCACTAATCTCTCATGTGAGTAAATTCCATCAAATTCTCTCACAGAATTGACATTCGGACCACATTGCTCCTATTTAAAAACATCAGAGACCAAATTGATGCAATTGCAAGTCCAATGACTGAAATGAAATAGGGACCCCACTCAATGGTATATTTTGTAATTAAGTCTAAAATAAAATAGGGTTAATTACATCTACACCCCCATAACTATGACCCAGTTTTAACTTACACCCCTAAATTATTTTACCCGACGGATACACCCCCTCAACTATTAACCCAGGAGAGTTAACACCCTTCCGTTAATTAAGTGTGAAGAAAGTAACAGAAATAATAGGCACTTTCCCAATTATAATTACTTCTATGATAACTTTGCCATTGCCTTGTATTTTCGAGAAATATAAAAAAATCTTTCTAGTTTTTCTCGTTCCCTTTACTTTCGATTAGGGTTGTCCAAAAAAATCGATGACCCATGAAACCCGACTCGACCTGACCAACTCGAGCCTTTTGAGTCAGTTTGTATAGGTTGCAAGTGGAGTCACGGGTACCAATTGTTAGACTCGACCAACTTCGAGTCTGATGTTGGTTTTATGCATTAATTGACCCGACTCCACCCGACCCGACTCGGTATATACACAGTGTACTTTGTAAGCCTATATCCCATAGTATAAATACTCTTTTTAGACATTTACATTCAGACCTCACTCTTGTTGTTTTTGTTTTTGTTTTTTTTTATCAAGTCTTTCATGAACTTGATGTTGTTATTGTAATTTATATGGTTGCTTTGATGTGGAATTATGATAAAATAGCTAGTATGTTATTGTTATTGTTATTGTTATTGTAAAAGTTGGCAAAAAAGTGTATCAGGTTGTATAAAAAAATGGAAAACAAGTTGTACAAACAGGTTATAAAAAGTGTTTCAACATATTATACGCTATCTATCGGGTTTAACCCGAAACTAACCTGACTCCATCTGAAACCGACAGATCAGTTTCACCCAACTTTACAGATGGATGACGAGTGCTACACTCATTACCTGATGGGATTCGGGTGGATGGCCGTGTGGGGGGTCACACCCGACTCACCCGACCCATGGCCACCCCTACTCTCTATAAACATCTTCAGAGTATGCCTTTTCCGATCTTTTGTCTTCACTTACTCTTTTCTTTCTGCACAATATGAAACATCATGAAAATCAACATCACTTTGCTAAACATCAACATCACTTTGCCAAACAACAAAAAAGAAAAAGGGTAAATTACAGTAACACCCCTTAAACTATGACTATTTTTTATTAAGATCCCATAAACTTTAAAATTGAAAAAACTCACCCCCTAAACTATCATTTGTTGACAATAATACCCCCTTCTTCAAGGGTGAGTTTGTTTATCTTGAAAAGTTCAGGTAAGTCTGTTTAGTTTTAAAATTTAGGGGTGTTAGTGAAAAGGGGCCATAGTTTAGAGGGTGATGCTGTAATTTACCCAAAGAAAAAAGGAAAAAAAGTAATCCCACCATCCACCACTAGAATTTAGAATTTATCTCATAGGATTACTACAAATATGTGTATTGGTAATTTGGTATCTAAGACCTACATATTACATACACATACATAGTTTTACAAACGTACTTTTACCCCAAATATCAGTTGACCACACCATTGCTGAAACCCATCCACAACCCCAAAAGCTTCATTTCACTCGAAAGTCACTTGTTACCAAACTTTCTAACCACCATATGTGTATGTATATACACTACTGATTCATCATATATGTATATATTTGCAAATCTAATTTATATTGATTGGGGAACAAAAAGTATGCATAATGGTCAAATGTAAATTGCAAATCTGGGTGTGTCTATCAAACATTTACATTTGTTGACATATCAAGTATTTCACCCAATCATGAGAGAGAGAGAGAGAGAGAGAGAGAGAGAGAGAGAGAGAGAGAGACCAATTAAATGTACAAAATATAAACAAATTTGTTGAAGATAAATTGGAGGCAATAATGCTAGGTATACACACTTTTCTATACACTTTTTGACACATAATGCTTTAAATGCATGTACCTTGTGTTGTTTGAAATTTTCACAATTTTGTGTGCACTACTTACTGTTTGCACCCAAAAACTGCCAAAGGTTTTTGAGCCCGACTAAAATGGGCCTGAGGATACGCGACCCACGACAAGTCCAGGAGTGGTGGGCCCAGAAGTTTTTATAGCCCATCGGGGAATGTCGTATGACTTGGAGAGATGGAAGTTGCTACATAGTTTGATGGAGCCCGATGGTTACTGTGGTTCATGTTCTGTCATGTCGGGCTTTGTCATTAAAGTAAGTAAAAATTGAGGTTTGAAGCCCGAGTGGAATGATAAGTACTTACAACAGCAATCGGGCATCCGAGCTCTGAGTCGGTATCAAAGCCGAAGCCCGATGGATAATTAGGTGAACAAACTTGCTAATCAGACACCCTACTTGAGATAAGTGGTAAAGGCCGGCGGAGTGAGCTAGATCAGTCACAAGCATTCAAAATAGTATCATCAGGCATGAAAGTCAAAAAGCATGACGAGCGGAGCATGCATGAGCCCGATGAAGCTAAGAATAACGGTCGTAAGGCCGATGGGTATATCAAAAAGGCAATTCTACTCTTAGCTGTCGTTTGTAAAGCCATCCAAGATTTAGGGAATCCGAGTCCGTTTGGGAATGCAATCAAATCACATCCAGTTGGATATAGAAGGCTAATCCCTAAAATATTGGGATTGAGTTAATCACGACTCCAGATAAGGCAAAAGTTTGAGATTAGGAATGATTTTACAATCAATCAGCTGTTTGGGGTGCAAGCTGAGTCCTTGCCTTATCAGAATTGCCAGAGGACACTATAAATAGAGAAACAGGCCAGCCGTGCAAAGGACTCCGCATCATCCTCCAAAACAACACTCGTACAGCACTCAATACAACATTCAAAGCATTCAAACCTTTGTGTTCTTGTCATTCTGCATCCATAGCATTAGTAGGTCTACCATCTGTGTTATTTTGTCTTCTGACTATTTTTATTCTCACGAACAATCAGAGCCTGTTCTGATTCTATTCTTTGGTGATATATTATATTTTTGAAACACTTAATAAAATCTATATTTCATTAATCATTTGTGATTGTTTACCTGGGAAACTCTACACTATTTGGCTTATATACTTCAGTACTGCCAAGGGATTTTTGGTGAGGGTACTTTCCTACTCATCACACACAATCACTCTGTTTAAAAGTCAGATCGTATAGCCTTGAGTATCACTAACTCATGCATATAGGAAATTAGTTTGCACACACCGAGCCCGTTTGGCTTTGGCACGCCCGCAAAACTATAAGCAAATAATTTGGTACGCCCGATGGGATGCATAGTGCTGGAGCATGTCCCCCAAAGAAGAACAATGGGAAGAACGGACAGGAAGATCCTGCCGTTGACCCATCTGCTGAATAGAGTACAGGCCGCTTCCCTGTGAACAGCGGCGTAACTTTAGAGGCAATTTTAGAAGTCCTAAGGATGAATGTTGAACCTATGAGGCGAGACTATAATGCCTTGATAGGCTCGATGGGTAATCTTAAAGACTTAATCAACCAAACAGCCAAAATACATCTGGGGTAGATCGACCTAGTCTCGTCTGCTAAGACAACACACTCAAAGTTGGACGGCCTAACTGATAAGATAGGCCGGCTCGTAATTGCTCTTAAGGCTAAGGGAGATAATCAGCAAACCTCAGGATCGTCCTAGGATTAGGATCGGGATCGGGCTCAGGCGCTTCCCAGACAAAAAAGGAGCTACGATATATGATCCCAAATCTTAGGGATTCTAATGGTTCTGGCAAGCAGCCTGAGTCTCAATTCGAGGACAATCGGTGGGTCAGTTATCACCGATCCTATTGAATCGGTGCCACCAGTGACCTTTCAACTAGATGGTCGTAATAAAGAAACCAGCCGACAAACACCCCTAGGTCACGCTACTGGGGGGCAAAAGAACAATGATGGTTTTTGGCCTCATCGAAACAATAACCACCAACAATAACTACCATCCCCCATGGTGATACCCAGCCACCACCCCGACAACCTATCAATAGGGAGCAGTTGGTGGTGGCCATACACGACGAGTATGGCCTATTCATGAGAAGAGTGGAGGCCTATATACAGACGGCCCTACCGGCCTGAAATTGACCAAGTCAACTTTTCCCGAGGGTCCACAGTTCCAAATTTTACTCTATTTTTTAGGGAAAGTGAACAATCCTCCGTGGAGCATATTGGCCATTTTATGGTACAATACAACCATGTGGGTGGCAGTTAACCATTAAAACTTAGGCTATTATCAAATTCACTCACAAGCATTGCGTTTTTATGGTATGTCAATCTTCCAGCCAATTCTATACAAAATTAACAGGGGATGGAAGAGCTATACCATGGCCAGTTCTATAGGATTGAGCCCGAAACATCACTAACAGATTTGTCAAGGATCTTACAATTAGTGGGAGAGACCGTTGAGACATATGTAGCCCATTTCTGGAAGGCGAAGTACTGGTGCAAGATGGTATTTCCCAAAGAAGAATATGCAAAGATAGCTATGGGTGGAATGTCCTTCGAACTACGTAAGAGGTTCGAAGGTAACAATTTTTGTGATTTATTTAAGCTGGTCACGAGGGCCGTCCGTTATAAGCGTATCCTATTGGATGAGCAGGAAAAAAAGAACTCATCCAAGGGAACATATTACAAAGACCCAAATTATGAGGTCCACTTAGCAGATTGCGACCTCGAGGCAGAGATTGATATGGCCGAGCTAATCTCTAAATGGCCAATTGTGTGTAATGCCTTGAACAAACCCATCAACAATAACGCCGCTACTAAAAAGATGGCATTTAAGGTTGGAAAAAATTACACGTTTGATATAACTATGGCCGATCAGATTTTTTATGCCCTTTTAGCTGAAAAGGTGATCAGGCTTGGTGATGGTCATCGGATCCCTCAGGCCGATGAAATTAGAAACAAAGAATACTGTAAATGGCATAATTCTTGGAAACATTCTACTAATAACTGTGTTATTTTTTGTACCATGATACAGGAGAATGCTGAAAAGGTAGTATTCAAATTCTCGGACAAAGCCATGGGAGTTTATGCCAATCCATTCCCACAGATCACCGAAACCAACATGGTCGTGCCTGATTTGACCAAGCTAACTAAACCAAGGCCGAAGGTAGACCTGTCCGAGATAAAAGAGTAGTTACCAAAAGGGCAACGAGAAGGAAAGTAGATTGCCCTTTCGGCCACTGATGGGCCGAGGGTAACAATCTGCGAGCTCTAGAGCACTTACCAGGAGCGGAAGGAAGCAGAACGGAAGGCCGATGTTGAAACGTCCCGGTCAACCACTGATAGTCTGATTGCTGATCTGCATCACCAACTCAATTTTATAGAATAGGGCCTGTCGCGCCCGCCCCTCTTTTTGGCAGGTCAAAATGGGGTGTCTACAGGGCCTTTGCCCAAGATTCAAGACCGATATCAAGAAGGAGGCCTCTAGCCCAAGCAAGAGGACAAGGGCGAATGAGCTTAGCCTAAGAAGATCTGTACACGAAAGGCTTTCGTTGCCCAAACAAGGGCAGATTAAGCCTGATTGGAAACCTAATCCAATGCCGCCACCAGCGAGCAGCATGGTGGGTTTAAGCCATACAGAGGAAAAGCGTCATCAGCCACGACCAAAGATGATCGCGCCAGATAGGATCGTGGCATTAGACATCTACTCTAGGATGATACAACCACCACGGGTGCATGAAGGGAGATGGTATAGGGCTGAACACCCCAAATTCCCATTGATGCCTCAATACACTAAATCTTAAAAGATGAGGTTCTAGAGGGCTAGACAGGCAGAGAGAGAACGGCTGTACTAGGAGGATCAGGCATATAATCCTCTGAAGTTTGTTAAACCATACTTCCCTAAGGCTGATGAATAGCTATTGGCAAAAGAAGAAGAGCCAGTATTTGATAAGAAAGCGTGTAAAGAGGCGATGCATGCCACAAAATACTTGAAAAAAATCTTTAAGCAAGAAAAGCTAAAAAAAGTGTAAGCCCGAGAATGATCCAATAGATGAGGAAACTGATGATTATGGGGATGGAGATGAATCACCGATTCAATTCAGAACTATCCCAAATAATCTATCTTTAAACATGGTGTTTACTCTTCCAATGTCTTTCATGGCCAAGCCAGATCAGCCAACGGCCATGGAGGGAGACGTAATCGAAGGCCAGACCAAAGAGTCAGCCATGATAGAAGATTTGTGTTGGAATGGTGGAGAGACCATCAAACCCAATGTGGTATAGGCCACGAGTAAAAATGTGGATGCCACCGATTTACAAATCGATCGACCTAAGATTACTATCTTGAGGCCAAAAGGTTTCCAAACTGAAGAAGGACTGAGGCCAGCGGGACCGGTCAAAGGGTATCTTACCTCTGGAGCTGACCATTGGAACTAAAATGGTTATGACAGTGTTTTTCATTGTTAAAACATTGGCTGCTTACAATGCATTGTTAGGGCGAGATTGGATACATCCTAACTACTACATACCCTCCACCCTCCATTAGTTGCTGATTTTTTAGAGAGATGATGAAATGGAAGTAGTAGGGGCCGATACAAAGCCATTCATAGCATGGGTGCAAACGACTGATGCAGTATTATACGAGGATGATATCGAACCGGTCAAGTTGTTAGGATGTGGCAAGTTGAGCAGACCAAACGCAGCCACATTCTATAAAGGAATTCTACCAGACATGAAGTCTGGCTACCATAATTTCAGTTAGATAGAAGAATCAAGGCGAATAGAGACTAATGAGCAAGAAGGCATCAATGGATCCACAACCGATTAAGGTTGAGAGACAGCTGGCCTTAAAGGCCAGCATGGCCAGATGGTGGGCATACCTGGCCAATAGAAGATTGGAAATTGGCCCAATTGATGGAATGGTTAACCTGGCCGATTATATCTATGAGGAAGAAACGCCGAGAGAGGAAGAGATCCAAATGGGTGAACTAGAAACAGCCACAGTGAAGCTTGATGATTTGAATGCCGACGTACAAGATCCACTCTTTGGTCAACCTGGGCGATGAAGAAGAGCACAAGCCTATATATGTAAGTGAGGCGCTCGAGACACAGTTTTAGGCCGAGATGATTGCTCTCTTACACAAGTACAAAGATTGCTTTGCTTGGGATTACGATGAGATACCTAGACTATCTAGGAAATTGGTAGAACACCGAATGCCAATTAAATCGGGGTTTAGACCGTTCAAACAGCTTCTCCAGTGCATGTCACCTGAAGTCATGCTAAAGGTGAAGGAAGAAATTGAGAGGCTTTTAGGGGCTGGCTTTATTCGGACTGCTAGGTATGTGGAATTGGTCTCAAACGTAGTCCCAGTGGTGAAGAAAAATGGGAAGCTGAGGGTATGCATTGATTTCAGAAATCTAAACTTGGCTACCCCTAAAGATGAGTAACCCATACCTATGGCCGATCAATTAATTGAATCGGCTGCCAAACACAAAATTTTGTCCTTTATGGACGGGCATTCAGGGTATAACCAATTCTACGTCGCTGAAGAGGACGTTCCAAGACAGCTTTTCGATGCCCAGGGGCAGTTGGAACTTTGAATGAGTTATCATGCCTTTCAGTCTGAAGAACACTAGAGCCACCTATGAATGGGCGATGAATTCAATCTTCCATCATATGATTAGACATTTCATGGAGGTCTACATTGATGATGTGGTAGTAAAGTAAGGTGATAATGCTGATCATTTGAGGGACTTGGAAAGAGCATTTGAAAGAATATGGGCTCATAAACTTAAGATGAATCCTCTTAAATGTACCTTTGGCATCTCAGTAGGGAACATCTTAGGTTTCCTAGTACACCAGAGGGGGATAGAGATAGACAAAAACAAGGCTCGGGCTATCCAAGCAGCGAAGCCCCCAGCCAACAAAAAGGAGCTTCAAAGGCTACTCGGGCAGATCAATTTCCTAAGAGATTTATATCCAACTATGCAGGGAAGACCCAAGTATGGACCCTGCTATTGAAGATCAAGATTGAAGAGGAATTTAAGTGGGAAGATAGCCATCAACAGGCCTTAAAAGGAATTAAGCAATATTTGTCAACCTCTCTAGTGTTAATGCCACCCAAAAAGGGTAGGTATCTCAAATTGTATATTTTGGCCTCCGATTGCTCAATAGGAAGTATGTTAGCACAAGATAATGAGCAAGTGAATGAGCAGGCCTTTTTTTTATTTGAGTATAATTTTTACTCCAATCGAGCAGCACTATGCGCCAATTGAGAAGCTATGCTTGGCATTGTATTTTTCATCTCAAAAATTAAGAACATACATGCTCCCCATTTCCACTTACATTATATGTCAAATTGATGTGATAAAATATATGTTGTCAAGACCAATTATGAGAGGCCAAAATGGAAAATGGACCTTGGCCTTGAAGGAATTCACCATCCAATACCGATCACAGTAATCGGTTAAAGGTCAGGCCATAACCAATTCTGGCCGACCACCCAAATCCTACTAATCTAAGAGAGTTGCCACCAATACCCAAAGTAATAAACGCATCCTTGATCCCATAGACGTTGATCTTTGATGGTTCAAAAAATGCAAAAGGTGCAGGGGCAGGTGTGGTCATTGTATCACCCAAGTATAAGAAGACAAAATTGTCGTTCTGGCTCAATTTCAAGTGTACAAACAATCAGGCTAAATACGAAGTGCTTATTATCGGACTAGATATACTCCTTGAAATGGAGGCATCATCCGTACATCTAAAGGGAGACTTAGGGCTGGTGATCGGACAGATATCGGGTGAATTCCAGATAAAAAGTTGGGAACTCTGCCCATTTCACTCTATGGCTACTCAGCTTATTGAGGCATTTAATGATACAAGCGTGAGTTACTTCCCTAGATCAACAAATACTGAGGTCGATAAGCTAGCAAAGATAGGATCGACCTCATCTGCTGGAAAATCCGTAGAAGATCAAGCCATCATAGTACAAGTTCGAACACTATCGTCGGTGGCAAAGAGGGGCTGGTACACAATAATTAATTCGGTCTTGATGGATGATGATGATTGGAGAATCCCTATCATCAAATACCTAAATCACCCAAATGTTAGGGTAGACCAAAAAGTCAGACAATTCGCAGTCCGATTCGTAGTGCTCGATGGAGAATTATTCAAAAAGCCCATTGGTGATGATGTGATCTTGAACTGCTTAGGCAAGAAGCAGGCCATGCTGATTATGGCCGAGGTGCATGAAGGGATTTGTGGATCCCATCAGGCAGGTATAAAGATGAAGTGGCTTCTGAGGAGGTGTAATTATTACTGGCCTGGTATGCTGAAAGATTATATCAGCTATGTACAGGGATGCCAAGCTTGCCAGAATCATGGCCCGATCCAGCATGTGCCAGCTAAGGAACTCCAACCAATAATCAAACCATAGCCGCTTAGAGGATGGGCTATGGATCTAATTAGGAAAGTCTTACCACTGTCATTAGGCTAGTACTCTTTTGTTATCGTGGCTATGGACTACTTTACTAAGTGGGCCGAAGCCATACCATAGAGGATGGTGACTCATGCCATGGTAATAAAATTCATTGAAGGACCTATCATACACCAGTTCGGTCTGCCAGAGACCATTACGATCGATCAAGGGTCAGTGTTCACAGGGATTGAAATGTTAGCCTTTGCAGAAAGTAGAGGAATTAAAATTCTCAATTCCACCCCTTACTATGCTCAGGCCAATGGGCCGAGTCAACTAACAAGATCCTCAAGGGGATCATTGAGACGAAGATCGATGAGAATCCTAGGGAGTGGGACAAGTTGCTGTCCGAAGAGCTATGGGCCTATCGTACATCTAAAAGGTCAAGTACCAGAGTCACACCGTTCATGCTGACTTACGGGCATGACGCTATATTGCCTATGGAGGTCACTGTTCGATAGGCAAGAAGGGCTTTACAGAATTAACTAGAGCTCGCTGAATACATAGAGGCTATGATAGCTAAGTTAGAAGGGCTTGATGAAATGAGGCTTATGGCCTTAGACTCATTAAAGGTGCAAAAGCAATCAGCTGCCCGAGCAGACAATAAGAGGGTAAAAAAGAAGTCTTTCTGCACAGAAGACTTGGTGTGGAAAGTTGTCTTGCCTATCGGAGACAAGGACAACCGCTACGGTAAATAGTCGATCAACTGGGAAGGTCCTTTCATCGTCCATCAAGTCAAGAAGGGTGGAGCATATAGGCTACGTGATATAGATGGAGGTATTCATCCTAGATTAATAAACGGTCAGTACATGAAGTCTTATTGTCTTACTTTGTGTAGAAGTATTGATTTGGAATACAGACCGAATCCGGGGTTAGAGTATGAACCATTTGAATATGAGCCTGAGCTGGAATGATCAAAATATTCATTATATTAAAAATGGTTGGGCACAGCTTACCTACAAGTGGTCGAGTACAAAAGGAATATATTTACAAGCGAGCAAGATAGAGGTCAGCCTCTAGGCGGACCTAAAACTCCCAAGCTTGGTCTTCAAAACCTCCCAGTTTTCGCGGCTGCGGCCTTATCCTGTTTAGCTTTATCAAGCTTGAGAGACCAAGAACGAGAGATGGGAAGGCTGGCCTGAAGTTGCCCACTACACTTCTGGCGTCCCCGCCGAGCTGAGCCAGGACCCAACGGGGTGGCCTATTGAAAGGTTCAAAGTAAATGGTCAATATTGATATTACAGGTAAGCAAACGATATGTGCCCAGGGTTAAAGATACAATACCTAGCCATGAGCAGATAACGAGGCCAAAATATCTTGCCTCACAACGACCTAGTCCCTTGTTTAGGAAGTAGAAGGATGAGATGGTTCGGGGGGATGTATTGTGGTACTTTCCTCTATTGAGGATCCGGCGTTCACATTGGCAAGTGCAGGAATGACCTCAACCATGACAGGGGTGGCAGCAAGAGCTTCGTCCTCAACGTTCGGAATACGAGGACCCTCAGGAAAAGACACAGAATTAGTCAAAATAGTGTCCTCTGTTTGCTCAAAGGCCGACCCTAGGACATCGGGAGGATCGGCCTGCCCCGTGGGAACATCCTGACCAATTTCTACCATAAGAGAGGTTGACTGTTCCACTTCTTCTCCAACTGTCTCCAGAGTAACATCACCTCCTGGTAAATCCTCGCTGCTAGAGGAAAGTACAACTTGTTCGGGCACTGAGCCTCCAGCGGGGTCAGCATCGTCATCTTCGTCCGAGGGGCTCAGAGGAGGTATGACTCTAATAGGAATTACTCTCTCTGTAATGGATTCCAATAGAGTGGTTACCCGTTGTGGAGAAATAGAAAGATTGGTGGGTAGAGTCTAAGATCGGCCAGGTGAGGAGTGTGTCAGCTGATGTTGAGTATCTTGTCTGATCAATACTACGTCCTCGCCAGAGTCCTCGTCCATAAGCTAAAATAGCACAGAAAATGGATTAAGAGGTAGACTAAATGAGATCGAACAATCTAATAGCAGTGCAAGAAATATTACCTGAGTGGAAGAGGTCGTGGTCTTCTTTTTCTTGGATGGGCCTTGGTCTGGTGCTTTCTTGGTAGGCCGCTTCTTTGCTGCTTGTTTCCTCCGGGTCACCACAGGTGCCTCAGCCTCAGTGGCCGGTGATGTGGCAAATTTTAGAAGGGCCTCAATGGCGGTACTTTAAAAGATCTGAGATGCCTAATCAGATCACCACTTTGAGAATTCCTCAAAAGCTACTGGTCAGGCTGAGAACGGCTTGAAAGTAAAGGCTGTTTTCAAAGTGGCTTATCGTTCTTTGATTTTCTTCATACCCTTGTCATTGACAATCAGACCCCGTTCTACCCAATCCACATTTACAATGGTGGCAGAAGGCACGGGTACTAGCTGTGAGAGCCCAAATTGATGGGCAAAGAGGGGGCAAAATAGTACTCTGTCCCACATTTGTTATTAGCAGAAGGGATGCTCGGGCTGAAGATTATGTCCCTGGCCACCAAGTAGCTGGAGAAAATTTTGTTGTAGGTGGTCTGAGTGTCTGGTCCTCAGCTGGCAAGATTGTGGAAAGTTGAAGGATAAAGGGAATTGGAAAGAAGAGAAGGGTCTGAAGAGAGGAGGAGCCCGAAGGGAACACCCCTCGTAAAAAATGTAAAGCACTCATCAAAGGAGTGGAAGGAAGGAGCTACGTCTATAAAGTGGACTGAGAAGATGGGGATGTCGGTCAGTTGGCGAGCAGCTAGGCGGAACTTAAGAAAGTAGGAGTACAGCCAGAGCTGCAGGATCCACATTAGGCTTCCACCGATGCTAAAGCCTGACTGCACGAAGTCGGTCACACCTCGAACCAAGTGCGCCCAGATAAGAGTGGCCAGAGCTAGAGGCTTACCTAATGCCAAGGCAAGAGCCAGAGTTGTGTATTCCTTTATGATGGCTTGACTAGCCGAACAAAAGAGGTATCTGTTCGGCCAGTAGATAAGGAAGGCGGTGTGTTCAGTGTCAGATACCTTTGTTCCTTCTATACCCTTGGAGGCCGTGAGGAAAGGCCCGAAAGCAGTAATCAATCTGAAGGACACGACTCCATCTCTGACAGATTATTGTTGGGGGTAGGAGAAACTGGCCGTTCTAACGTCAAGACTGGGCGCAATCTCTTGTCCGTGGGGGTGGAGGCTGAGTAGATAACTGATATCTTTGATGGTGAGTCCCATCGGGCCACAGAGGAAGAGAAACCCATTGTTGGAGGAAGACCAGAAGAGGAGGGCAGAAAATAGGAGAGGCCAGTTTATTTCAAGTCTGGATTGGCTGAGCATGATGGCATTATATATGCTCATTTGCTTCCATAGAGCGGCTTTGGAGGCCGAAACCCTAGTTACCCAACTATCCCAGTCTGCTGTAGGTACAGGCCAACCTATGATCAGGTGGGTGGCCGTCTAAACCTTACCCCATTTTAATGGAAGTTTAGGGAAGGGTTGATTGCTTACCGACACAAAATAGGGATTGAAGGACTCCGAAGGATCATCACGGAATACCATTCCAAACCCAGGCGTTGCTGGTGCTCCATCTGCGTGGCAACAATTAGTAAAGCAGTCAGTAGAGATGCTTGAGACATGTGCTTTGATAAGTTGTGTTACTTCCCGGCAGCAGTTTTGTGGAGGGAAATCATCTATGAATGTCTTTTTACCTTTGGATGATGTCACCAAAGTTGTTTTAGGAGCCATTTCTGAGCAAAGGTGGAAGTTCTTCCCCGGAAAGAATGGAGGTTAGAGAGAGAAGCTCTGTATGCTGTTGGTTCTAAAGAGAGAGAGAGAAGAAGACGCAGATAAGGAAGGAGAAGAGATTTTTTTAAAATCCCTTTACTTTGTACGCATCAACATTGAATGCGGAGTGACTGGTGGAATTCCCTAGGATGTGACATTCTCTGCATGGATGACACGTGGCATGTTTAAATTCAAAACATCACATCAACCAAGGGCGGGACGTTTGATATAACCTTTGAGGGGACAATTGTTTGCACCCAAAAACTGCCAATGGTTTTTGAGCCCAACTGAAATGGGCATGAGGATACGCGGCCCACGACGAGTCCAGGAGTGGTGGGCCCAGAAGTTGTTATAGCCCATCGAGGAATGTCATATGACTTAGAGAGATGGAAGTTGCAACAAAGTTTGATGGAGCCCGATGGATATTATGGTTTATGTTCTGTTCTATCGGGCTTTGTCATTAAAGTAAGTGAACAATGAGGTTTGAAGCCCGAGCGGAATGATAAGTACTTACAACAGCAATCGAGCATCTGAGCTCTGAGCTGGTATCAAAACTGAATCCCGATGGATAATTAGGTGAACAAACTTGCCAATTAGACACCATACTTAAGATAAGTGGTAAAGGCCGGTGGAGTGAGCCCGAACGGCCACGACCATTCAAAATAGTATGATCAGGCATGAAAGTCAGAAAACATGATGAGCGGAGCGTGCATGAGCCCGATGAAGCTAAGAATAATGGTAACCGATGGGTATATCAAGAAGGTGGTTCTACTCTTAGCTGTCGTTTGTGATGCCATCCTAGATTTGGGGAATCCGAGTTCGTTTGGGAATGCAATCAGATCACATCCAGCTAGATTTAGAAGGCTAATCCCTAAAATATTGGGATTGAGTTAATCAAGACTCCGGATAAGGCAAGAGTTTGAGATTAGGAAGGATTTTACAATCAATCAGCTATTTGGGGCGCAAGCTAAGGAGTTCTTGCCTTATCAGAATTGCAAAAGGCCGCTATAAATAGAGAAGCAGTTCAGTCGTGCAATGGACTCCGCGTCACCCTCGAAAACAATACTCATACAGCACTCAATACAGCATTCAAAGCATTCAAATCTTTGTCTTCTTGTCATCATGCATCCATAGCATTAGTAGGTCTACCCTTTGTGTTATTTTGTCTTCTGACTGTTTTCATTCTCACAAACAATCAGAGCCTGTTCTGATTCTATTCTTTGGTGATATGTTATACTTTCCAAACACTCAATAAAATCTGTATTTTATTAATTGTTTGTGATTGTTTACCTGGTAAACTCTACACTATTTGGCTTGCGCGCTTCAGCATTGCCAAGGGATTTTTGGTGAGGGTACTTTCCTACTCATCACACACAATCACTCTGTTTAGAAGTCAGATTGTAAAGCCTTGAGTACCACTAACTCAAGCATATAGGAAATTAGTTTGCACACACCGAACCCGTTTGGCTCTAGCACGCCCGCAAAACTACAAGAAAACACTTACACAACACAGGGTACATCCATGTAAAATTGTGTGTCAAAAAGTGTGTAGGAGAGTGTGTATGCCTAGCATTACTCAATTGGAGGTGCTTTGAATCTAAGTGGAAGTAGAAGTACACTTTGTTTGTCAGTGTTGCAATAGAGGTTGTCAATGACATCAATGCAGTTGTTGTCAACGGTGGTTGGTAAGGGACGGTGCTGCTATTGTCAACTGCCAAAAGGGAAACTGTGCAAAGGGTTTGCTAGATTTTGAGGGTATATCAGTCATTTTAGACTTTTGACTGACACCATTAGGACTCGTTGTCTTTTGGAATAAATACATTTCAGTTAACGTTTTGTATAAATTTAAAAGTCCATTTATTATGTTTTTCAAATTAAAAAAAAAAAGGTCAACAATCATAAAAATAAATAATTAAATAAATTTAAAAATAAAAAGTCATCAAGAACTTTTGAATTGTTTTTTTTTTTTGCTTTACTCTATTTTATATTTTTTAGCTTTGTGATCTTGCATCTAAATATTGTGATAATTGCTTCCGACGTTTGAAAGACTTGCTCTCAACGTTGTGAAGAGTTGCAAACGGCTTGAAAAGAGTTGCTCCCTAGGTTTCGAAGAGTTGCTCTCAAATGTTTCGAAGAGTTGCTCCTAACGTTTGAAAGAGTTGCTCTACAATGTCATGTAAAATTTTATGACTTTTTCATTTTGCAAAAAAAAAATTGATATTATTTTTTAATTTAATAAAGGGTTAATTACATTTTAGCTCCCTTTGACTAGGCCCAGTATCACTTTACCCCCCTATGGTTCAAAAGTGGACACTTAACCATACCCCCTCCCCTCCTCGTGGTTTCGGACTAAAGTGAAACTGTTAAAATTTCCCTCAAAACTAATGAAAATTCTAAAGTTGGGCAAAAATATTAACTCTTTTTGTGACGTTAATTTTGGGAATAATCTCCTATATGGGGAAAATGCTACTGTATCATTTAAGGCACCTATGGTTTATTCCATGAAATTGAATCGGCCGACCAAAACCGATCGATTATAACAGTTTTGATCGGTTCTTATCCCCACCAGTCGGTCCACAGTTTAATATTTAAACCGATTATTCGGTTCAGTCTGTGGTTTTCACTTAAAGGGATCAAACACCGACTGCAGACCAACCGATCTTGGACTAGTAGGGGTGTAAGAATTTTTGAAAAACTGATCAATTCTAACAGTTGTGATCGGTTCTCATCCCCACCAGTCGGTCCACAGTTTAATAGTATTAAAAAACCAATTATTCGGTTCGGTCCACGGTTTTCACTTAAAGGGATCAAACACCGAGGGCAGACCGATCGAACTGGGACTACTAGGGGTGTAAGAATTTTTGAAAAAACCAAACCGACTGATCGAACCGGTTGATTTTGGTCGATTTTAGTCGGTCTAGCCAGACCCTCGGTCAGTTTTGGTGTAGGTTTTCTAAAAATCTTAGTTCACAGTTCAGTTGCAGTTTGATTGACATTCACACCGCAACTAACCGAACCGAACCGAAGTATTATATATTTATACGGTACAAATGTAATGTATATTACACAAAAGAAAAAGTAGTCTTTCTAAATACAAGGACACTGACTTGAGTTGACAAGACAAAAAATAAATAAATAAAATAATACCTGACAGTCACATGATAGGCTCCTCTGTCACCAATGTTTAAAATTTTAAAAGATAAAAAAGTACTCTATCTACAGTCAAATACCTAGGGTAAAAAAAAGATCTGACAGTCATTATTACTAACTTGAATCCTCACGCCTCTCATTCAAAAACCCTAACTAGACAATATCTCATTTAGACATTCACACTCAAACAACTCTCATTCCAAACGCTAGCTGAAAGTCCTCACGCCTAAGCCTCTCATCTCTCTGCTCCTCACAGGTTACGACCCACCATTGTACGCCTCTAATCACTGGCCCACTCGTCGCCACTGCCATCCCTCCTCTCTATGTCGTCGAGACGTGGACGATTTGTTCAAAGAAGGAGAAATCTAGGCCATTTGTATGTTCTAATTTCTAACCCCAATCCTCACACTTTCTAGATATCTTTTTTCCTCAATATGGGTTGTTGGATACTTTATCTGTAAGTAATTTTTTTGGGGGAGAAATGGCTTGGGTTTGAAGAAATTTGTGTTGTTCTCTTTCTCTCTATCTTTCTCAGTCTGAAATCTAGCCAGTTAAAACCCCAAAAACGAATTTGTGATGTTTGATCACTCTTCTGTAGTTTCAGATCCAAATTCTAACAAGTTGAAATCAAAAATCGACCGAACTGAACTGCGCTAGCTTCGGTTGGTTTGGTTCAGTTGTTGATGTGCTTCATTCTGTTTCAGTTGCTATTGTTAGAAAAACTGATTGGTCAGTTCGGTCTGAATGATTCCCTTAAAACCGACCGAACTGAACCGAAACAAACCGAACCGAACCGATTTCACCCCTAGGGACTACTATATGGTGAATATGTAAATAATATATATATATATATACTAGTACTATTCTACTGCCACTAGACTGACAATAGGGCTACCACTAGACTGGCACTAGGACTTATAAAATTTATTAAATTAGATAGAGTGTAGTAATAACTAAACCCTAGCAGTAGCTGCCCAACTTTCTCCAGCCCATATTCCGTCTCTCTCTCTCTCTCTCTCTCTCTCTCCCTCTCCCTCTCTCTCTCTCTCTCTCACTCTCTCTCTCTCTCACACACACACACACACACTCTCTCTCTCTCCAGAATCCCTACCCATCTCTCCTTAGTCCAAAGAACTCTCTCTCTCAATATGCCTTCTATCCCTGTTCGTGGCTCCATGAAAGGAAAATATGGAAGGTCAGTCACGGCTGTGATTCTGTTACTAATCACTCATGGCAAGGTCAATCATGGCTCTAATGACCGTCGTTTATGGAAAAGAAGAAAAATCAATCACCGAAACTCGATCAATCTTCTCTCTCGTTCTCATATTTATAACTTTATTGAAGGTAATCTTGAATCCATCTTATTTTTGTAGAAATCACATGTTGATTTCTTATCCTTTAGATCTATATTTTGGATAGTCTAGATATATTGCTTTTGTTTTGCATTTGAAGTTTGTGATTTATGTTCTACCTTTTGAATGCTACTTCAGTAAAATCGAAAACAACCGCCGATGATATGATCGGTGGCAGACCAAATTCTTGTTTCTTTGGTTGGAATCAGTTCTAATCTTAGTGAAACCGAAATATTTGGTTCGATTGAAAATTGGGGTGAAAACCGACCGAAACTGACCGATTTACACCCCTGCCTGTGATTAGGCCCAGTTTCACTTTACTCTATACTTCCTTCATATTCTATATCTCCCTCACCCTCATTTCCATCCCCCTCACTTCATCACTAAAAATACACACACACACACAGAAAAAAAAATAGAGAGAGCTTCTATTTTCTCCACCACCATACTACCTCTTCTAACCACCACCATCAAGGCCATCACTATAACCATCATCCTCCACCTAACTATTATATCACCACGATTCTCATTAACATACCTCATAGTCGTCTCACCACTACCATCATCCATTGTCACCCAACCATCATCATACCGCCTCAAATCATCACCCAACATCCCAGTTATTTACCCTCAATATTCTAGCCGATTTCTCAAGTTCGTTTATTGACTCAGGTTTTTTAATATTCAAATTTTTCTTCATCTCTTGCATATATCATCTATACTCTTGCTTGATAATCAAAAATGAAAAAAATAATAATAAATAAATAAATAAAAGAATCCATGTCTGACTCGGAATTACTTGATTCTCAATACAAAAATCCACGTCCGACTCGGGATTACATGGTTTCCAATACAAAAATCCTACGGGGTTTCTAATACGGAGATCTATGTTCTATTGGGGACTACGCAATTTTCTAATGCGAAAATCCATGTCTAAATAAGAAAGATTGCTTATTTCATATAAATAGAATGATAAAAAATAAAAAATTATTAAAAAAAGAAAAGATTAATCGGACTCAATAGCCACCTTTTCAATTGAAGATCTTCTCCAACTCGATGATAGTCGTCTGAGATTTTTTGTGATTCTATTAAAAAAATGTCTAAGCCATTTTCAATGCACAAACAGATGAAGCTCATAATCTGCCTGAAAGTCACAACAGGTTTTCACAATAACGTCCTCCTTTTGGACACTTTAAAAAATTATTTGATCTATTTTTATTTTTATCATTAACCTACCCTCTTACGTATCTCAATAAGTTTTTCAAGATTTTTTAAAAATCATAAGTTATTGTAAAAATTCGTTTACTTTCAGTCGACAGTGCAGTCCCTGATTCTAAGGGTGTTTCTAAATTCAATTTCTCCTAATTTATGAAAGATATTGCAAAATGGTTTTTTTTCCCATGGAAACAAGACTCATTTGGGAACCTTCCCTAAAAAGTTCATAAAATTAAAAGCACCGAGACCCCTCCGTTCCATTTTTGGAATACTCAGCTTAAATCTGCCAAGAATTGAAAGAAAACGAAAAAAAAAAAAAAATTATTTCTTTTTCTTTTACCGAATACTCCTAACTTATCAAGTTTCTCAGTAACTTTGATAAAAGAAAATTCGATCATCTCCTTTTCAATAAACTTGGGCACCGACCCTTACTTCCGGTATAAAACAAAATACAAAAAAAAAAATCTTTTTTTATTTCTTTTGGGCACCGACCTTTACTTCTGGCATAAAACAAAATACAAAAAAATCTTTTTCTTTCTTTTGGGCACTGACCCTTACTTTCGGCATAAAATAAAATACAAAAAAAAATCTCTTTTCTTTCTTTTGGGCACCGACCCTTACTTCTGGCATAAAAAAAATACAAAAATCTATTTTCAGTCATTTGGGCACCGACCCTAACTTCGGTACACTTTTCAGTCATTTGGGCATTGGCCCTTACTTCTGGTGTAGGAATAAAAGGACAAAAAAAATAATAAATAGAAAAGTACAAAAAAAAATACTTCATTCTCTACTCACTTGCATAATCTCATTTCAATCTCAATCATTTTCTAAAGGTTAAAATCTAGGACTATACCACGTGGGTTAAAGTTCTCCGTTACACCGACTCATTCTCAAATCACTACATCACACGTGCATAGTCGTACATGACCACTTTTACTCTTTCTAAAAAAAATCAAACATACACTCGCACACACGAAAGTCAGAACTACGTTTGGCCAGATTCCCGTCTTGGGATGTGTAAGCAACTCTCAAAGAGTGCGGCGATACCCATCACCATTTTTCATCGTATTCTTTTCCTAATTTTTTTTTTCAATTGAAATTCCCCATATTAATGAAAATCACTAAATCCGGCAATCGTGTATTCCACATATGTTCAAGGGTGCCTAACGTCTTCCCTCGACATAACCGAGTCCTTGAATCCATTTTTTTAAAAGATCTCTGGTTTTCGCACTACTTATTCAGAGTCATTATTTTTGAAGGGCCCCACTTTTTCCAAAATCAAAAGTAATGAAGTTGAGGATGGCTTTATAGTCCTCGCAGGGGTCCTAACATCCAAATGTTATGTGGCGACTCTGAACATTTCAAATGGATCGTACCATACTCTTTTCACCCTTCCCAATAAAAATCCGTCACATTTCATCCACTTTCAGAAAGTCAGTCATTGGCAGCTTGCTGTTCTGAGAACTCGGGCATGACAGTTGGCGACTCTGCTGGGGGTTCATACTTAAGAGGACTCAGACCATTACGTTAGTGATTCTCATTACAATGGGGCATTTCTTTTGTACTAACAGTTTTTGTTTTACCTTTTCTTTTGTAAGTTCATTTTCATTTACATAGGTTTTCACGACTCAAGCTGATATAAAATTGCAAGGCTAATGCCGAAATTGTAAAGGCCAATACCAAATTATTTAACTGTCATGCACACTGCACACTCATATGTAAGCATAGCATAACCCTTCCTCAAAAGGTAACCTTGTAAGATTAGATAAGAGACGAGTATGTGGTCATAACCATTGCGGTGTGTCCGTCGATATCGCACAGAAAAATCTCATGCTCAAACCACCAACCTAATAAAGTGCTTTGGCACCGGAGGTTTGAAGGTTCGGGAGTTGGGCTTTATTTAGGGTCATGTGATAGACATCAGGCTCTCCACATGCTCTCATGCTCTACACGCGCATCTATAAACTCATTTTTCCTTTCCATTAGTTTAAAAAAAAAAAAACAAGGTGATCATAGTTGAACAAGTGTAGTCCTTGTTCTTTTCAAATCATCAAAGAATCTCTTTCAAAATGAAAAATCAAAACTTAAATTTGGGTTACATAGCAGAGATAAACCCACAGCTATTTGCATGGTATGGCAAGCTCTCATCCGAAGACTCAGAAGAACTTTATAGATACTTCAGGTGTCTAGGGTCATTACTTAAGGTCCAGCTAGATGGCGGAAGGCTTAAGTCCTTGATTACATTATGGGAACCAGTGGCCATGGTTTTTCGCTTTGGGGAATAAGAGCTAACTCCTACTCTAGAGGAATACGATAGACTTCTAAAGAAACTGTCTGTCCCCCAGGAATTGGCCCAAAGAAAATTCAGTATTCTCTGCGGGTCTTGAGACTGCTAGGACCTATATGTGGAAAGTTTTGAAATTGCTATTTTGAAATTACCCTTTGAAATCGAACAAATTATTTAACAAAATCTGGAATTCAATCAATGAAATTTTCGACCTTTTGAATGAGCTGTCGAAACCACACTTGTATAGATCATGATCATTGCATAATTTGAAATTCGAAACTATATATGGTTATGACTTTTCTCCATTAATTCATGTAGTTATCAGTAGTCAAATTTTTGAGGTCACCAGAGGATTCGATCCATAGTCCCATCCTGACTAGAGAATATCTTCGACGACTACAAAGGGTCAGAAATATGGAAGAAACCCATAAATAGGGACGTTTCACGAATTCTGGGAGTTCCGGGGGCTTAAACGCAAAATGTGGTCAACTAGGGGTTAATTATTGTGGCGGCACTGGCCGAGTGCCACAGCGGCACTCTGAGTGATTTTTTATTAATTTGTTTTTGTAATTTTTGGTTAATTTTTTGGGTTTTAATTCATATGTTCAATAAACAAACGACATAGTTTTGTCATTTTGAATATTTTGGACCAATTAGTGACTTTTCAAAACCCAAAATACCTCACCAAGTTGGCCTATAAAAGAAACCCTTTGGCTTCCATTTTAAGGGGACTTAAGGTGTTTAGTGGAAGCTTATGGAAAGAAATAGAGAAGAAGAGAGGAAAAGAGATAAAAAGATAGAAGAAAAGAGGAGTTTTTTCATACTTCCAACCAAAAAAATGTGAGTTTTTATTTTATTTCTACAACTACTTCAATCCATTTCAATATTACTATGAGTTCTTAGGGCATTGTTTGTACCATAAAATAAAAATTAAAAGTGGGCCCACTAAATCCAATTGGGAATTACACGTGGAATGTGCGCGAAAGCAAACTGATGGAAAGAGTAAGCTGATGCAATATAATTAATGACATAACTCAATGCGTATGCCATGTTGATGGCAAAGCAGTTATTAGCAATTATATTGGAGCAGATCAATGATACATATGATGCAAGGATCGTGATGCGAGCAGTAATGTATGAAACCCCATTATGACCAAATCGTGGATATACTGGGCAGTTTCTCAACTGATGGGTAGTGGTTATAGTCATTGCGATCTATTTAAAGGACTGGAAGGATAGAGAAGGGGGATCCCCGATCAACCAAAAACTTAGCATTTTTATATCTTTGCACTATTATCTTTCCTTTGTCATTTAATTCCAATGCCAATTTACTTACTTGGTTAAGGAGTAGATTTGTAGCTAAATTCCAATTCGAAGACAGAATACCACTTCTGATTGAACCCTATTTGTAAAGGATTTAATAGAAATCTATTTCTGTTATTTCTGTTACCAGTCTCGATGCTTCTCATATTTTAAGTCTTTAATCTCTAGTTAAAGCAATTGGAACCTATTTGGAGAGATTCTGTTCATCTATCTCTCTACTCGTCTAAATCTATCAAATTGTTCACATTTGAAGAGGACAATTATCTGGCACGCCTGCATTCTCACATTTGTAGATTTCAAGCCATACACCTTGACGATGCCAGAATTCGGGTAAGAATAATTTAGAGAGAGAGATGGACACAATGAATTTTGTATGTGGTTCGACCCCGTTAATGAGGTGACCTACGTCCACGGGTGCGTCCGTGCGCTTTCACTAACAAATCACCTGTGGCTATTGGTGAGCCAAAAGAATAGGCAGCACTACCAGAAACCAATCGGGTATATGCATAATAGTGAGTTGTTTGTATGCTATTCTTTAGAGTCAGAATGCGATCCCCTTCAATGGGGCTGAGTGGCCTCTTTTATAGGTGCAAGAGACCACCCGTACAAGGTAAGTCTACATATTGGAAGCCTAATCTGATTACAACCGATTTATATAAATTTAGTAGAGTTTCCTAAGTGGTTTAGGAAACCACTTGCTCCTTCCATTTAGTCTTCTAGCTGGGATAGAAAACTGACTGGAGGCTTGCTGGGCAAGCAACCACGCCTTCTGGAGGTGCGCCAATGTGGGGCTAGTCTGGAGCGAACGCCCGGGCTTTGGACCGAACCAAGTGATTTTGTGTAACGGCACGGGATGGTTAAGTAGTCAACCCAGGGTGACTTGGCTTCTCTTTGCTGAGGTGGCGAGGCTTGACTTTGACCTGATATTTTTGTACACATCAGCTGCCCCCCATTTTCAAAACTGATGTGATGCTCTATCAGATGAGGTTTGATAATTAAGGCTGCTTCTGAAAAACCATCCGGGGAAGAGCCCGGGATCTTACCCGGGGCGTGACCGGTCGTGCTGGTCAACCAGGGTCTGGACCGAGCGACGACTATGTGGGTTCGGGATAGACTTCTGTCACGTATCAACTGGTCACTAACCTAGTCAAGATTCAATGAGGTTGGCTTAGGAGTAACTGAACAATCGCGCGAAAATTGGGTCGTCACATTGTGCATTTAATTTGCGCGCCTTTTGAGGCGACGCTTCATGTGCCCGAGGTGATAATTGTCAGGCAGTTTTGGCAGGAAAGCTTCTTAGCCATTGGATCAGATCTGATCTGAATCGTCTGTGCTATATATATAAAGAACACTTGTTTTTCAGCCATTAATTCCTTCTACCAAGTGATAGAGATACCGAGCGGTTTTGAGAGCAAAAGTTCCCGAGCAAGCTTCCCGAGCTCCTTTCTGCGTTAATTTTTGTAAGTCTCCTCTCTCCAGTCTCAATTAATTGTGTTCCTTCTTTCCCCTTTTCTTTTTCTTTCTTGAGTGAGGCTGGAGAGAACGAACCCTCTACGATTTACGCGGGACTTGGATTTCTTTTTCCGTATGTTCTGTACCTTCTTTAGGTCCGGGGGTACCTTAGGTCGGTTGCACCGAGCTGGTTTTCACGGGATAGTTTTAGTTAAGTGTCATCTTACTTTAAGGACTTTGTACTCTTTTCCTTTCAGGTTCATTACCTTGCCCCCTTTTTACCTCAGACTTAGAGTTCCTAACCCATATCTAGGTCGTTGCTTGCTTCTTCGTTCAGTCCTAGGGATCTCAGAGATGGAACATTCTGACTTAGACTCTGCTTCCCGGTCTGAGAGTGAGTAGTCCTAGTCTAGGTCCCCGGATGCAAGTCTTAACCCCCCTTTTGTTACCCCATCTGACTACCAGAGCGAGGGTAGAATCCCCATCCGTGTGTCTGATGATGAATCAAAACTGGAGGCCCCCGTTGACTCTCTCCCAGGGTTTGGGTGATAAGACACCAGGGGAACCCCACCACGATGTAGCCTTCGCCTATGAGGTCATCAAGTCCACCCTGCGCGCTCAAGATCTCAGCCATACTAGGGATAGGTATGGCCTTCCCGACTACTGCTCCCTGGCTATGAATGTCGGTGGAGCCCATCTCTACCAGTAGGGTTTCACCACCCTTTATGGGGACACCCTCATGGCTAGATTCCGTATTCCCCTTCATCCGATCGCCTGAGACGTCCGGATATATTTGGGGATCGCCCCGGGACAGTTGGCCCTGAACGGTTGGAGGTTTCTCATAGGGTCCATCTCCCTTTAGCCCCAAGTTTTTGGGTATGAGCTTTCCGTTTAGGAATTTTTATGGACACACCGACCGTTTCACGTACATGGGGAGGTCGGGTTCTTCTCTCTCGGGGCTTGGCAGGGGAGAAAAAATTATAGTCAACTGCCCGAGCAACAACAAGGGTTGGAAGAATAGATTCTTCCAAGTATCTACCCTTGGGCTTTGTGAGAAGGTCCCGGGGATCCAGATGAGGACTTCCTGGGTGTGAGAGCTGAGGGGTAAGTCAGTCCAGTATCTTCCGTCTTCTTTCTTTACTTCGATCTTGAGACTTGACTGTTTTGTATTTTACCTTGTAGCGGGGTCAGCCAACCCACTGAGTATTCCCGAGGAGTGCCAGGCCAGCATTAGGGGCTTGGCAGATTTTCCAACAAATATTTGGAACGTTGTAACCAGGACAGGCGATTTCAAGGCCTCCTACAATTCGATCGAGCCTGTTGAAGCTCCTGTCTTTCCACCCATACTTCCTGGTAAGTGCCCTGGCCGGTTCCTCTTATCGGGTGGGCTCTTTAGCTTCGTTAGTGTAGACACCCCATTTTGTCCGCTATCAGATTTAGGAGACCCATAGCTTGGTGGTTCATAATGATCAAAAAAGACTCAAAAGGACTCCTGGAAGTTGGTTCTATTTCTCAAAATGAACAGAATGACCAAAATACCCCTGAAAGCCTGAAAACTCCCAAATTTTGACCAAATGTTCTGGAAACATGCTACGTCATAAGAAAAGCAATAAAATATGTTTTAAAGCAAAACCAAATGAGATCGTCGGCTCCCAGAGACCCCCAGAAGTCCCGGAAGTTCCCAGAAAGTCCCTGTTGACCGGTTTGACCAAGGTTTGACCAGGTTTGATCAAGGTTTGACCAAAATCGTCCAAATTCGTCCAAAAATTCTGAGATCATTCTTTATCATGTGAGAAGTACTAAACGAGTTTTAAAAGAAAATCGGATGAAAACGTCAGCTCATGGGAGCTCCCAGAAGTCCCCAGAACTTCCTAGAGGTCCCTGATTTGACCAGTTTGACCAAAAGTTGACTTTGAAACCAGAGCACCGTATCATTTTTCAGACATTTTGCATGGATACTAGATATCAATAGCTTTCCAACGGTATATCACACATAATTTCTGGATTTAAAACGAATTTATTATGAATTTCCGAAGGTGGAAAAGGCGATCAAATCGGCTTTTATCGCAAATACCGCAAAACTTTTCAAACTGACCTGACTCCGAAACATTTTTTTATAGGAAATATACTCCAATACCTTACCAACGGTATATCACAACCTCAGTTTGGAGTTCATATGCATTTTCTGTGAATTTCGGACAAAATAGGGCCTTTTCGCGAATACCGGAACCTCTGGGGGCCTAAACGTAAATTTCTGGGCGTCTGAGGAGCAGTGCCACCGCGGCACTGACCCACTGCCGCCGCGGCACAGGCTCAGGGCCACCGCGACACCCAACACTCGCAGAGTCTATTTGTGTAATTTTTTTGGGGGTCCAATTTGATTAATTGAAAACCAAAACGACATAGTTTTGTGTTCACAGTTGTTTGGGACCAATGGGAGTACTTCTAAAACCCCAAAACCACCCCAAATTGGCCTATTTAAACCGTCGATTGCTCTTCATTTTGGGGGGGGGGGGGGGGGCAAGTGCAAAGCTTGAAAAGTTGTAGAGAAGAAAATTGATAGAGATAGGTTTAGAAGAGAGAAAGGGAGCTTCTCCTATTGATTTTCCATAAGAAAGTGAGTTTTAATCTTGTTTTCTTCCATTATCCTTCTATACACTTCACATTCAAAGTCCACCCCAACCCTCATTCTTGAGCATTCATGAGATACGAAGCTACTTCCATGTCCAAATGTCAAAATCTATGAGTGAAACACCAGGCTACAAGTCCAAAATCACATTTGATTATCATCTATTAATTATTATTTACTTGCTTGTTCATATTATGTTTATCTCTTCCTAACCTCATTTCTTTTTATTTTTCTTTATTTACTTACTTGTTCATCATCCTCTAAATGATGACATGAAGTTTGAGGTGAGTGAATCCTTATGGATAGTAGCTCTTGACCTCAAAAACATGTTTGATAGATGATGATTATAACTTCAATACCTCCAAGGTATCCTTAAAGTTATGTTCAAATAAAAATGAATCTCTCCAATAACATTGGGGGTTCTTGATGATGTGTCACGCCCCGGAGTAGCCAAAAATAGGGAAATTTAAAATTTCCTTTTTGGACCCATAGGGAATGACGAGTTAAAAAGTCGTCCTGTCCTCTAACACTATAAACAAAATGAAAATGAAGGGAAGGAAGCTAATCGTAACTTAAAACTTCAATCTGAACAATTTAAACAATTACAAATCACAGGTCCCAGTACTAATACAACAGACTGTTACAAATACACAATGCTGTCGGCTATCTTTGGTCTTCAGTCTAGCTCTACCCTTCCAGTGTTCCTTAGCATCTTACTCTCAAGACTGAATTGTCCTCTGACTAACCTGCAAGGAAATCTGGACATTGGATTGTCCAGGCGTAACATGCCGTCAGCTTTGCAACAAAGCTGAGTGGGCGTTCATAACCATATTCACTGCCAATATACATACACTAACCACTCATCTCACGTTATTACTTTGCATCTTAGGATGTGGTTAGTCCATTATCGATTGACGTCACTCCCACGGACATAGCAAAGGTATCAATTAACATATGATGCAATTAATAAACATCTACCATTAACCAAATAACAGGATCAATATAATTCATAACATGCTTATATGGTTCTCGAAATCATACAATATATTCATACTAATCAATTCCTCATTTCCATTATGCTCGTGCATGTAAATGCGTACTCAATGAACCCGAACCCAAACTCTGGAATATAAAGTCCCATAACCAATACAACTCAATAACATCGGGTTATATAACTCACATCGACAACTTATTCTGAACCTACTTTCACAATACAAACCACGCTTTCACTGCGCACTCTGATACTCATTTCATCCTTAACATCGTTGCCTTACGGCCTCATAGTAACATCTTCGCCTTATGGCCTCATAGTAACGTCGTCGCCTTACCGCCTTATAGTAACATCATCGCCTTATGGCTTCATAATCCAAATAGCACGATGATGAATTGGCACGATCGTCTATACCCTCGCTGGTGAATCACCACCCAACGAGTTGCACGTCAGAATACTAACTGCGAAACGGCAAGCATGGCGGCAAGCACACACACCATGTGTACTATCACGGCAATCCCACCGTAGAGGACGGTACATTAGTAACTGACTAGCGCATGATATACAGCACGACGGCAAACTCACACAATGTGTGTACTATCTCCGGCAATCCACTCGGATGACTAGTACATTAGAGCACTAACTGCTAAGCCGTACGACGGTAAACCCAGACGCATGTACCATCTCCGGCATTTACACGGACGACTGGCATAATAGCAGCTCTAACTGTTCTCTTACTATTACAATCACAATCACAATCACATTATTCTGTATCTCAATCATATTGTCCCATTATCACGTATCTTTATCAACTCGTAAGGTTTCCAAATCATAACAACTCCTAACTCACGATACAAGAATCTCAATCATATCAACTCACACTTCCCAAGACTCCCAATTACTTCAACTCACAACCTCACTTGGCCGGAGTCACTGACTGACATTGACTGCGTCTACTGACACCATGATGTGACATTCTGTTACATGATTCTCGATGACATAATTACATTAGGCAAGACATATAGATAAAACTTCTTTTAACATGCTCTTTATTCTCATTTGCACATTTACGCATGGTTATCAAATCAATAATAACAACGTGCTCATATAATCAACATTGGTATAGAAAACATTCAAGCTAACGTTCCATAATCAATTATCCATCACAGCATACACATGGCTAAACATTCCTTCACATATAGTTCTTTTCTTTTACTCCTTACACATATGTCATAGTAGCATTTAACATACTTGTCTCATAGCAATCGACTTCATAACATAATTTACATGTACGTTAAGGTACATCAATGTACAGTCATAGCATAACAATCATAAAAACAACTTATATATATTGCATACAAATACTCTAGCAGTCATTATGCATATTGAGAGTGAGGTTAGAAACACTCACCTGGATGCCTTCTCAACCTTATGACTCTCCGAATAGCGGATAAGTCACAATCCTATAACGTACAATAGAATAACGGTGATGAAGTGTAAGTGTTAATGATAATGGCATAATGGTAATTTTACCAAATGAGGATATAAACCTCAAGGTAGTGATCTACGTGTCATTCTAAGTCCAACGCCATTGACTAGACTCAAATCAGAGTCCGTCACATAAAAGGCTGGGTTTTCTATACCAGTTTGGGCCCTAGAGATAAGCTGTATTTTTTACCGTGTCAAAAGGTCATCAAACTTTAAGGGGATGATCTAGATATTATTCTAAGACTCTGGGAACTGACCGCGTATTTTTCTGAACTACGGTTTATTTATTATGAATTATCGAAGTCCTACTTATATATTTATAGTATTCGGAATCCCATAATTATAAAATATAATTTAGAAGAACGAGAGGTCCTTAAAAATATTTTTATTAAATACTAGACCTTAAAATAGGCTAGTGATATTTTTCTCATGATTCTCGGGACTCATTTGGTATTTAAAATAATTTAAAAGACAACCAAATGGTTTCTTTTATTTAAATAAATACAATGTCAAATTTAGGTTTTATAAATAAATAATTTATAAAACAAGGTCGTTAGACCTTGGGAAAATCAATATAATTTTCCACATATTAAAAATGGCCATTAGGTATTTAATACCTAATTATAATAATTTAAAACTATTTTTGATTATTTATTTAAATTAAATAAATAATAATTACAGTATATAGTTTTTAAAGTATAATTTCAGAATATACTACATACATAAATATGATCTTTTCCAGAATATTAAAAACTATTTAATAATACCATAAAACTATTTTTTAAATACATAAAACAATAACTAGTATATATTTTATGTTAATCAAACAAACCTTTATTATTTATTTGAAACTAAATAAATAATAAATATAATATATAAAATATATAAAATTTCCCAAAATATAAGAAACTTTAAATAATAAAATTACAGTATTTATAAAATTTACTAATAATACATGTTACTATTTTTTCCATAACTTAAACCATTAATCTATTAAGTAGAAAGAAATTATAATACATATAAGTACTAAATTAATTAACAAGCATCTAATACTAAGGCTTTGTTTGGAAACTACACTTTGTTAACACAGAGGAGCTCAGCCCAAAAGCTGACTACCCAAACAAGGCTCAGGCCCAAGTTTCTTCTTCCCAAAAATGCATGTACTGAGCGTGTATAAATACATTGAAACTATTATTTAACTAATTGTAGACACCCCAATTTTGACCTGCCGTCGAATTTGGGAGAGTGTCACATCCGTATCCGATGATGACAAGGACCAAAAATTTGAAGTATTCCAAGCTCTTCAGAAAGTCTCCAAAACACGATAAAATTTCACAGAAAGAAGAAAACTACCAGGCATTTAGGAGAATTCAGGTATAAGACATGACTTTTGGAAAGGATCTTCAAAAATAATTTGCTTCAAAAAGGAAGAAGACCTAGAAAAGGGAATCTTAGCTAAAAACGACACACGGTAGACTGCCGCGGCATTCACTGAGTGCCGCGCGGCAGTCAGAGAGTGCCGGTCCGGTATTCACCAAGTGCCGCCAACAATTTCTGACTGCCGTTCGCTTTTAAAGTCTGTATTTTGCAGTGCAATACGTATGCGTATGCGAATAAGAACAAAAAACTGATAAAGTAAGACTGACAAAAATGCGGCAATCCATTAATTGCCGCGGCATTTGATGAATGCCGCGCGGTAGTCACGCAGTGCCGCGACGGCATTCATGAACTGCCGCGGCGGCATTCACGGACTGCCGCGACAGAGTCTGAACTGCCGCGCTGGGTAGCAGTCTGCCTAATTTCAGAAAGTACGTATTGTACCACCAAATGAGAGAATTACACCTATTTTTTGCTCCAAAATTCACCAAAAATACCTGGTAATTTTGCCTATAAAAGAGAAGGGATCTTCCTTGGAAGAGGGAGGAGAGAATACAACAAGAGCTACCCACCATATACAACATCCATCACTTCACCAACATTTTTTTGAGAGAAAAAGAGAGTTGAGAGCATTAGAAGAGCTTGGAAGATCTTCCAAGAAAAGAAAACCTTGAGGATAATTTGGAGGTGATCCTCTAATCATAGATTTTTCATACTTCTCTCCTTCTTTTGAAATTCTAATCTTAAAGCCCTTTTGTTGTGTTCTTTTGCTTATCAAGTAAACTTAGGAATCTTTGCTTCCAATTCTTTCTTCTACTTCTTTTGTTTATGTTCTCTTCTTGAGATTCTTGGAGATCTTTAATATCTCTCTTGAAATCTTTTGAATATGATCTCTTGAACCCCATGGAAGCTCATGCTTCACATGGAAGTCAAACTTTGATCATCATTTTATTTCATAAACAAGTGGATGCATCCAAGTCCATACTCATGACTTGGGTCCTCTAAGCTTGAGTTTTCATGGAGTCTTCTTATATTCCTTGAAAACTCATGAATGTTATGTCATGTCTTCATCTCCAATGATCATCAAGTGGTAGGAGAAAGTATCTTGGGTCTAAACTCACTTCTATGGTTTAGATTCATCATCTTGAGATTTCATGAAGTCTATTCATACTTCATTTGAAATCCACAAATATAGAAGTCTTTAGTCTCCAATGACCATCAAATGGTAGGAGAAGTGGTTTGATTTAAACCCAACTTCATGGATAATAGTTGGGGTTAACAAATAAAAGTTGAACTTGATAAATGAAAACAGTGAGTTCGAAAACTGTTTTTGATCAAAGATTTTTAGTTCGAAATATAACCGTTGAAATCAAGTGAAACCAACGGGAAAGTGTCAATAACACAATATTCCACCACTGTAATTTTTGTTTTAAGTTGGTTTTATGTTTATAATGGTTTGGTCATGAGTTTTGCAAAGTAACAATAATTTGTCCAGAATTTCAGTACAGCAACACTCTTTTGAAATGAGTAAATCGGAGTTCTAATAAAGGGTTCATGGTCTAAAATAATTTTTTCTAAGTAGATTAATGTGTTAGGAAGTCACCCTCAAAAGAACAAAGCATTTTGGACTTTTTTGCTATTTTTAGAAAATCGTGCAAGAACTCTGGACAGAAGGTTGTAAAATGCTGAGTGAGGTCTAGTGTTTTCCACATTCCCGGAGATCTAACCGTTGAAACTTTGATTTTCTTTTTGATTCAGAAACTAGACTCACAGAGGCATCTTGTGTCCGATAATCATCGACATCAAACCATGAGAGATTTGCTTTTGCCCTTTTTAAAGTCGTTGTCTGCTCTCTGTAATTTTCAGAATTTTATCACAAATATGACCAACTTTGTTAGCAATGGATCAAAATGACCTTTTTTGTTATGACTTAAGGCTTAAACCATATTTCCATAAATGATTAGTTAAGTTTGAATTCAAAGCTTAAAGAGCATTTCATAGTTTATCCTTGTCAATGTACATATTCATCCATATGGTTTGGCACTTGTAATTAGGACTTATTTGCTTTAAATTCAATTACATGTGATAGATTTAAGCTAGAAATTCAAGATTATTATTTCTAACTTTACCTCTTGTAAATCATGTGCACTAACCTTTGTTTTGTAGAGCTATTAAGGTACGATTTCTCAACCCCTCTCTAGTTTATTGTATTCCTTGATTTTTACTGATTTTTTCGACTTAATGCGCGACACCTTAGAATTAGGTTCTGCCTTATGTGTATACGTGATTAGAGATTCTTTTTAGGATTTTCTTTTGTCCGCATGCATTGCACGTTTAATATCGTCGCTGGACCCCGGGTAAGTTCACTTGTTCTCTATTGCATATCATATCGCTTGCTACCTGAATTACTTGGTTTTTGAATGATGTTTTGTCAATTGAAATTTTACACCCTTTGGACATGCTTCTGCGATGTATAGATATATATATGTATTAGTTGAGGGCATGCTTAGATTAACAAATTTGATTAAAAGGATGTTGAGTAGAGGCCTATCGCAAGATAGGATGAGAGAGGGTGTTTTAGTCTGACGGGCTCCTTCCTCTCTCATTCCATAATCCCCGGACCTAGTTAATCTTTGGTTTCGCAAAAGATCAGTTTCCTTTTAAATGGTTTCTTAATTTTCCTTTTAAAAATTAAGTGGCGACTCGTTTGTTTTTGAAATTGAAATTTAGAAAAGATTTTAAGAAAAGTTGCGGGTAAGAGAACCTGCGATATCCACAATCTGGCGAATCTGCTGGGGATCGAACCCAGAATCTCTGGTTTCGCAGACCAGAATTCTGATTTTGGGTTCACTTGAGGATTAGACTTGAAAAAATATCCTTTTAATCGAATTAATTAATCTTTGTGTGCCTGTTGCATTTCACTTGCATGTCCAGCCAGTCGATTGCACGGAACTATGACCTTGGAGGCTCGGGGCAACCCGGTCGGCTAAGTCATCATGGGACTGTGCGATCACCCTTGATCTCGTACCATGATTTGGTATATTAAGCATCCTATCGGGTGTGTGTCAAGGGTCCCTTATTTGACTAAACCCAGCTTTTGCACGGTTGCTTCCATAGAGCCTTTCAATCTTACGAAATCAATTCTTGATTAGGATTACGTGCTAGGAAGTTTTGTATGCCCGGGAGGGATTACTTGAGATGATGACGATACTTGCCTGATGAAAGACGTATAATCCTTTAATCACCTTTTAGCAATTTCTCCTCATGTTCCACGACATTTGGGGAACATGCCAAACCCTGATTATAAGATTATACTTCTTATATCATGTTTAGCTAAGCATCATTAACCTTGTATGTATCCAAATTCATGAAAAGTACGGTGATAATCCGATCATGTGATCCTTCTACCCAAAGAATTCTAAATCCATCTTTAAGAGCAAACAGATTTTTGCCATCTTTATTCCAAAGTTTTCAATCACTGGGAGTTCATTTTTTTTTTATTAAAACTTCAGAGCCAAACCAAGGTTATTCATCAGCTAAGACACTTTTCAAAACAGGAGTTTCAACCCAATCACTTTTTGAAAAGCGTGATCCAAAATTTTTGAAAATTGTTTTCTAAAGATTTCATCAGAAATGCTTTTCAAATGAATTTCGAAAACCCTGAAATTTCCAGACATCGAAGGGTAAAGAGGGTCACAATCAATGGAGAAATCATCGTACTTGACATGGGTAAGGGTTTTATGTGCTTATGTGTTAGGGCTAGGATTTTCCTTTTTGGGCATAAAGAATAGGCACACACACACACATGCATTGCATCCGCATGACATGTAAAAAAGAAAAAGTTGTTTCTTCAAAATACCTTCATTTGATAAAATGAAGATAAAACCTTTTAAAGAAAAATTTTCAAAATTTGCTGTAGGAGCAAAAATAGCAAATCAAGCGTGGATTAGGGATCCTACGGCAAGGCTAGTAAGGAGAGGATACGCTGACATGGCCAAGGAAAGAAACAACGAAGAAATGACCGGATTGAGGGTACTAGTCGAACAGCAAGCGGAACAGATGCGGAGACAGGCCGAGAACATGAACCGCATGATGGGGATGATAGAAGAGCTAAATCGTCGACCGCCACATATGAATCCGCCTGTTATGGACCCGCCTTTGGGAGGAGGGGACGGGGATCGGTTCGACGGTCAAGAAGCACAATGGAATGGCGCACTAAGGGCCAACAGGGACAGAGAGAAAGATGAGAAGGAGAAGCTGCTGACCGAGAAGATAGAAAAGTTGGAAAGGGTAATGCGCAAGGCTCAGGGAGTGGATACTTATCTGATGGAACTGGAGGGGTTGTATGACGGAGTGCGCGAAACGCTGCCCGCCGGGTTCAAGATGCCGGTTTTTGACAAATTCGATGGGACCGGCAATCCTCGCAGCCACGTGAGAATGTGTATTGGGGCTTTCCAACCAAGCGGCTTGAGCACGGCTATGATGGCAGTTCTATTTCAACAGACTTTGATTGGAGCCGCTCTGTCTTGGTATCTTACTCTCGAACCAAGCAAAACCAGGGTGTGGGAAGAAATAATTAAGGCATTTATGGCATAGTACGAATACAATCAAGATTTGGATGTCACTGTCCGAGACTTGGAGACCACTAGACAAGGGAACAAAGAATCATTCGCCGAATACCTGAGCAGATGGAGGGGAAAGGTAGCTAAAATGGTACAAAGGCCGCCTGAGAAAGACCAGATCCGAATGCTAATGAAGAATCTGCAGCCAGTTTATCAGGAGAAGATGAGGTTCCAGTCGATCAATACCTTTGCTGAGGTGTTCGATGTGGGGACAAGAATCGAAGATGCAATTCAAGAAGGAACAATCAAGAAAGAGGAACCACTGAATCGATATCGGAGGCCCAGTTATGGATCAAATGGAGGGCATTCGGGGGGTCACTCTACTTAGCGAGCCAGAGAGAAAATTCGATATCACCAGAAACCACCCAAGACGAGGGGAGGATAAGCCACTAAGGAAGTTTTCGGATTTGGGAGTGTCATTAACAACAGCCCTCGATAGACTTGATGGAAAAACCGGTTTAAAATTAAAAGTTTAAACGCGCAGCAGAAAAGTCAAGTTATGAAAACTTAATGGTACCCCAGGATCTACTACTCATCAATTCTATGGATGCGTGCAAGGGGGTACAAGAATTATACCTTAGTGTCTTGAACCCAATTCTGATCTTCAACTTCCAGCAGCCTCCACTAGATGATCTTCACCCTTATGACTCCTATGGATGCTCGCAGGAAGGGCTAGGGTTGGTGGGAACCCTAATGGAGAGGATAGAGAAGGTTTTGGAAAGACTACTATAGTTTCTGCAGCTTCTGCGTATAAGAACGACGATCAACTTTTTCCAGAACGCAGCTGCCCTATTTATAGATTTCTAGAACCGACCTAAACTCGAGCGATCGAAGTGGCTTCGATCGATCGAACATTCGATCGATCGAACCATCTTCGATCGATCGAACCTGCCATGACTTCGATCGATCGAATTAGCTTCAATCGATCGAACCTGTCTTGACAGCTTCCTCAATTGTCTTTCCAAGCATCCTGGTGGAGCTAAGAGTGGGACCTCCTAGGCTCTTTATTGTTGGCTCAGATCAGTTGATTAATTCCCCTGACCAAACTCTTTGATCATCAAATTAATCGACTGATCAGTTAACGTTTACTCCACTATAAAACGATAACTGTACTCCAACGCAAAAGAACATATCCGAAGCGATAACTAGACTTGTATGTTGTACTAATGTCCCTCTACCTTTAGCATTCGTAATCATATTCAGGTAGTCGGATAACTGTTACTATCAACCTGAATCATGATTACTTCTTGTATTCCTTGAGTCCCATTCACCTCTCATGATTACCAAACATGTTGATAACTCTTATCAACAAGACTGCAGTACTCAGTAATCGACTTGGTGACATTCTCAAGGGAATGCTTACTCTGAATCAGAGGGTAGATTCTATCTTGACAATATATGTTCACAACCCTATGAACATGACATACCCAAGATACCCAGGTGTTGATCTTCTGTAGACCTCACTGATTGGTAAGTCAAAGCAGTCATATCCACAGTCTGTGTTCATAATCTCTCAAGATTGAGAACACGTACGTTATACAAGTTATGAGTTCCTATCGACTGTTTGACAGTTTTGAATGTCAATAGGAAAACTCAGGTCCGTCAATGCACTATAAGCACTAGCATACTAACCAAGAGTCACACTCTAGTGATTGAGATTTATCACTCCATCCAATGGTAGTTAATGATGCTACAGTGTATACCTGATGAGATATCCAGTCTCATCATCCACTGTGACAAGTTCTAAGTATCAAAGAATAGTAATTCATATCTCACTTGTATGTATCTCATACACACACGAATTACTTACTATGACACTTAAGGATTTAACAATCATCTCATGAAAGAAACATACATCATAAAATGTAAAGCTGATATCCATATATTAAAATGCTAATGTCTAATACATATAGTAATGGTTTGAGGGCACAAACCCAACAAACTCCGACTTGCACTCATAACCATTCAGAATTACATCTAAGACCTAGACTATCTAGATGACGATCAAAGACCTTCTGTGGCAAGGCCTTTGTAAACGGATCAGCAAGATTGTCAGTTATGGCAATCTTGGTGACAGTCACATCTCCACGTTGAACAATATCTCTGATAAGATGATATTTCTGCTCTACGTGCTTTCCCTTTCCGTGGTTCCTTGGCTTCTTGGACTGAGCCACTGCCCCACTATTATCACAATAAAGCGTAATAGGTGACAGCGACGCTGGTACCACCTCGAGCTCTATAAGGAACTTCTTGAGCCAAACAGCTTCCTTTGCGGCTTCACAAGTTGCCATATACTCAGCTTCTGTAGTTGAGTCTGCAATGCATTTCTGCTTAATGCTCCTTGTAGACACCCCATTTTGTCGGCTATCAGATTTAGGAGACCCAGAGCTTGGTGGTTCACAATGATCGCAAAAGACTCCAAAGGACTCTCGGAAGTCAGCTCTATCTTGTGGACACCGGAAGTGGACCACTTCTCTCGTTTTGAGATTGTTTTGAAAAGGAATTTGACATGGATCAAAGAAAGGAAAAGGTCTGTTGAAAACAGATACAGAGTCGCCACTTGGTCTTTAAGGAACCAAGAAACCTAATTTTGACTCACCCAAGCGGATAAGGGCACCGGCCCTTCATAACCAAAGAACTTGGTTCGGGGTTTTGGTACGAGAGAGGAAGGAGCCTTTGTCACGACTAAAACACCCTCAACTCGCCCCGCCTTTCGACGGGCCTCAATTAGCATCCAAATAATCATCTTATACTATGTTTGGTTCGACAAATAATACTATGATAGTATATTACATCACATAAGAAACTTGAAAATGGAAGATCTAAAGGTAAAATATCATTCATAAGATCTAAGTCAAATATCATGCAATGTAAAGTGAAAGATCACACAAATAAACCTAGGAAAAATCGTCTAATCATGTATCAAGTAATTAAGTTTCCTTAATCTAAAGGGGACATGAATGGTTATTGAAACAAATAATCAAAGAATCAAAGTATGCTTAGCAAGCTAGTATGATGCATGTTATTCTTTGAGAAAAAGAAGATCCCTCAATCCCCGGGACGGATGAGAAAGGATGATTAGATCGAGGGGAAGCATGAACGTGTGATCAAGTTCATTCCTTATAATCTTCTTAGATTGAGAGTTACAAAAACCCCCAAATCTTGCATGAATGTATTGTATGAACCTAAAAATGTGCAAAGGTTGTAGTGTGTTTTGTGTACATGGATTTCTAAAATGACTTAGAAGTCTAAAATGTGCATGAATGAATGGATTAAATCAACATGGGATATATACAAATGTAGTGTGAACTACTTCCTAAGATATGAGCTAATTTGGAATGCATATGAGCATCAAATCAAAGAATAAAAGTTGAAATGTGCTTGCTGTGAATAGTGGACAGACTGCTTGTATTACTTTGCAACATTATAATGGGAGGTCAAACGTGCCTAGAAAAATGTGAGAAAAATCTGAGATCATCCTTATTGTGTCTAGAAAATAACCCAAAAATCCAAACATCAATAGCTATCACAGATTAAGAGAAATAAATCAGAATGTACACATGACTCAGAAACAAAAGCTGCACTGTTGACTGATTTTGTATGATTTTTCATAAATCAAAGAAAATGTTTATGATGACCCATTATATACCAAAGGTTTCCTAAGACACCCAAGTTTTATAAAACAAATAGAAAAGATATATGTACAGGGATGAAAATATCCAGAATAAGTGCAAGAAGTTGGGTGAACATTCTGTGAGAACAGAGGCAGATTATGAATATGAACTTCTCACATCCAAAACAAATACTTTCACATTTCTATAATTGATGGGAAAAATTGGGGACAAACTATGATGTCTTAGGAAGATTTTCCAAGTGGTTTCATCATCATAACTCAAGTATTTAAGTCAAAACAAATCTTTGAATCTGAACAGCTCACTGTTTTGGATCATTCTTGAAGAAAATGGATTTGGGTTTGAAATAGAGTTTGAGTTCTTGATTGGGGGTTTTGCAATAGATGTTCAAAGCATGAACTTAAACTCTTGAGATGACCATGTGACCACTTAGAACCTCATCCAACCTTGAATCATCAAAGAACTCCCAATATTATTGGAGAGATTCATTTTTATTTTGGACATAACTTCAATACATTTCAAGAACATCTTGGAAGTATTGAGGTTATGATCATCATCTATCAAACATGTTTTTGAGGTCAAGAGCTACTATCCATAAGGATTCACTCACCCCAAACTTCATGTCATCACTTAGATGATGATGAACTAGTAAGTAAATAAATAAAATAAAAAAGAAATGAGATAAGAAGAGATGAACATATATATAATCAAAGCAAGTAAATAGCAATCAATAGATGATAATCAATGTGATTTTGGACTTGTAGCTTGGTGTTTCACTCATAGATGTTGACATTTGGACATGGAAGTAGCTTCCTAACTCAAGAATGCTCAAGAATGGTGATTGGGGGTGTTTGGGATGTGAAGTATAAGAGAGGTAATGGAAGAACACAAGATTAGAACTCACTTTCTATAGCAAAATAGTAGGAGGAAGCTCCTTTTCTCTCTTCTAAACCTATCTCTACCTCTCTTCTTCTCTACAACTTTTCAAGCTTTTGCACTTGGCCCCCCTAAAATGAAGAGCAATGGGGGGTTTAAATAGGCCAATTTGGGGTGATTTTGGGGTTTTAAAAGTGCTCCCATTGGTCCCAAACAACTGTGAACACAAAACTATGTCGTTTTGACTTTCAATTAATCAAATTGGACCCCCAAAAAAATTACAAAAATGGACTCTGCGAGGGTTGAGTGCCGCGGCGGCACTGGGCCAGTGCCGCGGCGGCATTGGGCCAGTGCCGCGGCAGCACTGCTCCTCAGACGCCCAGAAATTTACGTTTAGGCCCCCAGAGGTTCCGGTATTCGCGAAAAGGCCCTATTTTGTCCGAAATTCATAGAAAATGCGTATGAACTCCAAACTGAGGTTGTGATATACCGTTGGAAAGGTAATAGAGTCTACTTTACATAAAAAATAGTTCGGGGATAGGTCACTTTGAAAAGTTTTGCGGTATTCGCGATAAAAGCCGATTTGATCGCCTTTTTCACCTTCGGAAATTCATAATAAATTCGTTTTAAATCCAAAAATTATGTGCGATATACCATTGGGAAGCTATTGACCTCTAGTATCCATGAAAAATATTTGAAAATTGTTTTGGAGCCCCGATTCCATAGTCAAATTCTGGTCAAACTGGTCAAACCTGGGATTCCCGGGAAGTTCTGGAAACCTCTGGGAGTTCCCGGGAGCTGATGTTTTCGCTCGATTTTCTTTTGGAACTTGTTTTAACACTTTTTCCATGATTTAAAATGATTCTGGTGAATTCGGATGATTTTGGTCAAACCTGGTCAAACTTGGTCAAACCTAGTCGAACCTGGTCAAACTTTGGTCAAACCGGTCAACGGGGACTTTTCGGGAACTTCCGGGATTTTCGGGGGTCTCTGGGAGCTGACGATTTCATCCGATTTTTCTTAAAAACTCATTTTATCACTTTTCTTACGACGTAGCATGTTTTTAGAACTTTGGGACCAAATTCGAGTTTTCGGGCTTTCAGGGGCATTTTGGTCATTCTGAGCATTCTGAGAGATAGAGCTGACTTCCGAGAGTCCTTTGGAGTCTTTTGCGATCATTGTGAACCACCAAGCTCTGGGTCTCCTAAATCTGATAGCCGACAAAATGGGGTGTCTACAGTTTGCCTCTCTTTGGCATGAACTTGCGAGGCAACGCATGTCGCAAGCGAGTGCCAAAGCTTTGAAGAGACAGGTCTTTTGGAGGCTATAGATTTAGGATAAAAAGCGTTGCAAAAGATGCAAGGATGATGAGGTTAGTGCTGGTCGTGCTCCGCGTGAGCTGCCTACGTATCCCAAGGGGAATCAGACCGGTACGTAGTTCAGGGCACAAAGAAATAAATCACACATACACATACACAACAATCAGGCGGATGCTATGCTATATGAGGATGATATGCAATGCGTGGACGTGATGTGATTTCGTACATGAGTCCTATCATGCCTAGTGTTCTGATCCTAGTATGAGCAGGTGCCGTGGGATGTGCCACTCCGAGTGGGCTGGTGTTGTGCTAGTGTTCGTGACTGTCATGTAGTGGATGACTTGGATGAGGACATCAAGGTTTAGAAGACTCTGGGTCTAGGGGCAAACTTCTAGAACTTGGGAAGTGTGTGTTGCAAACGAGTGAGGTGGATCAGGTGTGCGTTGTCTAGAAAAGACAAAAGGTGACCGAGGGATTTTGTGATGAAAAGGGATAGATGAGGAAACTCATGATAGACGGGAGACACGGAGCCATGGAAGGACTGTGCTTCATGTGGGCGATGCCCTGATTGTTCCTGATGGCTGATTTTCGGGAGTCGGTTCCTGTCCTCGGGGGGTGACGTGGGGTTCTCGGAGAATCTCTCTTTTCTTGATCGGGGAACCAGGACCCATCTCTGAATCTCTCATGGCGGATCAAGTCCTTCGGCGCTCAATTCCAAGAGGGCCGGTCGGGGCCTCCGGGAGCTGGTATCTTTCTGTTTCTGTCCTTGAAGGATGATGTAGGGTTCTCGGAGAATCTCTTGATCGGGGAACTAGGACCCATCTCTGAATCTCTCACGGCTGATCAAATCTTTCGGCGCTCAGTCCAAGAGGGCCGGTCGGGGCCTCCGGGAGCTGGTATCTTTCTGTTTCTGTCCTCGGAGGATGACGTAGGGTTCTCGGAGAATCTCTTGATCGGGGAACCAGGACCCATCTCTGAATCTCTCATGGCTGATCAAATCTTTCGGCGCTCAATCCAAGAGGGCCGGTCGGGGCCTCCGGGAGCTAAAGGATAATGTACTCTGCTAGAGTAAAGGTATCATTCTCAATGTGATGAGGGATATAGAGATGGTCCGCGGCAGTTAAGATTTTGATTATTGAAAGAGGAGGGTGATCAACAATCACTCATGGACTTATGATGAAAGAAGGTCATCAACGGCCACTCATGGACTTATGTTGCATGAAGAAAGATGAAAGATCAACAGCCACTCATGGACTTATGTTGCATGAAGAAAGATGAAAGATCAACAGCCACTCATGGACTTATATTGCTAGGAGAAAGGTGAAAGATCAACAGCCACTCATGGACTTATGTTGCTAGGAGAAAGGAAGATCATCAACAGCCACTCATGGACTTATGTTGCATGAAGAAAGAAGATCAACAACCACTTATGGACTTATGTTGCATGGACGAAGGAAGATCATCAACAGCCACTCATGGACTTATGTTGCATGAACGGAGATGATCAACAGCCACTCATGGACTTATGTTGCATGCAGAAAGACGGAAGATCAACAGCCACTCATGGACTTATGTTGCAAGGAGAAAGGAAGATCATCAACAGCCACTCATGGACTTATGTTGCATGAAGAAAGATGAAAGATCAACAGCCACTCGTGGACTTATGTTGCAAGGAGAAAGGAAGATCATCAACAGCCACTCATGGACTTATGTTGCATGAAGAAAGATGATTAGCTTTTGGCAGTTTGGAAAGGGATGAAATCTTCCCCAAGTTTTGACGCTTCTTATGCTGACGCCTTGACCAGTGCAGTAATGGTGTTTGGTACTCCTGCTTGTATTGGCATGCTCTTTATAACTTGATTTGAAAATTTTATTAGTCACTGTTGATTTACACATTTGAGACTACAATAGACTCAAAAACTTGACAGACATTGACGCACGAGGACGACACATTTGACACCAAAATGAAACAAGGTCGACTTGCCAAAACTTAATGTGCTTTTGTCATAAATGATGTACCATTTCTCTTTTGTGTTTACTTCTCTCCTTAACGTGGCATCACTTTGATGGTGAATCTTATTTTTGAAAATTCCTCCCTACTGATCTAATCAATTTCTTTGCTTCTCTCAAGATGTGCTTTGAATTAGTGCCTTAGCTTATGGAATGAAAGACGCTCCATTTCCATCTGTTCAAGACAATGTTTGTGACTTGAAGGCTTACCATTGGTGTATAGGGATCAGGTGGCAAATGAAGTTTGCCCCTAGTTTGAAGGGCATGAAGTGGGATCGGTAGGCAAACGAGGTAAATGACCGAAGTTGGCCCCTAGTTTAGAGGAAGGTTCATTGGAGGTTTTGGGCAAACGAGGTAGGTGATCGAAGTTTGCCCCTTGTGTGAAGGGTAGATAGTAAAAGTCAGGCAAACGAGGCGGGTAGCCGAAGTTTGCCCCTAGTGTGGAAGGTGATTTTCTGGCTTGAGGCATGGACCATGACTTTAATCTCTCAAATGCTCATAACTTTTGCCTAGGCACCAGTGAGGTGACCTAGCAAGCTATTTTCTCTCTTTTGTTATTGCTCACCTTGGCTTTAGCTCTAATTTTTGCCTAAGTGTCCTTTCGGATTTTCGATCTAGCGAGCCATCCTTCTTTTCTTTTTGAAAGTCTGCCTACGTACCCCCGAGCGGGGATCAGGTCCAACGTAGTTCGGGCCAAAGTCTTGAAAGAAGGGGGGGTTGATTATGATGGTGTCGACCGAACCAATGCGGTTGCCTACGTATCCTCGAGTGGGAATCAGGTCGAGCGTAGTTCAAGGCAAGGCTTGAAGGAAATTGGTTTGATTATGATGGTGTTGACCGAACCGATGTGGTTGCCTACGTACCCCCGAGTGGGAATCAGGTCAAGCGTAGTTCAAGGCGAGGCTTGAAATAAGGGGTTTGAGGCATAAGGGTTTTCCAAACCATTCGTCAAAGAAGTTCAAACTTGAGCCACTTATGGTAGCTTTGAATAAAAGGATCTAGTTTTAATCTCCCTTTCTTTTCTTTTCTTTTCTTGTCTTTTCTTTTTCTTTTTCTTTTTCTTTTGTTTTGAGGATTGATCCTTTTCACTTTCGCCTAGCCAGTCAATTTTGTTTTTCATGCAGCTGATTCCTGCAAGATCTTTCAATCGCAATCTTAGAATTCCGAAATGTGCATGTCATTTTTCAGAATTTATTTGTGGTTGTTCCGTGCCTTTGAAAATGTGATCTAGGCACATACGATTCTCTCATTTGTTTTATTTCTTTCATTTTCTCCATTATTTTGACTGGCTAAGGTCAGATCTTGGAAATCAATACCTTTTTCAGCTCTAACTTTTGCCTAGGTGCCCTTTCGGGTTTTCAACCTAGCGAGCTTTTTCTTTCTTTTCTTTTTCTTTCCCTTTTTTTGAAAGTGGAGATGAAACTCACTGAAATGTTTAGCTACCATCAAGGACCAAGTCCGCACAGGTTTGCATGGCTATCAATTGGGTTGGGCCCAAGGCTCTGAAATGGTAGAAATGGTGGAAAGGGGTGTTGGGTAAGCCCCAAGTCAGTCTCAAGTATGTCTTTTCAAGATTTGAGCAAAAGCATCTTTTAAATTCTTAAAGTAAGACTATTCAATTCTCGGCTCTTCATCGGTGTCAGCGCAAAATTGACTTTGACCTTTCAGGATTTTTTTGTTTGAGTAAAAAAATTTTTTTTTTTTAGCACAGTAATATCCATGGTAATTTGAAAAGTGACACTTTGGTTCAGCGATTCATGCATCTATGACTAGGCACATCAGATTAGGCAAAAGGAGACTTCATTCCATCCAAAGAGAAAGGTTACAGACTCATTAACAACTTGATGACAGACGGACTCGACAACAAGACTAAACTTGAAATAGACAAACACACAACAGACTCGACTGGACTTGACCCGGTCTCAAATGGAATGTCACAGTGACTCGCTTATTCTTTTTTTTTTTTTTTTTTTTTTAAAAGAGCATCCTCATTTGTTTTGATAGCAAAAGTCCCAAACACCATCGCTTCACCGGCACAGGTTCAACATTCATGGTCCTCAACGAAGGGGATCATTGAAATGGATAGGTCATGGGTTGGTCCAGACCGAGGTAGTGAATTGGATTGGGGTGCGGCGCATCATCTAAGAGATCCTGAATTGAGTGACGGAGCCTCTTACAGTTGTCGGTCTCATGGCCTTGGTCTTGGTGGTAATCACAATACTTGGATTCATTGTACCCAGGAGGTGGGTGATTAGGAGGCTTACTAGGCTCCAAAGGTACAAGGTGGCCCTTTTGAACAAGGTGGTTGAGAGCGGAGGATAAGCTCATGTCAAGTGGTGTGAAGACTCTTTGGTTTCCTTTCTTGTGCCTCTTACTGCAATCATTTTGGCTTGATGATGGGCTTAAGGCATTGACATCTAGGCTCTCTTGATCTTCACCAAAGCTATGGGGTCTCTTCTCCTTTTGCAGTGACCCAGATCCATTGATCTTGCCTTCACAGATAGCATCCTCGATTCTAGTCCCAACCTCAAACAACTCTTCAAATGTTGAGATAGACTGGTAGAATAGTTTTTCATGGTATACTGGTTGCAGGTTCTTGACCAGCATACGTACTTGCTCTTTCTCAATAGGCCTGTGGATCATTTGGGCTACTTTATTCCTCCATCTGCTCAAGAATGCAGCGAAGGACTCATTAAAATTCTGCCTGGTAGTTTCCAGATCTCGGATGGTGACATCAAGCTCTTGGTTGTAGGAGTAGTGATCAATGAAAGTTCTAGCAACATCTTCCCAAACTCGGGTCTTGGAAGTTTCAAGGGTTAGGAACCAGGATAGTGCGGCTTTCTGGAGGGTTTGAGGGAACAGCATAGCTATGTGCTCATAGGTGCAGCCCATTGACTGGAAGATGCTCATACAAAACTTCACGTGGCTCTTCGGATTTCCAGTTCTGTCAAAACGATCAATTTCAGGCATCTTGAAGTTCTCGGGTAGCCTCACCTTGTTGGGCTCAAACAATCCTTCCAGATCTAACATGTAATCGTCGATCCCCGTACTCTTCCTTAGTATGTTCTCAAGCTTGTCGACCTTGTCCATTTTCTCTTGGAGCTTTTTCTCATATGCAGGCGGCGGGACCCCTTGAAACCATTCTTCTTCTCCATTATTTTCGGGAGGCGGTCCAAATCTAGGCGGTGGTGGTGGGAACCCCGGTGGGTACTGTGGCTGCTGTTGTCGGAACTCTTCCATAAATTTCAGAACTTGAGCCAGCCGATCTGACTGTTGATTGATTAATTCAGTGACCTTGGCTTCCAAAGTTTCCTGATTCATGTTGAATTTTCTCGGCGGACTGATTCTAACCAAATGACTGTTCGGACTTCTGACCCAGGATGGGGATCTCAGAGGCTGACTTTGGAAATCTGTAATGACCTATAGATTCGAGAGGAGAGGTGTATCAGATTCTGATAGTGATGACTTTAGATAGACAATGACAGTGATGTTAAGGAAGATGGACCGGCTTATGTACAGACTGACTGAGATAGTGTGCGTAGACTGATGAGAATGGTGCATGCACATGAGACAAGCATGCGGATACAAGCCCTAATCTATATGATGCTCCTATTTCTAACAGATAGCAGTTAAACAAATAAGGTCCTAGCCATACAGAGTGTGCTAGCCTTACTTTCCAGTATGATCACCAAGGGATAACATGGATTTCCGGGATACTTCGGGAATTTTGGACAGAGTTTTTGGGAGAAACAAGGATTCGGAAGATTCAGAGAAATTTCTAGAAGTCATCTGAGTTTCTAGGAGAAATAGGGATTTCTGGTTTATTTGGACTGAGCTTCTAGGAGAAACTGGTATTTTGGGCATTTCTGAGAAATGTGGACAGAGTTTCTAGGAGAAACAAGTATATCTGGGCATTTCTAGGTGATGTGGGCAGAGTTTTTAGGAGGAACAGGTACTATGGGTATTTCTGGGAAATTTGGATAGAGGTTCTAGGAGAAGCGAGTATATCTGGGCATTTCTAGGTGATGTGGGCAGAGATGCTGGGATTTTTGGAGAATCCGGGAGATTTGGGTAGAGCTTCTGGGAAAACAGGTACTTTGGGTATTTCTAGGAAATTTGGATAGAGTTTCTGGGAGAAACTAGTATATCTGGGAAGATAGGACAAAGTTTTTGGAGGAATTGGCATATCTGGGAGATTTAGCCAGAGTTTCTGGGAAGAACTGGTTAATATGGTTATATCTAGGATATCTAGACAGTTTCTGGGAGAAACTGGTTAATATGGTTATATCTGGGATATCTGGACAGAGTTTCTGGAAGAAACTGGTTAATATGGTTATATCTGGGATATCTGGACAGAGTTTCTAGAAGAAACTGGTTAATATGGTGATAGTGATCATACTGTCTAGCAGGTTTTCATACTCCTATGACTTAGGACCAACAAACAAGGTTTGCGGTGTATATCTTTGTGAGCATGGAGCAGACATCTTTGTCATGGTGCCTAGGCAGGTCAACTCAATGTGATCACATGTGAGTGATTGCCTTGGGAATCATAAGAAAGAGGTTTCTGCCTCATGCCACATAAGCATCTACACCGCACAGGTAATCCCACCAGGGCATACAACAGTTATATCACATTGTCCTATCTGAAAAGATAAATCAACAGCCCTATGAAAGGTTCTACAGGAATCTATATGCAAAGGCTGGGTTTAGTCAAAGAGGGTCCGTTGACGAGAGTTCCAATATACCGTCAGGGAGACAGTACGGAGGTTTTTACTCTTTTTGATATACCTTGGAAGGTACAGTATCAACGGTGACTTGTGCCCTGGCACAGCAAGACCTGAACAATGTCAGCGCCGCGTTTCAGACACAGTCGGAGGGGGAAATGCAAGAGTGCAATGCGGTGAACCAAACACAGTAAAAAGATGATTTTAAGGATGCTTCTTATGAGTCAAACCTCTGTATTATTTTGTTTTAAAAATAAAAATCCCCAGCAGAGTCGCCAGATTGTGGACACCGGAAGTGGACCACTTCTCTCGTTTTGAGATTGTTTTGAAAAGGAATTTGACATGGATCAAAGAAAGGAAAAGGTCTGTTGAAAACAGATAAAGAGTCGCCACTTGGTCTTTAAGGAACCAAGAAACCTAATTTTGACTCACCCAAGCGGATAAGGGCACCGGCCCTTCATAACCAAAGAACTTGGTTCGGGGTTTTGGTACGAGAGAGAAAGGAGCCTTTGTCACGACTAAAACACCCTCAACTCGCCCCGCCTTTCGACGGGCCTCAATTAGCATCCAAATAATCATCTTATACTATGTTTGGTTCGACAAATAATACTATGATAGTATATTACATCACATAAGAAACTTGAAAATGGAAGATCTAAAGGTAAAATATCATTCATAAGATCTAAGTCAAATATCATGCAATGTAAAGTGAAAGATCACACAAATAAACCTAGGAAAAATCGTCTAATCATGTATTCCAAATTAGCTCATATCTTAGGAAGTAGTTCACACTACATTTGTATATATCCCATGTTGATTTAATCCATTCATTCATGCACATTTTAGAATGACCAAAATGCCCCTGAAAGCCCGAAAACTCCCAGATTTGGTCCCAAAGTTCTAAAAACATGCTACGTCGTAAGAAAAGTGATAAAATGAGTTTTTAAGAAAAATCGGATGAAATCGTCAGCTCCCAGAGACCCCCGGAAGTCCCGGAAGTTCCCGAAAAGTCCCCGTTGACCGGTTTGACCAAAGTTTGACTAGGTTCGACCAGGTTTGACCAAGTTTGACCAATTTGACCAAAATCATCCGAATTCACCAGAATCATTTTAAATCATGGAAAAAGTGTTAAAACAAGTTCCAAAAGAAAATCGAGCGAAAACATCAGCTCCCGGGAACTCCCAGAGGTTTCCAGAACTTCCCGGGAATCCCAGGTTTGACCAGTTTGACCAGAATTTGACTTTGGAATCGGGGCACTAAAACAATTTTCAAATATTTTTCATGGATACTAGAGGTCAATAGCTTCCCAATGGTATATCGCACATAATTTTTGGATTTAAAACGAATTTATTATGAATTTCCGAAGGTGAAAAAGGCGATCAAATCGGCTTTTATCGCGAATACCGCAAAACTTTTCAAAGTGACCTATCCCCGAACTATTTTTTATGTAAAGTAGACTCTATTACCTTTCCAACGGTATATCACAACCTCAGTTTGGAGTTCTTACGCATTTTCTATGAATTTCGGACAACATAGGGCCTTTTCGCGAATACCGGAACCTCTGGGGGCCTAAACGTAAATTTCTGGGCGTCTGAGGAGCAGTGCTGCCGCGGCACTGGCCCAATGCTGCTGCGGCACTGGCCCAGTGCCGCCGCGGCACTCAACCCTCGCAGAGTCCATTTTTGTAATTTTTTTGGGGGTCCAATTTGATTAATTGAAAGTCAAAACGACATAGTTTTGTGTTCACAGTTGTTTGGGACCAATGGGAGCACTTTTAAAACCCCAAAACCACCCCAAATTGGCCTATTTAAACCCCCCATTGCTCTTCATTTTAGAGGGGCCAAGTGCAAAAGCTTGAAAAGTTGTAGAGAAGAAGAGAGGTAGAGATAGGTTTAGAAGAGAGAAAAGGAGCTTCCTCCTACTATTTTGCTATAGAAAGTGAGTTCTAATCTTGTGTTATTCCATTACCTCTCTTATACTTCACATCCCAAACACCCCCAATCACCATTCTTGAGCATTCTTGAGTTAGGAAGCTACTTCCATGTCCAAATGTCAAAATCTATGAGTGAAACACCAAGCTACAAGTCCAAAATCACATTGATTATCATCTATTGATTGCTATTTACTTGCTTTGATTATATATATGTTCATCTCTTCTTATCTCATTTCTTTTTGATTTTATTTATTTACTTACTAGTTCATCATCATCTAAGTGATGACATGAAGTTTGGGGTGAGTGAATCCTTATGGATAGTAGCTCTTGACCTCAAAAACATGTTTGATAGATGATGATCATAACCTCAATACTTCCAAGATGTTCTTGAAATGTATTGAAGTTATGTCCAAAATAAAAATGAATCTCTCCAATAATATTGGGAGTTCTTTGATGATTCAAGGTTGGATGAGGTTCTAAGTGGTCACATGGTCATCTCAAGAGTTTAAGTTCATGCTTTGAACATCTATTGCAAAACCCCCAATCAAGAACTCAAACTCTATTTCAAACCCAAATCCATTTTCTTCAAGAATGATCCAAAACAGTGAGCTGTTCAGATTCAAAGATTTGTTTTGAATTAAATACTTGAGTTATGATGTTGAAACCACTTGGAAAATCTTCCTAAGACATCATAGTTTGTCCCCAATTTTTCCCATCAATTATAGAAATGTGAAAGTATTTGTTTTGGATGTGAGAAGTTCATATTCATAATCTGCCTCTGTTCTCACAGAATGTTCACCCAACTTCTTGCACTTATTCTGGATATTTTCATCCCTGTACATATATCTTTTCTATTTGTTTTATAAAACTTGGGTGTCTTAGGAAACCTTTGGTATATAATGGGTCATCATAAACATTTTCTTTGATTTATGAAAAATCATACAAAATCAGTCAACAGTGCAGCTTTTGTTTCTGAGTCATGTGTACATTCTGATTTATTTCTCTTAATCTGTGATAGCTATTGATGTTTGGCTTTTTGGGTTATTTTCTAGACACAATAAGGATGATCTCAGATATTTCTCACATTTTGCTAGGCACGTTTGACCTCCCATTATAATGTTGCAAAGTAATACAAGCAGTCTGTCCACTATTCACAGCAAGCACATTTCAACTTTTATTCTTTGATTTGATGCTCATATGCATTCCAAATTAGCTCATATCTTAGGAAGTAGTTCACACTACATTTGTATATATCCCATGTTGATTTAATCCATTCATTCATGCACATTTTAGACTTCTAAGTCATTTTAGAAATCCATGTACACAAAACACACTACAACCTTTGCACATTTTTAGGTTCATACAATACATTCATGCAAGATTTGGGGGTTTTTGTAACTCTCAATCTAAGAAGATTATAAGGAATGAACTTGATCACACGTTCATGCTTCCCCTCGATCTAATCATCCTTTCTCATCCGTCCCGGGGATTGAGGGATCTTCTTTTTCTCAAAGAATAACATGCATCATACTAGCTTGCTAAGCATACTTTGATTCTTTGATTATTTGTTTCAATAACCATTCATGTCCCCTTTAGATTAAGGAAACTTAATTACTTGATACATGATTAGACGATTTTTCCTAGGTTTATTTGTGTGATCTTTCACTTTACATTGCATGATATTTGACTTAGATCTTCCATTTTCAAGTTTCTTATGTGATGTAATATACTATCATAGTATTATTTGTCGAACCAAACATAGTATAAGATGATTATTTGGATGCTAATTGAGGCCCGTCAAAAGGCGGGGCGAGTTGAGGGTGTTTTAGTCGTGACAAAGGCTCCTTCCTCTCTCGTACCAAAACCCCGAACCAAGTTCTTTGGTTATGAAGGGCCGGTGCCCTTATCCGCTTGGGTGAGTCAAAATTAGGTTTCTTGGTTCCTTAAAGACCAAGTGGCGACTCTGTATCTGTTTTCAACAGACCTTTTCCTTTCTTTGATCCATGTCAAATTCCTTTTCAAAACAATCTCAAAACGAGAGAAGTGGTCCACTTCCGGTGTCCACACTCCTCCAACTGACAGCACCACCTCCCAAGGTAAAAAGATGACCGGACGTCGACTTTCTCGAATCTTTATCTGACATAAAGTCCGAGTCAGTGTATCCTACTGGAATTAACTCACTACCACCGTACATAAGCATGTAATCTTTAGTCCTTCTCTAGTACTTAAGAATGTGCTTAACGGCTGTCCAGTGCTCTGGACCCGGATTCGACTGATATCTGCTAACCATGCCAACGGCAAAGCAGATATCTGGTCTAGTGCATAACATCGCATACATGAGACTTCCCACTGCCGAAGCATAGGGAACTCCTGTCATGCGATTCCTCTCCTCCTGTGTCTTTGGACACTGGTCCTTGGAGAACGCTAAACCATGCTTGAAGGGTAACAAACCTTTCTTCGAATTATCCATTGAAAACCTAGTTAGCACCTTATCAATATAACCAGCTTGAGATAATCCCATTATCTTTCGCTTACGATCCCGAAAAAGCTTTATCCCAAGAATATAGCTCGCCTCTCCTAGATCCTTCATATCGAAAGTACTAGCTAGCCAAACCTTGACCGTTGACAGCGCCGCTACATCATTTCCAATGAGTAGAATATCGTCAACGTAAAGCACAAGAAAAGCCACCACTTTCCCTTCACTCTTCTTGTATACACAAGGTTCATCCAGATTCTGTATGAAACCAAACGACTTGACCGCTTGATCAAATCGGATGTTCCAACTTCTGGATGCCTGCTTAAGCCCATAAATGGACTTTTGCAACCTGCATACCAAGTTACCTTTCCGACCAGCTATGAACCCTTCTGGTTGTTGCATATAGATGTCCTCCTCAAGATTGCCATTCAAGAATGCAGTCTTGACGTCCATCTGCCAGATCTCAAAATCTAGGCATGCAGCAATGGATAAGAGTATTCTGATGGACTTCAGCATGGCTACCGGCGAGAAGGTTTCCTCATAGTCAATGCCCTCCCTTTGAGTATAACCTTTCGCTATAAGCCTAGCCTTAAAGGTTTCAACCTTTCCATCAGATCCTCTTTTCCTCTTGTAGACCCACTTACAGCCAATGGGTTTAATATTGGCTGGAAGCTCTACAAGATCCCAGACCTGATTAGAATCCATAGATTCCAATTCAGCCTTCATAGCTTTAATCCAAGAGCCGAGTCTACATCAGCCATTGCCTCTTCGTATGTAGCAGGATCAGATTCAGATTCTATGGAGACAGCTTCAAAAACTTCTCCTAAGAACATGTATCTATCAGGCTGGCTGATAATCCTCCCACTACGACGAGGTACCGGTGCGGAAATGGGTGAAGAAGTGGTATTTTCTTGATTTACATCGTTATTAACTGCGGGTAGGACTGAGGGCTCTCCTTCTATCTCTCTTAGATCTATCCTTCCCTTAGGTTTATGGTTCATGATATAATCATCTTCCAAGAAAACAGCATTTGTACTAACAAACACTTTCTGTTCTCTTGGATCATATAAATACCATCCATAAGTACCCTTTGGATACCCTACGAAGTAACATACTTCCGATCTAGAATCCAACTTGCTCATCTTTCCTTTCAGCACATGTGCCGGACACCCCCATATCCGGAGATGTTGCAAAGAAGGCTTGCGCCCAATCCACATCTCTCGTGGTGTCCTGGGAACAGATTTGCTTGGTACTAGATTTAGTATGTACGCAGCGGTTTCCAAAGCATAACCCCAAAGGAATAATGGCAATTCCGAGTAACTCATCATCGACCTAGTCATGTCTAAAAGAGTCCGATTCCTTCTCTCTGCTACACCATTCTGCTGAGGCGTACCAGGTGCAGTCAACTATGACAGAATCCCATTCTGTACGAGGTGATCAATAAACTCATTAGAGAGGTACTCGCCACCTCGATCAGATCGAATGGCCTTGATATGTGTGCCCAATTGCTTCTCCACTTCAGCCCTAAACTCTTTGAACTTTTCAAAGGCTTCAGACTTGTGCTGCATTAGGTACACATATCCATACCTGGAGTGGTCATCAGTAAATGTTATGAAATACTCATAACCACCCCTTGCTCTAATATTTATTGGTCCACACACATCAGTATGAACTAATTCCAACAATGCATTGGTTCTATTGCCCTTTGCAGGAAAAGGGCCTTTTGGTCATCTTACCCTCTAAACAAGACTCGCAGACTTCCATTGGTTCGAGAACCAAATCGCCTAAGTACCCCTTCTTTGACTAGTCTGCCAATCCTATTTAGATTGATATGACCAAGCCTCATATGCCAAAGCCTTGTTGGATTAGTGGAAGGTCTCTTTCTTTTAGATGGTACAGTTACCACTGAGTTATTAAGTTCCATGTTAGAGTCTTTAGAAATATTAGGAGTAATCACATACAAACCATTTGATTTAACACCAGAACATATAAAAGAACTATTTCTTTTAATCACAACTTCAGTTCCAAAATGAAAAGAATAACCATTATTCGATAAATTAGAAACTGAAATTAAATTACGTCTCATTGAAGGGACGTAAAGAATATCTGATAAAATCAAAACTTTATTGTCTAGAAATTCTAAAACTACGACTCCTATAGCAACCGCAGAAATGGTTGCGCTAGAACCTAGAGTAAGTATGATTTCCCCTTCACTGCACCTCCTGGTTAATCTGAACCCCTGCAATGAATTACAGATATGGTTAGTCGCACCAGAATCAATGCACCAAGTGTTTGAAGTATCCGTTATAAAACTTACTTCAATCACATGTGATTCAATCATACCTTGAACTCTTGTAGCTAAGAATTCTGGACAGTTCCTTTTCCAGTGGCCCTTCTCACCGCATTGGAAACACTTTCCTTTGCCTTGGCCACCCACCTTCCCTTTGCCCTTACCTTTTCCCTTAGATTTTGCAATCTTAGGGACTGGTCCAACACTTGAACCACCAGTGCTAGCTTTCTTCTTCCCTTTCTTCCCTTTCGGCACAGATCGGGAAGAGGAAGCGCTTTTCTCAACGTTCAAAACGTTGACCCCAGGTTTGATCACCCCTTCCGCTGCCAAAAGAGAACTCATCAATTCGCTCATTGAAAAATTCATTTGATTCATATTATAGTTAAGTTTAAATTGAGCGAATGAAGGCGACAGCGAATTGAGGATCATATCAACTTGGGTCTGTGCATCGATGTTGGCACCTGGGGTCTCCAGCTCGTTTAAATAACCAATCATTTTTAAAACATGTTCCTTGACTGGAGTCCCTTCCGACATCTTTGCACTCATTATCTTTTGCATGGCCACCTGTCTGGCAGGCCTGCCATGCTCCCCAAACATCTTTTTCAGGGATGTGATAATGTCACTGGCAGAATCATTCGATTGGAATTGGTGTTGCAACACACCAGCCATTGAGGCCAGAATATAGCAACGAGCCATTCCATTCGACTTCTTCCATTTATCGAACTCGCGTCTGGCAGCTGCCGAAGCATTTGCCGCGGGTTCTTCGGGGCATGGGGTGGTGAGGATATATATGTGATCCTCCGCAGTTAATACGATGTCAAGGTTTCATTTCCATTCAGTGTAGTTGTTTCCAGTTAACTTGTTTTGAGTGAGTATGGTGGCAAGTGGACTAAATGCAGATCCTGACATTATGATTACTGAAAATCAAACAAACAAAATAAATATGGATATCAGAATTTGACAGTTTGAAATAAAAGAATCCTTTTAAAACTCTTATTTTAAAACAAAGTTGCCGGAATATCAAAACGAAAGAATAAAGCCTCCGTGTAGTGGTCAATGTTCAATCTTTCGATTAATCATGACTTGTCCGCTATGCAACTCTTGCAAAACAAGTTATGACTCCCGAACCTTTTTGATCTCTAAGTTTCTGAATAATGCCCCGTGTGGGATCCCTTATCCATAGCTTAGCTAGTGTGTACCATCAACTAGGATCCAATCACAACCGTCTCAAGTAGCGCCTCCGTGTGGTGGTCACCCTCTAACACGTCTGATTGATCCTATCAAAAGAAGTTAACATCTAGTAACCAATGAGTAATGAACCCTCCGTATGGAATGATCACCCCTGACGAGGTGACATAGAATTCACCACTCATCTTACAGTGAACCGTTGATGGAAGATCGTGGGTGTAATTAATAAGACCCTCTCCCACTAGATTTAGTAAAAAGGATTTTGCTTTTTGAGAAAATCTGTTTCTACACACTTCCCATAAATATCTAATGTTTACTAATGTGTTGAAAATGGGTTTTTGAATTTTATTTCAGAAAACTTGTTTTGCGTGCATGCAACAATGTATTATACGCCAATCACAAACCAAGCACATAAAACAAAAAACTAAAATGAAATATAGGCATTCAAACAATGCCTCTATCTCCCATGGCTCTATCTCCATAGAACCTGCTCTTGGTTTGGTCGCCTCCACCTCCATCTTCATGGACAACGGCTCCTTGCTCCATCTTCATGGATTTTCTAATTCTATTACATTGGACCTATGCTTCTTTTGAAGCTTACAATTTATCTAGAAAAAGGAAATAGAAAGAATTGAAATAAAAGGCTAGGGAAACCCGTGCGACTTTTCTTATCGTAGGATTGAAGTCGCAGCGCCCTTTACATATGCCCAAACCAAAATTTTAAAACAGCACACCAATCTCAAAACATTTGAATACAAAAATAAATGCTCTTGGTGCCATGGGAGATAGCGACTAATTTTTGCTGCAAAAGGTTAGTTGAACACACATCCACGCATATATATAACAAAAATATAACTATTGGAACCCCTAATTGATTCACACAGTATATAAACTCTTTACATACTGAATCAGAACTCAAAAACAGCATCTAACTTCTCTGTCACAGTTCGATCGATCGAAGCCCGTTCGATCGCTCGAACCTTCGATCGATTGAACATTGTTCAATCGCTTGAACATTCTGTTTCACATAATGATTTGAAAATTTTACAAAATATTTTAAAATTAAAGTTCATAATTTCAAAATTCTTTAAGACTGTGAAACAATGATCCTGACAAAGAGTCTGTCTCGATCGAATCGAACTCTATTCGATCGCTCGAACACCAGAAGGTTTCGATCGATCGAAACCTGTTCGATCGCTTGAGTACAGAATGTTCGATCGATCAAAATATGTTCGATCGATCGAACCCGCCTTGCATCCTATGCAATCACAAATTTGTACTCAGCTGCGATAACACTGCAGAAACAGATCTGTGACGATGCAGTTTCGAAAACAGTTCTAAAATCAACATGGAAATCAAAATAGTGTTCCAAAAACGCATCTATAGATCCAACGAGCGTGGCTCTGATACCAATTGATGGAAAAACCGGTTTAAAATTAAAAGTTTAAACGCGCAGCGGAAAAGTCAAGTTATGAAAACTTAATGGTACCCCAGGATCTACTACTCATCAATTCTATGGATGCGTGCAAGGGGGTACAAGTATTATACCTTAGTGTCTTGAACCCAATTCTGATCTTCAACTTCCAGCAGCCTCCACTAGATGATCTTCACCCTTATGACTCCTATGGATGCTCGCAGGAAGGGCTAGGGTTGGTGGGAACCCTAATGGAGAGGATAGAGAAGGTTTTGGAAAGACTACTATAGTTTCTGCAGCTTCTGCGTATAAGAACGACGATCAACTTTTTCCAGAACGCAGCTGCCCTATTTATAGATTTCCAGAACCGACCTAAACTTCGAGCGATCGAAGTGGCTTCGATCGATCGAACATTCGATCGATCGAACCATCTTCGATCGATCGAACCTGCCATGACTTCGATCGATCGAACTAGCTTCAATCGATCGAACCTGTCTTGACAGCTTCCTCAATTGTCTTTCCAAGTATCCTGGTGGAGCTAAGAGTGGGACCTCCTAGGCTCTTTATTGTTGGCTCAGATCAGTTGATTAATTCCCATGACCAAACTCTTTGATCAGCAAATTAATCGACTGATCAGTTAACGTTTACTCCACTGTAAAACGATAACTGAACTTCAACGCAAAAGAACATATCCGAAGCGATAACTAGACTTGTATGTTGTACTAATGTCCCTCTACCTTTAGCATTCGTAATCATATTCAGGTAGTCGGATAACTGTTACTGTCAACCTGAATCATGATTACTTCTTGTATTCCTTGAGTCCCATTCACCTCTCATGATTACCAAACATGTTGATAACTCTTATCAACAAGACTGCAGTACTCAGTAATCGACTTGGTGACATTCTCAAGGGAATGCTTACTCTGAATCAGAGGGTAGATTCTATCTTGACAATATATGTTCACAACCCTATGAACATGACATACCCAAGATACCCAGGTATTGATCTTCTGTAGACCTCACTGATTGGTAAGTCAAAGCAGTCATATCCACAGTCTGTGTTCATAATCTCTCAAGATTGAGAACACGTACCTTATACAAGTTATGAGTTCCTATCGACTGTTTGACAGTTTTGAATGTCAATAGGAAAACTCAGGTCCGTCAATGCACTATAAGTACTAGCATACTAACCAAGAGTCACACTCTAGTGATTGAGATTTATCACTCCATCCAATGGTAGTTAATGATGCTACAGTGTATACCTGATGAGATATCCAGTCTCATCATCCACTGTGACAAGTTCTAAGTATCAAAGAATAGTAATTCATATCTCACTTGTATGTATCTCATACACACACGAATTACTTACTATGACACTTAAGGATTTAACAATCATCTCATGAAATAAACATACATCATAAAATGTAAAGCTGATATCCATATATTAAAATGCTAATGTCTAATACATATAGTAATGGTTTGAGGGCACGAACCCAACAAGACTGTTAGCAAAAGGGCATCTCCGTCAGTTGGAACCTCGACCCCCGCCGAGTCCGCTCCTGCCGCATTTTAAGGGAGATCTCTACTGCAAATACCATCAACAGAAGGGCCACTCGACGGATCGATGCATGAGGTTGAGGCATGAAATCCAAGACCTCATTGACAACAAAGTAATATCCGAACCACCTGTCAAAGCCCCCAATGTCACCAAGAATCCTCTACCAAACCATCGTGCTGTGCCACCACCGCATGGTCTTTATTTCTTAGGGGTAGAAGGAATGACGTTTGATCCATCCAAGGTAGTCACAAGAGCCGGGGAACCAAAGAAGCTTTATCAGTTACCGGAAAATTCGGGGATCTGTATGCTTGGAAGCCAGCCAGAGATATGGGAAATCGAAGCAACGGGGCAGTCAGATTGGTGGATTCGAGAAGGCAATGATCGGAATATAGACCAGGTAGGGGGTGATGATCTGTGGTATCAAAGTGATGAAGAGGCAAAAGAAAACTCGAAGGCCGTTTCAGAAACCGACAACATTTGGGCAAACGAGGAGATTGACCATTTGACTCGGTCTGGTAGACACTTCAAGCCGCATGAACTAGAGGAAGATCACCCGGGGAGGGAGTTGGAGAAAAGGAAAGGAAAAATGAATGAGGAAGAAGAAGAGGATCGGGTCCTAAAGCAGATGAAGAAGACTCAGGCTAACATCACTATTTGGGGGTTGCTAATTGCTTCCAAACGTCACAGGCAGGCGGTCATAGACGCTTTGAATCAATCTGACGTGTCCATCAACACCACTCCGGAGGACCTCATAGGGCTGATCAGCAAAATTCCGACTTCGGCTATTACCTTCTCATCAAATGACTTACCTCTGGGAGGACCCACGCTCAACAAGCCGCTGTATATCACTGTCGAATGTTTGGGGAACACCGTACCCGCCTGTCTCGTTGACAACGGGTCTGCTCTAAATGTATGCCCTTTCCGCACAGCCAAGCGAATGGGTTTAGATGAATCATCCTTTGTGCCATCTCAACAAAAAGTCCGGGCATATGACAACACCCAAAGAGTAGTCATGGGCATCATCTTTCTTAATCTCGCTATCGGGCCAATGGACAAAGAAGCTGAGTTCCAAATCATCGATATCCCCGCTTCCTTCAATCTGCTGCTAGGAAGACCTTGGTTGGACAGTTTGGGTGCTATACCGTCAACAATCCATCAAAAGGTTAAGTATGTCTGGGAAAACAAAGTCTGTGATATTCTCGGGGATAGCTGGGTTCGTTTGTCCGAAGCATCATCAAGTGCACCGGTCCTAGAATTACAGCTACAAGAAGAAGAGGCGAAAATGGGAGGGTTCGAGTTCATCAACATGATAGAAGAAAGAAATCCGGGAGAGTCCCTACCACCCCATTTTGATCAATATGCTAGTCCAGTGGTAGCAGGAATCATGAAGAAAATGGGATTCTTTCCAGGATTGGGCTTGGGAAAAAACCTTCAGGGCCTGCCAGAGGCTCCAAGAATCCCTACTCAGACTCACACTCACGGTCTGGGGTACCAGCCAACGAAGAAGGAGCTGAGAGCAAAAAAGAAGGCCGTCAATGCGCCACTAGACCCTTACTTAAAGACTCTCAATGGGTATTTTGTGAAGGAAGGAGAAGATTTCCCCTTCTGTGGTTTCCCAGAGCCATGGATGGACCAAAAGGACAAATACATGAAGCCAGGGTTCGAGATCTTTTTCTCTCATGAATTTTCCGAGTACAAAGACCCGTTTTTGCAAATGTCTGAAAAGCCTGTCGCTGCCAAAGACTGGATTGGTGCGCTAGACGGCTCTGATATGAAGAACCTGCTGAATGAAGGAAGCACGGTGGTTGTAAAAGCAGAAAAAGTCAAAGGTGAATACGTTGAAGGTCTGTTGGAAGAAGAAGCCAAAAGTGAAGAAGACGAGGAAAATCAGAAGGGAACCAACAAGGGAAAGGCCGAAGAGGAAGAAATGGAAGAGATTACCAAGACAGGAGATCTAGAAGAGAGCTTCATCACCAATCTGTGGGGAGAGAGCAAGAAAGAGTGGATTTTTTAGTCTAGTGATAAGTTTCCCCCTCACCCAGAGTCTGTAATGGCACAAATGAGGCGTCTTTCAATTTCTATGTCTGTTGTAATCACTCCAAAGAAGATCAATGAAGACATGACTGATTCCGCCTACTCGAACACGCTTAATGAATGTGATGAATGTGATGATCATGAAACACCCATTGAATTGCAAAAGTTAATTGAAAAGGAAAATGAATCTGCATGCAAAATCATAGAGAACACCCTAACAATTAATCTAGGAAATGAAAGTAATCCTCAAAATGTCTTTATCAGCTCCACACTTAGCAATAAAGAAAGCAAAGAACTAATCAGTCTATTAAATGAATTCAAAGATGTCTTTGCATGGTCTTATAATGATATGACAGGTATCGATCCAAAAATAGTCCAACATCACATCCCTCTCTTTCCCAATTCAAAACCCATGAAACAAAAATTGAGGCGAATGAGGCCAGAATGGGCGCTTAAGGTAAAAGAGGAGGTTGAAAAGCAGTTAAGAGCTGGATTCTTGATGGTCACCGAGTATCCTGAGTGGATTGCCAACATTGTACCTGTCCCAAAGAAGGATGGTCGTGTTAGGGTTTGCGTTGATTTCGGAGATTTAAACAAGGCAAGCCCTAAAGACGACTTCCCACTACCCCACATCGACGTATTGGTTGATAACACCGCGGGGCACGAGCTTCTATCTTTCATGGATGGATTCTCTGGGTATAATCAAATCCTCATGGAGCCCGAGGATAGGGAGAAAACCACGTTCATCACTCCATGGGGGACATATTGTTATAGGGTCATGCCGTTCAGACTTAAGAATGCAGGTGCAACCTATCAAAGGGCTGCCACTACCTTGTTGCACGACATGATCCACAAAGAGGTGGAAGTGTATGTAGATGATATGATTGTGAAATCCAAGGAGAGGGAAGGACACCTGGAGGCTTTGAGAAAGTTTTTTAAGAGACTAAGGGAGTTCAAAATGAGGCTAAACCCGCAGAAATGCACATTCGGAGTCACCACTGGGAAATTATTAGGTTTCCTCATTACTCAGAGGGGAACAGAGGTAGACCCCACCACAATAAAGGCTATAACCGAAATGAGCCCACCGAAAAATGAGAAAGAGTTGAGAGGGTTCCTGGGTAGGATACAATTCATAAGTTGTTTTATCTCAAAACTCACCATGACCTGTGACCCGCTGTTTAAGTTACTCAGAAAAGGAGAGAGATTCGAGTGGGATACCTTATGTCAGCAAGCCTTCGACAAAATCAAAACCTACCTCCAGAACCCACCTGTCCTGTCACCACCCTCACCTGGGAGACCCTTGTTGCTTTATCTCTCCATATCTGAAGATTCGATGGGGTGTATGTTGGCCCAAGAAGGAGAAGAGAGGCACGTGGAGAAGGCTATTTACTACTTAAGCAAAAGGATGATTGGATACGAGTTGAAGTACTCCCCATTAGAAAAAGCATGTTGGGCCTTGGTCTGGTGCACCCGTTGCCTTAGACATTATATGTTAGTCTTCCCCGTAATCCTGATATCTCGAATGGACCCTTTGAAATACTTGTTCGAAAAGCCCGTTCTGACCAGTAGAATTTCCCGGTGGACCATGATGCTAGCAGAGTTCGATATCAGATATGTCACCTCCAAATCCGTCAAGGGGAGGGCTATTGCTGAGTACCTAGCCGACTTCGCCGTAGAAACTGGGGAAAAAGGAGAATTCAAGTTCCCTGATGAAGAAGTAATGGAGACAAGGGAAGATCTGTGGAAGATGTACTTCGATGGAACAGCCAATAAATTAGGATACGGAGTCGGGGTTATCCTCATAGCACCCGATGGGTCCCCTACCCCACTAGCCGTCAAGCTCAAGTACAACTCAACGAATAACACCGCAGAATACGAAGCATGCATAATTGGGATGGAAACCGCCTTGGCTTTGAAAATCAAAAAAATTGATATCTTCGGGGACTCCAACTTGATCATATCCCAAGTCCGAGGAGATTGGAGGGTAACACATGAGAAATTGAGACCTTATCATGATTATCTGGAGAGTCTGAAAATGCAATTCCAAAAGATTTCTTTCTACTATCTCCCTCGCGAAGAAAACCAGTTAGCCGACTCTCTGGCCACCTTAGCCTCAATGATCCAAATCCCTTCCAAAATTGCCATGATCCCGCTATCCATAGAAGTGAGGAATCGACCGTCGTTTGAAATAATCGCGGCCTTAGAGAGTGAAGATGAAGTGCCTTGGTATGAAGATGTGTGGAAATTCATTAAAGAATGAGGGTACCCCGAAGGAGCCTCAGAAAAGGACAGAAAGGCGATTCGACGGTTCGCCGCTCAGTTTGTGATTTATGCGGATAAGTTATGGAAGAAATCCTACACCGGGTACAATCTGGAGTGCCTACATGGAAAGGAAGCTAAGAGAATGATGGAGGAAATACATGAGGGGGTATGCGGGCCCCACATGAACGGGCACATGCTGGCAAAGAAGATCATCCGACAAGGGTACTATTGGATGACCTTGGACAAAGACTGTTGTGAATATGTTAGAAGGTGCCACAGGTGTCAAATTCATGCAAATCTGATGCATACCCCGCCATCACAGCTCTATAGCATGACCACCCCTTGGCCATTTTCCGTATGGGGGATTGATATCATTGGGGAGATAGTTCCGAAGGCTTCCAATGGGCACCGGTATATAATCGTGGCGATCGATTATTTCACGAAGTGGGTAGAAGCAGCCTCATATGCGAATTTGAAAGCCAAAGACGTGGTGAGTTTCATTGAGAAGAACATAATCTGCAGATACGGGGTCCCGAATGAGTTTATCTCCGATCATGGCAGTCATTTCCAGGGGGAAGTTATCTCGCTCCTGGAAAAGTATAGGATCACCCGTCATCAATCATCCCCGTATAGGCCCCAAACGAATGGAGCAGTTGAGGCAGCGAACAAGAATGTTAAAGCAATCTTGGGGAAACCGACGGATACATATAAAGATTGGCATGAGAAACTGCCGTTTGCCTTATGGGGATACCGAACCTCTATAAGGACTTCCACAGGAGCTACGCCATATTCGTTGCTTTACGGCATGGAGGCTGTCCTCCCAGTCGAGGTAGAAATACCCTCCCTTAGGGTTTTAGCAGAGTGTGAGATCTCCGAATCAGAATGGATACAAGAAAGGTACGAGGAGCTGATGTTATTCGATGAGAAGAGACTGGCCGCAATAAACCATACTCGGGGGTACCGGAAGAGGATAGCTCGTGCTTTCAACAAAAAGGTCCGCCCAAGGAAGCTTGCTGAGGGTGACCTGGTCCTCAAAGAACTGAAAGTGCCCATTTACGACCCCAGAGGAAAGTTCAAACCCAACTGGGTCGGACCATACATCATTAAGACCCTCCTTTCTGGAGGAGCGGCTTATCTCATGGACCTAGACGGGGTTGAATTTAAATAGCCAATTAACCTCGATCGCCTCAAGAAATATTTTGCTTGAAACCATTCCTTTCAAAGCTTCCTACCTTGATGAACTACGCTTGACTTGATTCCCGCTAGGGGATACGTAGGCAACCAACTTGGTTCGGTCATTCCAAAAAAAAAAAAATAGGGTTGTGCTAAACTAGGGGCAAATTGGCGTTTGCTAGCCGAAGAACCTAGATACAAAACCCTCCCTTGGATCCTCTGGCTATCAGGATAAGTGCTATAAAGAAACTAATGGAAATTCATAGTATAGAAGGATTAAAAGCTTAAGCAAAGAAGCAAAGTAACGAGCCAAATAAAGACATTGAAAGGAGAACTCTTCATAAAAGATTAATCAAAGGGGTGAACATTTTGATTAAGCATGTTAAAGCTTTCTTAAAAGATAACAACACTTCTTGAAAGAGAAAAATAAAGAAAATCACATTTGAAAGCGTGGGCAAAGAGTAGGCAGCGTCTGTCAGAAAGTTCTATAGAAAGCTTTTCCCCGTTTTTTCCTACTTTATTGTGCATGTGTCCTGTCAAGTCTGTCTCGCAACCAGAACCTGGATCTCTAAGAGATACTGGGCAGTAGGAACGGTCGAAGCAAGAATCCTCGGCCACGGAGCAGCTATCCTGCTCGGCCAAGCCTCAATGAAAGCTTTCACAATAGAAGGGCGCAAAGTGGACCCCCCGGTGAAATCAGCAGTCACCGACTCAGTAGTGTCCTGCAGAAGCCCAAACTGACGGACCACCCGATCAGGAATGTAGAAATTAGTGGCACTTAAGCCCGGTAAACAAATGCCGGGTCGCCCAGGAAGGCGTACGGCAATGGAACGATAAATCCACTGCGGACAGATCTAGCAAATATCATTGGAAGAAAGACCCTGGAGCCAACCGAGCCATGCATCGGCAGAATGGAATAGGCAATGGACCTCCATACGATCATAAGGAAGTGGCCCACGAATATGCGAGGGGTGAATGAAGAGATCAAGGCGTTCTATGAGCCAAACCTGTAGGATGAAAGGTACCCCTACGGATAACATGGTCCCAACAGTATGGGCATGGCCCAATCCAATCAGAGTTTCACCAAGGACCAGCAAAACAGCACTCTTCATCTCCCGCAAACCACAGACGATGGGTATGAGAGTGTCAGAAGATGACTGAAAGAGGAAATAAGAGAGCATGGCAATCGACAGGGCGCTACGCCGAATGATCTGATACTCACCATCATAAGGGTCTCCCATGGGAGCATAAACGAAAGCAAGGCGCTCAAAATCAATATGCCTATCGCGAATAAAGGAGCCCGCCGCATTTCGAGATGTGTGGAGAAGAGTGGCTAAGTCCCGGACATACCCGGCCTGGATCAAGGGAACTGTCAATTCAGCAGAAGGGTCAGTGTGAAGAATGGCGCTAAATTCCTCAAACAAGGGGCAAGTCTCCTGAAAGCCGAAGCGGAAGACGTTGAAAGTAGGATCCCAACACCGAATGGCAGCCCGAAGTAGGCCCTCGTTCAAATTCATCTGTCGGAAAGAGAAAAGATCGTTTAGTCTGAAGCATTCAAAGTTTAGCTTGTCAATGCCTGAGAGAGTATCCATCCATGGGTAGAGAATTTGGGAGCCAATGGGAGCCATTTAAGGAGAAATGAAGGAGAAAAGGTTGTTTTGCGAAATGTTGGGGGAAGGAGGGGTATAAATAGGAGAAAAGGCTAATCACTCAATCGCGGCAATCGATAAAGTGCAGCGGCATTCCATGAAGTGCCGCGCGGCAGTCCGTGAAAGCCATTGCGACATTCACAGACTGCCGTCGCGGCAGTCACTGAGTGCCGCGGAGACCTAACCGGGTGCCGTTCCAAGTTCTTCATTGGCCAGGGTTTGTTTGTAACGCGATCAGCCCACCTGCAAACAGAAAACTAGATAGAAAAGCAATAAAACGTACGTATCATGCAGCACGTGCAAATACATTCATTCATTTATTTCATTCATTTGTACATATCAAATAGATAGAAGCATTCAAAGATGAAAATAAAGACGGGACCAAGCCATGGTCCCACATACGGCAAGAGATGGACCAAGCTATGGTCACACATACGGTGAATGTTAATAAAGAAGCAATAATATAATAATAAAGGTATCCAAAGTGCCTATCCTACCGGTTATCCTAAAGCAGCCATCAAAATAAAGTGTGTGCGTATATACAGTCATCCCAATAAAGTATGAATCCTCCCGCAACTCTCAAAAATAAAAAATAAACAAAAGCGGGGTCAACCCCGACCCCGACCCCGGCCGCGAGCCTGACGAGTCGTGCGTCTGAGAGGCTCCTCCTCTGACTCAGTCCCGCTGCCTCCACTCGCTGCCCTGAAGTGTGTCCGTGGCCCTCATATAGTTGGGAGGAGGGAATGGCACAAAGAATCTGGGGGCCGCTAGTGACTGCCTGGTCACCCTCTCTCCTAGATACCATGCCTGGCCCTCTGACCCACCATCAAGAAGTCGTCTCGTCGGGTCATACCCGGCCGACTCTCGAATCCCCGCACTAGCCTCGGGCAACACCCGGAGCCACGGCTGCTAATGTACGTGCTCCTCCCTCAGGTTCGTCAGGAAATTCCTGAACAAAACAAAATCGTGGGCCCCGGTCTTGCGCCCGACCGTGTCTTTCGCCCACTTCAGCCCCTGGGGCATGACGAGGGCGTCAGCAGCACGTGTCTCAGGAGACATCATGCGGAGATACTCATGGGACCAAATCTGTAATAAAAAAGAGAGAGGAAAAAGGGGAGATTAATATCACAATGTAAATAAGTTTCCAAAAGTATAATAAGCAGTGGAATATAGAAAAGAGATACCTCCCACGCTCTCCAAAAGCCGCTAGTAGAAGCCGGCTTATCCCGGGAGATGTCACTCATATGCCTGTACAGGATAGATAACCCTGTACCAGCCCAGTCATACTCATCAACCCGGTCTAGACGCTCCAGCGATGCAATCAGGGACATAGAAATCTGATCGACCTTGGTGCTCAGTAGAGAGCACCCCATCATGTACATCAAGAAACCCCGGGCCATCTGCTCGTCGATAAAGCCGGGTTTCCCCCGGAACGTGTCCATGAACCATTGGGCCGTAACCAAAGCCTCCTCAGGGACCACCCCCAACAGCGGCTCCACCTGGTCCCACTCCTGATCTGTCAAATATCTCAGAGGCTCTCCACCGAAGGCGATCCCTGTGATCATCGAAAAGTCCAAGGGAGTCATCGTCATCTCCCCAAAGTCAAAGTGGAAGGTGCTCGTGGTATCCCACCACCGCTCGGCCAATGCATGTATCTGCTGTAAGTCATTGGAGCTCTTCGTCAAAAGTTTGACGAAGTCCCCACACCCTGTCACGTCTACCAGAGCCCTCACGGTTTCACCCAACTCGGTATACCACTCATAGCCATGAACAGGACTGCCATGCCCCTTCAGCACCTTGGGCTGCAGCTGCAACTGTAAGAAAAGAATCACAAATTTTGATATTAGTACTCGGATAAAAGAAAAGGGCAAATAAACAAATGGCAGCAAAAGACAAGGAAAGGCGACATAAAAAAAATAAAGAAGCGGAAAATCTAGAAATGTCCGTAAGAGATTTCACAAGCATGGCATTCGTTTGCATTCAAGAGGAAAAGAGCAAAAGAAAACACTCAATGTTCTAGCAAAAGAAAGGAAAGAGAAAAAGTAGTTTGTTCACATTTTTGAAATACATGCATATATCAAGTTTTGGATCCAAAAGAAGCACAGTTTCACAAGGAAGTATGTGGTCACAAGTATTCAGGAATCAATTTTGAATAATAAAAGGACGTTTGGAACGTTCAAGAAAATTCACAAAATATAATAAACACGGGGGGATGTTTTAAAAGCATCACACTCGTGAGTCCTAAGAAAGACGGAAAGAAAAGTTCGTGAGCATAAGATTATTTGTTCACAAGAAGTGTGCGAGATATCGATTAACACAAATGGCTTTCAAAAATCTTTGAGAAAGGTCGAAAGAGAAAATAAAGGATAAAGTGTTCGAAAAATTCGAGCATAACATTCATTTTTTTTTTCACAAGGAGTTTTTAAAGTTCATGAGAAATAAAAAGTAATAAAAATAGAATTTCTTTACAAGGGGCATGGAATAAAGCGCTCGAGACGCTCGAGGGCACCATGGCATTCACATTTGAAACAAGGCATCTAAAAAGTGGTGTCGATTGTACGTTGTGTTCATATAGAGGAAAGAAAATACAAGAATGAAATGAATGAAAATAGAAGAGAGGAGCGTTTACCAACCTCGCGCTTAAACGCGCTGGCTGATAAATGCTCGTCCGGATCCCAGAGCAGGAGCGTGGCATCTGGATGATGGGTGGCCGTGCACTTCGCCTTCTTCTTCCTCCCAGAATCGCTCGCCATAATCTGTCAAAAAAAAAGAGAGATTTACACGTTAAATTCATGAAAAATCCAGGAAAATAGTGAAATTAAAGAGATTAAGCAAGTGTTGATCAAAGTAAAACGAACCTGATGTGTCCCAGGTAGATCAATCCAAGCAAAGAGAGGGAGAGATAAAAATTCTCCAGAGAGAAATCGAGAGAGAGAAGAGTGAGAGAATGAGAGAAATGTAATGAACCCGATGGTTTAAGCCACTGCCGCTCAATCGCAGCACTCAATTTTCTGTGCGCGGCAGTCAGTAAACTGCCAGGCAGCACTCGCTGAATGCAGCAACGGCACTCCGCGAGTGCCGTACGGCAGTCACAGACTGCCGCAACAATCCGCGTGTGCCGCGGTTAAGGCGGTTCAAGGATACCTCATTTTCCCCCCAAAAATTCAAACAAAGTCCCGAAAATTGAATTTGAGGCCCCCAAAATTTGCCCTCATTACACTTTTGGCCCTCGGGGTCGTTTTTAGGGACACATTGACTACAAATTTTGAAATTTAAGAGTATATATGAGCCCGTGGGCCTCGAATTTTTGAAAATTGAAGATATTTGAGCCTGTGGGTTCCCACTTTTGAAAAGTGAAAATATTTGAGCCCGTGGGCCCCCAATTCTTGAAAACTGAAAATATTTGAGCCCGTGGGCTCCCAATTTTTGAAAGTTGAAAATATTTGAGCCCGTGGGCTCCCGATTTTTGAAAATTGAAAATATTTGAGCTCGTGGGTTCCCACTTTTGAAAATTGAAAATGCTTGAGCCCGTGGGCTCCCAATTATTGAAAATTGAAAAAGATTTCAAGGTTGTAAAGGGTTTACGTTCTCGGTTTTTCGCAACAAATTTGCGTTAACCCTTATTTTCAGAATATAACAGATTTATTTTCTCAATCCACGAAACAGATTTGCGTTAACCCTCGTTCTTGAGAGTATAACATATATATATTCTCGGTTCTCGCAACGAATTTGCGTTAACCATCGTTTTTGACAGATTTATATTCTCGGTTCTCGTAACAGATTTGCGTTAACCATCGTCTTGAGAGTATAACAGATTTATATTCTCGGTTCTCGTAACAAATTTGTATTAACCATCGCTTTTGAGAATATAACAGATTTATATTCTCGGTTCTCATAACAGATTTACGTTAACCTTCGTCTTGAGAGTATAACAGATTTATAGTCTCGGTTCTCGTAACAGATGTGCGTTAACCTTCGTCTTGAGAGTGTAACAGATTTATACTCTCGGTTCTCGCAACAGATTTGCGTTAACCTTCGTCTTGAGAATATAACAGATTTATATTCTCGGTTCTTGTAATAGATTTGCATTAACCATCGTTTTTGAGAATATAACAGATTTATATTCTCGGTTCTCGTAACAAATTTGCGTTAACCTTCATCTTGATAATATAACAGATTTATATTCTCGGTTCTCGTAATAGATTTGCGTTAACCATCGTTTTTGAGAATATAACAGATTTATATTCTCGGTTATCATAACAGATTTGTGTTAACCTTCGTCTTGAGAGTATAACAGATTTATATTCTCGGTTCTCGCAATAGATTTGCTTTAACCTTCGTCTTGAGAGTATAACAGATTTACATTCTCGGTTCTCGCAACAAATTTGCGTTAACCTTCGCCTTGAGAGTATAACAGATTTATATTCTCGGTTCTCGCAATAGATTTGCGTTAACCTTCGTCTTGAGAATATAACAGATTTATATTCTCGGTTCTCGTAACAGATTTGCGTCGACCCTCAAAATCAAATCAAAAGCATCTTCATGACCCCCGTAACAGATTTTGCAGCGGTCAAGAATTAGGTGATCTTCCCCGACTAACACGTCACGTAAAGTGCGTCGTACGTAGGGAAGACATGATAAGCATGGCGCCTGTATGACCAGGTCAATTTATTTAGAAAATACCATCGCATAGCACTTGCATCACGACAAGATAGATTCATTCATTCGTATGGCTACTTGTGCTTGTGTATGTTTGACTCCTACCCGAACTACGTCTTGGTCTGATTCCTGAATGGATACGTAGGCAGCTCACCGTTGAGCACGACCAACATGAACCGTTTGTGAAGCCGTTTTTGCAACGCATTTTGTTTTACCTAAATTCGACAGTCTTGTCAAAGGCTTGTCTTCACACAGGCTTTGACATTCACTTATGGGACGCGTTGCCCCATAAGCTCTGTCAAAGAGGGGTAAACTGTAGACACCCCAATTTTGACCGACCGTCGAATTTGGGAGAGTGTCACCTCCGTATCCGATGATGACAAGGACAAAAAATTTGAAGTATTCCAAGCTCTTCAGAAAGTCTCCAAAATGCGATAAAATTTCACAGAAAGAAGAAAAATACCAGGAATTTAGGAGAATTCAGGTATAAGACATGACTTTTGGAAAGGATCTTCAAAAATAATTTGCTTCAAAAAGGAAGAAGACCTAAATAAGGGAATCTTAGCTAAAAACGGCACACGGCAGACTGCCGCGGCACTCACTGAGTGCCGCGCGGTAGTCAGATAGTGCCGGTCCGGTATTCACCAAGTGCCGCCAACAATTTCTGACTGCCGTTCGCTTTTAAAGTCTGTATTTTGCAGTGCAATACGTATGCGTATGCGAATAAGAATAAAAAACTGATAAAGTAAGACTGACAAAAACGCGGCAATCCATTAATTGCCGCGGCATTTGATGAATGCCACGCGGCAGTCACGCAGTGCCGTGACGGCATTCATGAACTACCGCGGCGGCATTCACGGACTGCCACGACAGAGTATGAACTGCCGCGCTGGGTAGCAATCTGCCTAATTTCAGAAAGTACGTATTGTACCACCAAATGAGAGAATTACACCTATTTTTTGCTCCGAAATTCACCAAAAATACCTGGTAATTTTGCCTATAAAAGAGAAGGGATCTTCCTTGGAAGAGGGAGGAGAGAATACAACAAGAGCTACCCACCATATACAACATCCATCACTTCACCAACATTTTTTTGAGAGAAAAAGAGAGTTGAGAGCATTAGAAGAGCTTGGAAGATCTTCCAAGAAAAGAAAACCTTGAGGATAATTTGGAGGTGATCCTCTAATCATAGATTTTTCATACTTCTCTCCTTCTTTTGAAATTCTAATCTTAAAGCCCTTTTGTTGTGTTCTTTTGCTTATCAAGTAAACTTAGGAATCTTTGCTTCCAATTCTTTCTTCTACTTCTTTTGTTTATGTTCTCTTCTTGAGATTCTTGGAGATCTTTAATATCTCTCTTGAAATCTTTTGAATATGATCTCTTGAACCCCATGGAAGCTCATGCTTCACATGGAAGTCAAACTTTGATCATCATTTTATTTCATAAACAAGTGGATGCATCCAAGTCCATACTCATGACTTGGGTCCTCTAAGCTTGAGTTTTCATGGAGTCTTCTTATATTCCTTGAAAACTCATAAATGTTATGTCATGTCTTCATCTCCAATGATCATCAAGTGGTAGGAGAAAGTATCTTGGGTCTAAACTCACTTCTATGGTTTAGATTCATCATCTTGAGATTTCATGAAGTCTATTCATACTTCATTTGAAATCCACAAATATAGAAGTCTTTAGTCTCCAATGACCATCAAATGGTAGGAGAAGTGGTTTGGTTTAAACCCAACTTCATGGATAATAGTTGGGGTTAACAAATAAAGTTGAACTTGATAAATGAAAACAGTGAGTTCACAAACTGTTTTTGATCAAAGATTTTTAGTTCGAAATCTAACCGTTGAAATCAAGTGAAGCCAACGGGAAAGTGTCAATAACACAATATTCCACCACTGTAATTTTTGTTTTAAGTTGGTTTTATGTTTATAATGGTTTGGTCATGAGTTTTGCAAAGTAACAATAATCTGTCCAGAATTTCAGTACAGCAACACTCTTTTGAAATGAGTAAATCGGAGTTCTAATAAAGGGTTCATGGTCTAAAATAATTTTTTCTAAGTAGATTAATGTGTTAGGAAGTCACCCTAAAAATAACAAAGCATTTTGGACTTTTTTGCTATTTTTAGAAAATCGTGCAAGAACTCTGGACAGAAGGTTGTAAAATGCTGAGTGAGGTCTAGTGTTTTCCACATTCCCGGAGATCTAACCGTTGAAACTTTGATTTTCTTTTTGATTCAGAAACTAGACTCACAGAGGCATCTTGTGTCCGAAAATCATCGACATCAAACCATGAGAGATTTGCTTTTGCCCTTTTTAAAGTCGTTGTCTGCTCTCTGCAGTAGAGGCCTATCGCAAGATAGGATGAGAGAGGGTGTTTTAGTCTGACGGGCTCCTTCCTCTCTCATTCCATAATCCCCGGACCTAGTTAATCTTTGGTTTCGCAAAAGATCAGTTTCCTTTTAAATGGTTTCTTAATTTTCCTTTTAAAAATTAAGTGGCGACTCGTTTGTTTTTGAAATTGAAATTTAGAAAAGATTTTAAGAAAAGCTGTGGGTAAGAGAACCTGCGATATCCACACTAATTAAAATACAATTAACAACTAATTTATACCATACATTCAAACTACGAAAATGCGCCATAAAAATCCCATTGAGCATTCATCTTCCCCGTTAAAAAGAAACTGATCGGGTATACATATATATATATATATATGTATTTCGTATATATATACAAAATCTTAAAACGACCATAACTCCCTCAAATCTTAATGAAAATATGCAAACATTAGGTCGAAATCGAGTGCCTCGACGAGCCGGATCTAACGGTATAGGTCTTGAAGTCTAACTTTTAACAGTATGTCCGTACGGGGGCAAAAACAGTCACGACCAAAAGAGAATAATCGAACCGTAGGCCGTCCAAACGCGACTTAATCTTCGGGTCATTCATCGAGGGTGTTAAGGGAGTCGTTAGGGTCATTTTGGCATTGAGTTTGTGTGTTTTGGTGACGGTCGAAAAACCGAGCTCGCCGGAGCTTTAATGGTGGTCCGGCCATTGTTTGGCTCTCGGGTCTATTTTGGGGGCTGCTTGAGGGTGAGTGTGAGTCTATGTGTGGGTCTGTGTATGTACAGAATATAGAAGGGGGTGTGAGACGTTACCTTCCTCGGTTCCGGTCCGTCTCGGGTCTCCCGCGGCTCTCTCTCTCTAGCTTGCTCCGGCTCCTCTTCCTCCTATGCGTCTCCTTCTTTCTCTGTGTTGTTGTGTGCTGGGATGAGGGGCAGAGACAGGGAGGAGGTGGTGGCAGTGGGTGAGGGTGGCCGGAGTTGGGTCTTCTTCTTCTCTCTCTGCTCTCGGGTCTCTCTCTCTACTCTCTAATCTGTCTATGTATATATATATATTAACACATGCACATACACAATATATATAATATTCACAGTATACATATATTACATGTAATATAATACATAACACATAATACATACACATACATGATATACATGTTGGTGTGTGTGTGGCGTGCTTGGCGGTGGCAGTGGCGTGTGATGTTGATGAGGGTGATTGGGTGGCAGGAAGCGTGATGGGTGGAGGTTGACAGTTCGGGGGCGTGGGGTGGTAGTGGTGTATGTTTTATACAAGTGTAACGTGTGTGTGGTATATCCTGTGGTCCAAGAGGGGGGTGACGTGTGTGTGGGGTGCAGAAAATGGTGTGTGTGGGTGTGCTGAATATGTGCATGTGGCATAAGTATGTGTGGGAGGGGAGAATCTTGACAAGTGTCACACATGAGGGTAGATGTGTTCCAAGTGTGATGTGGTGGGTTCATGCGTGCTTTCCATGTGGGTGGGGTGATAGCCGCATGGCTGCCACGTGGTAGTGGTGGGCCCTCGTCTCAATTTACGTGTAATACAGTCTCAATTCTACACAGATTTTACGGGTTCACGTGAATCCGGGTATAATTTACAGCCCGAGTCTAATATGACTAGGTCTTAAACGAAAATGTCAACAGTCTGAATACTAACTTAATGTCCGGGGTTTAAAATAAAAATGTTATTACTATATATTATAATTATAGTCGGAAACTAATACGACATCGGGTTCGGAAATTATAGTATATAATTTACAGTTATAAATTATAAATGACAATTAATATTAAAATACAATATATTGATATGCGAGGGGTCGAGTTTATATAATCTAAAATTGAGCGACAAATAAAATATCATATATTTTATAGTTATAATTTAAATGCGACAGCAAATATGGAATAATATATCCTACTGTTATAAATTTGAAATGACAAATAATATTAAATCATAATATGTTAATATAAGGGATTGGGTTTATAAAATTCTACAATTACGCGACAACGAAATATATATATTAACGCATAATTAAAATTCTAAATGATAATGAACATATATATATTATAATTTACAATTATAATATTAATGGCAATGAATATTAACATAACCTATAGTTACAATATCAAGCCACAATTAAATATTAGAACATGTAATTAATATACAGGGGTCTAAATTTATGTGACAATGAAAATATACATTACAACCGGTAGTTATAAAATTAGCGGCGGCGAAAATGTAATATAACCTGTAGTTATTAATATTAATGCGACAGTGAATGTAGGATACGTCCAATAGTTTTAAATTAAACGATACGAATATTAAAACACAAAATCAATTTACAAGGTCACACTTAGGAATTTAGGAAATTTTATTAAAAGGCAGTACGGATTTTACAGGTACTACATGATGAGTTTGATGTTGATATTCCAAGAGGTTATAATCACTATTTGATGTTGAAAATATACTTTCAAAACAACTATTTCAAAACCCCTCTTAAAACTCCTCATTTGATCTCAAGAAAGAAATTGAACTCTAGTTTTCCCAAAATCTTCAAAACAGTGAGTCAAAACAGTGAGTGATCTGAGTTCAAAGATTTCTATAGAACTCAATAATCAATGTATGGATGCAAGACCACTTGGAAAATCTTCCTAACTCATTATAGAACACCCATCACTTTTGGTTTGACTTGGAAACACTTGAAAATGGTCCATTTGGACCCAAACATTCCTCCCAGACATTCTGCCTCTGCTGTCTCAGCAGCTTGGTTGGCTTCCAACTTCTTTTTCAGAAAATGTTTCCAAAAGGGTGGTCCCAACTTATTTTTCCCTTAAACTTCAATGTCTTAGGAAACGTTCTGTATAAAATGGGCCTCTAGATCATTCGTTTTCAGTTTCTAATATTTTTCAACATTTCAGTCGACAGTACTGACTCTGTTTCTGAATGACCTCCATTGTTTATATTATTTCCCTCAATCTGTAATAGTTATTAAAGATTAGATTTTTGGGTTGTGTTCTAGACACAATAAGGAAGATCTCCATAAAAAATCATGCACTGAAAACATTCCTAACCCCTCTTTTCAATTTTCAAAATATCTAGTTACTGTTCTGTCCACTATTCACAGCAAGCACATTTTAACTTTCATTCTTTGATTTGATGCTTATATGTATTCCAAATTAGTTCATATCTTAGGAAGTAGTTCATACTACATTTGTACATATCCCATGTTGATTTCATTCATTCATTCATACACATTCTAGACTTCTAAGTCATTCTAGGAATCCATGAACACCAAAACACCCTACAACCTTGGCACATTCTAGATACATACATTGCATTCATGCAAGATTTGGGGTTTTCATAACTCTTAATCTAAGAAGATTATAAGGAATGATCATGATCACACGTTCATGTTTCCCCTCAATCTAATCATCCTTTCTCATCCGTCCCGGGGATTGAGAGATCTTCTTTTCTCAAAGAATAACATGCATCATGCAAGCTTGCTAAGCATATTTTGATTTCTTTGATTATTTGTTTCAAGAACAATTCATGTCCCCTTTAGATTAGGGAAACTTGATTTCTTGATACGTGATTAGACGACTTTTCCTAGGTTTGTTTGTGTGATCTTTCACTTTTGCATTGTGTGATATTTGCCTTATATCTTATGAATGATATCTTATCTTTTGATCTTCCAATTTCAAGATTCTTATGTGATGTAATATACTATCATAGTATTAATTGTCGAACCCTACGTAGTATAAGATTATTATTTGGATGCTAATTGAGGCCCGTCGAGAGACGGGGCGAGTTGAGGGTGTTTTAGTCGCGACAAGTTCTTTGGTTATGAAGGGCCGGTGCCCTTTATCCGTTTGGGTGAGTCAAAATTAGGTTTTTTGGTTCCTTAATGACCAAGTGGCGACTCTGTATCTGTTTTCTACGGACCATTTTCTTTCTTTGATCCAAATCAAATTTCAAACGAAAACAAAAAGAGGTGGAACGCCGCGTGTCCACAGCTGGCTGCTGGAGCAGTCTTTGAGTTTCAGCAGCGGCCATGACCTCGTAGATAAGCCAGGAAAGTGGTGTGAAGGTAATCGGGGCTTGAGCCTAACCACCTTTCTGCTGGTCTTACTTTGGCTTCTTTCTCGGTCCCTACTCAAGGCCACCACCCTTCTGTTTTGCATTCGGGGACTCATCTCCTGCGAAGTTGGCGTGCTTTGCTTTTAAAAACTCCTCGGTGTCAATGTACTTCCCAACCCTCTCCGAGAGCTCCACCAGGGTTGCCAGTTGGTCGCGGTGAAACGACGTGGCAACTTTGGTGTGTTGAACTCCCGAGCAGAAGGTCATGATCGCGGCCGTTTCATTTAGGTTGTAGATCTGTAGCCTCTGTTGATTGAAACGGTCCACGTACTCCCTTAGGGATACCCTTTTTCACTACTTAATGGTCAGTAGCCGGGTGTCCGGTTGTGACCGGTCGAGCATCCCCACGAACAGGCTGATGAAGAGTTTGCTCAATGTCTTAAAGTTATCGACCGTTTGGGGTTTCAGGGCATAGAACCACTACATGGCTAGCCCTTTCAGGGTGTTGGGAAAGGCCAGGCACAGTAACTCGTCAACCGTGGTGACTAGCCGCATCTGAGCCATGTAAGTGTAGACAAGATCCACCGGGCTCCCTGAATTGTCATAAGAGCTGAGATGTGGCAGTTTGAATTTTCGCGGGATGGGGAATCTCGTTACCTGGGCAGTATAGGGCGACTCGGTCACTGTGTTGGTGAGGTCCTGGCCAGGCTTATGACTCAACCTTTCAATTTGCTACTGCAAGTCCTCGATCTGGGCCTTTACATCTCGCCCAGTCTTTTTCTCCATATCCGATCGGTACGTCGAGTCTGATGATGAGGCCTCTTCCTTGAACTACGTCGTCCTCAGGGATAGAACCCTGCTCCGACTCTGGGTAATCGTGTGCCTAAGATCTCCCCGGCTCCTGACCAGAGGGTCTTTGACCGATTCCCTGGCCTTTTGTCCTGGCCCCTTCCCTCTGGCAGCACGTCATTTGTTGATGATATCTCTAGCTTCTTTCGCCCGATGCGTATTGGTCCGGGTTCGCTGTCTGGTACGCCTGGGTGCCCTGCTATGCTCACCATCCCCGAGGCGTTCCCAATCTGATGGGGATACCGACGCAAAGTGGGTATGCTACCGGACTCGCGCGGGCTCCTTGTCAGGGACTCTTTTCCCGGGCTGGTTATCGGATTGAGGATGATTTTCCTATCAGGCCAACAGTGCTTCGATCTGCTGTTGGGTTCGCTGTTGGCCCTCCAGAGCACACAAGCACTTCTTTTATTTGCTCGGAGGTCATGGAGGCATCCTGCTGCTCAGGCTATAAGTCCTCCTGTAAACACCCCATTTTGTCGGCTGTCAGATTCAGGAGACTCATAGCTTGGTGGATCACAATGATCGCAAATGACTCAAAAGGACTCTCAGAAGTCAGCTCGATCTCTCAGAATGCTCAGAATGACCAAAATGCCCCTGAAAGCCCGAAAACCCCCAGATTTGGTCCTAAAGTTCTGAAAACATGCTACGTCATAAGAAAAGTGATAAAATGAGTTTTTAAGAAAAATCGGATGAAATCGTCAGCTCCCAGAGACCCCCGGAAGTCCCCGGAAAGTCCCTGTTGACCAGTTTGACCAAGGTTTGACCGGGTTTGACCAAGGTTTGACCAAGTTTGACCAAGTTTAACCGAAATCGCCCAAATTTACCGGAATCATTCTAAATCATGAGAAAAGTATTAAAACGAGTTCCAAAAGAAAATCGAGCGAAAACGTCAGCTTCCGGGAACTCCCGGAGGTTTCTAGAACTTCCCGGGAATCCCAGGTTTGACCAGTTTGACCAAAATTTGACTTCGGAATCGGGACACTGAAACAATTTTCAAACATTTTTTATGGATACTAGAGGTCAATAGCTCTCCAACGATATATCGCACATAATTTCTGGATTTAAAACGAATTTATTATAAATTTCCAAAGGCGAAAAAGGCGATCAAATCGGCCTTTATCGCAAATACCGCAAAACTTGTCAAAGTGACCTATCCCCGACTATTTTTTATGTAAAGTAGACTCCAATACCTTTCCAACGGTATATCACAACCTCAGTTTGGAGTTCATACGCATTTTCTGTGAATTTCGGACGAAATAGGGTCTTTTCGCGAATATCGGAACCTCAGGAGGCCTAAATAGCATTATCTAGACGAGGGAAGAGCAGTGCCGCCGCGGCACTCTCCTCCAGAACAGTGTGTTTTTGTAATTTCTTTTGGGGGTCCATTTTGATTAATTAAAAACCAAAACGACGTAGTTTTATGTTTTTAGATGTTTGGGACCAATGAGAACACTTCTAAAACCCCAAAACCACCCCAAATTGGCCTATTTAAACCCCCCATTGCTTTTTATTTTAGGGGGGCCAAGTGAAAAAGCTTGAAAAGTTGTAGAGAAGAAGAGAGATAGAGATAGGTTTAGAAGAGAGAAAAGGAGCTTCCTCCTACTATTTTGCTATCAAAGTGAGTTTTAATCTTGTGTTCTTCCATTACCTCTCTTATACTTCACATTCCAAACACCCCCAATCACCATTCTTGAGTTAGGAAGCTACTTCCATGTCCAAATGTCAAAATTTATGAGTGAAATATCAAGCTACAAGTCCAAAATCATATTGATTATCATCTATTGATTGTTATTTACTTGCTTGTTTATATAATGTTCATCTCTTCTCATCTCATTTCTTTTTTATTTTCTTTATTTACTTACTAGTCCATCATCATCTAAATGATGACATGAAGTTTGGGGTGAGTGAATCATTATGGATAGTGGCTCTTGACCTCAAAAACATGTTTGATAGATGATGATCATAACTTCAATACCTCCAAGGCATTCTAGAAGTTATGTTCAAAATAAAATAAATCTCTCCAATAATATTAGGGGTTCTTGATGATGAGTTTGATGTTGATATTCCAAGAGGTTATAATCTCTATTTGATGTTGAAAATATAATTTCAAAACCTCTATTTCAAAACCCCTCTCAATCCCTCTCATTTTGATTTCAAGAAAGAAAACTCAAGTTTTTCCCAAAATCTTCAAAATAGTGAGTCAAAACTGTGAGTGATCTGAGTTCAAAGATTTCTCTAGAACTCAATACTCAATGTATGGATGCAAGACCACTTGGAAAATCTTCCTAACTCATTAGAGAACACCCATGATTTTTTGTTTGACTTGGAAGTACTTGAAAATGGTCCATTTGGACCCAAACATTCCTTCCAGACATTCTGCCTCTGCTGTCACAGCAGCTTTGTTAACTTCCAACTTCTTTTTCAGAACACTTTTCCAAAAGGGGTGGTCCTAACTTATTTTTCCATTACACTTCAATGGCTTAGGGAACGTTTTGTATAAAATGGGCAGTACGGACTCTGTTTCTGGGTGATCATTTGTTTTCATTTTCTAAGATTTTTCAACATTTCAATCGACAGTACGGACTCTGTTTCTGGGTGATCTTCATTGTTTACATGATTTCTCTTGATCTGTGATAGTTATTAAAGATTGGCTTTTTGGGTTGTGTTCTAGACACAATAAGGAAGATATCCATAATCATGCATTGTAAACATTCATAACCCCTCTTTTCCATTTTCACAAGATCATGTTACTGTTCTGTCCACTATTCACAGCAAGCACATTTTAACTTTCATTCTTTGATTTGATGCCTATATGCATTCCAAATTAGTTCATATCTTAGGAAGTAGTTCATACTACATTTGTACATATCTCATATTGATTTCATTCATTCATTCATACACATTTAAGACTTCTAAGTCATTCTAGAAATCCATGTACACAAAACACATACAACCTTTGCACATTTTAGATACATACATTGCATTCATGCAAGATTTGGGGTTTTTGTAACTCTTAATCTAAGAAGATTATAACGAATGATCACAATCACACGTTCATGCTTCCCCTTGATCTAATCATCCTTTCTTATCCGTCCCGGGGATTGAGAGATCTTCTTTTCTCAAAGATTAACATGCATCATACTAGCTTGCTAAGCATATTTAGATTTCTTTGATTATTTGTTTCAAGAACAATTCATGTCCCCCTTTTAGATTAGGAAGTCTTGATTATTTGATATATGATTAGACGATTTTTCCTAGGTATAATTGTGTGATCTTTCACTTTGCATTGTGTGATACTCGGCTTAGATCTTATGAATGATATCTTATCTTTTGATCTTCCAATTTCAAGATTCTTATGCAATGTAATATACTTATCATAAATATTAATTGTCGAACCAAACATAGTAGAAGATGATTATTTGGATGCTAATTGAGGCCCGTTAAAAGACGGGGCGAGTTGAGGGTGTTTTAGTCATGACAAAGGCTCCTTCCTCTCTCGTACCAAAACCCCGAACTAAGTTCTTTGGTTATGAAGGGCCGGTGCCCTTATCCGCTTGGGTGAGTCAAATTAGGTTTCTTGGTTCCTTAAAGACCAAGTGGCGACTCTGTATCTGTTTTCAACAGACCATTTTCTTCCTTTGATCAATTTCAAATCAAATTTCAGACAAAAACAAAGAGGCGGAAGCCCGGTATCCACAATCTGGCGACTCTGCTGGGGATATTTATTTTCAAAACAAAATAATACAGAGGTTTGACTCATAAGAAGCATCCTTAAAATCATCTTTTTACTGTGTCTGGTTCCTGTAATGCACTTCTGCATTTCCCCTTCGACTGTGTCTGAAACGCGGCGCTGACATTATTCAGGTCTTGCTGTGCCAGGGCACAAGTCACCGTTGATACTGTACCTTCCAAGGTATATCAAAAAGAGTAAAAACCTCCGTACTGTCTCCCTGACGGTATATTGGAACTCTTGTCAACGGACCCTCTTTGACTAAACACAGCCTTTGCATAAAGATTCCTGTAGAACCTTTCATAGGACTGTTCATTTATCTTTTCAGATAGGACAATGTGATATAACTGCTGTATGCCCTGGCGGGATTACCTGCGCGGTGTAAACGCTTATGTAGCATAGAACAGAACCTCTTTTTTATGATTCCCAAGGCAATCACTCACATGTGATCACATTAAGTTGACTTGTCTAGGCACCATGATAAGGATGTCTGCTCCATGCTCATAAAGATATATACCGCAAACCTTGCTTGTTGGTCCCGAAACATAGGAGTATGAAAACTTGCTAGACAGTTTGATCACCATCATCACCAGTTCCCGTCGTATATCCCTATTTCTTCCAGAAACTCTACCCAACCCATCAGGATATCCCTGTTTCTCCTAGAAACTCTGTCCGAATCACCAAGATTTCCTAAAAATCCCTATTTCTCCCTAGATTACCCAGAAATCTCAATTTCTTCCAGAAACTCCGATATACTTATGTCCCCCCCCAGATATTCTTGCTTCCCCCAGAATACCCAGAAACCTCAATTTTTCTTAGAAACTCCGATATACTTGTTTCTCCCAGAAACTCTGTCCGACTTACCCAGTTATACCTGTTCTCCCAGAAGCTCTGTCCAAATCTCTCAGATTACCCAGAAATCTCAATTTCTCCCAGAAACTCCAGTATACCAGTTTCTCCCAGAAACTCTATCCAACTTACCCAAATTTTCATGTTTTCCCATAAGCTCTATCCAAATCTCCAAGATTTCCCAAAAATTCCAGCAACTCCATCCAAACTTCCCAAAAATGCCTAGATGTTTCAATTTTTCCTAGAAATTCTGATTTCCCAATTTCTCCTAAGAAGCTCAGTCTAAATCAACCAGAAATCCCTATTTTTCCTAGAAACTCAAATGACTTCTAGAAATTTCCCCGAATCTTCCAAATCCCTATTTTTCCCAGAAACTCTGTCCAAAATTCTCGAAGTATCCCAGAAATCCCTGTTTTCCCTTGGTAATCACACTAGAAAGTAAGGTTAGCACACTCTATATGGCTAGGACCTTATTTGTTTAATTGCTATCTGTTAGAAATATGAGCATCATATAGATTAGGGCTTGCATCCGCATGCTTGTCTCATGTGCATGCACCATTCTCATCAGTCTGCGCACACTATCTTAGTCAGTCTATACAAAGTCAGTCCATCTTCCTTAACATCACTGTCATTGTCTCTCCAGTCATCACTATCAGAATCTGATACACTCCTCTCGAATCTATAGGTCATTATAGATTCCCAAAGTCAGCCGCTGAGATCCCCATCCTGGGTCAGAAGTTCGAACAGTCATTTGGTTAGAATCAGGCCGCCGAGAAAATTCAACATGAATCAGGAAACTTTGGAAGCCAAGGTCACTACAACAAAAATGGGCTTTAGCGATGAAACATGGCGACGAAATTTAAATTTCGTCGCCAAAAGTATAGTTTTAGCGATAAAATAAAATTTCGTTGCCAAAGAGGCTGAAAAAAACATAAATTTGGCGACGAAATTTTGTTTTGTCGCCAAAAGTGTGAATTTTGGCGACGAAATAATATTTCGTCACCAAAAGCAATGCCTATGGCGACAAAAAAGTAATATGTCGCCAAAAGTGAGTTGTAATGTGATGCCTATGGCGACGAAATAATATTTCGTCGCCAAAAGTGATTTGTAATGTGATGTCTATGGCGACGAAATATTAATTCGTCGCCAAAAGTGATGCCTATGGCGACGAAATATTATTTCGTCGCCAAAAGTGATTTGTAATGTGATGTCTATGGCGACGAAATAATATTTCCTCGCCAAAAGTGATGCCTATGGCGACGAAATATTAATTCGTCGCCAAACGTGATTGTAATGTGATGGCTATGGCGACGAAATATTATTTCGTCGCCAAAAATGATTTTTAAAGTGATGCCTATGGCGACGAAATAATATTTCGTCGCCAAAAGTGATGCCTATGGCGAGGAAATATTACTTCGTCGCCAAAAGTGATGCCTAAAGTGAGTTATAGTGTGATGTCTATGGCGACGAAATAATATTTCGTCGCCAAAAGTGATACCTATGGCGACGAAATAATATTTCGTCGCCAAGAGTGATGCCTATGGCAACGAAATATTATTTCGTCGCTAAAAGTGATGCCTACCACACACTGCCATCAGTGTCGCCGCACTCACACACCGCCACTACCAGTACCGCTCGCACAAATCGCCGTGTCACCGTCGCGCATACACAGTTGCTTAGCATAGACCACCAGCACCGTCTTCCTCCATGTTTGTCTGTTTGTCTCTCTCTCTCTCCAAATCTGTGTGTAAGAGTGTATTTGTGCGTGTTTGCTGTGTGTGAGAGTGTGTAGATACTCAAATAGAGGTTGAATCCCCAAGAGAAGCTTTGGAAATTGAAACCCCCAATTTAAAATCCTTTTGGGATCTGTAGTATGTGTATACAAACCTTTTCTCCAACCCCTCTCTCTCTCTCTCTCTCTCTCTCTCTCTCTCTCTCTCTCACGTCTGCTTTAGCCGCACTCTACTCTGCCGCTTTTCCACTTCATCGTTGCCCCCCAACTTTGAATATGTCTTTCTATGTATCTGATTTCTTCTTTCTTTATTTCTTACTCCTCTTCTCTCGAGGTGATTCAAGTAATGCATGAGCTTAAGCAATGATCTGTTGATATCTTCTTTACATTTATAGGCTATAAATTTAATTTACGCACACATATAAATTTAATTTTACACACATACTAATAAATTCAAAATTTACTTGTGTTGCACAATGTTATTGATATTACACACATAATTGTAAAACATTAGTTGTATTTTATACCATTAAATGCTATATATCCATGTGAACTACAATTGGTAGAAAAATGTATTCAAAATTAAATTATTTAAATAACTTTAAAAAGTTGGCATTAACTTATCTATCCTATACACATTAATTTCTTAAATTAAATTGCAATATATCATATCTTATTTCAAAATATCTCTAATCACTACCTACCATGATCTTGAAGTCCTTGTGTGAATTTTCTGAAGGAAAATTGGAGAGAACTGCGGTGCTCAAAGCAATCTGTGGTGGATTTAAAGAGACTACTGAACCTCTAATTTGTCTTAGTGCAGGTAATTTGATATAATTCTATTGTTTTTTAGTCTCTATACAAATGACTAAGAACGAAGGGAAGATGTTCTAATAAAACTTTTTAGGGGTAAATACACTTTACCCCCCTGTGGTTTACCCCGTTTTCACTTCACCCCCTCGTAGTTTAAAAAGTGACACTTTACCCCCCTATACTACTGACCAATTTGAAACTGTTACTTTTCTCGTCAAAATTGACGGAAAGTGAGGAAGACCAGCTTATATACGAGTCAATGAGTGGGAGTCAATGAGTGGGCGGGAGTTTTTCCTTCCAACTTTACCTATTTTATGGACCAAATTGCCCCTTACATGTAATATATATCTACCTATATATCCCTCAGTTTCCCAAACCAAAAAAACAGAGCATGTCCTTAGCAACAATATAAAAAAAAAAAAACCAGAGAACAAACCATCATATTCATAACAAAACCCAATATCCAAAGTCCAAACCATCATATTAAACCTGTTTAATAAACCAACTGATCACATTAAACCTGCATTCCAAACCATCATATTCATAACAAAACCCAATATCCAAAATAATTAGGAGAACAAAATAACATAAGTTCATCTTCATAGTCTAACCCAAAAACTAGCTAGCTAGTAGGTGGTTTTAAAAACCCAAAATCCAAAACAACTTGGAGAACAAAATATGGAAGTTCATCTTCATTAGCAAATTGACCTCAATCTTGACTTCCTTTTCCCTTCTTGGTTTTGTCCCCAACTTGAGCTTTTAATGCAGCTGCAACCATGCTTCTTCCTTTAACAGAGCAAGCATTTGGTTGCACAGTCCTTGCTGACTGTTTTCCACTAGGAGGAACCCATCTATAAGGGCCCTTGCCTTCAGTTGGCTGAGTTTGCACAGTCCTTGCTAACCCCTTTCCACCAACACATTGCATCTTTGGTCTCTGTGTTGTGCTTCTTATTGAGGCTATGCTCATGTTTGATGTGGGCTGTAAAGGTTGACTACCTCCAACATTCTTTGGTCCCTAAAATGTGATGTATAATTATGGTAAAGGCGGTAAAAAAAAACAAAAACAAAAGCAAAAACAAGCATAGAACAAAAAAAAATAACAAACTCAGATTGTATAAACAACAAAAGAGCTACATTGGTAACTCTGCATACCTGTGAGGCTCTGTTCATGTTTGATGAGGGCTGTGAGTCTTTGTTTGCAGTACTAGAAGGTTGACTGCCTCCAACATTCGTTGGTCTCTACAATTTGAATGTATAATTATGGTAGATATGGTTAAAAAAATAGCAAACTCACATTGAATAACCAACTAACCTTTCCCCCTTTCCGAAAGGTCCCTTTGCAAGTCCTAGAATTATGCCCTGCTCTTCCACATTTTGCACAAGTGATTTGCTTGAACTTTTTGGAAACTCTATATGGATTTCTTGGCTCATCGGCCTCCCTTCTCCTTAGCTTCTTAGGTCGACCTGGCTGTTTTCTAACAAATGGTGGAAGTATTGGATCCAGATTAGTCTCCACCCAATCATGTTGGCCTGGAACTGGGTTTATCATTGATGCATACGCATTCAAGTAAGCCTTCTTGCTAAAATATGGATGCACATAAGCCTCTGGAGTCTCTTTATTCCAATAGATTGCACTAACATCATGCTTGCATGGAATTCCAGTGAGATCCCACATCTTACAGCCACATGACCTTAATTCAAGATTCACTGCATGTGTTGTGTCATAGTAATCCACTTCAAACTTCAGATCCCCTGACCAACTTGGAAAGCAATTCCTTGCTTCAACCTTGTTTTTTTCCAACTTCTCCTGGATGAGTGGACATATAGGTCCAGCATAATTCTCCATTCCCTTCCTTTTAACCTGGATTCTATTCATTAATTTCCTTCTAATCCACTCCACCATGGAAATTATTGGTTTGTCCCTAGCCTCCAAGATATAGCCATTGAAAGACTCACTCAAATTATTGACAAGAATGTCACATTTGCTCCTTGTACTAAAATGTGACTTTGTCCACAATGCTGGGTCCAACTTCTTTAGCCAATTATAAGCTAACTGCTTTTCTGGATCCATGGCCTGAATTTTTTTCATGTGGCATTCAAATTCTCTCACAGTACCTGCACTTGCTGCCTTCCACATATAATCTTTTAGTTCTTTACCCTTAAACTTTTGCTTGAAATTGGAGTACATATGCCTAAGGCAATACCTATGGTCTGCCGTGGGCAAGAGCTCTTCAAATGTCTCAACTAACCCCTTTTGCCTATCGAAAATGAAGGTCCACCCTTGAAATTGATCTCTTCTAATGTCATCCCGTAGTTCTGATAAGAACCAAGTCCATGAACTCTTAGTTTCAGCTTCCACCACTGCTATGGCAAGAGGAAACATATTATCATTGCCATCTCTTCCAACTGCAGCAAGTAACTGGCCACTACCAAACCCCTTCAAATGACACCCATCTAGGCCTACTATAGGTCTACAACCAGCAATGAAACCCTCCTTTTGGGCAGCAAAAGTCACATACATCCTCTCAAACCGAGGCATTATTTCAGGGCTAGGCCTTTCTACCATTAGCTTCATGCAACTTCCAGGGTTGTACTTCCTTACAGTTTCACAGTAGTCCCACAATTTTGCATATTGTTTATTGTGATCACCCTCTATAATATTTTTAGCTTGCCTTTTAGCCCTATAAACTTGGCTTCTATTAACATTAACCATTATATCCCTCTTGACAGTCCTTTGCATAGCCTCAACCTTCAAATTTGGATCATCTCTAAATGATTCAAGGTATTTCTTTGTCAGGTACCTAGAAGTAACTAGGTGATTATCATAAGATCTGCCACATTTATGAACTGGATTCAGACTCTTAATTTGAAAAGTCTTTTCACATTGCATGGGAGATGCATGGATCCTCCACCCACATTCGTTCTTGCAAACAGCTGTAATTCTAGCATTTTCATTCCTTTTGTATTTGATATCATAGCCATTTTGCACACTCCACTCCTTGAGTGCTTCCCTAAAAACTTGAGCATTTGTGAATTTCAAACCAACCTTCAACTCAGGTTTTTTAATGTCCACATCTTTTCATTGAACTCTGGATAAGTGATTAAATCTTCCTCATCAGAGGAACCCAACTGACTAAGCATTTCAATCTCATTTCCAGGATCTGACCACCAATCTTCTACATCTCCTTCCATTTGTCCATATGATGCTTTCTCTTGATCCCTTTCAGTTGCTTTGTCTTCTACATTCTCCGAATGTGATGCAAATATGTCTTCATCACCATCCCCTTCTAACCCTTCATTTAACCACTCAGGATCAGAACTATCATCACTTGCTTCATCTTCATTTATATCCTCAACACCGTTGCTTGGTTCATCTCCAGCTTCTAAATAGATACTGATTACTGGAAGTCCAGAATATAAGCCTAGCATCTCCGTTACTTCATCATCTGTCCATATCCTTCTTAAACCATTATCCAAACTCACCCCAGGTGTCCTAAAGTACATGATCATACTTGTTGGTTGAAAACCAAGTTGCTCATAGATGTATCGTAGTTCAAAGAAAGACATAAGATCTGGGTCACAATCTTCAACATACTTGACATTTCCACCCATGTAATTGGTGTGAGGATTCTTTATGAAATGTCCACCGTAATGCATCTCAAGGATAAACTTTTCTTCCATTCTACAAATCATGTAATTAGGCAAAATCATAATTTAATAAAAAGAATAGTATAATTAGGCAAATCAATAATTTAATCAAATGGCATATGTGTGTGCATTGAATAATGCAAGAATATAAGTTCTTTCTTAATAGCTAAAATACATACAGATTATGGGGACCATTGTTTCGATAAAGCTCTATAATGCAACTAAATGAAAACACAGCAAGGTCCCCACTTTCCTTTATATTCTCTTTCCTATAGAATAACAAAAAAAACTAGCAGCTAAATGGTTAAAGTATGTTCAATGTTCAGAGAAAAGGGAACAATTTTCATGCAAATCAAGAAGAAAATCATCAACAATTTCAACAACCTGCACTTGCTACTAAATGTAAATATTTATACATGGTCCCCACTTTCTTTTACACTCTCTTTCCTATAGAGTAACAACAACTAGCAACTAAATAGTAAAATATGTTCAATGGTCACAGAAAAGGGAAAAAATTTCATGCAAAGCAATAGGACAATCATCCACGATTTCAACAGCTAGGTTCAAAAGCCATTACCTGATCACTTCTTCAAACCAGAGATTCCTCGAACCCTAGTGACCAGAGGTTCTTCAAATCATCAACAATCCTTTAGCTTTGTGCCATTGTCTTCTCTACATGCGATTCATCGAAACCCTGATTTGTTCGTTCACAAACCCTAATGTTGTATACGTGACTTCTCTTGAATGAAATGAAATCAAATGAAATGAGAGAGACTTCCCAGATCAAATATGTTGGGATTTACTGAAGGGCACATTAGTCTTTCCTCACTTTCCGTCAATTTTGACGAGAAAAGTAACAGTTTCAAATTGGTCAGTAGTATAGGGGGGTAAAGTGTCACTTTTTAAACTACGAGGGGGTGAAGTGAAAACGGGGTAAACCACAGGGGGGTAAAGTGTATTTACCCCATTATTTTATACCCACAAGTTTCTTCTATGGCCATGGACCTCCAACCTTCAAATTATTAAAAAAAACCAAGATTATTCTCACAAGTGGAATCATTTCTACTTTTTTGTTCTTCTCTGTAAAGGTGTTGAATCGGGGCCATCTAATTTTGTAATTAAGCTTGTTGAAGTATGTGAATTTTTGGGGTTTTTTTTTATCAACAGGAAGCAGAGATTAAAGCTAAGAACTTGGAAGATGAGATTTGCGGATTGCAAAAGAGCTTGGAGGAGAGGAATGGGATGCTTTTAGCTTCAGCTTCTACTGCTGAGATCGAAGGTGCCTTATTCATGCCTATTTTTTATTACACACACTCAAACACACTCTCTCACACACACTCATGGAGTTATGTGCAAAGCTTCTTAATTTTTATTTTTTTTTCAATTTGAATCCAGTTTCAGTTAAGATCCTTTCAAACACACTCATGGATTTATGTGCAAAAGCTTCTTTAATTTTCTATTTTTTTATGTATTAAGATTTGAATTCAATTTCTGTCGGATCCTTTGAATTTGATAAAATCTGTCATTATTAAGTTTTTATTTTTTAAATTTAATTGTGCTTGAGATTGATCTGGAAAGTTGTGTTTCTAAAGAAAATTGATGTTAATCTCAGAAGTTAGATCCCACTGTCCACATATCAGATCCCCATCTTGTTATGCTACTTTTGACTTTTCTTGTTTGGTTTTTTTATGGAAAAAGAATAGTTTCCAAGTATAGGGAAAATAATTGTCCCACTTTTGTAGTTTGTAGTTTGAATGGTTCAAGAGTTTGCCTTTGTCCATCAAGATGAAACTGGAAAAAAATTGTATATGTAAGAAATATAAAAATCAAACTATTTGCCGCTGCATGATTTTTGATGGGGAAGGTGGAATACAAATCAAAGCTGTGTATGGCTGTTGATGGGGGAAGGTGTATAAAAGTTTTGAAAATACTTTTGCTCACCCAAAAAATGGTACACCAATGCTCAACCAAACATCCCATTGGCCAATGCAGTGGGATCCAGGATTAAACAAATGATGTTTAATCCTGGGTCCCACTGCATTGGCCAATGGGATGATTGGGTGAGCATTGGTGTACCATTTTTTGATTGAGCAAAAATGCTCTCAAAAGTTTTTTATCAATTGATTTTGTTCATGGTAGAGGGTGACAAATGGAAAGCACTTTTGGAAATTATGATGTTCCTTTGCAAACTTACTTCTTACTTCTTCGGCTCTAAATTTCTATATTGGTCATCTAGATCATAGGTAGCAAATGAAGTTTAGGCCCATATAATATAGGAGGATTTTACTGCTGGATTACAATAGAAGAAGGTATAGTTAGAAAACTAGCTCAAATGAGAAAAGTTTGGCTGTCATTGTTAATCTGGAATCTAAAGGTCAGTTGTTTTAACAAGAGATGAATTTCCATGAAGAATTGATTTCAATTTCCTTTTTATCTTTTAATAGAAACTTTGTACCATGTACAAACTTTTGGTGTTTTAAAGAAATTGTCTGATCCAACTTAGTCACCCGTTACCTTTTTAAAAACTAATCTTTCTTTGGTTTCTTAAAGTTTTAAATCACATTTTAAGTTGAATAATTTCTGTTTTAAATCAGGCTTGTTCATGGCCTATTGAAACAATGGTAAAAGTAATTAAGTCGAAAGGCGAAAAATCTGAAATGATATATTTTAGTTGTGAACTTCTCTGCATGTATTATTTAAGTAACCTTTACTTGAGATTGTTAACTTACGGTCAATGTTACCCAAACTCGGGTACGAGTATCGGGTACGTAGATGTATCCGGAGGTCGGACTTGTCAAACTCTCAAATATTAGGATAAGGGGAATCGGCAAAAAAAGGATTCATAACGGGGTACGCGTATGGGGACATGTCTATATTTAAGTAAATATTATAAATTTATATAATAGTTTTGCATATTATGCAAGAAAAAAAATCAAGTATTTTAATTTTAATACTTTTAAAATAGGGTAATAGTTTAAATACTTTTAAAATAGGGTCATAGTTTAAATACTTTTAAAATAGGGTCATAGTTTAAAAACAGTCTAAAATAGGGTCATAGTTTAAAAAGATAAGTTGCAAAGAAACACAAAGATGCTAGTAACTGGATTAGTAAGCTGTAATGTAGAAATGAAAGCTTTTGGAGTGTCTTGTTCTTATTGATATGCAATACAGGTCAGACTGGTTGCTTAGACTAGTGAACAAGCTTGGTTAGGCCTATGTACAAACTGTAGCTGCGTGAAGTTAATGAGTGATCGGGAGAGAACAAATCCTATTTATACGCCTTAACGAGCATTTGTTAGTATCTTTTTATCCTGTTTTTGTATATTTTTACTTCGTTTTCTATTTTCTGACAGGTTTTGGAAGAAATCAAGTATATCAAGCTAAACAGGGTGAAAAAGCAGAGAGAAAGAAGCTGAAACAACCAGTTCGCGCGCGCGAGCCGCGCGCGCGAGAATCCCAGAATCGCTCGCGCGATCCGCGCGCGCGAAGTCCCCAATGTCGCGCTCGCGCGACCCGCTCGCGCGATATGTGTAAAAACCAAAGTTACGTATTCCAGTATTCTGAAGACTCCTGTGCAAACGAGACTGCCTAATTGCGTCCAGATTGTAAAATATATCAGTTTCAGTTCGTTTCGGGTTAGGAAAGCTTCCAAAACTTGTTGTAAATCTATACATATCCTATTTTAATTCAATTAGAGGGTTGGCAATTATTATACACATCATTAGCCAATAAATATATACACACTTTCAGCCATTGAAGGGAGGGAAGCAAGGAGAAGAAGAAGAAGACCAAGGGTTTCCATGGCCTCCTCCATCAACTACTTGCCATCCATCACTTCCATGGACGGCTAGATCATAGATCTAGGGTTTCAATGAAGCCCTAGTCGAGTAATAGGGTTTTATTTATGTTTTTATTTTAGTTTATTATGTATGGATGACAGTCACATGTTCAGAGGATTTTTATAAATAAATCGTACTTCTATTGATTAAATCATTGCTTTCAAAGTTTATTCTTGTCTTAGATCTATTTTGACTGTGATGTGCTCGATGATCTATGCTTGCTGTGCTTGTTTAGATTATTTACATGTGATGGTGCTTTATTGATTTGTGCTATCAAGTATCCGAATAGTCCATGCCTAGGTTAGACGGATTAGATCACAACCCTAGTTTAGTGTGGGATAATTCGTGCTAACCGAAGATGGATTATGTTGGTGCTTGAACCGTGATTATCTTCTTGTCGGAGAAATTGGGCTTGTAGCTACAATTTCCCATTATCATCCAACGTAATAAGCTAAAGTAATTCATAAATATTCCTTATTATGAAGCTAGTGGTGGATTTGCAATCCTAGGTTCCCTTAAATATTTTTTAAAAACAACTATTTAAATTGCTTTCATAGTTTAGATTTATTTTTATGTTCTTAGTTTAATTCAAATTAAAATCAAATCCGTTTTCTTAATTAACTAAATTTAGGTTTTAAAATTAAGTCGCTATAGTAAATCAATCTATGTGGGTTCGACCTTTACTTTCACACTACAAATCTTTTGAAAAGTAAAGAATACTTTTTACATCTTGATATTGACAACATCAATTTTGGCGCCGTTGCCGGGGATTGCATTACTACCTTTAGTTTTAGAATCTTAGTTTAGTTAATTCGTAAATATTAGAGTAGGTACTAATTTTCTTATTTTCTGTTTTTGATTTTTAGTTACTAACTTTTCTTTTTTATTTTATAGGTTTTCGAGTCATCAAATTCCAACGTTTCCGAGTGGAGTAGCTAATTACATCAAAGGAGCTTACGCAAATAAAAAAAAAAATCAATCAAGTAATTTGCTTCTTGTGAAACTCGCTTTAAACTACTGTAAGTCAGGGCGCTGTGACGCACTATTTGCATTAGTTTAGGGTTAATTGCACTGCATTAGCTAGGAAACCCGGGGCGCTGGGCTTGACGCGGTCATTGCATTACAGGATAATATTCATGCATCACAGTAGTTGAGTGTTTGTTATCGTAGTTGCGTGATTGCTATTTGTTTTTTTATTTGAGTCAGTTTTTGTTTGTAGTTTATTGTCTTTTAGTTTATGTTTGGTACACGTTCAAATAAACCTGAATTGCATTCTTTCGATCTTGAACTTGAACGTACCTTAAGAACTAGTAAGTCCACAACCCAAGCTTCTAGAGCTAGGTTGCAAGACGACGAATCAACTCCGATTCCGTCGTCGTTGTTTGAGGCCGAAATTCAAAGTACCCGTGAACGGTTAAGGAGAACTCGAACTTTTAAAATCGAACCGATTAAGATGGCTGACGGAAACAACGGAAATAATCTGAATAATCTTAATATACCGCCACCTCCTCCACTTAAAGATTACTTTATTCCTACGACTTACACGCCACAAACATGTATCGAATTAGCGGAGGCTACGACATCTCACTTTGAAATAAAGTCGTCTACGATCTCGCTACTACCTTCTTTCCATAGCAGTCTAAATGAAGATCCATATCAACACTTAGGAGATTTTCAGGATATATGCTCTACTTTGAAAATTCAAAACTTAAATGATGATGAATTAAAATTGCGGCTCTTTCCATTCTCATTAAAAGATAAAGCTAAATATTGGCTTCAATCACTGGAGCCAAACACAATTAGAACATGGGAAGACTTACACACCGCATTTTTACAAAAGTTTTTTCCTATTATGCGTACGAATCAGATAAGGAAATCCATAACAAACTTTGTTATGCAAGATGGGGAATCACTTTACGACACGTGGGAAAAATTTAAAGAATTATTACGTTCGTGTCCACATCATCAGGTTCCTAAGTGGCAGTTGGTCCAGGTCTTTTACGAGGGACTTATTCCTTCAGTCCGTAATACCGTCGATGCCGTTTGTGCGGGAACTTTCCTACACAAAAGCGCCGATGAGGCCTGGAAATTTTTTGAAACGTTAAGCGAGAATTCGATGCATCAGGCTGTATCAGTACGTTCCGAGGGATATCATTCACAACCTAAGAGGGAGGTAAAATTCGAGTCAAGTCAGTCAATTGAAATTAAAGAACTATCTCAAAAACTTGACCGACTTTTAACAATGAATCAAACGACCGCCCCACCTGCTCATGAAATCTGTGCATTATGTTCAGATTCGTCACATTCGATACTTACATGTCCATCGGCGAGTCAATTTCCGGAATTCGTGGAGCAACACATTAATTCTATTCAACAATACCCACGAAATAACTATAATTCGACTAATAATAATCCGGATGCGCCATGGAGAAACCATCCTAACTTCTCGTGGAAAAATAATAATAATAATCCTAATGAGGCGACTAATTTTCCTAATGCATATCGACCTCAGTTTCAACCTAATCAATACCAACAACCGCCTCCTAATTCGAACCCTCCAAGGGGTAACGTTTTTGAGGAAAAGGTGTTGGCATCCCTTAATAAAATTGAAACACAAGTACAAGCACAAGCACAAATAGTGCACTCTCATACACAGTCCATTGCAAAGCTTGAATCCCAAATGGGACAACTAGCTACTGTAGTGAGTTGTAGAAACGAGGGGACGTTGCCTAGTCAAACAATTCAAAACCCTAAGGGACAGTATGAGATTAAGGGGTCGAGTGAACAAGTAAACGCCGTATCGACTAGGACGACTATTCGGGAAGAGGAAGCTGTTGAACTTCCGAATGAGAATGTGAAAGATATGAATACTAACTCGAATAAGATGGGTGAGGACGTGGATAAAAATAAAAAAGATAAAGAAGCGGTCCCAACGAACTATATTCTGAGAATGCCATATCCACCAAACGTTGAGGGACCGTCACATTTTCCCAAGAAATGGTCAAAAATGGAAGATATACTCGAGGTATTTAAACAAGTTAAAATTAATATTCCTTTCCTCGATGCTATTAAGCAAATTCCAGCTTATGCTAAATGTTTGAAAGACCTTTGTACACAAAAGCGTAAAATACGCAGTCATACTCCTAAAAAGGTCTTCCTCACGGAAAAAGTTAGCTCTATATTCCAACACGCTCCTCCGAAGTATAAGGATCCTGGTACGCCTACGATTTCATGTGTCATAGGTGACACTATCATTCATCGGGCCCTCCTTGACTTAGGAGCTAGTGTTAATCTCATACCTTATCACGTCTATAAACAATTAGGTCTAGGTGAACTGAAACCTACGGCCGCTACAATACAATTAGCGGATCGTTCTATTAAAATACCTAGAGGAATCGTCGAGGACGTCTTGGTTAAGGTTGATAAATGCTATTTTCCTGTCGACTTCATGGTCCTTGACACTGAACCCGTGCTAGATGCTAGGAAACACACTCCTGTCATTCTAGGCCGTCCATTCTTAGCAACCGCTAACGCACGTGTTAACTGTCGGACGGGGGTAATGAAAGTGTCGTTTGGGAACATGAACTTAAAATTAAACGTTTTTAATGCTATGGATCAACCTGTTAAAGACGACAATTACCTATGTGAGGCGGAAGGTGAGGTAAGACGGAATACTGAGCCTAACAAAGTAATAAATATGAGTGTGGAGAATAATAGAGTAGAAAATGAGTGGATGAAGCCTAATACCACGGCCCCTAATGAAGAATTTACTCGAAAGGTCAAGAATCGATGTAATAACGATAACGGTGAGCCGTCAAATGAATTAACACATGGCAACATTGTTTCAACATTTCACCAGAATTTCCCTAATGCCCTAAAGAGTACAAAATCCGAGTTACGGCCTCCATGAATCTTGAGCTAGAATGGTCTAGCTAAAGACGTAAAAGTTAGCGCTTCTTGGGAGGCAACCCAAGCTTAATTTCGTCCTTTTCTTTGATTTTGGATGTTTTTGGGTGGTTTTGGTCAGTTTTTGAGTTTTCTGGATAGGTTTGGGGGTTGGAGTAAAGTTATTTTTAATTTATAAACATAAAATAAGCAAACCGAGAGAAAATACCATTCTCGCGCGCGCGGCCCGCTCGCGCGAGACGTCGCTCGCGCGACCCGCTGGCGCGAGAATGTGCCTTAGTGAATTTTTCTTACTTTTTTGTTTAAGAGGCCTCAGGATCAGGTCGCGCCTGGTTTCGCGGGCGCGAGGGAGCTCGCTCGCGCGAAAGATTTCAAAAAAAAAAAAAAAATTTGGGAATTCGCGCGCGCGACGGCCGCTCGCGCAGACCGCTTGCGCGATTTCCCCATTTTCCTATTTTTTCTTTTGTTTTCTATCTCTTTCCCCCTACCTATTTTATTTGTGTTTCTTTTCTGTTTTTGTTTATTTGGTTCAGTTTAGTTCGTGTTCGTTGTTTTCCTTGTTACATTTATACTTTTTCATTTACTTTTAATATTCTTTTGTTAGTTTCTTTTCGTTTATCTAGTATTAACAGGTACATTTGAACTTTATCGCCTTATTTTTATACATTTACCTGTTCTATGCTTGTCATCCAAGGTACTATCGTTCCTTTCTTACCTACTCTCTTTCTTTCGTTTTATTGTTTCATTGGGGGCAATGAAAGGTTTAGGTTTGGGGGTATGCACACACATGCACATTATTACACTAAATTTTCAAAAAGTTTGAAATTTGTTTTCAATATTTGTGCTTAAATAAATGATGTCACCTACGGTTTTGCAATCTCAATTTGATACTTCTTGTTATGTAATCTGGATTGTTATAAAATGGTAAACAAGAGAAAATGTGATTAAATATTTGCTGAAGCCATGATATAATGTTTTAAGTCATGTATCGTTCGAATTGTAGTTTTATATCATAAATCTGCACATAAACCTATGCACTGCACGTAGTCGCTTGAATACATGTTGGTTGTGAACTATAATATGATTCGGATTTCTAGATAACACAAGGTGGAGACTAAACCCGGTGAGCTTTTGAGCCTATCTTTTCTTTTTAGAGGGTTATAAATACATTTGTGTTTGTCGAATTTCATTGAAATAACGCATTAACTTGTTGTTTAGTCTCATTATTCTTGTTTTGGTTGATAGTCAAGTTAAAATATTTGTTACCATACTAAATAATCTTCCGTTGTAAATGTTGAAGAACCATATAACCATAGGACATGATTTTAGGCCTTCTTTGTTTGCTACTGACCGATAAATGATAAATTTTCTTAGTTCTCCCCTTGAGCTGTTAAAATGCCATTTTTTTTCTTTAATTACCATTATCCTGTTTTGCTCCAATTTGGCCAACTTGGAGTTCACCCCTGAAAGATTGATCAACTTTTAGTAGGTGTTAAGGCGATGTGTGATTGAGAAGAAGAAGAAAATAAGATGATGTTTGGGGTGGTTGCCTTGTTACTTATTGAATATTCGTTTCAAAAGCAACAAGGAGGAAAAGAATAGAGGAAAAAAAAAAAAAAAGAAAAAAAAAAGAATAAGGTGAAAAAAAAGAAAAAAAACAGAAGGGGAAAAAAATTGAAAGGAATGAAAAGAGTAGAATGAAAAGATGAAGTTGGTAGAAGAGACGAATGAAAGAATTTGAACATGCCTTACAATGCCATTCTAAAACTACCTAATGAATCCGTTCTATCCTTTTTCATTACCCGAGCAACATTACAACCGTTGAAAAGTCCTATTTGATCCTAGGAAACATGGTTTGGATATGAAAACGATGGGAGGGGAATTAAAACATGGTAATGATTATTTTTTCTTGATTATTGGCATCTTATCCATGAGACTACTGTTCTTTCGTGTCATGCGTCTTTTTCGAGTCATATGTGAGCATTTCTCGTTTTGAAAACATATTTCCTTTACTCACATATTTTAGAAAAATTACACCTGTTTGTGAGTGTTTCATTTGAGAGTGTAATTAACATTGTGAGATTCGTAGTCGAGACATAGTTAAATGGTTATCCGAAGTATATTCCATGTTCATGACATACACGTGTTCATTTGACTACCACATCACACACGTGCAATTTTATGAGAAACTCTATTGATTTATACGGTGCATGTGCTTGAGATTGTTTTTCATGACGTTGGTAGACGTTTGATTCCGTTTCTTCTTGTTCGTTATTCTATTTCAAATCATTGTTTTATAATAAGGAGTATTGAATATTATGTTCTTTGTTTTAAATAAAAGTTTTTAAATTGATAAGTTAATAAAGATGGTTGTGGGTAACTTGTTGACGAGAACCCTCACGAGACTTCACTCGTCCGACTAGAGACACCTAGAGGTTTAAAAGGCTTGTTGCATATGTTAAATGCAATCGTGATCCATGCGAAAATGGAGTAGGTTTTTTATTTTATTAGTAGTTTTTATTTTAGTTTTGCTCGAGGACTAGCAAAATGTAGGTTTGGGAGTGTGATCGGGAGAGAACAAATCCTATTTATACGCCTTAACGAGCATTTGTTAGTATCTTTTTATCCTGTTTTTGTATATTTTTACTTCGTTTTCTATTTTCTGACAGGTTTTGGAAGACATCAAGTATATCAGGCTAAACAGGGTGAAAAAGCAGAGAGAAAGAAGCTGAAAAAACCAGTTCGCGCGCGAGAGCCGCGCGCGCGAGAATCCCAGAATCGCTCGCGCGATCCGCGCGCGCGAAGTCCCAAATGTCGCGCTTGAGCGACCCGCTCGCGCGATATGTGTAAAAACCAAAGTTGCGTATTTCAGTATTCTGAAGACTCCTGTGCAAACGAGACTGCCTAATTGCGTCCAGATTGTAAAACATATCAGTTTCAGTTCGTTTCGGGTTAGGAAAGCTTCCAAAACTTGTTGTAAATCTATATATATATCCTATTTTAATTCAATTAGAGGGTTGGCAATTATTATACACATCATTAGCCAATAAATATATACACACTTTCAGCCGTTGAAGGGAGGGAAGCAAGGAGAAGAAGAAGAAGACCAAGGGTTTCCATGGCCTCCTCCATCAACTACTTGCCATCCATCACTTCCATGGACGGCTAGATCATAGATCTAGGGTTTCAATGAAGCCCTAGTCGAGTAATAGGATTTTATTTATGTTTTTATTTTAGTTTATTATGTATGGATGACAGTCACATGTTCAGAGGATTTTTATAAATAAATCGTACTTCTATTGATTAAATCATTGCTTTCAAAGTTTATTCTTGTCTTAGATCTATTTTGACTGTGATGTGCTCAATGATCTATGCTTGCTGTGCTTGTTTAGATTATTTACATGTGATGGTGCTTTATTGATTTGTGCTATCAAGTATCCGAATAGTCCATGCCTAGGTTAGACGGATTAGATCACAACCCTAGTTTAGTGTGGGATAATTCGTGCTAACCGAAGATGGATTATGTTGGTGCTTGAACCATGATTATCTTCTTGTCGGAGAAATTGGGCCTGTAGCTACAATTTCCCATTATCATCCAACGTAATAAGCTAAAGTAATTCATAAATATTCCTTATTATGAAGCTAGTGGTGGATTTGCAATTCTAGGTTCCCTTAAATATTATTTAAAAACAACTATTTAAATTTCTTTCATAGTTTAGATTTATTTTTATGTTCTTAGTTTAATTCAAATTAAAATCAAATCCGTTTTCTTAATTAACTAAATTTAGGTTTTAAAATTAAGTCGCTGTAGTAAATCAATCTCTGTGGGTTCGACCTTTACTTTCACATTACAAATCTTTTGAAAAGTAAAGAATACTTTTTACATCTTGATATTGACAACATCAATGAGTAAGCTAAGCAAGGTATTTCTTAATCCTCAAATTAATAAGACCACCATCACCAAAATAAATAAAAAGATTTAAGTTAAAGCTATAAGAAAACAGTATTGTAATTGCATTTATTCACCACTCAGATGTTTATCTATTTGTGAACTATTAAGTTATGACAATAGGCCTGTGGACAAAGAGACCAGGACGAATTAATTGATATAAAAACACAAAATGAAGAATTTTGCACGGAGGAAAAGGCATACCCATTTGCTTATGAATAAAAAAGAAAAAAACACATGCCCATTTTGTTAACAGAAACTGACATTCTTAGTTTTATATTTATTTTTTTATTTTTTTGCTGAGAACTGTCTTTCTTAGTTATTTCTGAATCTTGAAATAAGGAAGGTAGAAACTGCAAAATTGTTCTAGCTTCTAGAATATATGATAGGAGCATAGGCACTTGTATTTATTCAGTGTTGGGAAAAATTCTTATATAATAGTGAAATCTGGCTGGATTCTTTTTACAACTTTACTACGGCTCTAGGCACATGTACAGAAAGATCAGGACAAACTAATTGGAATAAACAACAAATTAAATGAAGGATCGGACGATCCTCAGTAGAGAGTCGCAATTCTATTAGCAATTTTTACCGATCCTGCTTTATAGGTGAAGTTGGGCTTTCTTTTTCTTTTTTTTTTTTGACTGGTTGGCTTTGCTTATTAAATTGGGTCCTATCCCCCTCCCCAAACCCCACAATAGCGATGGCCTTGTGCACTTGGCTGCCCCCTTAGGCTCCGTTTGGTTCATGGATTTTTAGAAGGAAAAGAAAAGAAAAGAAAAGAAAAGAAAAAATACAAAGGAAAAGACCTATTCCTAGAATGGTTGCCAAAGAAAAGGGCTAGGAAAATGGGAAGGGAAAGAAAATACAATGAAAATATAGGAAAACAGTACACTTTTAGTTCCCATTCATTTTTCTTAATTTGTCAACTGTTTTTGAGAAATCTTTAGTTTATGATATTATCTGAGCATAGGAGAAAATCCGTTTTCCTTTCCCTTCCCCTTCCTTCTATTTTCTTTTCCTCTTCTTTCCTTGATTTTGGAACTTTTGTTCATTTCTTCCGATTTTTTTTGAAGATCAAAGTCAAGTATCATTGTCTTTGCTTCCCCTCCTATAGATTGAAATTTGCTTTGTTATTTCTTGTTATGATTCCTTCTTCACCACTACTAGGTAAATTTGCTTTGCTCCTTCGCTCTCACCGGTGATGTTGAGGCAAATGTTTCATCTTTTTTTGCTTCTTCAAATTCTATAACTATCATAAATATATCGCTTGTAATCAATGTTATGAGTTTCATTGATTTGCACAGATTGAAATGCTTATGGCAGTGCAAGTTTGTCTTGATATAATAATTTATCGAACATTTTAAGTAATGAAATTCACTTATGGCCAGTGTGTACAAATTTCTCTTGATTCATATATTTATGAAAATCCTTATGGCTAATATGTAATTAGCCATTAATTGTGACTTGAATTTTATTTTTGCTAAATCAGTTCACCAAATTCAGGTACAAGAAAAGCCATTGGGATTCATGATTGTCTGTTGTGGACGCAGCTTCTTTTGAGAAGACCATATGTTGGGTTTTTTTTTCTCTCAACTATGTTGTTGCCTATTACCCCTTTTGTACTGCTTAGCTCTTCTGTACTTTAGAATTTAGATAGATGTGTGATATTTGGATTCCAATATGATATTTAATTTTCTCGTTTTCTTATCCCTAGATCATTCATCGACGGAGGTTTGTGGCTGTATCTTTTGGGTTCCATTGACATAGCTAAGAGCTCATGAGTCATGCTGCATTTAGAAGTTATAAGGAGATGTTATACCATACTACTTTTTGACTTCCTGGTAAGTGATTTTATGATCAAAACTGATTTCATTGTTCAATAATGTTCTTTAATGTTCTTTAAAGGGACTGGTTTCCTAAAATGGCCTCAATGAAGACTCGCATTGTGTTTGTAACTTTGTTTCTAAGGATCCTTGCTGTTTTGGCGATTTTTGTCTTCAGTTGTGGTTCCCAATGCTCTTTCAACAGACCTACACCAACATGATATATCTTGTTTAGAGGTGCCTAGAATTGCTGACTGCTTGTTAAACAGTAAGAACTTTTGTTCAACTTACTTTGCTTTGTACGTTCACAAAATACTTATAACTTTGAATTCATCTGACATTACTTGTGCAGTAGGAGTGTGCTTAACATTTTGCATTTGTCTATTACTTTATGGCTACCTTGCAACATTTAGATATATCATTTCAATTCTTTGATTGAGTTAGATCAAGCACAATTAATGAATTAAATAGCTATTGACGCTTAACTAAACGCCACGAAACCTTATTCACAAGTCACTTCTCAAATATGCCTAAAGAAACTTGTGGGAACTAATGGAATACATAATGAAATCACAGTTAACAAATAATGCGGAAAAATGACATTTTCATCACTTAAACTTGAAAAAACTTAGTTTGGGGGGTTTTGAGTAGTGAAACGGTAAACTGCTTAATCAAACGCCACGAAACCTTACTCGCACCTCAAACATGCCTAAATAAACTTGTCAGAACTAACGGAATGCATAATGGATTCAAGGTTCACAAATAAGACTAAATAACTATAAGCTTTACCAAAGTTAGTTAAACTAAACTCGTACACGACCATTATTTTTATTGAGAAGCTCTCATTGTTATGGACTAAGGGCTGAAATTAACAGGCTAAAATAGAAGAATGAAGATAGGAAGATCTATTTACGCGCCTTAAACCTTTAAAGATATGGGAACGTCAAGCATTGTCTTCAACAAGAAGATTTAGGTCTTCCAATGTAGAAGATAATAATTCACAGAAATATATGTTCCGAAACACAGCTTTATATCAGAAAGAGTAATAGGTGAAAGCATGGGAAATACATCATATATGACTATTATTAAAACTGTACAAAGTACACAGAGGCCATGAATGACATCATCCAGCAAGCCACCACCATTTGCATCAGTTCTCTAACCATAAATAATAGGACCAATATATGTTGAAGAATAAACATTTTAGTAGACAAGCTACATCTAATAAACTAACCTACTACAAGGAAACAAGAAAAATAGAAGTACCACTCATTATATTACTTAAATAGAACATAAATGTTAGGGGGGAACTAACCATAAATTTTGTGAAAGAGATACTAATTCAAGTACAGAATTTCCCTGTAACAAATTCTATTATTTGAACCACAAATCTATAATTATTTTTAATTAACACCACATAACTCGTATATATATATCTATTATATAATTAATTTTATTTATAAAAAAAATAAAAAAATCCGCCTAGGCCCCGCCTAGGCGGGCGCCTAGGCCCCTAGGCGCTAGGCCTGCCGCCCGACTAGCGCCTAGCGATTTTTAGAACATTGACAAATACCAAACTATAACAAAAAAGCCCCAAGGTTGAGCATGAAGCTATGTTACATCCTTAAGCTTGAAAAAGGTATGTTTTTGGGGGTTGGAGGGTGAAACGGTAAACCGTCAATCCTATGGACATGAAACTTAACTCGCACCTCAACCACGACAAAAGAAACTTATGGGAAATTTAGAAAGTTTATCTAAGGATGAAAATGACAAGTTCACGAGCATACCTCCTAAAATCATGGCCAATAAGAAGGTATCGTACATTGATAAGCTTGAGAATTTGGGTGGTCTAAGAAGTCCAACTGCTCGACATTGATAGTTTTCTAACCGTTAGAAGAGAATAAAGAGAAGACGAGAGAGAGAGAGAGAGAGAGAGAGAGAGAGAGAGAGAGAGAGAGAGAGACAAGAAAAGAAGACTAAAATTAGTAGGAGATTTTTACTTATTGAATGTGAATACTCAAGACACACCGAGGAGATCTATTGGGTTATAAGTATTCCTTTCACTGTTCTTCCTTCCTGTTTTGGATAGGGAAGTTTATGAGTGATTAACCATTTGGCTTTTGAAGTTAAAATGTATTTTACATAAACTTTTATCTCTCTTGAAGAATGCTATACATACCAAATTTTGAATCCCAACCAAAGGTTTTCCAAATGCTTTTTTAGTTATACCGTGTGGTATGATATTGAAGGTGTATTGGATCTCTTTATACCCTTACACACACACACACACACACACACACACACATATATATATTTGCGTGTGGCATGTTTTGCTAAAAATTAGTTTAGAATTAATGGTTTGATAATATGACATTCGTTTCGGATCTATTAGGGTGTTGGCTATTTTTCTACATGAATTTCTATGTTGTGTAAAACTATTCACTTGCTTTAAAGAAACAAATAGCAATGAATCTAGTTATTAACTACCAACTATAAACACAACATTTTAACAGGTCAAGAAGACTACAATAGACTGTGGCCTCTTAGTCATTGACGAGCTGATGTTTCCATCCTTGTCTTCTCTTTCAGAAGTAGGCCTAGCATTGAGAACACATCGAAAAAAGTAAGCTTCAATTTTCCCCGTCTCTTTTACTTGCATCTTTTCTTTACGAGTAATGCAATGCTTCCCAAATTTTTCATCCCAAATACATGTGAATTGTCTTGAATCAGTGCTTTTGATGGAGTACTTTATGAGACTTGCTAGGAGCTTGGTTTTAAATTAAATGTTTGAAGTTGCTTATCTAGATTCTAGTTGTCACTATTTATAACATACCAACCTCATACCCATAGGTAAGGTATAAAAACTCCTTTAGGTTTCTTTTAGGATCACAACACAATCTCAAAATAAGTCTCAAAGGTAAGTCGCGGCAATAATATAAAATGGAGGAAAACGCTACTATGCAATTAGGGCTTTACTTGGTTTGTGGACATAGAAAACGAAAAAAAAAATTATGAAAAGAAAACAAGAAGGAAAAGCATCTCCCTAAATTTAATTTTTTACTCATTTAGGCTTGAAAAGACTAAGTTTTGGAGGTTTTGAGGAGCGAAACGGTAAACCACCGACCCGAGCGCCATGAAACTCAACTCACACCTCAAACACGTCTAAATAAAGTTGTAGGAACCAACGGAATGGAAAACGGGGATCCCGGTTCACATGTTATGCAAAAAAAATATCTTTTTACTTACTAAGGCTTGAAAAAAACATAGTCACTTTTTATTTTCTTTTCGAAGCAAAAAGTAAACTCTTAATTCAAACAAAACTGTAAAGCTCCCTTTCTGTTGGTTTGCTTGCTCACTTGCTAATTGAAGTCCTTAAGTTCCATTGATCAAGATTACCATTTTCAAAATTCTTTTATTCTCAAGCTCTAGATCTATTAGTTGGTCTTCTTTTGATAATTCCTAAATACAAGATATTGGAATTGCTACTTCAAGTGTAATATAATATTAAAGATAGTTTATTTTAAAACTATTTTTTTTGTAATTCAGCAAATGGGTATGGCAGTTCCTTGGTGTAGATTTGTTTTTGTAGTTGTTTCATGTTCTTTTAGTTGGGTTTTATTCTCTTGTTTTTTGTTGGCACTGGGTTGCTGTGTGCGGGCTGTTGGTGCGTGCAGGGGGGCTCTTGGGCAGCAGCCTAGTGTGCGCGATCACTGTGCACAGAATGTACTCAACTTTGTTCTCTAACCAAACCGAAAGAAGAAAAAAATAACGCTAAAAGTATTCCAGAAAGCGTTCTTCTTTGGGACAAATACTAAAAGACCTCGAATGCAATCATGTACTTGAAACCCATAATGACATTACCCTATGCCAATGTCCATATCCATTATTCAGAGTTCATAGCTACAAATTGTGGATACAAGATTTTTGTTTTTATGTTATGTTTTTCCATTTTATATATTTCATAGAACAAGCTAGTGCAAAGCTTTCCCCTTCCTTCAACTACCTTAGTTGTACATTTAGACTATAGTCCATTACATGGCACACAAGAAAATACAACTGTGATATTGAATACTCAATCCATCTTCACACCACTATGTAATCCCCTCTATGATATATCTGGAAACCCATGCAACTAGTATAAGAACATCCAAAACGAAAATATAACTAATTAAGTGAAGTCCTTATTATAGTATCTAAATAATTTTGCTTAGAAGGTATGTGTGGTCATTAGCTCTTCAACTTTGTGCTGTGCCCGCAAGCATGAGTAAGTACTAGTAATAGTATTTTGATGGCTAGAAATTCAACTTATAATTACTTTATATATCACATATTTTATGTTCGTTCATTAACTTAAAAGATACTAATGCTCTCCATTATTTTCATGCAGATTGGGTGTAGATATGGTAGATCGGTAGATAGTCAGCTGTCGGCCACATCTTGTTACTTTTCTTATGTAGTCGAACAATTTGTTATGTAGTGAACAATGTATTTTTGTTAATCTTTAGTTTTTTTGTTAGGTACGTGAACAATTGACGATGTTAATTTTTGTTGCTTAATGAAGTTACTCAGAAACATTGTGATTTTGTATGTTTAATATGATTGTCTCTTTCGGTTTTAAAAATTATTGTGATAGATAGGAACGAACAGAATTATAGCATATTCAAATAATTTTATTTACTAGAATATAAAATAGCGACAAAATTATTTTGTCGCCGTTGCATATGATGAAAATGAATTGGCGACGAAATTTTTTCGTCGCTAATGCAAGCAACCATTTTATATATTTGGCGACAAAATTATTTCGTCACCATTGCATATGTTGAAAATGAATTGACGACGAAATTTTTTCGCCGCTAATACAAGTAAATGCTTTTATATGTTTGGCGACAAAATTATTTCGTCGCCATTGCATATGATGAAAATGAATTGGCGATGAAATTTTTTCGTCGCTAATACAAGTAAATGCTTTTATATGTTTGGCGACAAAATTATTTCGTCGCAATTGCATATGATGAATTGGCGACGAAAAAATTTCGTCGCTAATGCAAAATTACTACAAACTAAATGACTCATTGGCGATGAAAATTGTGATCAATAGCGATGAAACTATTTCGTCGCCATTTTTATCTATGGCGACGAAATATAAATTTCATCGCCAGGGACCTTTGGCGACAAGGCAAAGGCGACGAAATTGTTTCGTCGCTAAAACCTTTAGCGACGAAAAATAGACTTTTGGTGACGAAATCAGTTTGTCGCCAAAGCACATTTTGGTTGTAGTGGTCACTGAATTAATCAATCAACAGTCAGATCGGCTGACTCAAGTTCTGAAATTTATGGAAGAGTTTCGACAACAGCAACCACAATACCCACCTGGGTTCCCACCACCACCAGGGTTCATGCCACCACCACCGCCTGGATTTGGACCGCCTCCCTAGAACAATGGGGAAGAAGAATGGTTTCAAGGGGTCCCGCCGCCTGTATATGAGAAAAAGCTCCAAGAGAAAATGGACAAGATCGACAAACTTGAGAACATACTAAGGAAGAGTAAGGGAGTCGACGATTACATGTTAGATTTGGAAGGATTGTTTGAGCCCAACAAGGTGAGGTTACCCGAGAACTTCAAGATGCCTGAAATCGACCGTTTTGATGGAACTGGAAATCCGAAGAGACACGTGAAGTTTTGTATGAGCATTATCCAGTCAATGGGCTGCACCCATGAACACATAGCTATGCTGTTCCCTCAAACCCTCCAGAAAGCCGCACTATCCTGGTTCCTAACCCTTGAAACTTCCAAGACCCGAGTTTAGGAAGATGTTGCTAGAACTTTCATTGATCACTACTCCTACAACCAAGAGCTTGATGTCACCATCCGAGATCTGGAAACTACCAGGCAGAATTTCAATGAATCCTTCGCTGCATTCTTGAGCAAATGGAGGAATAAAGTAGCCCAAATGATCCACAGGCCTATTGAGAAAGAGCAAGTACGTATGCTGGTCAAGAACCTGTAACCAGTATACCATGAAAAACTATTCTACCAGTCCATCTCAACATTTAAAGAGTTGTTTGAGGTTGGGACTAGAATCGATGATGCTATCTGTGACGGCAAGATCGATGGAGTGGGGTCACTGAAAAAGGAGAAGAGATCCAATACCTTTGGTGAAGATCAAGAGAGCCTAGATGTCAATGCCTTAAGCGCATCATCAAGCCAAAATGACTTCAGTAAGAGGCACAAGAAAGGAAACCAAAGAGTCTTCACACCACTTGACATAAGCTTATCCTCCGCTCTCAATCACCTTGTTGAAAAGGGCCACCTTGTACCTTTGGAGCCCAGTAAGCCTCCTAATCACCCACCTCCTAGGTACAATGAATCCAAGTATTGTGATTACCACCAAGACCAAGGCCATGAGACCGACAACTGTAAGAGGCTCCGTCACTCAATTCAGGATCTCTTAGATGATGCGCCGCACCCCAATCCAATCCACTACCTCGGTCTTGACCAACCCTTGACCTATCCGTTTAAATGATCCCCTTCGCTGAGGACCATGAATGTTGAACCTGTGTAAGTGAAGTGATGGTGTTTGGGACTGTTGCTAGCAAAACAAATGAGGATGCTCTTTCAAAAAATAAAAATAAAAAATAAAAAAAATGAGCGAGTCACTGTGACATTCCATTTGAGACCAGGTCGAGTCTAGTCGAGTCTGTTGTATGTTTATTCTTATGGCCGAGTCTATTTGTCATCGAGTTGTTAATGAGTCTGTAATCCTTCTCTACTGATGGAATGAAGTCTCATTTTGCCTAATCTGATGTGCTTAGTCAGAGATGCATGAATCGCTGAACTGAAGTGTCACTTTTCAAATTACCATGAATCGCCGACACCGATGAAGAGCCGAGAATTGAATTGTCTTTCTTTAAGAATTTAAAGATGCTTTTGCTCAAATCTTGAAAAGACATACTTGAGACTGATTTGGGGCTTACCCAACACCCTTTCCACCATTTCTACCATTTCAAAGCCTTGGGCCCAACCCAATTCATAGCCATGCGAACCCGTGCGGACTTGGTCCTTGATGGTAGCCAAACATTTCAATGAGTTTCATCTCCATTTTAAAAAAAAAAAAAGAGAAAAGAAAAGAAAAGCTCGCTAGGTTGAAAACCCGAAAGGGCACCTAGGCAAAAGTTAGAGCTGAAAAGGTATTGATTTCCAAGATCTGACCTTAGCCAGTCAAAATGATGGAGAAAATGAAAGAAATTTTTGATAAAACAAGTGAGAGAATCGTATGTGCCTAGATCACATTTCCAAAGGCACGGAACAACCACAATTAAATTCCGAGAGCTGACATGCACATTTCAGAATGCTAAGATTGCGATTGAAAGATCTTGCAAGAATCAACTACATGAAAAGCAAAATTGACTAGCTAGGCAAAAGTGAAAAGGATCAATCCTCAAAACAAAAGAAAAAGAAAAAGAAAAAGAAAAGAAAAGAAAAGAATAGAAAGGGAGATGGAAACTGAATCCTCCTCTTTAAGGCTACCATAAGTAACCCAAGTTTGAACTTCTTTGACGATTGGTTTGAAAAACCCTCATACCTCAAACCCTTTCTTTCAAGACCTTGTCTTGAACTACGCTTGACCTGATTCCCACTCGGGGATACGTAGGCAACCACAACGTTTTGGTCACCCCACCTACCTAAAAATTAAGCCGCTTCTTTCCGACCATGGCCCGAACTACGTTGGACCTGATCCCCGCTCGGGGGTACGTAGGCAGGCTTTCAAAAAGAAAAAAAAGATGGCTTGCTAGGTCGAAAATCCGAAAGGACGTCTCGGCATAAATTAGAGCTAAATCCAAGGTGAGCAATAACAAAAGAGAGAAAATAGCTCGCTAGGTCACCTCACTGGTGCCTAGGCAAAAGTTATGAGCATTTGAGAGATTAAAGTCACGGTCCTTGCCTCAAGCCAGAAAATAACCTTCTACACTATGAGCAAACTTCGGCCACCCGCCTCGTTTGCCTAAATTTTACTATCAACCCTTCATACAAGGGGCAAACTTCGGTCACCTACCTTGTTTGCCCGAAACCTCCAATAAACCATTGTCCAAACTAGGGGCAAACTTTGGTCACCCACCTCATTTGCCTATGAATTCCACTTCCTATACCTCAAACTAGGGGCAAACTCCGTTTGCCTAACACGATCCATTCACACCAAAGGGTGAGTTTTCAAGGCACCAAGTTGTTTTGAAAATTTTGAAATGGAGCATCTTTTATTCTAAAAGCTAAGGCACTAATCCAAAGCACATTTTGGGAGAAGCAAAGAATTGATTAGATCAATAGGGAAGATCTTTCAAAATGAGATTTATCATCAAAATTATGTGGAGTGAACTCATAAGAAAAATGGTACATCATTTATGATGAAAGCACATCAAGTTTTAGCAAGTCGAGCTTGTTTCATTTTGGTGTCAAATGTGTCGCCCTCGCGTGTCGGTGTCTGTCAGTTTTTGATCTATCATAGTCTTTTTCAGAAAAAGAGTTTGTCATAGTCTCAAATATGTAAGTCAACGGTGACGAATAATGATTTTTTAAATCAAGTTATAAAGAGCATTTCAATGACAAATACAAGAAGGAGTACCAAACACTATTACTGCACCAGTTAAGGCGTCAACATGAGAAGCGTCCAAACTTGGGGAAAATTTCATCCTTTTTTAAACCGTCAAAGGTTAATCATCTTTCTTCATGTAACATAAGTCCATGAGTGGCTGTTGATGATCTTCCTTTCTCCTAGCAACATAAGTCCATGAGTGGCTGTTGACTATCTTCCTTCGCTCATGCAACATAAATCCATGAGTGGCTGTTGACGATCTTCCTTCGTCCATACAACACAAGTCCATGAGTGGCTGTTGATGATCTTCCTTTCTCCTAGCAACATAAGTCCATGAGTGGTTGTTGATCTTTCATCTTCCTTCATGCAACATAAGTCCATGAGTGGCTATTGATGATCTTCCTTTCTCCTAGCAACATAAGTCCATGAGTGGCTGTTGATGATCTTCCTTTCTCCTAGCAACATAAGTCCATGAGTGGCTGTTGATGATCTTCATTTCTCCTAGCAACATAAGTCCATGAGTGGCTATTGATCTTCATCTTTCTTCATTCAACATAAGTCCATGAGTGGCTGTTGATGATCTTCCTTTCTCCTAGCAACATAAGTCCATAAGTGGCTGTTGATCTTCATCTTTCTTCATGCAACATAAGTCCATGAGTGGCTGTTGATGATCTTCCTTTCTCCTAGCAACATAAGTCTATAAGTGGCTATTGATCTTCATCTTTCTTCATGCAACATAAGTCCATGAGTGGCTGTTGATGATCTTCCTTTCTCCTAGCAACATAAGTCCACAAGTGGCTGTTGATCTTTCGCCTTTCTTCATGCAACATAAGTCCATAAGTGGCTGTTGATCATCTTTCTTTAAGTAACATAAGTCCATGAGTGATTGTTGATCACTCTCCTCTTTCTGTATCAAAACCTTAACTGCCGCTAGCCATCTCCATATCCCTCGTCACAAATAGAATGATACATTGACTCCCATTTAATGGACGTATTTCCTTCTTCCTAGCAGAGTACATTATCCTTCAGCTCCCGGAGGCCCTGACCGGCCCTCTTGGATTGAGCATCGAAAGATTCGATCAATCGTGAGAGATTAAGAGATGGATCCTAGTTCTAGGTCAAGAATTGAAGAGAGATTCTCAGAGAGTCCATCAGCTCCCGAAGACCCTAACCGGCTCTTTTGGATTGAGCATGGAAAGATTTGATCAACCGTGAGAGATTTAGAGATGGGTCCTGGTTCCTGATCAAGAAAAGAGATTCTCCGAGAACCCTACATCATCCCCCGAGGACAGAAGTAGATAGATACCAGCTCTCGGAGGCCCTGACTGGCCCTCTTGGATTGAGCATCGAAAGATTTGATCAACCGTCAGAGATTCAGAGATGGGTCCTGGTTCCTGATCAAGAAAAGAGATTCTCCGAGAACCCTACATCATCCCCGGAGGACAGAAGTAGACAGATACCAACTCCCGGAGGCCCTGACTGGCCCTCTTGGATTGAGCATCGAAAGATTTGATCAACTGTGAGAGATTCAGAGATGGGTCCTGGTTCCCGATCAAGAAAAGAGATTCTTCGAGAACCCTACAACATCCCCCGAGGACAGAAACAGACAGATGCCAGCTCCCGAAGGCCCTGACCGGCCCTCTTGGATTGAGCGCCGAAAGATTTGATCAAATTCAGAGATGGGTCCTGGTTCCCAATCAAGAAGAGAGATTCTCCGAGAACCCTACATCATCCCTCGAGGACAGAAGTAGATAGATACCAGATCCCGGAGGCCCTGACTGGCCCTCTCGGATTGAGCGCTGGAAGATTCGAACAACCATGAAAGATTCAGAGATGGGTCCTGGTTCCTGGTCAAGAGAAGTAGTTGAAGAGAGATCCCTGAAAGAGTCGCTTCGCCCCCAGCAGATTCAGTTTATTCCCCAGCAGGCATGTCGATTCGTACACCGTCAGTCCAATCATGACAATCGCAGTAGTTCGCTGTCGACTCGTCTTCTCGATTAGTACATTGTTAATCCAATCCATGATAGTCACTGTAGTCCATTGTTGACTCATCATCTCCATTCGTATATGGTCAGTTCATTAATGCCATTCAAAATCTTAGGCTTCCATGTCCATCAGTGGGGCTTCCATGTTCATCACTTGACATCTCGGGATTTCATGTCCATCACTTGACTTCTGTGCCCGTCGGTTATCTGCCAAACGACATCTCCGATTATAGTCCTCTAGGACCCCACATCCAATTACGTTCACTTACGAAGCACACTTCCCAAAATTCAGAAGTTTGCCCCTAGACCTAGAGCCTTCTAAACCTTGGTGTCCTCTTCCGTGTCATTGACATCATAGTCACCAGCACAACACCAGCCCACTCGGAGTGGCGCACCCTACAACACCTGCTCATACTAGGATCATAACAATAAGCATAATAGGACTCTTGACACAATTCATATCACATCCATGTATTGCATATCATCCTCATAGCATAGCATCCGCATGTCTTGTTGTGCATGTGTGATTTGTTCCTTTGTGCCCTGAACTATGTCCTGGTCTAATTCCCCTCGGGATACGTAGGCAGCTCGCGTAGAGCACGACCAGCACTGACCTCAGCATGTTTTGTCTTCATTGCATCTTTTGCAACATTTTTATCCTAAATCTATAGCCTCCAAAAAGTCCTGTCTCTTCAAAGCTTTGGCACTCACTTGCGACATGCATTGCCTCGCAAGTTCATGCCAAAGAGGGGCAAACTGTAGACACCCCATTTTGTCGGCTACCAGATTTAGGAGACCCATAGCTTGTTGGTTCACAATAATCGCAAAAGACTCAAAAGGACTCTCGAAAGTCAGCTCTATCTCTCAGAATGCTCAGAATGACCAAAATGCCCTTGAAAGCCCGAAAACCCCCAGATTTGGTCCCAAAGTTCTGAAAACATGCTACGTCATAAGAAAAGTGATAAAATGAGTTTTTAAGAAAAATCGGATGAAATCGTCAGCTCCCAGAGACCCCCGGAAGTCCCCAAAGTTCCCAGAAAGTCCCTGTTGACCGGTTTGACCAAGGCTTGACCGGGTTTGACCAAGGTTTGACCAAGTTTGACCAAGTTTGACCGAAATCGTCCAAATTCACCAGAATAGTTCTAAATCATGAGAAAAGTATTAAAACGAGTTCCAAAAGAAAATCGAGCGAAAACGTCAGCTCCAGGGAACTCCCGGAGGTTTCCAAAACTTCTCGAGAATCCCAGGTTTGACCACTTTGACCAAAATTTGACTTTGGAACCGGGGCACCGAAACAATTTTCAAATATTTTTTTATGGATACTAGAGTTCAATAGCTCTCTAACGGTATATCGCACATAATTTCTGGATTTAAAACGAATTTATTATAAATTTCCAAAGGCGAAAAAGGCGATTAAATCGGCCTTTATCGCAAATAATGCAAAACTTTTCAAAGTGACCTATCCCCGAACTTTTTTTTATGTAAAGTAGACTCCAATACCTTTCCAATGGTATATCACAACCTCAGTTTGGAGTTCATACGCATTTTCTGTGAATTTCGGACGAAATAGGGCTTTTTCGCGAATACCGGAACCTCAGGGGGCCTAAACAGCATTATCTGGATGAAGGAAGAGCAGTGCCGCCGCGGCACTGGCCCAGTGCCATCCCGGCACTCTCCTTCAGAATAGCGTGTTTTTGTAATTTCTTTTGGGGGTCCATTTTGATTAATTAAAAACCAAAACGACGTAGCTTTATGTTTTCAGATGTTTGGGACTAATGGGAACACTTCTAAAACCCCAAAACCATCCCAAATTTGCCTATTTAAACCCCCCATTGCTCTTCATTTTAGGGGAGCCAAGTGCAAAAGATTGAAAAGTTGTAGAGAAGAAGAGAGATAGAGATAGGTTTAGAAGAGAGAAAAGGAGCTTCCTCCTACTATTTTGCTATCAAAGTGAGTTTTAATCTCGTGTTCTTCCATTACCTCTCTTATACTTCACATTCCAAACACCCCCAATCACCATTCTTGAGTTAGGAAGCTACTTCCATGTCCAAATGTCAAAATCTATGAGTGAAACATCAAGCTACAAGTCCAAAATCATATTGATTATCATCTATTGATTGTTATTTACTTGCTTGTTTATATAATGTTCATCTCTTCTCATCTCATTTCTTTTTTATTTTCTTTATTTACTTACTAGTCCATCATCATCTAAATGATGACATGAAGTTTGGGGTGAGTGAATCCTTATGGATAGTAGCTCTTGACCTCAAAAACATGTTTGATAGATGATGATCATAACTTCAATACCTCCAAGGCATTCTTGAAATTATGTTCAAAATAAAATAAATCTCTCCAATAATATTGGGGGTTCTTGATGATGAGTTTGATGTTGATATTCCAAGAGGTTATAATCTCTATTTGATGTTGAAAATATACTTTCAAAACCTCTATTTCAAAACCCCTCTCAATCCCTCTCATTTTGATTTCAAGAAAGAAAACTCAAGTTTTTCACAAAATCTTCAAAACAGTGAGTCAAAACAGTGAGTGATCTGAGTTCAAAGATTTCTCTAGAACTCAATACTCAATGTACGGATGCAAGACCACTTGAGAAATCTTCCTAACTCATTAGAGAACACCCATTAATTTTGGTTTGACTTGGAAGTACTTGAAAATGGTCCATTTGGATCCAAACATTCCTTCCAGACATTTTGCCTCTGCTATCACAGTAGCTTAGTTAACTTCCAACTTCTTTTTCAGAACACTTTTCCAAAAGAGGTAGTCCTAACTTATTTTTCCCTTACACTTCAATGGCTTAGGGAACTTTTTGTATAAAATGGGCCCCTAGATCATTTGTTTCATTTTCTAAGATTTTTTAACATTTCAGTCGACATTACAGACTCTGTTTCTGAGTGATCTTCATTGTTTACATGATTTCTCTCAATCTGTGATAGTTATTAAAGATTGGATTTTTGGGTTGTGTTCTAGACACACTAAGGAAGATCACCATAAAAAAGCATGCATTGAAAACATTCCTAACCCCTCTTTTCCATTTTCACAAGATCATGTTACTGTTCTGTCCACTATTCACAGCAAGCACATTGTAACTTTCATTCTTTGATTTGATGCCTATATGCATTCCAAATTAGTTCATATCTTAGGAAGTAGTTCATACTACATTTTTACATATCCCATATTAATTTCATTCATTCATTCATACACATTTTAGACTTCTAAGTCATTCTAGAAATCCATGTACACAAAACACACTACAACCTTTGCACATTTTAGATACATACATTGCATTCATGCAAGATTTGGGATTTTTGTAACTCTTAATCTAAGAAGATTATAAAGAATGATCACGATCACACGTTCATGCTTCCCCTTGATCTAATCATCCTTTCTCATCCGTCCCGGGGATTGAGAGATCTTCTTTTCTCAAAGATTAACATGCATCATAATAGCTTGCTAAGCATATTTAGATTTCTTTGATTATTTGTTTCAAGAACAATTCATGTCCCCCTTTTAGATTAGGAAGTCTTGATTATTTGATATATGATTAGACGATTTTTCTGAGGTTTATTTGTGTGATCTTTCACTTTGCATTGTGTGATACTCGGCTTAGATCTTATGAATGATATCTTATCTTTTGATCTTCCAATTTCAAGATTCTTATGCAATGTAATGTAGTTATCATAAATATTAATTGTCGAACCAAACATAGTAGAAGATGATTATTTGGATACTAATTGAGGCCCGTCAAAAGACGGGGCGAGTTGAGGGTGTTTTAGTCGTGACAAAGGCTCCTTCCTCTCTCGTACCAAAACCCCGAACTAAGTTCTTTGGTTATGAAGGGCTGGTGCCCTTATCCGCTTGGGTGAGTCAAATTAGGTTTCTTGGTTCCTTAAAGACCAAGTGGCGACTCTATATCTGTTTTCAACAGACCATTTTCTTCCTCTGATCAATTTTAAATCAAATTTCAAACAAAAAACAAAGAGGCGGAAGCCCGGTATCCACACCTCCTGACTGGCCTAAGCGGTATTCCTCTTACCCATCTTTGGTGGAATGTTGATCAGTCAAGAGATTTGTTGATGAGAAACTGGACGTTCCCACAGACGGCGCCAAACTGATGATGCCAAAATCTGGGTAAGAATAATTTAGAGAGAGAGATGGACACAATGAATTTTGTCTGTGGTTTGGTCCTGTTAATGAGGTGACCTACGTTCATGGGTGCGTCGGTACGCTTTCACTAACAGATCACCGGCGGCTACTGGTGAGCCAACAGAATAGGCGACATTACCAAAAACCAACCGGGTATATGCGTAACAGTAAGTTGTTTGTATGCTATTCTTTAGAGTCAGAATGCGATCCCCTTCAATTGGGGTGAGTGGCCTCTTTTATAGGTGCAAGAGACCACCGATACAAGGTAAGTCTGCAGATTAGGAAGCCTAATCTGATTACAACTGATTTACATGAATTTAGGAGAGTTTCCTAAGTGGTTTAGGAAACCACTTGCTCCTTCCATTTAGTCTTCTAGCTAGGATAGGAAACTGTCTGGAGGCTTATTGGACAAGCAACCACGCCTTCAAGAGGTGTGCCCATGTGAGGCCAGTCTGGAGCGAACGCCCGGGCTTTGGACCAAACCGGGTGGTTTTGTGTAACGGCCCAGGATGGTTGAGTAGTTGTTAGGAAACTGCGTTCCCAGAATCCATTGACAGTGCGTATAAGTTAGTACTGCAAAAAATTTCGTGAAATCTATAATAACCCTACAAGGGCGGAACTAGGGTTACCTTGAACTGCAAAAAAGGATTGCTGTAGTAGACGAATCGAGAACACGGGGTCGATAACAGCTCACGATCTTCTACCGTATTCCTTTGCTGCCAGAATATTGAACTGAGTGTGGGTTCTTTCGAAATCCTTTATGTTTTCTGCTCTTCTCTCTTTACGTTCTATTTTCTATTTCCAGTTATAACACTCTCTTTGATTGCTGTGACAATTCATTCCCGATCACATTGATCCGACAAAGATGTGTTCGTCAGGAAGACTAAACCATCTCCGATTTGCTTGAATTTTTTACAGCAGCTCCGTCTCGACGTCAGGAACGTTGTGTAAAAAATTAAGCAACTTTTGATCAGAATCGAGAGTCCAAAGCTCTTTTAGTGAGCGTTGTCCGATGCTAGCGATCTTCACTCCTATGTCTCTTGAATGCTCACAGAGACTAGGGTTTGGTGGAAACCCTTGTAGAAGAAAGCTAGGAGGTCAAGGGAAGCTTTAGAATGTGAAATCATGCAACCTGAGAGAAGAGCCAAGGCAGCATATATATATGCTACGATAGGGACCATAAGAAGTCAATAAGGAATAGGTTTCCTTATGGAATTAGGAAACCCTAATTCGAACTAAATCAGATTCCTATTTCCATAAATTATAATTCATACCACTAAAGAATTATAATTGCACTCCTATCCTTATCTCAAAAATATATTTCGAGCTCCATGTTATTAAATGCTTATTATCTCCCCATGTTAAGATTACAGATATCCACTAATTAAATATAATTACTGACAATCATATTTAATTAATCACTTAAAATTCCTTGAGATCGTCTGTTTAACTTATCTCATATGTCGGATACAAAATCCACCTGCAGGATTTGACATAATCAAAACATATAAGCTTTCTCAAGGGGATATCATCAATCCCAAAATTGAGACATGGATTCCATCATTAATTAATACCCACCACACAATTAATATTGTCACCCAATCCAATGAGATATTGACCCATTTAAGGATCTCACCCTTTTAGGGATCAAAGTGTAAATATCAAATGTACGTGTCTACAAATTAACTTAGGATTTAGAGCATAAGCACTCATAATAGCCATGAGGTATTAATTATCTTATAAGTCAGTATAAAGATAATTGCCCTAAGTCAATCCCGTTTAATACACAAAATGTACCAGCATGGTGAGTTGAAACTATACCGTTTCCCGCAGTCAAGACAAACCTACTACAACACCATGCTGCAGTCCTACCGATGGTGTGTCCAATCCATCTGAGACTGTAAACAAAAATCTTACATTCTACAAGATCCGATGATCTGATCTTCCCTGTGCAAGCCGAACTCTACACACCAAACCACCTACTATGTAGAGTGAAAGACACACATGCATAATATTAAATAAATAATATAATACAAACATTGCCCACACAGATTCTCATAAAAAATGGATTAACTGATTTTATTAAATGAATAATAAATCAACTACATAAAGCATGGCTTTTAGTATACATCCCTAACAATCTCCCACTTAGATTTAAAGCCATGAAGTGACACACCTCACCCCAAGTAATGACTCTACCTCCTAGGGTAAACATATATCCTGAGGTAGACTTTCTGGAATCTCTATCTGACATGAAATCAGAATCTGTGTACCCAATGGGTACAAGACTGCATGCTTGGTAAACTAACATATAGTCTCGATTCCTTTTCAGGTACTTGAGAATATTTTTCACCGCAGTCCAATGTTCTTGCCCTAGATTAGACTGATATCTACTAACCATGCCAATAGTAAAGCAGATGTCAGGACTAGTACATAGCATAGCATACATTAGGCTTCCTACTGCCGTGGCATAAGGAACTGCCTTCTTCTTCTCTATCTCATCAGGTATCTTAGGACACTGATCCTTAGATAGAGTAATTCCGTGTCTGAAGGGAAGGAATCCCTTCTTGGAATCTTGCATGCTAAACCTTGCAAGAATATTGTCAATATAAGTGCCTTGTGACAAGCCCAACATCCTATTCTTGCGATCTCGCATAAGCTTGATCCCTAGGATGTGACCGGCTTATCCCAAGTCTTTCATATCGAATTGACTGGACTACCATACCCTTACAGAAGATAATACCCCCACATCGTTTCCGATTAACAAGATATCATCCACATATAGTACTAAGAACACCACCACGCTTCCATCATGTTTCTTGTACACACAGGATTCATCCGCACATTGATCAAAATCAAAAGACTTGATTGTTTGATCAAAGCGGATATTCCAAGACCTAGATGCCTGCTTAAGTCCATAAATGGACTTCTTAAGCTTGCACAACATGTGTTCTTGGCCCTTTGCGATGAACCCGTCTGGTTGTACCATATAGATGCACTCGTCAAGATTCCCATTAAGAAATGCTGTCTTGACATCCATTTGCCAAATTTCATAATCGAAATATGCAGAAATGGATAAGAGAATCCGGATAGACTTCAACATTGCCACCGGCGAAAAAGTTTCCTCATAATCGATTCCTTCTTTTTGAGTGAACCCTTTCGCAACAAGCCTAGCTTTAAAGGTTTCCACCTTACCATCTGCTCCTCTCTTTTTCTTATAGATCTACTTGCATCCAATGGGTTTTATTTCATTAGGTGGTTCTATAAGATCCCAGACTTGATTGGAGTACATAGACTCCATTTCAGATTTCGTAGCCTTTTGCCAAAGATCTGCATCTTTATCTTGGAGTGCTTCATTGTATTTACAGGGATCGATACCTTGTTCATCAGGGACCTGGTCATAAGACTCTCCCAAGAACATATATCGGTCAGGTTGAATAATAACCCTCCCACTACGACGAGGCACAACCCGTGTCTGTGTATCACTGATATTTTGTTGTGAAGATTCTGAACTTAATACACCATTATCTACACGTTGTACTGGTTCAGGAACCTGCGTGTTAATGGTTGGTTCAAGATCTACACGAGTTTCGATAATCCTCCCACTACGATGTGGTAATGGAATATCGATAACTCTTTCTTGTGGTATTTCTTCTCGTACCGTTGGTATCGAAGAAGTACGTCTCGGTGTCTCTCCTCTCATTTCCTCTAGAACAATACGACTTCTGGGCATGTGGTCCATAACATAGTCCTCTTGTAAGAATGTGGCATTGGTGCTAATAATAACCTTCTGATCCTTAGGACTATAAAACAGACCACCTTTAGTTCCTCTTGGATACCTAACAAAGAAACATACTTCTGTTCTTGATTCCAACTTTTTTGCGTTCCCTTTTAGTACATGTGCTAGACTACCCTAGATCCGAACATGCCGCAGACTAGACTTTCGCCCAGTCCACAATTCCGTGGGAGTAGTAGGTACTGACTTAGATGGTACCAAGTTTAGAATGTATGCAGCTATCTCAAATGCGTATCCCCAAAAGGAAATTGGTAAATCCGAGTAACTCATCATAGATCTTACCATATCCATGAGAGTCTTGTTCCTTCTTTCTGCTACACCATTCTGCTGAGGCATACGAGGTGCAGACAATTGGGATGTAATCCCTTGCTCCAATAAGTATTCCCTAAACTCTCCCAAGAGGTACTCTCCACAATGATCAGATCGTAGTGTCTTGATACATTTACCTAGACGCTTCTCCGTTTCAGCCTTGAAGTCTTTGAATTTTTCAAAGCATTCAGACTTACGCCGCATCAAATAAATGTACCCATACCTTGAGTAATCATCGATGAAAGTGACAAAGTACTCAAATCCCCCTCTTTCTTGGACAGTCATAGGACCACATAAATCAGAGTGAACCAGTTCCAACGGCTCTTTTGCTCTATAGCCCTTGGCCGAGAATGGCCTCTTGGTCATTTTACCTTTCAAGTAGGATTCACAAACTGGAAGTGCCTCCACTTACAATGAGCCTAATGGCCCATTTTGAACCAGTCTTTGAATCCTTTTCAAATTAATATGACCAAGACGTAAGTGCCAAAGATGCGTTTGGTTCATCCTCGAAGGTTCTTTTCTCTTAAATGGCAAACTATTTGTGTTATTTAATTCATTAAGTTGCAGTATAGGAGAGATAGGATTTATAATATAAAGATCATCCACCAATTGACCAGAACAAATAAAACGTTTATTTTCTTTAATAACTACTACTTTATTAAAATGAACCGAATATCTATTCTTTACTAAACTAGAAACTGAAACTAAATTCCTTCTAATAGAAGGTACATAAAAGCAATTTCTTAATATTAAAATCCTATCTCTACCAAAACTAGGATGTAGATCTCCTACTGCAACTGCTGCCACTCTCGTAGCATTTCCCATATATTGATAAATCTCTCCATCACTGAGCTGCCTGGTTCCCTGGAACCCCTGCAAAGAATTGCATACATGATCAGTGGCTCCCGTATCTACACACCAGGTACCGGTAGATCGGACCGCTAAACATGTTTCAACGACTAGTAAATGAGATTTACCTTGATTGTTCTATCTGGCGAGATAAACTGGACATTGCTTCTTCCAGTGTCCTGGCTGCTTGCAAACAAAACATTTGCCTTTAGGCTTTCCCGGTTGTCCTCGTGGCCTTTGGATTAATTGGCAGAGGATTCGCGGCCTTCTTTTGAGCCTTTTTCATTTTCTTCTTACCTTTCGGCTTTGAGGCAGAACCTTTCACAAACACAAGAGCACTCCCTGACTTTCTATTGAGACCCTCAGCTGCCTGGAGTTCTTTAAGCAACTCCGCCAAGGTATATTTAAATTTATTCATGTTGTAATTGAGGCGGAATTGCTTAAAAGCCTCTGGCAGTGACTGGAGTATGATATCGACCTGGGTTTCCCCGTCGATTTCAGCTCCAAGGATCTCTAGTTCATTAAGAAGAGATATCATCTTCAGAACATGATCCCTTACAGGCGTCCCCTCAGCCATGGTTGTATTCATCAAGTCTTTCATAGCAACCTGCCTAGCAGCACGACTTTGATCCCCGAACATCTCTCGGAGGCTCTCCATCATGTCATAGGCACTGGTCATTGACTAATGCTGATGTTGCAGAACATTTGACATGGATGCCAAAATGTAACACCGCGCCATCTCATCAGCCTTGACCCATTGCTTGTGAGCCTGGGTTTCCTCAGCGGTTGCCCCCTCACCAGGTTGCTCAGGACATTCTTGAGTAAGCATAAACTTGTACTCTTCAGCAGTTAACACAGTATCCAAATTCCTTTTCCAGTCTATATAGTTTGGTCCAGTATGTTTGTTTTCTTTAAGTATAACAGCAAGTGGATTGAAAGTACCCATTTAAAAGCCTGAGAATCACATAACATAAATAATTATGTTTGGGCAAAAATTACTATGGATTCGAGTTGAAAATATTGGTTCCCTCTACCATATTTGAAAGGAATCCGCCAACAACCTGATACACCGCGAATAGTATGACTCGATGGGAAGCCATACACTATCCATCATTTGTTCAGATAGACAATTGCCTTTTAATTTTACTATCCAGGCAATGTACTTTGCCTAATAAAATTAAACTGCTGACTTGCTTTGGTCCTATAAATAATAACAGTGACTCAGATGGAGAGGATATTATTATTTATAGCTAAGTGTATACCATCACTTAATTCTAGGTCAAGAGTTCCATGAGGAACACCTCTGATGGAGAGGTGACCCACACCAACAATCATCCAAAACATTCTTTTAAAGAAGTTTGTACTACTGATGATTCCATGATCAACTACATCTGATGGGGAGGATGACACTAGAGCCATCACACAAAATTAATCATATCATCTACAAAACTAGTGATGGAGACCATGGGATTTATACTTGATAAATTCCCTCTCCCACTTAGAATTTTAAAAAAAATTTGAGGGTTATAATTTTTTTATAAAAGCTTTTTAATTTAATTAATAAAAAATAATGGAATACTTGACAAGGATTAATTCATCCTTACTTGTAAAACCCACATGTGTAGATAATAAAATTGTTCTATTCTCATGATTTTAGAAAATAAGTACTTATATTTTCAAATTATGGAATTAGTTTTATTTCTAAATACACATGTAGTTGTCCATCATTTTAAATTAATATAAATTAAACATACAGCTAGACATCTGAAATAGGTCTAGGAACAATTATCCATGTTGTCATATTCATTAAACATAAAACAATAATAATCATTCAATCACACATAAATAAGGAAACCACAATAAAATAGGAATCCCACTATTATGGTCAAGCTGCAACTCTTGTGAAGAAATCCTCATTGAACCCGATTTAGCATCAGCAACTGCCTTCCAAAACTGTTTTCTGAAACTGCCTCCAGATTGCTTTCTGAAACTGCTTGTAAACTGTCTTCACGAACTATATTCACGGATTTACTTGAGATATATTACACAAACCCTATGCCTCCATAAAGGAGTTCACATGCTATTTCGTTGCAGTAAATTAACCACACATCAATCAACCGAGGGATCCAATACTAACAAATCCTATGCCTCCATAAAGGAGTTCACATGCTATATTAAAATAGCAAAATTAACCACGGATAAAACCATCGTGGGATCCAATCACACAAAATCCGTGACCATAATTGTGGAATAAGAACGCTGCAAAACAAGAGTTAGCACAGTTCTACGTTCTATCCATCCATCAAAACACGCATAAGATCTGTTTTATTGGACAACATGGTTACGTCCGACCCATACGCAGAATCAACGTTGCTATGATACCACTGTTAGGAAACTACGTTCCTAGAATCCGTTGACAGTGCGTATAAGTTGGTACTGCAAAAATTTTTGTGAAATCTATAATAACCCTACAAGGGCAGAACTAGGGTTACCTTGAACTGCAAAAACGGATTGCTGTAGTAGACGAATCGAGAACACGGGCTCAATAACAGCTCACAATTTTCTACCGTATTCCTTTGTTGCCAGAATATCGAACTGAGTGTGGGCTCTTTCGAAATCCTTTATGTTTTCTGCTCTTCTCTCTTTACGTTCTATTTTCTATTCCCAGTTATAACACTCTCTTTGATTGCTGTGACGATTCAATCTCGATCACATTGATCCGACAAAGATGTGTTCGTCAGGAGGACTAAACGATCTCCGATTTGCTTGAATTTTTTACAGCAGCTCCGTCTTGACGTCAGGAACGTTGTGTAAAATATTCAGCAACTTTTGATCAGTATCGAGCAGTCCGAAGCTCTTTTAGTGAGCGTTGTCCGACGCTAGCGATTTTCACTCCTATGTCTCTTGAATGCTCACAGAGACTAGGGTTTGGTGGAAACCCTTCTAGAAGAAAGCAAGGAGGTCAAGAGAAGCTTTAGAATGTGAAATCATGCAACCTGAGAGAAGATCCAAGGCAGCATATATATAGGCTACGATAGGGACCATAAGAAGTCAATAAGGAATAGGCTTCCTTATGGAATTAGGAAGCCCTAATTCGAACTGAATCAGATTCCTATTTCCATAAATTATAATTCATACCACTAAAGAATTATAATTGCACTCCTACCCTTATCTCAAAAATATATTTCGAGCTCCATGTTATTAAATGCTTATTATCTCCCCATGTTAAGATTACAGATATCCATTAATTAAATATATTTACTAACAATCATATTTAATTAATCTCTTAAAATTCCTTGAGATCCTCTGCTTAACTTATCTGATATGTCGGATACAAAATCCACCTGCAGGGTTTGACATAATCAAAACTTATAAGCTTTCTCAAGGGGATATCATCAATCCCAAAATTGAGACATGGATTCCATCATTAATTAATATCCACCACACAATTAATATTGTCACCCAATCCAATGAGATATTGACCCATTTAAGGATCTCACCCTTTTAGGGATCAAAATGTAAATATCAAATGTACGTGTCTACAAATTAACTTAGGATTTAGAGCATAAGCACTCATAATAGCCATGAGGTATTAATTATCTTATAAGTCAGTATAAAGATAATTACCCCAAGTCAACCCCGTTTAATACACAAAATGTACCAGCATGGTGAGTTGAAACTATACCGTTTCCCGCAGTCAAGACAAACCTACTACAACACCATGCTGCAGTCCTACCGATGGTGTGTCCAATCCATCTGAGACTGTAAACCAAAATCTTACATTCTACAAGATCCGATGGTCTGATCTTCCCTGTACAAGCCGAACTCTACACACCAAACCACCTACTATGTAGAGTGAAAGACACACATGCATAATATTAAATAAATAATATAATACAAACATTGCCCACACAGATTCTCATAAAAAATGGATTAACTAATTTTATTAAATGAATAATAAATCAACTACATAAAGCATGACTTTTAATATACATCCCTAACAGTAGTCAGCCCAGATTCAAGGTGACTTGGCTTTTCTTTGCTTAGGTGGCGAGGCTTGACTTTGACATGATATTTTTGTACATATCACACCTAATTTTCCCTTATTGAAAAAACTGAATTTATTATTATTTTTCAAGCATCTAATAGTCATGAGTGACACCTACCATCATGTCATGACACACCCCAAATATTTTGAAAAAAAGTGAAGCTTTCTAACAGTTAATGTGTAATTCAATCATTCTATCACATAATGTCCCAATTAAATATTTTGGGTAATGGACATATTTATCAAACCATGATTTAATTATATGTTCTCAATCTAATGGGTATTACCTTGTTTGGTGAAATTAGAAAACTCTTTTCTATTTCTCTCCCTGCCTTGGCTAAGTAATTTAACTTGAGTTATATCTTAGAAGATCACATAGGATATTCTCTCTCTTTACTTGAGAGTGACAGCTTTCTTTTTATACATTCACATGGCTCAATGTGCGACTCAACACCCAACAATACATGAATACGCTTCTTGTGAAAATATAAACACTTAGCACTGTTAAATTACAACAACCCAAACAAAAGGCAACCATGATATCTCAGGTCTAAGGATCACCTGTACTACTATAACTATATAAGAACAACCCATTAATAGATAAGCAAATTATATTTGGGTTCTTTACAATCACGTTCAGTCACTACACCAAAATTAGCCAAATTGTCACACTTACTTCCGAGCAATTTGTCACTAGTGAACTTATTATCTAATCAAACACTCACATGTCTATTCCAGTATCCTCATATTGATGTCTTAAGACTAGTTATATTCTATCAAATAAAATAAACATGACACGTGTTAGTCTAGCCGGATTATTCAATGCTCAATTTCATAATTCTATGACCAAAAACATTTTAAGAATAAAGTAAACGAGAAGTATAAGGTCTTCTTTCTTAATTCTTTAAAGGTACATTTTCTCAATTTTAATTCTATCGACTTATCATGAAGATTAAACAAACTATAATTATCATTATAAATTTTTTTTAAACAACAATAATTGTCATGATAAATAATTAACTTGCCATAAAATGATAAAAATAATGAGATTGTTAATAAATGTAATATTCTTAAAATACTCTTCCAACTATTGACTTTTAAGACATATTACTAACAGCTTCTACACAACGTATGTAATTGGTAGCTACCTTGTAGTGCCTTATAGGCCAACCACAATTTGCAAGCACCAAAGAGGAATACAATTCTGGTCCATGAGCTGCAACTTTGTTGAGAATTTGAATAGAAAGAATAAAACTAAACGTATTTGAACCGTAGTCCCCCTTCTGCCGTCCAATTTTTGACCATGTATAACTAATGTGCTAAAAGTTATCAAGAATATATGCAGGACCCTTTTTGGGACTTTAGTTCAAGCATATTCATGTCAAAACCAAACATGTAGTGAAAACTAATCGTTCATTTCCTCATATTATATATATATATTATCTTACATTGGCGGAAGTTGTGGGACCTTCCAAAAATTGGTCCAAAGGTTCAAAATTAATATTTTCCTCAACTTTGGATCTTGGGCCTTGTCCAAAACATACAAATTCTTTACCCTTGGATCAACTTCATCCGACGGTCCCCAATAAACTCACCCACAAACATCACATACCATAATTTCTCTCTTTTTCCTCTCCCACCTTACGTCCCTAACTTCTCTCTATCTTTCATAATCTATATTTTCCAAAAGATATTAAACGGTGTGCTAACTTTTATATCATCTTATCATTATAGAAATGAAAACACTACAAGGAAAAAGGCCTTTTATGTCACTTTTTATTTTTTTTTTTTGTCACTTTTATTTAGAGTGACATAATTATTTCTCACATGTACTTTTTATGTCACTTTTTAAGTAATTATGTCACTTTTATAAAAAAAGTGACATAAAAACTCTATTATTTATGTCATTTTTTATAAAAGTGACATAAATAATAATTTTTTTATGTCACGTTTTCAAAAAAGTGACATAAATAATAATGTTTTTATGTCGCTTTTTTAAAACTGACATAAATAATGACGCGGTGGCAATTTTGTAAATAACACATTTTATTTTTATGTCATTTTTTGTAAAAAGTGACATAAATAATTATATTACTTATGAAGATTCTTATTTTTTATGTCACTTTTCTTTAAAATCCACAAACATATTTTAAAAGTGACATAAAAGAATAGAAGGGCGCGGGAAAGCAGGAGTAAAAGTGCGCGCATGAATAATTTCTCTACTCCCTCGATCTCTCATCTCCCGCTCATCTCCTCTCATCAGTCATCTAGCTCCCCGCCGCTGGTACATCTTCTTCCCACCTCGTCTCAGTCTCCCGCCGGCAAAGAGAATATCTTCATTCTATTTCTCTCTTTGTATATATATACATGTATGATAGATATAGATATACATTAATTAATCATCTCTCTCTTGATCTCTCCCTCGCAGACGATCATCACCACCAGCATCACCGCCGCCGTCGCAGCCGCAGCCGCAGCCGCAGCCGCAGCCGCAGCCGCCGCGACCACATCCTCCGTGCCCCTCTCACACACTGCTGCCGTCACTCTCTCCCTCTCTCCGGCCAGGTTTCTCTCTTTCTCTCCCCCTCTCTCTCTTTCTCTCTCACTCACTTGAAGCCCCAATTAGAGATAACTCATCATTAAATTCCCAATTTATAAACCCTAATTTGTCATCAATCTCAAACAGTCCCACCCTAGTGAAAAATATGTGGGGACAATGATAAAATGCTTAAAAACAGCCTTGTTAAATTTTGGTGTATGGACCTGCTAAAATGCTTCAAGTTTTGCCTCTGATGCACTTATAGAAGTCTAGAAGTATTGGTTCATAGAATATGTTTAGAATGTCCTCTATGCTCTAATCCATCCAAAGCTAGAGGTTATCAAGGATGAAAGCTATTTTGTTGTTAGATGAATGAAATAAACTACAATATTGTTGTAATGACCATCGTTCAGATATGTATTTATTTCATATACTACGTGGCTATTGTATTATTGTTGGTTGCTGCTACTGCCATTATCATCAATCAGCTATGTAATTAACCTAGAATTATATTGGCTATAGAGTTTGTTCCATTTTGTTATGAAAAAAACTAGATAACAATTCAGAAGCAGATATAGGCAATTTGTATTCGAATACATTTTTGCTCACCCAACTCAATGCATTGATTAATTGATTATTTTATTCTGCATTCTAAAAGCACCTGAGCTGTCATAGTCCCCCTAGGGACCATTGGATTGTGTTCCTCTCAATGGAGAAAATAGGAAATCAAATAGAAAAGCTGATTAAGTAGTTGGCATGTAAGAGACATGATTGCCTTCAGTTAATGGGTATATGGCCCTCCAACACATGCCTCTAAAGGAATGCAGGGGCCTCAAATCGTCTGTGTTTGGATCACAGATAGATGTGAAGGTTTCTCATAACTGATTTCTCTATAACATGGATATGCTTCCCTTGGTTTTGTATTTCAAAACACAGGCTGGTCAATTAGATAGAGTACTAAATTCCGGTCATTATGGATTATTCAAGATTCCTAATTATTATTTTTCTTAATGATTTTCAATATTTTTGCTCCTCTTCATCTCTATGGTTTTATTTATAGGTTTTCTAATCTAATTGGAGCCCCTTAGGTACTGCAACATAGCATTTCCTTTATAGAAATTATGTACCTTTACCTAGGATTCTAATCTAATTATGAAATATGTTGCCCACATGTGTGTATCAATCTGGGGTGGATTAATAGCTACAATTATTTTTCTTTTGATTAATAATTAGTCTTGAGAGAGGTGATTTAGAGGTCATGTTAAGGAATAGTGACTTCAAATGTGAATAAGTGTGTAAAAGTGAGAATGCTGAGATGGGTGATTAGCAAGCAAGAAAAAAAAAAGACAAAAAATGGGTAATGAAGAGGTTGCTTTGTCATAAACATAGAAACGTAGTCTTTTGGCCACTGTAAGATGTTTGTGTTATAGATTGAAATCTTAGTATTGTCATGAAGTTACTCTGACCTTAGACATTTCATAATTAATTTAGAGGTTGATGAGAGCTGTTAAAATTCGTTGTGCCCTTAAGTTTGCTTCTAAAAACACACCTAAGTTATCTTAATTACTTGGCTTTTAGGATCTACATTTCTTGAAACCTTTTCTTTCACAACACAATACCAAATATCTGTGGACTTTGGTTATAGTCTGTTAAAAACTCATCCAAAATGAAAGACAAAAGTGATTTCTGTATGTTTGAAAGGGAGCATCTTTATAAATCACTCGTGCAGTCCTTACATGGAAGCCACCTCTTTTATAGATAGTGATTGGTGATTTATCCAAAAGTACTTTTCATCTTTTAATCGAATGCTCTTAGACAAATACTTTTTAGTTGTCATAAGATAAATAGTTGTTGATTAGACAAGACAATACCCGGATACACTTGTTGAAAAGGCTGAAATTTTTGGCCAATTAATACTCCACTTTGGTCTAAACTAATGTAAAGAATTTCAGTATCATTTAGGTAATACAGCCTAAGGCGATCATGGGGACCTTTAATTGTTGTACCAATTAAATTTGATTAAGCATTAACATGTACTGATGGTGTTGTTCACTACAACAAATTATTAAATTAGTGACAAAGTCCTAAATGACCAACGTTATTTGGTAACTAAACGGATTCAAAAGGTTTTATTTGATGTTTACTTTTGGTTGAATTATTAATGCTTGTCATATGTTTCTTTGATACTTTACAGAGGAATTGGCATGGTCCATGATTTCCCTCAAAGAGTCATGTTGTGGAAGGTTCAAAATGTATATGCCTTATTGGAATTTGATGTGGGTCCAAGTCTAACAGAGTTTAGTTTGGTTTAATTGGGAAGTAGGAAAAATTCTATAATAAAACCAACTTTTTTTTTTGGTTGTTGCCTTTATTGGTCTCAATTGGTACTAATTAACAAAGGGTGTGTTTGATAACCCAATATTTTTTTTCTACCTTAGTTTTCTCAAGCAACTTTCTTAATTTTTTTTTGTCTTTGTGTATTTCTTATTTGAATGCATTTTTGCTCACACCAAAATTGCTCACATTTGCTCAGCCTCCTCTCCCAGTTCTGCTCTATATATGTATGTGAATGATTAATGAGTTGTTGTAATCTGTCACTGTTGTTTGTAAGCTTGATTTCTGTGTAGATTGAGTTTCTAAGTATATTTTCTTTCCCTAATTGTTACAATGAAAAAGGAGGTTTTATGATATCACTAATCAGTTTCTGTCCGATTTTTTTTATTAATCATGCTTAAAGTTAGGGTTTGCTAATTATTTTCCTTTTTGTTCAACAATTGGCATTGATGAAACCGTGATCTCTGAAGACAATAGGAATTGAAGCAAAATGTGAGAACAAAAGTTCAGGCTGAAGGGGTGGCATTTCTATATACAAGTGGTCCTTCTTACTCCGGGTTAGTACGAGTACGCCTGCGAGGTGGCGTTTTATGTGTTTTACTTGCTATTTAGGGTTATAAACCTTAACGAGTATGCCTGCGGGGTGGCGTTTTATGTGTTCTTGCTTTCTCTCTAAGTTTGAAGATTATACATGTATTGTGTGATGACTTGACTCTTAATTTCATCCTCTCAAGTTGTGAATCAATTAGGACGTACTCTTGTTTCCACATCGGGATACATTCTCTCAATGGTTCTAAACAACCCCATCTTTACTTCTAAATCCGCTTGAAAATTTTGATCATAATGAAACCTTAAATTCAAGTAAAGTGTAAGTTATCAAACAATTAAAAATTTTAAAATAATATATAGATTCATATACTATATAAGTATCCTACATAGAGCAACTTATTTTGGATTAAGATAGTATGCCGCCGCATGCAGTGGTCAATAGAATTGTAAATTCCAACGTTCGTCATTGATGCCCCAAATGGGCTTATATCTCGACTCCACATTGTTCAAATTCTTCTTAATTTGTTCTTTTGCCCTATCCATAGCCTCATAAATATATCCCAATTCCGGGGTTGCATCACCATCTACTAGTCTTAGAACTTTCACTAGCGGAAGCACACATTTCAAACAATATTTAATTGCTTTTGAAAATCTTTGGTCCCCTAAAACATAGTGTGATAGATTCACGACTTCATTCTTTTTAGCATAAGAACTCTTAGCCCACTCTTCCGATGCAGACATAGACCGAAGAGGTAGTCTTGCTTCCATGATACTCTTCAAAGTAAGAAAACTTGTGGCAAATCTAGTCACCGCAGGTCTTATCAATTCCCTGTTCTTAGAATGATTTTGAAACAAATTCAAGGCCCAAGTATGCCGATAGATGTGCCATTATAAACTTCCAAAATTAAGTATGTGACTCTAGCTTCACAATAACTTGGAGGTTTCAACCCTTTACCGTAGTCACAAACCGATTTTATCATTTTAAAAAACAACGGACTTGTAACCAAATTAAATGCTAAAGCATTCCCGTATAAAAATCTACAAATGTCTCTAACAACGGGTTGCCTATCTTTAAGCATCTCGTTTAAAGTCTTTTGAGTACCGGTGTTTGTGATTCCTTTTGACTTACCTTTCAAAATAAATGCATCCATGGTTCCTCCTTTTTTTTTTACTCTCATTGTTAGAGAGAGAGGGAGAGAGAGAGAGAGAGAGAGAGAGAGAGAGTGTGTGCCTACTTAGATGGTTGGGGCAAGTAAGACCATAGGCAAATGTAAGTGCAGCCAAAAGACAGCACTATTTGATGCAGAAAATAGGCACGCTCCCCTTCATCAAGAAGGAAAATGGAGTCCATATATGTGTGTATATGTGTGTGTGTGTGTGTGTATGTTCAATTATGCAAGACCTGAGCAAGGTACTAAGATGATATACATATATATATACTAGTGTGAGTCCCACGCGATGTGCGGGTTCGCTTAAGTTTGTTGCTTGTCTATATAATGTGGAAAAACACAAAAATGAATAAAGTGTTGTATATCCAAAGGTAGATATTGCTATCATATGAGTGTAGAATAGCTATTTTAAGAGTTGAAAGAAAAATTTATCCTTATAATGTCCAAAATCCATTGGACCCAAAGTATTGTTATTGTTTTTCATGTCAATGTTGCCTGAAGCTCGAATAGATTGATTCTAACAACCATGCATAAAATAGTAATGCCAATACATCAAATGGAACTTGCAGCTGAAAGTTTCAGTTGAAAGAAGTAGAAGGGTTAAGCAATATTAATAACCTCTTGGTCAGATTTGTTGGTCTCGAATTTGGGGTAAAAAGTAGCTCTTATTTGTGAAAGGGAATACGTTGAGTTGTCTCCACCTTTGAGGAGTTATTTGAAGTTAGAACTCGAATTGAAGACGCTATCAGAGAAGGAAAGATCAAAAAGGAAGAACCTCCGAGTCAGTCAAGAAGGCCCAACTACTCCCGGAATCCCCCGGATGTCAATGCCCTTAGCAACCAACCCATGGCGTACCCTCATAGGCCATACCAACCCTCCAACCAGGCAAACTCCTCCAATCGCCCTTTCCAGAAAAAGCCTCCTCGCAACTTCGCCAAGTTTCAAATCTGTCTCTCCTCAGCCTTAGACCGCCTCCTCAAAAAGGGCCATCTCCAACTACTCCAGCCTCGAAATACCCCACCCCCACCTAACTGCGATATGTCCAAACAATGTGCCTACCACCAAGCCCCAGGCCACAACAGCGATGATTGCATACGCCTCCGTCACGATAACCAAGACCTCATTGACCAGAATATCATTGAGCCACCTCCGAAGCAGCCCCATACCACTCAAAATCCTCTACCAAACCACCAAAATGTCAGCCTCATCAAGTCCAGCCCTGTATCCTTCAACCCACTACCTATATCACCCCCCTAGGACAACCCTTACCCCTCATTGACATCCCAGATTCTGTGGGAATTCACCTGATTGAAGGGGAGAATGACGAGTGGCAGCAACAGCTAGACGATGAGCAAGACTTGTTCTTTTTGGAAGAGCATGATCTAGGGGTGGTAGACCTCAAATGGTATGATCCCAACAACGAGAGCGATGCTTCTATCTGGAGCGAGCCGGAAAAGCCATTTGTGGGAACGGATTATGATTGGTTCAAAAAAGATGGGACTGTAGAAGGGCCTACTCCTGCCAAAATTGATCATCTAACCAGGTCAGGCTGTCATTATCAGCCTCCACAGCCTGCCACCGATGCAACCGAGAAAGGTCCAGTCAAAGACAAGGGGAAGGGTAAGATGGATGAGATCATCGAAGAAGATAATGAGTTGATAAAACAGCTAAAGAAAACCCAAGCACATCACTCGATGTGGGACATCATGGTAACATCCTACAAGCACAGGCAAGCCGTGTTAAATGCCTTAGCTGGAATAGAGGTCCCCATCAAGGCCGCACCGGAGGACATGGTAGCTTTCTTGGGCGCACTTACCCTTGACCCGATCATTACATTTTCTGATGAGGACCTGCCACCAGAAGGATCTGCACATAACAAAGCATTATACATCACTGTCGGACGTAAGGGGCAGCAGGTGGCATTTTGTCTGGTCGATACAGGTTCTAGCTTAAATGTTTGTGCCCTAAGGACTGCCACCGCTTTGGGGGTCGATGTCCTTGACATCATGCCATCTGTGCAATCTGTGAGGGCCTACGATAACACCAAGAGGAATGTGATGGGAACTGTCTCTATACAAATCCGGGTAGGATCTTTGGTAAGCACTGAAGTTTTTCAAGTCATGGACATACCTGCCTCATTTAACTTGCTGATCGGAAGGCCCTGGTTGCATGCCAACAAAGCCGTATCATCCACTATGCATCAAATGATCAAGTACATTTATGAGAAGGAAGTGAAAATCATTCTCGGTAATAGTTGGGTAATATAGCTTTCCCAAATTACGCTCCCATTTTTGAAATCCAAATACCTGAGCTAGAAGAAGGAAAAATCGGGGGATTTTTCATGGAAGAAGTCCACATGATCGATAACAAAGACAGGTTCCCCGAGGTCCACTCCGCAGTTGTCAACATTGTCTGCAAAAATGAACTACTTCCCCAGAATGGGATTGGGCCGACGCCAGCAAGGGATTCGTGAGTTCCCTCAGATTAAAGGGCAACAAGGCACTTTTGGGTTGGGGTACAAGCCCACTGAAGAAGACGTCGAGCTATAAAGGCCATAGAAGAAAAGGGTAAAGGGTCTCCCACCATACCTCAAAACCTTGAATGGACAATTCATCAAAGAAGGAGATGATTTCCCCGACTTCGGATTCCCCGAACCCTGGATCCATCAAACCACCGGGAAAAGGCACCCCGGGCTTGAAATCTTCGTTGATTGCGAAAGGCCCCCATATCAAGATCCGTTCTATCCCAAAGAAGTTGAGAAGACCCCGGAGGAAAACTGGTTAAAATACTTGGACCCTGAAGCCATCAAGAAAATGTGGGAGGAATCCGCTGAGAAGAAGGAAGAAAAGAGGGCCGAGAGCCAAGATGATCAGATCAAGCCAACTGAGGAGGGTCTGGGCAACCAAGCTGTAGAGTTATCTGTCCGTGTCTCCCTATCCCCTGTTCCCCCAGAGTCTGTATTAGAGTCGGCTGCTGTAAGCCCACCATTGTCCAATGTAATCACTTCACCTGTCATGAATAAAATGAAAGACGATTCTGCTTACTCCTCTGTGTCTAATACTTGTGAATGCACAGATCCCTCCGAGGATCTCCTAATTGAACTTAAGCAACTAATTGAAAAACCACCTGCTTATGAAATAATCGAAGATACTTTATCAGTTAACCTAGGTGAAATAGATAATCCACAGATTGTGCAAATTGGCTCAACCCTTAATAAAAAAGAAAAAGAAGAGCTAACTCTCTTGCTAAAAGAATTCAAAGATGTTTTTGCTTGGTCTTACGAAGACATGCCTGGGGTCGATCCCGACATTGTCCAACATCATATTCCCCTCCTCCCCAATTCTAAACCTATCAACCAGAAACTGAGGCGCATGAGGCCGGAATGGGCACTCAAAGTTAAAGAAGAAGTGGAGAAGCAGTTCAAGGCAGGAATGGGTTACCAATATCATGTCAGTCCCGAAGAAGGATGGAAAAGTTCATATGTGCGTCGACTTCCGTGATCTAAATAAAGCCAGTCCCAAGGATGACTTCCCGCTTCCCCACATTGATGTTTTGGTAGATAACACCGCAGAATATGAGCTACTTTCATTCATGGATGGCTTCTCAGGGTACAATCAGATTCTAATGGCGCCAGAAGATTGGGAAAAGACGACATTTACCACACCTTAGGGAACCTACTGTTGTAGAGTAATGCCTTTCAGACTCAAGAATGCTGGGGCAACCTACCAAAGAGCTGCCACCACTCTACTGCATGACATGATTCACAAGGAAGTAGAAGTATACGTAGATGACATGATCATGAAGTCCAAGGACAGAGAAGGACACCTGGTAGCACTGGAAAAGTTTTTCGAAAGGTTGCGCAAATACAAGATGAGGTTGAATCCAAATAAATGCACTTTCGGTGTGACCTCCGGTAAACTCCTGGGTTTTCTCATCACACAAAGGGGGATAGAGGTGGATCCCTCTAAGAGAAATGACACCACCACGAAATGAAAAAGAAGTAAGGGGGTTTCTCGGAAGAATCCAGATTATTAGCCGCTTCATTTCCAAGCTCACAACTACATGCGATCCTTTGTTCCGATTGCTGAGAAAAGGGGAAAAGTTCTAATGGGATGACCAATGCCAAGCCGTTTTCGACAAAATAAAGGCCTACCTTCAGAATCCGCCTGTCCTCTCACCACCCACTCCTCATAAGCCCTTATTCCTTTACCTGTCTGTCTCTGAAAATGCCATGGGTTGCATAGTAGCCCAGGAAGGAGAAGAAAGCCATTCCGAAAAAGCCATATACTACCTCAGCAAGAGGATGACTGGGTATAAGCTCAAATACTCTACCCTCGAAAAAACATGTTGGGCCTTGGTTTGGTGCACTCGCCGACTAAGGCACTACATGCTGGCCTTCCCGGTTGTGCTCATATCCCACATGGATCCTTTGAAATACCTTCTCGAAAAACCCGCCCTGACTGGTCGTATATCCCGTTGGTTACTCTTACTATCCGAATTCGATATCAAGTATGTTACGAGCAAATCGGTAAAAGGGAGAACCGTAGCCGAGCATCTCACAGAACATGACATTGACTCCGAAGAAAGTAGGGACTTTCCATTTCCAGACAAAAGTATCATGGAAATCAAGGAAGAACAGTGGAGGTTGTACTTTGATGGAGCAGCCAACATGAAAGGATACGGAGTAGGAATGATTCTAGTATCACCAAGTGGGGACCATACTCCGTTGGCAGTCAAGCTCAATTATAACTCCACCAACAACACTGCTGAATACAAAGCATGCATTCTGGGATTGGAAGCAGCCATAGAGCTGAAAGTTCGAAAGTTGGACGTCTTGAGGGACTCAAACCTCATCATATCACAAGCTAGAGGAGATTGGAAAGTAAAAGAAGAAAGGTTGAAGCCCAATCATGATCATCTCGATCAACTTAAGAGGCAGTTCAAGAATGTCACGTTCCTCTACTTGCCTAGGGAAGAGAACCAACTAGCAGATTCATTGGCTATATTAGCCTCCATGATCAAAATTCCTGTGGGAGTCAGGATGATGCCTTTGGTAATTGAGCAAAGGTACGAGCCTTCGTTCAAAATAATCGCCGCAATCGAAGAAGAAGAGAATGAAACAGCATGGTATCAGGATGTCTGGGATTTTATAGAAAAGGGGACATACCCCCAAGAATCTACCGAGAAAGACAAAAGGGCCATTTGAAGATTCGCAGCGCAATTCATCATTTGCGGTGGGAAACTGCTGAAGAAAGGGTACAACGGTCACAACCTGACTTGCTTGTTCGGAAAGAGCTCCAGAAGAATGATGGAGGAAAGACACGAAGGGGTATGCGGTCCGCACATCAACGGTCACATGCTGGCCGAGAAAATCATAAGACAAGGGTACTACTGGACAACTTTGGAGAAAAATTGTTGCGAATACGTAAGAAGGTGTCACAAGTGCCAGATCCATGCAAAGATGATGCATGTACCACCATCCCTTCTATACAGCATGACCTCACCTTGGCCATTCTCCACCTGGGGAATCGATATTATTGGTGAAATCATTCCGAAAGCCTCAAATAGAAATCGGTACATTTTGGTGGCCGTCGACTACTTCATAAAATGGGTAAAAGCCGCATCTTACACCAAGTTGGGGGCCAAGGAATTGGCCAAATTCATCAAGAGAAATCTCATCTGCCGTTATGGAGTTCCCCATGAGATTATTTCGGATAACGGAAGTCATTTCAAGGCAGAAGTCAGGGATCTGTTCGAGGAATAAAAAATCACTTATCACAAGTCATCACCGTACAGACCACAGACTAATGGGGCAGTCGAAGCTGCGAATAAGAATGTAAAGGCCATACTGCAGAAATCAGCTGATATCTACAAAGACTGGCATGAAAAGCTACCATTCGTACTTTGGGGATACAGAACATCGATAAGGACATCCACAGGAGCAACGCCCTACTCACTAGTGTATGGGATAGAAGCGGTACTTCCGGTCGAGATAGAACTACCATCCCTGCGCGTGATGGCAGAATGTGAAATTTCAGAGTCAGATTGGTTGAAGGAAAGATACGAGGAATTGGCTCTCATAGATGTAAAGCGCCTAGCAGCTGTCGATCATGTCCGAATCTATCAAAAGAGGATAGCCCGTGCTTTCAACAAAAGGGTTCGTCCGAGGAAGATTGTTAAGGGTGACCTTGTCCTTAAGGAATTGCGAGCTCTGATCTTTGATCCCCGTGGGAAGTTTAAACCAAAATGGGTCGGCCCTTACATCGTCAAGACCATTCTTTTCGGAGGAGCAACTTATCTCATGGACCTCGATAAATAGTTGTGCGCTCTTGTGCAACACCCAAGTGTAGGTGATCGTGCAAGTAATACTGGATAAGTCCAGGTCAATCCCACAGGGAAGGAATAGGAAGAATATCTACTAAGTTAAAACCTAAAGAAAAGGAAAAGTTTAATTGTAGTAGTGACTAAATCCTAATTAATTAAATTAAACACAATAATAAACTAAACATAAAGAAACATAATAATTAAACAACTAAATTAAAGGTGTTGGAAACACGTGAATCCACATTGATCCTAACCATCTACCATACATATTCATTAACGCTCTATGGAGTACATCCCTCTTTAGTATTCCGTATTTTTCTAAAGATAAAGAATCAGTAGCCCTTTCATGACCGGGACTACATCATCACAGTTGATTTAAAATACTTGGAAGACGGTTTAAAACAATGGTAATTACTTGCACTCTAAATGGTGTTAGCATTCAAAGTGGTTTTCAAAAGTCATTGAAGAAAAGGCCTTAAGGCTTTAAGTTCTAAAAACTGTTGTGACAAACTGAGCTTATTGGGACAATTTGATGACAGATTTCTAAAACAGAAAGTCATGGAATACTTAAAAGAATCATCTCAGGAATTAACAAGTTCGATCGATCGAAGCGCTCTCGATCGATCGGACAGCATCATCCTTCAATCGATCGAAATGCCTTCGATCGCTTGACTATGGCTCGGGTTCGATCGATCGAAATATCTTCGATCGATCGAGCCCAAGTTTTCTATAGATTGCATGGTAGAGGTTGGGAATCAATGTTTCATCACTTATTTCCAATGTCTAAACTACGGAAACATAATAAAACTAATGCAGGAATAGAAAACTAGAGTAATCATTAACATCTAAAGCAATAAACAATGAAACAAAGAAAAGGAAAAGAAAAACCTGGAATAATCTGAATAAAACTTGAAATAAACATGAAAGAAACTTGAATCTTCAATAATCTTCAGTAAATCAATGGAAAAGAGGAAGAAAAACAAGAATCTAACATAATCTACTCCTAATCTAACCCTAAAACTACCCTAAAACTGCTGTTTTCTGCGTTCTGGAGCGTCCTCCCTTCGTCTGGCGTCAAAACGACGTATATATAGGGTTCCCGCAGAGTTTACGCAACTTTTGGGTGAATATAAAGTTTGATCGATCGAGCTTAGTTCGATCGATCGAAGGTTCGATCGATTGAACTCTTCTTCAATCGCTTGAACTCTCTGATTTTGACAGCACTGCGCACCGATGGGAGAATGGCCATAACCTTTTACTCGGACCTCGGATTGACCTCTCGTCTGCGGCCACGCGACCGTAACTCAAAGATCTACATTTTATGTCTCTAGGAAAATCTTCCAAATCTGAAGTCATCGTTGTCAAAATTGGTATTTTCTCAGCTGCTTCTGTTATTCTCTTCACCAGAATCACTTTCTTTATCTCCACTTCATTGATTTACATCCTAATACCTATAAAACAATGCAAAAACATATGGTTTAGCATTAACACAATAAAAAGAACATTGTTATTAGAATGCACCTAAATGTAGGGACTTTGGGGATAAAAGTATGCATAAAGAACCATTAATACGCTATGAATATGCACTTTTCACCTCGAATCACACCCCCCAACTAACTCGTTGCTAGTCCCTAGCAATGAAGCGAACTACAGCAATGTTTATTTAAACTCTAGAAATTGAAAACAAAAGAAAGAAAAAGTCCTAACTCACTTTCGCAGGAATCACGATTGCATTTAGCGTATGCAACAAGCCTTAAAACCCCTAGGTTCCCCCTAGTGGACGAGTATTGTCTCGTGAGGGTTTGCAGTGAATCTACCCACAAAATTCATGTTTATGGTAATGGTTCTCATTTAAATGTTTTCAAGAAATATTTTTCTCTCATTTAGCAATATAGTCAAGTTCAACAATCTCATGAAACTCTCTAGTAAGCCATAGCAATGCAACACACACATTACAGTTAATCTACTATCAAAGTCATTAGAATATTCCATACCTATTAATCTTCAAGTGTGTGTGTGTGAATGGACAACCAAAATACAAAACTTTAATTTCAAAGCTTGCATAACCTAAGACGCTATCAAGACGTTCATTTTGACTCAACTCTTACCAGGATTACACTCTCAAGATGAAATCGCTCCGAATTGGGTGTAATAATTATCACTCATGATATGGAAGCTATAAAGAGTAAATGTAAATGGAATCTAATGCTTCTCATATCTAAATAGAAAAACGGAATTTTATAGTGCACAAAGTCTCATGAATGGATACTTTTCACTAGAAGAGCGAGATACCGTGAAGAACTCTTTCATTACCTTAACTTCAAATCCAATTTACTTAAAATTATCAGGACTTTGGAAAAGAGGTGATAGATTAAGAAGAAAAAGGCTCGTGATATTCAATTGGGTCAAAGGATGTGATTGGAATGTCTACTATAACTTTTCAAACTTCCCACATCTCCAATCTCTCTCTTCTTCTTTTCTTTTATTTATTTTTTTCACACTCTTCTTTTCATTCCTTTTTTTTTTCTTTTGTAACAACCATTGGCATTTTTTTCTTTTTCTTCTCATGCTTTTCTTTTTTTCTTTCATTTTTTCTTTGCCAACTTTCCCTTATTCACACTAGCATACTTCTTGTTAACGCAACACATCCCAATTACACCTAAATAAAGAACTGATGCTTGAACTCCTAATTTGGAGTTTGGTATAGACTTTAGGATTGTGAAGACAAGGCGATTATGATAAGCTCAAGAGGTGAAGTAAAGGAATAGCATAATAGTAGGCCAGGGTTGTATTATCCATGTATGGTCAAAAGATGGCCTAAATCATCTTTTAAATAAATAGGATAATTTATTTCAGTAAATTCAAGAGCTCTAAAGTTTGGTAAATCCTGAACGTTCTCTTCTAGTGATCAGTCAAAATGAAGAAGAAAAATGAGACTTTCAACGAATTAATACGCTTTTCAAAAAGTAAGAGTAATTTTATAAAACCCTCAAAAATAAAGAATGGCACAAAAGCTCACTTGGGTTATTAGTCTCCACTACAGTCTCTCAAGACACTTAAACTATGCTTACTAATCCATTTTAGCTAAGTACAAGGTTGTCACAACGTGCTCAAAGTTGTTTGAAGATTAAAAAGCATACAACATACTATAACTAAGATAGTAAACAAACTATCATAGTGTATCACATACTAATAACATAGAGAAAATAACACTAATGCATCATAACTAACTACATTAACTAAGAGAGAAATACAAGAACCATTTAATTATATTTAAAATATATATTAAAAATTTTAAAAATTTTACAATTTTTAATTTACTGAGTTACATGTTGCATAAGCAGGTGTATTGACATTAAAGTATAAAAAGAAAGAAACGAGGCATGCAATGACTCACTCCCCCCCAACTAAAACTAAACATTGTCCCCAATGTTCTAAACTAAGCACATGGACATGTAAAGTAAAGCGAGAGAAGGAAGGATTTTACCTCGAAGCGTTAATATCCATTTTTTCAAGCTACCTGCAAGATCATTAGTAGCAACAAGGAAACATAGATACAACTACTCAGTAAATAAATTCGGTTAATCAAGATTTTTGTCATAGATTAACAACCGAAATTTTTGAGGATCTTCCCAATAAAATAATTTAACAGTGAGAAGAATGTTGGGATCCTCATAAAAATGCAACTCCCCCCAACTAATGTCAGGCTCAAGGTCAGAGGAGATGATGCAAAACCAATGGCTTCCAAATTTTTTTGGGACAGTTATAAAAGGAATACCACACTTTTTAGGAATTACATGCAAGAAACGATCTTTGGTGTTGGTATTTCCTATAACAGCCTCTATTTTAATACTAAAAACAGGGGGAGGCCATGGTTCAATAAAAGGGGCAGGGTCGAAGTGATGTTCTAATGAAGCTTCACCACCCTCCGCTTGTCCTAGAACAGAATCTATGGAGATAAAATCATAGGAATTGAATTTCTGTTCTATGCACATGGTTCTGGACTGGACTTGGATAAAGCTATCTATTTGGGCCTCAATGTCATAATCACTCAAGAAGGTCAAGCAGTCTAGAAGATTGCTAGCTTCTTGTTGAATTTTAAGATCATCTAAAGTGGGCCCAATATTTTCCAAGTCTTCTCTCAAAGAATTTTGAAAGTTAAAATTTTGTGAAGAACATGTGCTAGTATCCTTACCATCCTCTTCCACAACACATTCTGTTTGTTCACGAATGGGGCACACATAACATTCAAGCTGAGGACGAGAGCTTTGATTGATAGCAATAATAGGTGATGGGCAACTTAGTGACACCACATCTTCGGTCGAAAGAAGTGATGGTTCATGAATATCACAAGAATCTAAATCAGATTTAGATTTTTCAATTATGTCCTCCCTAGGGTCACTTTCAAAGGTAGGGGTAGAGTCAACAGGAGACTCTTCCTTTCCTAATTGCGTGCAATCACCTAAACTCTCATCATCTTTTAAAATCTCATTCTCATCCTTGTAACTCTCCTCACTATATATGTCATCTATTCAGGTGCTCTGGACAAAGAGATTGTGCAATTTTATCCAGACAGTGAAGGAGTTGATATCTGGGGTTGTATATTGAGGAGAAGATGGTTCTACAACTTCATGCTCAATGGTTTGGTTTTGGAGTTCTTGTTGGGTTATCACTTTCTCGAATGAGTTGTTAACCTCACTCGGTATGAACCCATCATTGTCCTCTAATTCCATTCCATTATTAGTGTGTTGAAATTCAGGTTGTAGCGTTGAAGGACTGGTATAGTCTTCTAAAGGTTGGCTATCAAATGCTTGTTGATATCTAGCTCCTAATTTATCAATTGCACTCTCTAGCCTTTTCATTTCACTAAGCAGCAATTCTAACATACCATTATCCTCAACTTGGTTATTCTCCTCATTATAACTATATGAAGTTTCACCCCATTGTTGTTGGTAATAGTCCCCTTCCCATTGTGTTTGTGTGCAAGACTCCCCAGAAGGAAAGTCTTGGTGCATTTGGTAATCGTGGGAACTACTACTATATCCTACACTATCATTTTGGTTATATCCCCATTGCGATTGATAGAACTCTCCAGGTGGAGGTTTTTGATACGTTTGATAACATGGGGGACTAACACGATGGTTTTCCCATTGTGGTGATTGGTAGCACTCAGGTTGATAATGTGCATCATATGTGGGTGCTTGCCAACTCGGGGTATAGTTCTCATTACCTAATGTGTACCCATTTGTGGTATTTGTGTTGTATGGAGGGTAATATGGATAAGACATGTTTACACAAAATAATTAAACAAAAGAAATTTATTTTTTTTTCTTGTGAGAGAAAAAGTCCAATGATTTTTTTTTTTAAAGTAAAAGAAGAAAAATGGAAAAACTTAGTAAAATCCTAACCTAGTTACCTTCCCCGGCAACGGCGCCAAAAACTTGACACGAGAATAATCTTGTGCGCTCTTGTGCAACACCCAAGTGTAGGTGATCGTGCAAGTAATACTGGATAAGTCCAGGTCGATCCCACAGGGAAGGAATAGGAAGAATATCTACTAAGTTAAAACCTAAAGAAAAGGAAAAGTTTAATTGTAGTAGTGACTAAATCCTAATTAATTAAATTAAACACAATAATAAACTAAACATATAGAAACATAATAATTAAACAACTAAATTAAAAGTGTTGGAAACATGTGAATCCACACTGATCCTAACCATCTACCATACATATTCATTAACGCTCTATGGAGTACATCCCTCTTCAGTATTCCGTATTTTTCTAAAGATAAAGAATCAGTCGCCCTTTCATGACCGGGACTACATCATCACAGTTGATTTAAAATACTTGGAAGACGGTTTAAAACAATGGTAATTACTTGCACTCTAAATGGTGTTAGCATTCAAAGTGCTTTTCAAAAGTCATTGAAGAAAAGGCCTTAAGGCTTTAAGTTCTAAAAACTGTTGTGACAAACTGAGCTTATTGGGACAATTTGATGACAGATTTCTAAAACAGAAAGTCATGGAATACTTAAAAGAATCATCTCAGGAATTAGCAAGTTCGATCGATCGAAGCGCTCTCGATCGATCGGACAGCATCATCCTTCAATCGATCAAAATGCCTTCGATCGCTTGACTATGGTTCGGGTTCGATCGATCGAAATATCTTCGATCGATCGAGCCCAAGTTTTCTATAGATTGCATGGTAGAGGTTGGGAATCAATGTTTCATCACCTATTTCCAATGTCTAAACTACGGAAACATAATAAAACTAATGCAGGAATAGAAAACTAGAGTAATCATTAACATCTAAAGCAATAAACAATGAAACAAAGAAAAGGAAAAGAAAAACCTGGAATAATCTGAATAAAACTTGAAATAAACATGAAAGAAACTTGAATCTTCAATAATCTTCAGTAAATCAATGGAAAAGAGGAAGAAAAACAAGAATCTAACCTAATCTACTCCTAATCTAACCCTAAAACTACCCTAAAACTGCTGTTTTCTGCGTTCTGGAGCGTCCTCCCTTCGTCTGGCGTCAAAACGACGTATATATAGGGTTCCCGCAGAGTTTACGCAACTTTTGGGTGAATATAAAGTTTGATCGATCGAGCTTAGTTCGATCGATCGAAGGTTCGATCGATTGAACTCTTCTTCAATCGCTTGAACTCTCTGATTTTGACAGCACTGCGCACCGATGGGAGAATGGCCATAACTTTTTACTCAGACCTCGGATTGACCTCCCGTTTGCGGCCACGCGACCGTAACTCAAAGATCTACATTTTATGTCTCTAGGAAAATCTTCCAAATCTGAAGTCATCATTGTCAAAATTGGTATTTTATCAGCTGCTTCTGTTGTTCTCTTCACCAGAATCACTTTCTTTATCTCCACTTCATTGATTTACATCCTAATACCTATAAAACAATGCAAAAACATATGGTTTAGCATTAACACAATAAAAAGAACATTGTTATTAGAATGCACCTAAATGTAGGGACTTTGGGGATAAAAGTATGCATAAAGAACCATTAATACGCTATGAATATGCACTTTTCACCTCGAATCAGTGTCGAATTCAGAGAACCAATCAACATGGACCGCTGCAAAAAGTACTATGCTTTACCATTCCATAACCATTTCTTTCAAAACCTTGTCTTGAACTACGCTTGATCTGATTCCCACTCAGGGATACGTAGGCAACCACATCGGTTCGGTCGGTCCACCAAAATAACCATTTCCTTCTAGCCTTGCCTTGAACTACGCTCGACCTGATTCCCACTCGGGGATACGTAGGCAACCACATCGGTTTGGTCGGTCCACCAAAATAACCATTTCCTTCTAGCCTTGCCTTGAACTACGCTCGACCTGATTCCCACTCGGGGATACGTAGGTAACCACATCGGTTCGGTCGCTCCACCAAAATAACCTTTTCCTTCAAGCCTTGCCTTGAACTACGCTCGACCTGATTCCCACTCGGGGATACGTAGGCAACCACATCGGTTCGGTCGCTCCACCAAAATAACCATTTCCTTCAAGCCTTGTCTTGAACTACGCTCGACCTGATTCCCACTCGGGGATACGTAGGCAACCACATCGGTTCGGTCGCTCCACCAAAATAACCATTTCCTTCAAGCCTTGTCTTGAACTACGCTCGACCTGATTCCCACTCGGGGATACGTAGGCAACCACATCGGTTCGGTCGCTCCACCAAAATAACCTTTTCCTTCAAGCCTTGCCTTGAACTATGCTCGACCTGATTCCTACTCGGGGATACGTAGGCAACCACATCGGTTCGGTCGCTCCACCAAAATAACCATTTCCTTCAAGCCTTGTCTTGAACTACACTCGACCTAATTCCCACTCGGGGATACGTAGGCACCACATCAGTTCGATCGCTCCACCAAAATAACCATTTCCTTCAAGCCTTGCCTTGAACTACGCTCGACCTGATTCCCACTCGGGGATACGTAGGCAACCACATCCGTTCGGTTGCTCCACCAAAATAACCATTTCCTTCAAGCCTTGTCTTGAACTACGCTCGACCTGATTCCCACTCGGGGATACGTAGGCAACTACATCGGTTCGGTCGCTCCACCAAAATAACCATATCCTTCAAGCCTTGCCTTAAACTATGCTCGACCTGATTCCTACTCGGGGATACGTAGGCAACCACATTGGTTCGGTCGCACCACCAAAATAACCATTTCTTTTAAGACCTTGCCTTGAACTACGCTTGACTTGATCAGTTCGATCGACACCATCATAATCACTCCTCTTTTCTTTCAAAACTTTGGCCCAAACTACGTTGGACCTGATCCGCACTCGGGGGTACGTAGACAGACTTTCAAAAAAAAAAAAAGGAAAAGAAGGATGGCTCGCTAGGTTGAAAATCCGAAAGGACGCCTAGGCAAAAATTAGAGCTAAATCCAAGGTGAGCAATAACAAAAGAGAAAAAATAGCTCGCTAGGTCACCTCCTTAGTGCCTAGGCAAAATTATGAGCGTGTGAGAAAAATAAAGTCGCGGTCCTTACCATAACCCAGAAATCACCATCCACACTAGGGGCAAACTTCAGCCACGCGCCTCGTTTGCCTAAACCTTTTCTAAACTAGGGGCAAACGTCGGTCATCTACCTTGTTTGCCTCACAACCATACATACCCCAAACTAGGGGCAAACTTCGGCCACCCGCCTCGTTTGCCTCTAATCGCCCTAGCATGCCCAAGCAAGTACCAAAAGCAACATCTAATTGAAATCTCAGTTGGAAAATGTTTTTAGAAAGCTAAAATGCATAAAATGAGATTCCCGAAGTAACCAAGGTTCACCGATAAATAAACTTTGAATATTACATAAGCAGGAATGATCAAAGAAATAAAAAGTCTTTCAAAAAGCAATCACACATGTTCAAAGACACTTGGAGGAATGAGCAGAATCAGTCAGGTCCAGTTTAATCTTTGTATCTTTTATTTCTTCAAAAGTCTTTAGCAGTAGGCTTTTACTCGGTCAGTCCAACCATCAATGAAAGCAGCAATAGTGGCAGCCCTGATCCTGGAAGCAAAGACCCTCTCAGTAAACCCCCAGTAAACCTCCTGAACTTGCCCATACTGTCTGGCCAAACGGCGAGAATGATAGAAAGAAGTCTCTCAGACCCATCAACCACACTCTCTGGTGACCCCTGAAGCTCGTGGTAACAGCATAAAGGCCCCAACGCCTCACGATCCAGCAAATGTCAGTCTCAGATAAGGCACCCATCATGCCCACCCAATCGGCAAAAGTATAGTGAGGGCGAAACACGGCTCAACGAAAGTAAACTGGTGGTATGCGGCCCGTCCACAGTTGGAGGCGCTCGTATAACCAAGCTTGTAACACCAAAGGTGCCCCAGAAAGTAGAAGCGTTCCTTGATCAGAAGCGCGGTCCAAACCATTTAGGGTTTCAGCTGGAACCATGGCCATGGGATTCCTGCTAAGTTTTAGCCCAAGGCACACATGCACCAAGTCAACAGAAGTGCTCGAGAACAGAAAGTGTGAAGTCATGCACAATATCAAAGCGGCCCTGTGGGTAGCATCATACACACTGGAATTCCCAGGACTGGCGTACCGGCAATAATGGAAGCAATGTTGAGGACCTCACCTTGAATAAGCCGGCGGGAAATAGTGATGGAACAATTCTGATATTCAGCCAAGCCTCTCGTAGAACTGAGAGTATCAGCAGAAGGGAGAATCAAGTCAGAGTCAGAATCATAGCCGAGAATAGCATAGAACTCCTTAAATAGGGGGCATATTTCCAGGCCATTGAAATTGAAGACGTGGTTCACCGAGTCCCAGTGGGCAATAGCAACACGCAAGAACTCAGTGTTCAGGGTCATCTGGAAAAGAGAGAACAGCTCGGTCAAGCCGTAGCTAAAGAGGTTGATCCGCTCCACGCCATCCGTGATGTTCAACCAAGCTGTGAGTTGATTGGGATCGTACAAAGCCATATTTTCGGTCGCGGCTCTAGAAAAATTCAAAATTTCGGCAGCACCTCCCCGTTTCATGGACTATCCCACCTGCAAGGCAAAAATACTCACTATCACGAAACTGCCCATCGCAGTAACATCCAACAATCACAGTGCACATATATCATCACACGACAATCAACTAAAACAAGCACACAACTACGCCTCCAAACCGGAAGCTATCCGGCCTAAAAGGCAAAACATCCTAATACTCTGTCAAAGGTCACAAAACTGTCCCACACATCATCCTACGCTATCCAAATAGTCATATCACCAGTACAACCCAATCGAAAACATAAAAAGAAAATAAAATAAAATTCCCGCTTCTTTTCTTCGTCCTATGTCGGACCGCCCGGAGTGTATGTCGGCGACGACCTCCTCCTACCACCTCTGCACCTTGGACCAGTCCTCGATGAGCCAGCTCCACCTCCACGGTACTGCACACACAAATAAAATGAAGGAAATTAGTAGGGAAACGACAAAAAGTACAAAAATAGAGTCGAGTCAGAAACTTACGAAGGACGCCATCTGATTAGCGGCAAATTACCGCATACCGTCCATCTGTCAAGGGCAAAATCAGGATTAGAACCTCATAACCTTAAGGAGCGCAAACTTAGAGACATACCCGATGGTCTCGTGTGAGGACCAAAGACTGTAAGCTAGCAGCCAAGGTGTGACCCTCCATAGCGTAACTCCAAGGAACATTGAGGACGCCCGCTGGCTGAGTAAGGTACCCGCATGTGACTCGCGGCACCTCCGTCACTTGGGGAGTGCCATCAGGGCCTAGAACGTTGACGGACCAATCCCAAGGAGGGATAGGATCGAAAGTCGGAGGAGCCTGTCTCCTGTACATATCGCGAAGCTGTAGGCACAAAACAAGTTAGGAAAAGATGAATCAAAAACATAGGCAACGAATAGAGACATAAATGTAAAAGGAAACTTACCTCCAGGAGCGGGAAGTTGGGCATCAGAAAATGGCCACGGTAAGCCTCATAGCCGGTCTCAGAGAGAAAATGATTCCAAACATTAGTGCCGGCTAAGGCCGCCAGCAGAGCATCACCAGAAAGGTCACTAGCATCCATCGCAAGGGGATTATAAGGGACGCGATACCTGGGACCGCCAACCACCTACCGGGACACTCGCTCACCGAGGAACCACTGCCTGCACTCGGTACTCTCCATCAGGAGTCGGCAAGAGGAAAGGGGTATGACCGCTTGAATCTCCTCTGGGGCAGCATAAGCGACGCGCTCCCAAGGCGTACAATCAACACCAGCAGCTGTCAGCCCGGTTAAGAAGTTTATGAACAAAATAATCCAATGGGCCCCGCTCTTCACCTCGACAACATCCCTCTGCCATCTCAAGCCTCGTGGGACAGAGGCACAGGAGCCATGCCATCCTCGTCTTTGCCTGATTCATCCACAGGGGAAGGAGCCAACATCTTCAGGTATTCAAAGCTCTAAAGCTGCATAGACAAAGGATAAAATCAGAACAAGTATAGAAGTCGAAAAGCTAAAAGATGAAAGAAGATGCAATACATACCTCCCAAGCTTGCCAAAGTTTCCCTGTCGATTTAACATCGCCCTGAGAGACCTCACCCATATGCTTGTAAAGATGGGCCAAGGCAGCACCGCCCTAGTCGTAGGAGGGTATCTCATCAATGGTCGCCAGGCAAGAAAGGAGTCTCAAGCTCACCCGGTCGTTCCGTGTCGCAAAGATCGAACAACCAAGGACATACAGAAGATACACCCTCAAAACCTGGGAATTATTCAGATTGTGATTCCCTCTGCCATAGGCCCGGTAAAGCCAGCCACAAGGAAATCAGTGCCTCTCCAGATTAAGGGGAACAGCCCCAATCAACGTCTCTACAGCCTCTGGATCAATCTCATAAAAGTAATCTAGAATCAGGCGTTTCCCGCCAACCCTTAAGCCGGTAATCATGGAGAAGTCAAAGGGCGTCATGGTCATCTCACCAAACGGCAGGTGGAAAGTATTGGTGGTGTCCCACCACCTCTCAGCCAGAGCATAAAAGTGTGCCAAATTATTGCTGCTATTCGAAACCAGACGGACGAAGCCTCCGAACCTGGCATCGTCTACCATCCTCTTGATGGTGGGCGAGAGTTGAGTATACCATAGGAAAGCATGAAGAGGCTACCATGGCCCTTCAATGTCACTTCCGACACCTGCACACAACAAAGATGATAAAAAGACGCACAAAATCACTATTCATGACCCGAAAGCCAAATTCATAAAATCAACATTTGAACACAAACCGGACTTCTAACGATCTCTAGGTGCACACTACGGCTCACAAAACTAGCACAATACATGAAAATAGTCCTAAACTATCGAAAGTTTCAAATACCAAGCTCGCTAGAGCCACGGTTGAAAGATGACATTGGGGGTCCCGTAAAATCAAGTCCGGCGTTTGCATCTCAGCTTTCATTCGTTCCTTGGCCTTCTTAGACGGTCTCCTTGAGCTCGAAGCCATGGATCTACAAAGAAAATGGAAGTCAAAGTTAAACTTTCTTCTTGAAAATTTGAGCAAACCAAAACACCAATCGGAATTCCAACCACGGGGAAAGATTACTCACTTGAGCGGGCACAAGCTGTGTTTTGACGAATTTTGGCTCCAAAAACACCCCAAAATGGCCAAGAATGAGCTTGAAAAGCTCAAAAACCGAAGATATACAAAGATGGAGTCCGGCCACCCAGTGCCGTCACGGTACTACTCCCCGCGGGCCCCGCTTTGCTCTATTTTGCTCTGTTTTGCCCCGTTTTGACCCGTTTTGGCCTTTTATAGCCCATTTTTGGCCTCGATCAGCCCCGATGGCCCATTCCAGTCAAGATTTATGGGGTTTTACCCCCAAATAGTCTAAAAAGTTGTCAGGACTACCTCTAGTAGGCAGAAACTGGGAAAGATCGACTCTCGAAGACCCGAATCGGCTGTTTCAGGACGATCGTCATAAATTTTGATCAAACACGAGAGTTCTGATAACGAATCCTGGATTTTGGTTGATGCACTGAAGCAAAAGAAAAGAGATTCCCCGAGAACCCCACATCATCCCCCGAGGACAGAAACTGAAAGATACCAGCTCCCGGAGCCCCGACCGGCCCTCTTGGATTGAGCGCCGAAAGATTGGATCAACCATGAGAGATTCAGAGATGGGTCCTGGTTGCCGATCAAGAAAAGAGATTCTCTGAGAACCCTATATCATCCCCCGAAGACAGAAACCGAAAGAAACCAGCTCCCGGAGGCCCCGACCGGCCCTCTTGGATTGAGCACTAAAAGATCGGATCAACCGTGAGAGATTCAGAGATAGGTCCTGGTTCCCGATCAAGAAAAGAGATTCTACGAGAACCCTACATCATCCCCTGAGGACAGAAACCGAAAGCTACCAGCTCCCGGAGGCCCCGACCAGCGATCTTAGATTGAGCGCCGAAAGATTTGATCTACCGTAAGAGATTCAGAGATGGGTCCTGGTTCCCGATCAAGAAAAGAGATTCTCCGAGAACCCTACATCATCGCCCGAGGATAGAAACCGAAAGATACCAGCTCCCGGAGACCCCAACCCGCCCTCTTGGATTGAGCGCCGAAAGATTTGATCAACCGTGAGAGATTCAGAGATAGGTCCTGGTTCTCAATCAAGAAGAGAGAGATTCTCTGAGAACCCTACGTCATCCCCCGAGGACAGATGCCACAAGATGCTAGTTCTCACTACCCTCAGCAAAAAGTAACAAAAGAGGAACCGACTCCCGAAAATCGGTCGTCCAGAACAATCAGAACATATCCCGCATCCAGATCTCCCGATTATCACAAGCTTTCTCATCTGTCCATTTTCATCACAAAGATCCCTCAAGTCACCTTTGGCTGTCATCCTCTAAACGAAGCGCATCTGGTCTATCTCACTCGTTAGCAAAAACACACTTCCCAAGTTTCAGAAGTTTGCCCCTAGACCCAGAGCCTCCTAAACCTTGGTGTCCTTATCCGTGTCATTCACATCACAGTCACCAGTACAACACCAGCCCACTCGGAGTGGCACACCCTACAGCACCTGCTCATACTAGGGTCATAACAATAGGCATAATAGGACTCATAAAGCGATTCATCCATGCATTGCATATCATCCTCATAACATAACATCTGCATGTCTCGTTGTGCGTATGTGATTTGCCCCTTTGTGCCTGAACTACGCCCTGGTCGGATTCCCCTTGGGATACGTAGGCAGCTCACGAAGAGCACGACCAGCACTGACCTCGGCATCATCATTGCATCTTTTGTAACACTTTTATCCTAAATCTATAGCCTCCAAAAGACCTGTCTCTTCAAAGCTTTGGCACTCGCTTGCAATATGCGTTGCCTTGCAAGTTCATGCCAAAGAGGGGCAAACTGTAGACACCCCATTTTGTCGGCTATCAGATTTAGGAGACCCATAGCTTGGTGGTTCACAATGATCGTAAAAGACTCAAAAGGACTCTTGGAAGTCAGTTCTATCTCTCAGAATGCTCAGAATGACCAAAATGCCCCTGAAAGCCCGAAAACTCCCAGATTTGGTCCCAAAGTTCTGGAAACATGCTACGTCATAAGAAAAAAGTGATAAAATGAGTTTATAAGAAAAATCGAATGAAATCGTCAACTCCCAGAGACCCCCGGAAGTCCCGGAAGTTCCCGAAAAGTCCCTATTGACCGGTTTGACCAAGGTTTGACCAGGTTTAACCAAAGTTTGACCGAGTTTGACCAAGTTTGACCAAAATCATCCGAATTCACCAAAATCATTCTAGATCATGAGAAAAGTATTAAAATGAGTTTTAAAAGAAAATCGAGCGAAAATGTCAGCCCCTGGGAACTCCCAGAAGTTTCCAGAACTTCCCGGGAATCCCAAGTTTAACCAGTTTGACCAGAATTTGACTTTAAAACCGGGGCACCGTAACAATTTTCAAATATTTTTCATGGATACTAGAGGTCAGTTGCTTTTCAACGGAATATCGTACATAATTTTTGGATTTAAAACGAATTTATTTTGAATTTCCGAAGGCGAAAAAGGCGATCAAATCGGCTTTTATCGCAAATATCGTAAAACTTTTCAAAGTGACCTATCCCTGAACTATTTTATATGTAAATTAAACTCCATTACCTTTCCAACGGTAAATCACAACCTCAATTTGGAGTCCGTACGTATTTTCTGTGAATTTCGGATGAAATAGGGCCTTTTCGCGAATACCGGAACCTCAGGAGGCCTAAACAGCATTATCTGGACGAAGGATGAGCAGTGCCGCCGCGGCACTGGCCCAGTGCCACCGCGGCACTTCCCTCCAGAATAGTGTATTTTTGTAAATAATTTTGGGGGTCCATTTTGATTAATTAAAAACTAAAACGACATAGTTTTATGTTTTCATATGTTTGGGACCAATGGGAACACTTCTAAAACCCCAAAACCACCCCAAGTTGGCCTATTTAAACCCCCCATTGCTCTTCATTTTGGGGGAGTCAAATGAAAGCTTAGAAAAGTTTGGGAGAGAAAGTTGTAGAGATAAGGTTAGAATAGAGAGAAAAGAAGCTTCCTTCTTTGATTTTCAAAGCAAAAGTGAGTTCTAAACTTTGTTTTTACTTCATTACTCCCATTTACTTCAACATTCAATACACCGAACCACCATTTTAGTGAGCATTTAAGAGAGCGGAAGCTTCTTCCATGTCCAATGTCATTACATATGAGTGAAACACCAAACTACAAGTTCTATACATCATGAATATCATCCATTGATTGCTATCTATTTGCTTGCTTGTTTATATAATGTTCATCTCTCCTCATCTCATTTCTTTTTTATTTTCTTTATTTACTTACTAGTCCATCATCATCTAAATGATGAAATGAAGTTTGGGGTGAGTGAATCCTTATGGATAGTAGCTCTTGACCTCAAAAACATGTTTGATAGATGATGATCATAACTTCAATACCTCCAAGGTATTCTTGAAGTTATGTTCAAAAATAAAATAAATCTCTCCAACAATCTTGGAGGTTCTTGACGATGAGTTTGAGGTTGGCATTTCAAGTGGCTATAACCTTCATTGAGTATTGGAAATATGCTTTCAAAATACCTACTTCAAAATCCCTTTTAAAACCCCCCTCATTTTAATCTCAAGAAAGAAAACTCTAGTTTTTCCCAAAATTTTCAAAACAGTGAGTCAAAACGGTGAGTAATCTGAGTTCAAAGATTTTTCTAGAACTCAATACTCAACATATAGATGCAAGGCCACTTGGAAAGTCTTCCTAACTCATTGGAGAACACAGATGATTTTTTGTTTGACTTGGAAGTACTTGAAAATGGTCCATTTGGACCCAAACATTCCTTCTAGATATTCTGCCTCTGCTGTCACAGCAGCTTAGCTAACTTCCAACTTCTTTTTCAGAAAGCTTTTCCAGAAGGGGTGGTTCCAACTTATTTTTCCCTTAAACTTCAATGGCTTAGGGAACTCCCTGTATAAAATGGGCCCCTAGATCATTTGTTTTTAGTTTCTAAGATTTTTCAACATTTCAGTCAACAGTACGGACTCTGTTTCTGAGTGACCTTCATTGTTTACATGATTTCTCTCAATCTGTGATAGTCATTAAAGATTGGCTTTTTGGGTTGTGTTCTAGACACAATAAGGAAGATCTCCATTAAAAAGCATGCATTGAAAACATTCCTATCCCCTATTTCCATTTTCACAAGATCATGTTACTGTTCTGTCCACTATTCACAGCAAGCACATTTTAACTTTCATTCTTTGATTTGATGCTTATATGCATTCCAAATTAGTTCATATCTTAGGAAGTAGTTCATACTACATTTGTACATATCCCATATTGATTTCATTCATTCATTCATACACATTCCAGACTTCTAAGTCATTCTAGGAATCCATGAACACAAAGCACACTACAACCTTAGCACATTCTAGATACATACATTACATCCATGCAAAGATTTGGGGCTTTCGTGACTCCTAATCTAAGAAGATCATAAGGAATGGACTTGATCACACATTCATGTTTCCCTTGATCTAGTCTTCCTTTCTCATCCGTCCCGGGGATTGAGAAATCTTCTTTCCTCAAAGATTAACATGCATCATACTAGCTTGCTAAGCATATTTTAATTTCTTTGATTATTTGCTTCAAGAACAATTCATGTCCCCCCTTTTAGATTAGGAAGTCTTGATTATTTGATATATGATTAGACAATTTTTCCTAGGTTTGTTTGTGTAATCTTTCACTTTGCATTGTGTGATACTTGGCTTAGATCTTATGAATGATATCTTATCTTATGATCTTGCATTTCAAACTTTCTTATGTGATGTAATATACTATCATAATATTAATTGTCGAACCAAACATAGTAGAAGATGATTATTTGGATGCTAATTGAGGCCCGTCGAAAGACGTGGCGAGTTGAGGGTGTTTTAGTCGTGACAAAGGCTCCTTCCTCTCTCGTACCAAAACCCCGAACCAAGTTCTTTGGTTATGAAGGCCCGGTGCCCTTATCCGCTTGGGTGAGTCAAATTAGGTTTCTTGGTTCCTTAAAGACCAAGTGGCGACTCTCTATCTGTTTTCAACAGACCAACCATTTTCTTCCTTTGATCAATTTCAAATCAAATTTCAAACAAAACAAAAAGAGGTGGAATCCCGGTGTCCACAATTACCATGTCTCGGATTAGCAAATCCTCATTGGGATAAAATTGTTGAAACTGATGGTTCAGACATTGGATATGGAGGAATTCTTAAACAAAAGAATCCCAATACTAGTAAAGAAGAACTTTTACGTTCCACCTCTGGTGTTTAGAAAGGTCCTTCAAACAATTATTCTACTATTAAAAAGGAAATGTTTTCTATAGTTAAGTTTTTAACAAATTTCAAGATGACTTACTTAACCAAACATTTCTTATTTGAATAGATTGCAGTTCTGCTAAACATATTATTAAACAAGATGTAAAAAATCTTATTTCTAAGCAAATTTTTGCTAGATGGCAGTCTGATTTATCTGCTTTTGATTTCCAGCTTTAATATATTAAAGGAGATCAAAATTCTTTACCAGATTTTCTTACCAGGGAATTTTTACAGGAACAACAGAATGCAACCTCTGGATATAGGAGGGCTTCAATTCCCTCAGAGGCATCCCAACAAAGGGAAAGGCCATCAAAAAAACCCATCCAAGGGTTCTCAGCCCAACAAGGGGCCAAATCAGCCAAACAAGGCTGGTCCTCCGCAGAGACCTTCTACTGAGGACATTCTTGTCCAGGATATGGTTTTCCATCAAAAACAATTTTTGGAAACTTTTCTTATTTTGGACAATGTAAAAATTTCTAACAAATTAGAAACAGATGCTTGGGGATATGAAGAAATGACCCAAGAATTTAAACCTAGATTTGCTTATGAAGCAATGTTAATAGAAATAGGATCTGTTCAAATTGAACACTTCCATAAAGTCCCAACTGATAAAAAACTGCTATAACACATTCTAAGTGTTATATTATTAAAGTTCTTCATGCACAACAATGGGGCCTTAACCCAGCCCAAGCAAGGACTTTAAAAATCAATGGGGCTACTTTTAATTACTGGGATTACTTAGAAGCTTGGAATAAAGCTTTTCTTTTAAACAATCCCACTACAAGCCATACCTGGCTTTTTGTTATTAATGATCAAATAATTAAAAATGGTCTTGAATGTTTTCCCAATTGGTTTTACCATTGGTGGGAAAAAATGGGACCAGGAATTGGAATTGTCTCTCGAGACATTTTGGATTATTTTACAGTTTGGTTTGATCATCATCCGATTCTCAAAGGAAAAGTCTTAGAAAATACTCCATTTGGAAGAAATGTTTTATTTTTCTTCGCTGAATTCAGATTAGTCTAGATTTGGAAATGGGATATTCAACACTATGTTGACCATTTAAAAATTTCTGCACTCCAGAGAAATTTCTGGGTCAAATGGTGGGGAGGATTTGATATTCCCAATGCTCTTTCAAAAATCCAACCTGCTGTAAAAGAATATATTAGAGTTTTTGAGGAAGAACAGAAGAAAACGGATGATAAATTCCTCCTCTATGCTTCCCAGCTTTCATCTAAATTAAATATGTTTAATGTCTTATTCAATTCAATTAAGGGGAAGTATCCACATTTGTCTTGGGAAGAAACACAGGTGAATGTTATGGAGGCTCTCAAAGAACAATTTTTGGCCTCCCAGGTTTCCCAAGTTGGTAGTCGGGCTACTTCTAGCCAGACTAAAGATCAGGGTTGGACTTCACAATCCACTCAACCAAATACTTTTGGTTGTCTAGTAGGAGAAGCTCAAGACCCATATGAAGATGAAGATGAAATGGATACAACATCCATTTCAAGCCAGGTTCCAATTATGGAAGATCTGTTTGATGCCATTATTGCCACGGCATCACATTTTGCTTAGCCCAGTAAGTCCAATAACAAACTGGAATAGCTGATGCATGCAATGACGCACTCATATTTGTGATGCATGCAATGACAACATTCCAGCTCATGGTTTTGATTTCAGCCCATGGTTTTAGCACATGGTTTTGAAATACGGTGGGTGGGATTCTTTAAAGTCAAAAGACATTTTGGAACGACTCCAACATCCAAGGACACGTATATTTGTCTTTTTACTTTTTACTATTCATCTACAGAACCTTGTCCATAGACTGTAGATTTTTTATTGCTATTTAAAGATGACCCTCAGACATGTTGAAAGGCATCGCTTCCTTCTCTCTCTCTATCTCTAAACTCGTATCTCTTTGTTCTGCTCTGTAAGCGTGGTTCACCACAAGTAAGTAATAAATATCTATTATTTTTTAATTTGCATTGATCCTGTTTAATTTGTTATATTTGCCTAACATGATCCCTTCACACCAAGGGCGAGTTTTCAAGTCAAATAATTTTTTTTGAAAATTTGTAGGAAGTAGAATTCATAGGCAAACGGGTAGGTGACCGAAGTTTGCCCCTAGTTTGGACAATGTTTCTCTGAAGGTTTTGGGCAAACGAGGTAGGTGACCAAAGTTTGCCCCTTGTATGAAGGGTAGATAGTAAATTCAGGCAAACGAGGTGGGCAGCCAAAGTTTGCCTCGAGTGTGGAAGGTGATTTTCTGGCTTGAGGCAAGGACCATGACTTTAATCTCTCAAATGCTCATAACTTTTGCCTAGGCACCAGTAAGGTGACCTAGCGAGCTCTTTTCTCTCTTTTGTTATTGCTTACCTTAGATTTAGCTCTAATTTTTTCCTAGGCATCCTTTCGAATTTTTGACCTAACGAGCTATCCTTCGTTTCTTTTTGAAAGTCTACCTACGTACCCCCAAGCGGGGATCAGGTCCAACATAGTTCGAGCCATGGTAGAAAAGAAGTTGGTTTGATTATGATGGTGTCGACCGAACTGATGTAGTTGCCTACATATCCCCGAAAAGGAATCAGGTCGAGTGTAGTTCAAGGCGAGGCTTGAATGAAAAGGGGTTGATGATGGTGTCGATCAAACCAATGCGATTGCCTATGTATCCCCAAGTGGGAATCAGGTCGAGCGTAGTTCAAGGTGAGGCTTGAAGGAAAAGGGGTTGATAATGATGACGACCAAACTGATGTAGTTTCCTACGTATCCCCGAGTGGGAATTAGGTCGAGCGTTGTTTAAGGCAAAGTCTTGAAAGAAATTGGTTGAGGGTTTTTCAAACCAATCATCAAAGAAGGTCAAACTTAGGTCACTTGTGGTAGCCTTGATTAAGAAGATTCAGTTTCGATCTCCCTTTCTTTTCTTTTTCTTTTTCTTTTTCTTTTTGTTTTGTTTTGAGGATTGATCCTTTTCACTTTCGCCTAGCCAGACAATTTTGCTTTTCATGTAGTTAATTCATGTGAGATCTTTCAATCGCAATCTAGAAATCACATAATGTGCATGTTCGCTCTCAGAATATGTTTGTGGTTGTTTAGAGCTTTTTGAAATATGATTAGACACATTCTCGGGATGTACCTTGAATTGTACAATTCCCTGTATCACTGTAGACACCCCATTTTGTCGGCTATCAGATTTAGGAGACCCATAGCTTGGTGGTTCCCAATGATCGTAAAAGACTCAAAAGGACTCTTGGAAGTCAGCTCTATCTCTCAGAATGTTTAGAATGACCAAAATGCCCCTGGAAGCCCGAAAATCCCAGATTTGGTCCCAAAGTTCTGGAAACATGCTACTTCATAAGAAAAGTGATCAAATGAGTTTTTAAGAAAAATTGGATGAAATCGTCAGCTCCCAGAGACCCCGAAAGTTCCCGGAAAGTCCCCATTGACCGGTTTGACCAAGGCTTGACCAGGCTTGACCAAAGTTTGACCAAGTTTGACCGAAATCGTCCAAATATACCAGAATCATTCTAAATCATGAGGAAAGTATTAAAACGAGTTTCAAAAGAAAATTGAGAGAAAACGTCAGCTCCTGGGAACTCCCGGAGATTTCCAGAACTTCCCGGGAATCCCAGGTTTGACCAGTTTGACCAAAATTTGACTTTGGAACCGGGTCACCGAAACAATTTTCAAACATTTTTCATGGATACTAAAGGTCAATAGCTTTCTAACGGTATATCGTACATAATTTTCGGATTTAAAACGAATTTATTTTGAATTTCCGAAGGCGAAAAAGGCGATCAAATCGGCTTTTATCGCAAATACCGAAACACTTTTCAAAGTGACCTATCACCAAACTATTTTTTATGTAAAGTAGACTCCATTACCTTTCCAACGGTATATCATAACCTCAATTTGAAGTTCGTATGCATTTTCTGTGAATTTCGAACGAAATAGGCCCTTTTCGCGAATACCGGAACCTCAGGGGGCCTAAACAGCATTATCTGGACAAAGGAGGAGCAGTGCCGCCGCGGCACTGGCCCAGTGCCGCCGCGACACTCCCCTCCATAACAGCGCATTTTTATAATTTTTCTTGGGGGGTTCATTTTGATTAATTGAAAACCAAAACGACGTAGTTTTATAATTTCAAATGTTTGGGACCAATGGGAATACTTCTAAAACCCCAAAACCACCCCAAGTTGGCCTATATAAACCCCCCATTGCTCTTCATTTTGGGGGTGTCAAAGGAAAGCTTAGAAAAAGTTTGGGAGAGAAAGTTGTAGAGATAAGGTTAGAATAGAGAGAAAAGAAGCTTCCTTCTTTGATTTGCAAAACAAAAGTGAGTTCTAAACTTTGTTTTTACTTCATTACTCCCATTTACTTCAACAGTCAATACAACCAACCACCATTTTAGTGAGCATTTAAGAGAGTGGAAGCTTCTTCCATGTCCAATGTCATTACATATGAGTGAAACACCAAACTACAAGATCTATACATCATGAATATCATCTATTGATTGCTATCTATTTGCTTGCTTGTTTATATAATGTTCATCTCTTCTCATCTCATTTCTTTTTTATTTTCTTTATTTACTTACTAGTCCATCATCATCTAAATGAAGACATGAAGTTTTAGGTGAGTGAATCCTTATGGATAGTAGCTCTTGACCTCAAAAACATGTTTGATAGATGATGATTATAACTTCAATACCTCCAAGGTATCCTTGAAGTTATGTTCAAATAAAAATGAATCTCTCCAATAATATTGGGGGTTCTTGATGATGAGTTTGATGTTGATATTCCAAGAGGTTATAATCTCTATTTGATGTTGAAAATATACTTTCAAAACCTCTATTTCAAAACCCCTCTCAATCCCTCTCATTTTGATTTCAAGAAAGAAAACTCAAGTTTTTCCCAAAATCTTCAAAACAGTGAGTCAAAACAGTGAGTGATCTGAGTTCAAAGATTTCTCTAGAACTCAATACTCAATGTATGGATGCAAGCCAACTTGGAAAATCTTCCTAACTCATTAGAGAACACCCATGATTTTTGGTTTGACTTGGAAGTACTTGAAAATGGTCCATTTGGACCCAAACATTCCTTCCAGGCATTCTACCTCTGCTGTCACAGCAGCTTAGTTAACTTCCAACTTCTTTTTTAGAAAACCTTTCCAAAAGGGGTGGTCCCAACTTATTTTTCCCTTAAACTTCAATGTCTTAGGAAACGCTCTGTATAAAATGGGCCTCTAGATCATTTGTTTGCATTTTCTAATATGTTTCAACATTTCAGTCGACAGTACGGACTCTGTTTCAGGGTAACATTCATTGTTTATATGATTTCTGTCAATCTGTGATAGTTATTATAGATTGGCTTTTTGGATTGTGTTCTAGACACAATACGAAAGATTGCCACAACAAATCATGCATTGAAAACATTCCTAACCCCTCCTTTCCATTTTCATAAGATCATGTTATTGTTCTGTCCACTATTCACAGCAAGAACATTTTAACTTTCATTCTTTGATTTGATGCTTGTTGGCATTCCAAATTAGTTCATATCTTAGGAAGTAGTTCATACTACATTTTTACATATCCCATGTTGATTTCATTCATTCATTCATACACATTTTAGACTTCTAAGTCATTCTAGAAATCCACGTACACAAAACACACTACAACCTTTGCACATTTTAGATACATACATTGCATTCATGCAAGATTTGGGGCTTTTGTAACTCTTAATCTAAGAAGATTATAAGGAACGATCATGATCACACGTTCATGCTTCCCCTCGATCTAATCATTCTTTCTCATCCGTCCCGGGGCTTGAGAGATCTTCTTTTCTCAAAGAATAACATGCATCATGCTAGCTTACTAAGCATATTTTGATTTCTTTGATTATTTGTATCTAGAACAATCCATGTCCCCTTTTAGATTAGGAAAACTTGACTTCTTGATATGTGATTAGCCGATTTTTCCCTAGGTTTGTTTGTGTGATCTTTCACTTTTTCATTGTGTGATATTTGGCTTAGATCTTATGAATGATATCTATTCTTTTGATCTTCCAATTTCAAGATTCTTATGCAATGTAATATACTTATCATAAATAATAATTGTCGAACCAAACATAGTAGAAGATGATTATTTGAATGATAATTGAGGCCCGTCGAAAGACGGGGCGAGTTGAGGGTGTTTTAGTCATGATAATGGCTCCTTCCTCTCTCGTACCAAAACCCCGAACCAAGTTCTTTGGTTATGAAGGGCCGGTGCCCTTATCCGCTTGGGTGAGTCAAATTAGGTTTCTTGGTTCCTTAAAGATCAAGTGGCGACTCTGTATCTGTTTTCAACAGACTAACCATTTTCTTCCTTTGATCAATTTCAAACAAGTTTCAAAACAAACAAAAAGAGGTGGAATCCCGGTATCCACAATCTGGCGACTCCACTGGGGATATTTATTTTCAAAACAAAATAATACAGAGGTTTGACTCATAAGAAGCATCCTTAAAATCATCTTTTTACTATGTCTGGTTCACCGCATTGCACTCTTGCATTTCCCCCCTCCGACTGTGTCTGAAACGCGGCGCTGACATTGTTCAGGTCTTGCTGTGCCAGGGCACAAGTCACTGTTGGTACTGTACCTTCCAAGTTATATCAAAAAGAGTAAAAACCTCTATACTGTCTCCCCAACGGTATATTGGAACTCTCGTCAACGGACCCTCTTTGACTAAACCCAGCCTTTGCATATAGATTCCTGTAGAACCTTTCATAGGACTGTTCATTTATCTTTTCAGATAGGACAATGTGATATAACTGCTGTATGTCCTGGTGGGATTACCTGCGCGGTGTAGACGCTTATGTGGCATAGAACAGAACCTCTTTCTTATGATTCCCAAGGCAATCGCTCACATGTGATCACATTGAGTTGACTTGCCTAGGCACCATGATAAGGATGTCTGCTCCATGCTCACAAAGATATACACCGCAAACCTTGTTTGTTGGTCTTGAGACATAGGAGTATGAAAACTTGCTAGACAGTATGATCACCATCATCACATATTCTCGTCGTATATCCCTATTACTTCCAGAAACTCTACCCAATTGATCAGGATATCCCTGTTTCTCCTAGAATTAAACTATGTCCGAATCACCCAAATTTTCTAGAAATCCCTATTTCTCCCCAGATTACCCAAAAATCTCAATTTCTCCCAGAAACTCCGATATACTTATGTCCCCCCAGATATTCTTGCTTCCCCCAAAATACCCAGAAACCTCAATTTTTCTTAGAAACTCCGATATACTTGTTTCTCCCAGAAACTCTGTCTGACTTACCCAGTTATATCTGTTTTTCCAGAAGCTCTGTCCAAATCTCTCAGATTACCCAGAAGTCTCAATTTCTCCCAGAAACTCCGGTATACTTGTGTTGGCCCAAATATGGAAACCTTAGAGGGGGGGTGAATAAGGTTTTAGCGGAAATTAACCTTTTAATAACTTAATTGCAAATTAAACACAAACACAAACAATAATGTAAAGAGAGAAGGGAAGAGAAACTTGCAAACCGATTTTTCAAGTGGTTCGGCAATCGCACCTCGCGGCCTACGTCCACCCTCAAGAACACCTCTTGAGGATTCCTTAATCCAATCTACTTACGGGTGTAGATCAAACCATTTCCCGGAGGACTTACGGGTGTGCACCAAACCGTTACAAGAGCCTATGATCTCTCCCAAAGAAGAACACCTCTTCTTTGCACACAAGGGTTACTAACCCTCAACCTTTACAGTTGATTTGATACAAATTGAACTCTCTTTATAGAGTGGATAATACAATTAAAAGCTCACTACAATTCACTATCTCAAAGATTACAATTGAAAGCTAGAGCAAATTGATAAACTCACACAACTAGGGCTCAATTTTGAATGAATAAGAATCAACAAGTTGTGTGATTGAAATGGATGGTTTCCAATTGATTGATCAACATAAAATGGTATGGGAAAACATATATTTATAGGCCAAGAAGGATTATAGCCGTTGGTGGCAAGTTTGGTAATTAAAAGCCCCTTTAAAAACTAGCCGTTATGCCTTTTCAGGTCGCTTCAGTCGACTGGAACATGAAGCAGTCGACTGGTCCTTGAAGCAGTCGACTGGAATGTGTTTACAGAGGGTTCTGTTTGCATTCTTCTCACTTCGGTCGACTGCATCGGGCCTTCAGTCGACTGCCCTTCCCAGTTTGACAGCCTGACACATCTCCACTAAAAAGGCCATAACTCCCTCTACAAAACTCGGATTTTCGATCTGTTTGATGTTTTGGAAACTAGATTCAAATACCTTTCCAACCATATAAAACTCAACATCTAATTAATTTTCAATTAGTTGAGGCATTGCTTTAAAGATGACCCATTTAAAATTTATTTCCAAAACTTTAACTTTTAGCATTTGTTTGAGCCCCTATGAGTGTGAGATCAATATGCCTGTAGACACCCCATTTTGTCGGCTATCAGATTTAGGAGACCCATAGTTTGGTGGTTCACAATGATCATAAAAGACTCAAAAGGACTCTTGGAAGTCAGCTCTATTTCTCAAAATGCTCAGAATGACCAAAAAGCCCCTGAAAGCCCGAAAACACCCAGATTTGGTCCCAAAGTTCTGGAAACATGCTACGTCGTAAAATAAGCAATAAAATGAGTTTTAAGAGAAATCGGATGAAATCGTCAGCTCCCAGAGACCCCCGGAGGTTTCCAGGACTTCCCGGGAATCCCAGGTTTGACCTGTTTGACCAGAATTTGACTTTGGAACCGGGGCACCAAAACAATTTTCAAACATTTTTCATGGATACTATAGGTCAATAGCTTTCCAACGGTATATCGCACATAATTTCTGGATTAAAACGAATTTATTATGAATTTCCAAAAGCGAAAAAGGCAATCAAATCAGCTTTTATCGTGAATACCGCAAAACTTTTCAAAGTGACCTATCCCGGAACTATTTTTTATGTAAATTAGACTCCATTACCTTTCCAACGGTATATCACAACCGCAATTTGGAGTTCATATGCATTTTCTGTGAATTTCGGACGAAATAGGGCCTTTTCGCGAATACCGGAACTTCAGGGGGCCTAAACAGCATTATCTGGACAAAGGGAGGAGCAGTGCCGCCGCGGCACTGGCCCATTGCCGCCGCGGCACTGGCCCAGTGCCGCCGCGGCACTCCCCTCCAGAACAGTGAGTTTTTGTAATTTATTTTGGGGGTCCAATTTGATATATTAGAAATCAAAACGACGTAGTTTTGGTTCCCAGTTTATTTTGGACCAATGGGAGACCATTTTAAACTTTTTAAAACTCCATTTACCACCCCTCCTTTGCCTATAAAAGAAGCCATTTACTTCCATTTAGAGGAGAGACATGGAAGCTTAGAGAGAGCTTAGGAAGAAACTCTAGAGAAATATAGAGAGAGAAAGAGAAGAAGTAGTCTTCTTCTTCCATTTTTTCCAATCAAAGTGAGTTATAATCTTGTTTTCCTCCACCATTCTTCTATATACTTCATCATCAACATACCCAATCACCATTTCTCTAAGCATTTTTGAGTTAGGAAGCTACTTCCATGTCCAAATGTCTATATCTATGAGTGAAACACCAAGCTATAAGTTCAATACATCATGAATATAATCTATTGATCATTATCTACTTGCTTGTTTATACAATGTTCATCTCTTCTTACCTCATTTCTTTTTTACTTTTCTTTATTTACTTACTAGTTCATCATCATCTAAATGATGACATGAAGTTTGAGGTGAGTGAATCCTTATGGATAGTAGCTCTTGACCTCAAAAACATGTTTGATAGATGATGATTATAACTTCAATACCTCCAAGGTATCCTTGAAGTTATGCTCAAAATAAAAATGAATCTCTCCAATAATATTGGGAGTTCTTTGATGATTCAAGGTTGGATGAGGTTCTAAGTGGTCACATGGTCATCTCAAGAGTTTAAGTTCATGCTTTGAACATCTATTTCAAAACCCCCAATCAAGAACTCAAACTCTATTTCAAACCCAAATCCATTTTCTTCAAGAATGATCCAAAACAGTGAGCTGTTCAGATTCAAAGATTTGTTTTGAATTAAATACTTGAGTGATGATGATGAAACCACTTGGAAAATCTTCCTAATACATCATAGTTTGTCCCCAATGTTTCCCATCAATTATAGAGATATGAAAGTATTTGTTTTGGATGTGAGAAGTTCATATTCATAATCTGCCTCTGTTCTCACAGAATGTTCACCCAACTTCTTTCACTTATTCTGGATATTTTTGTCACTGTACATATATCTTTTGTATTTTTTTTATGAAACTTGGGTGTCTTAGAAAACTTTTGGTGTATAATGGGTCGTCATAAACCCTTTCTTTGATTTATGAAAAATCATACAAAATCAGTCAACAGTGCAGCTTTTGTTTCTGAGTCATGTGTACATTCTGATTTATTTCTTTTAATCTGTGACAGCTATTGATGTTTGGCTTTTTGGGTTATTTTCTAGACACAATAAGGATGATCTCTGATTTTTCTCACATTTTTCTAGGCACGTTTGACCTCCCATTATAATGTTACAAAGTAGTGCATACAGTCTGTCCACTATTCACAGCATTTCACTTTTTTTGACTTTCACACTTTGATGCAACACTCTCTTGTATCTAGATGAACCCATGTCCCATGAACATGTTCTTTACCACTTTTAGCATGCTATATCATGTCATGTATCATCTATCCTCTCATGTATCATACTCCCATAGACTCTTGAGTTTGGTTTCCAAATAAAACCACGTTTTGCAAATACTTGGGAAGTTCTTGAAATAAGTTAGGAATTGATATTCCAAGTGGTTAGAATATTCATCCAAGTTCTGGAAGTATACTTTCAAAACCCCCCATTTCAAAACCCCCCCTCTTAAACCCCTCATTTTGATTCCAAGAAATAAACCTTGTTTTTCTCAAAACCCTCAAAACAGTGAGTCATTTAACTTCAAGGAATTATTTTGAGTTCAATACTCAATGTATGAATGTAAGACCACTTGGAAAGTCTTCCTAACTCATTAGAGAACACCCATGATTTTTGGTTTGACTTGGAAATACTTGAAAATGGTCCATTTGGATCCAAACATTTTCTCTAGACATTCAGTTTTTGATGTCACAACAGCTAGGTCCACCTTCAACTTGTTTTCCAGAAAAACCTTTCCAAAAGGGGTGGTCCTAACTTATTTTTCCCTTAAACTTCAATGTCTTAGGGAACTTTCTGTATAAAATGGGCCTCTAGATCATTCGTTTTCATTTTCTAAGATTTTTCAACATTTCAGTCGACGGTACGGACTCTGTTTCTGAGTGACCTTCATTGTTTGTATCATTTCTCTCAATATGTGATAGCTATTCAATATTGGCCTTTTGGGTTGTGTTCTAGACACAATAAGGAACATATCCATAAAAAATCATGCATTGAAAACATTCCTAACCCCTCTTTTCAAATTCCAAAAGATCATGCTACTGTTCTGTCCACTATTCACAGCAAGCACATTTGAACTTTTATTCTTTGATTTGATGCTCATATGCATTCCAAATTAGTTCATATCTTAGGAAGTAGTTCATACTACATTTGTACATATCCCATGTTAATTTCATTCATTCATTCATATACATTTTAGACTTCTAAGTCACTTTAGAAATCCATGTACCCAAAACACACTACAACCTTTGCACATTTTAGATACATACATTGCATTCATGCAAGATTTGGGGTTTTTGTAACCCTTAATCTAAGAAGGTTATAAGGAATGATCACGATCACACGTTCATGCTTCCCCTTGATCTAATTATCCTTTCTCATCCGTCCCGGGGATTGAGAGATCTTCTTTTCTCAAAGAATAACATACATCATATTAGCTTGTTAAGCATATTTTGATTTCTTTGTTTATTTGTTTCAAGAACAATTCATGTCCCCTTTAGATTAAGGAAACTTAATTACTTGATACATGATTAGATGATTTTTCCTAGGTTTATTTGTGTGATCTTTCACTTTACATTGCATGATATTTGACTTAGATCTTATGAATGATATCTTATCTTTAGATCTTCCATTTCAAATTTTCTTATGTGATGTAATATACTATCATAGTATTATTTGTCGAACCATACATAGTATAAGATGATTATTTGGATGCTAATTGAGGCCCGTCGAAAGACGGGGCGAGTTGAGGGTGTTTTAGTCGCGACAAAGGCTCCTTCCTCTCTCGTACCAAAACCCCGAACCAAGTTCTTTGGTTATGAAGGGCCGGTGCCCTTATCCGCTTGGGTGAGTCAAATTAGGTTTCTTGGTTCCTTAAAGACCAAGTGGCGACTCTGTATCTGTTTTCAACAGACCTTTCGTTTTCTTTCCTTGATTCAAATCAATTTCAAAGCAATCTCAAACGAGAGAAGTGGTCCGATTCCGCGTGTCCACAATCTGGCGACTCTGCTCGGGATTTTTATTTTAAAACAAAAAAATAATACAGAGGTTTGACTCATAAGAAGCATCCTTAAAATCATCTTTTTACTGTGTCTGGTTCACTGCATTGCACTCTTGCATTTCCCCCCTCCGATTGTGTCTGAAACGCGGCGCTGACATTGTTCAGGTCTTGCTGTGCCAGGGCATAAGTCACCGTTGATACTGTACCTTCCAAGGTATATCAAAAAGAGTAAAAACCTTCGTACTGTCTCTCCGACGGTATATTGGAACTCTCGTCAACGGACGCTCTTTGACTAAACCCAGCCTTTGCATATAGATTCCTGTAGAACCTTTCATAGGACTGTTCATTTATCTTTTCAGATAGGACAATGTGATATAACTGCTGTATGCCCTGGCGGGATTACCTGCGCGATGTAGACGCTTATGTGGCATAGAACAGAACCTCTTTTCTTATGATTCCCAAGGCAATCACTCACATGTGATCACATTGAGTTGACTTGCCTAGGCACCATGATAAGGATGTCTGCTCTATGCTCACAAAGATATACACCGCAAACCTTGTTTACGGGTCCTGAGACATAGGAGTATGAAAACTTGCTAGACAGTATGATCACCATCATCACCTATTCTCGTCGTATATTCCTATTTCTTCCATAAACTCTACCCAACTCATCAGGATATCCCTGTTTCTCCTAGAAACTCTGTCCGAATCACCCAGATTTCCTAGAAATCCCTATTTCTCCCCAGAATACCCAGAAACCTCAATTTTCCTTAGAAACTCCGATATACTTGTTTCTCCCAGAAACTCTGTCCGACTTACCCAGTTATACCTATTTTCCCAGAAGCTCTGTCCAAATCTCTCAGATTACCCAGAAATCTCAATTTCTCCCAGAAATTCCGGTATACTTGTTTTTCCCAGAAACTCTGTCCAACTTACCCGAGTTTTCATGTTTTCCCATAAGCTCTATCCAAATCTTCAAGATTTCCCAAAAATTCCAACAACTCCATCCAAACTTCCCAAAAATGCCTAGATGTACCAATTTCTCCCAGAAATTCTGATTTTTCAATTTCTCCTAGAAGCTCAGTCCAAATCAACCAGAAATCCCTATTTCTCCTAGAAACTCAAATGACTTCTAGAAATTTCTCCGAATCTTCCGAATCCCTGTTTCTCCCAGAAACTCTGTCCAAAATTCCCGAAGTATCCCGGAAATCCCTGTTATCCCTTGGTGATCACACTGGAAAGTAAGGTTAGCACACTCTGTATGCCTAGGACCTTATTTGTTTAACTGCTATCTGTTAGAAATAGGAGCATCATATAGATTAGGGCTTGCATCCGCATGCTTGTCTCATGTGCATGCACCATTCTCATCAGTCTACGCACACTATCTCAGTCAGTCTGTACATAAGCCGGTCCATCTTCCTTAACATCACTGTCATTGTCTATCTAAAGTCATCACTATCAGAATCTGATATACCTCCCCTCTCGGATCTATAGGTCATTATAGATTCCCAAAGTCAGCCTCTGAGATCCCCATCCTGGGTCAGAAGTTCGAGCAGTCATTTGGTTAGAATCGGTCCGCCGAGAAAATTTAACATGAAACAAGAAACTTTGGAAGCCAAGGTCACTGAATTAATCAATCAACAGTCAGATCGGCTGACTCAAGTTCTGAAATTTATGGAAGAGTTCCGACAACAGCAGCCACAGTACCCACCTGGGTTCATGCCACCACCACCACCTGGATTTGGACCGCCTCCCGAAAATAATGGAGAAGAAGAATGGTTTCAAGGGGTCCCGCTGCCTGTATATGAGAAAAAGCTCCAAGAGAAAATGGATAAGGTCGACAAGCTTGAGAACATACTAAGAAAGAGTAAGGGGGTCGACGATTACATGTTAGATCTGGAAGGATTGTTTGAGCCCAACAAGGTGAGGCTACCCGAGAACTTCAAGATGCCTGAAATTGACCGTTTTGACAGAACTGGAAATCCGAAGAGCCACGTGAAGTTTTGTATGAGCATTTTCCAGTCAATGGGCTGCACCCATGAGCACATAGCTATGCTGTTCCCTCAAACCCTCCAGAAAGCCGCACTATCCTGGTTCCTAACCCTTGAAGCTTCCAAGACCCGAGTTTGGGAAGATGTTGCTAGAACTTTCATTGATCACTACTCCTACAACCAAGAGCTTGACGTCACCATCCGAGATCTGGAAACTACCAGGCAGAATTTCAATGAGTCCTTCGCTGCATGCTTGAGCAGATGGAGGAATAAAGTAGCCCAAATGATCCACAGGCCTATTGAAAAAGAGCAAGTACGTATGCTGGTCAAGAACCTGCAACCAGTGTACCATGAAAAACTATTCTACCAGTCCATCTCAACATTTGAAGAGTTGTTTGAGGTTGGGACTAGAATCGAGGATGCTATCTGTGAAGGCAAGATCAATGGAGCTGGGTCACTACAAAAGGAGAAGAGACCCCATACCTTTGGTGAAGATCAAGAGAGCCTAGATGTCAATGCCTTAAGCCCATCATCAAGCCAAAATGATTGCAGTAAGAGGCACAAGAAAGGAAACCAAAGAGTCTTCACACCACTTGACATGAGCTTATCCTCCGCTCTCAATCACCTTGTTCAAAAGGGCCACCTTGTACCTTTGGAGCCTAGTAAGCCTCCTAATCACCCACCTCCTGGGTACAATGAATCCAAGTATTGTGATTACCACCAAGACCAAGGCCATGAGACCGACAACTGTAAGAGGCTCCGTCACTCAATTCAGGATCTCTTAGATGATGCGCCGCACCCCAATCCAATTCACTACCTCGGTCTGGACCAACCCATGACCTATCCATTTCAATGATCCCCTTCGCTGAGGACCATGAATGTTGAACCTGTGCCGGTGAAGCGATGGTGTTTGGGACTCTTGCTAGAAAACCAAATGAAGATGCTCTTTAGAAAAAAAAAAGAAATAAAAAGAATAAGTGAGTCACTGTGATATTCCATTTGAGACCGGGTCGAGTCCAGTCGAGTCTGTTGTGTGTTTTGTCTATTTCAAGTTTAGTCTTGTGGTCGAGTCCGTCTGTCATCGAGTTGTTAATGAGTCTGTAAACCTTCTCTATTGATGGAATGAAATCTCATTTTACTTAATCTGATGTGCCCAGTCATAAATGCATGAATCACTAAACTGAAGTGTCACTTTTCAAATTACCATGGATATTACTCTGCTAATAATTTTTCTACAACAAAACAAAAAAAAAAAAGAATCCTGAAAGGTTAAAGTCAATTTTGCGCTGACACTGAAGAAGAGCTGAGAATTGAATAGTCTTACTTTAAGAATTTAAAGATGCTTTTGCTCAAATCTCAAAAAGACATGCTTGGAACTGACTTGGGGCTTGCCCAACACCCTTTTCCCACCATTTCGAAGCCTTAAGCCCAATCCAATTGGGAGCCACGCAATCTGTCCGATTGAAAGCAATGCAAACTTAGCCCTTGATGATAGCCAAACATTTCAGTTGAGTTTCATCTCCACTTTCAAAAAAAAAAAAAAAGAAAAAAAAAAAAAGAAAAGAAAAGAAAAAGCTCGCTAGGTTGAAAACCCGAAAGGGCACCTAGGCAAAAGTTAGAGCTGAAAAAGGTGTTGATTTCCAAAATCCGACCCTAGCCAGTCAAAATGTTGGAGAAAATTTTGATGAAACAAATGAGAGAATCATACGAACATGCCAAGATCACAATTCAAAAGGCACGGAATGACCACAAATAAATTTCGAGAGCTGACATGCACATTCTGGAATTCTGAGATTGCAATTGAAAGATCTCACAAGAATCGACTACATTAAAAATCAAAATTGACTGGCTAGGTGAAAGTGAAAAGGATCAATCCTCAAAACAAAACAAAAAGAAAAAGAAAAAGAAAAGAAAGGGAGATTGAAACTGAATCCTTTTATTCAAAGCTTCCACAAGTGGCTCAAGTTTGAACTTCTTTGACGATTGGTTTGAAAAACCCTCATACCTCAAACCAATTTCCTTCAAGCCTTGCCTTGAACTACGCTCGACCTGATTCCCACTCGGGGATACGTAGGCAACCACATCGGTTCGGTCAACACCATCATAATCAAACCAATTTCCTTCAAGCCTTGCCTTGAACTACGCTCGACCTGATTCCCACTCGGGGATATGTAGGTAACCACATCGGTTCGGTCAACACCATCATAATCAAACCAATTTCTTTCAAGACCTTGCCTTGAACTACGCTCGACCTGATTCCCACTCAGGGATACGTAGGCAACCGCATCGGTTCGGTCACCCCACCTACCCAAAAATCAACCCGCTTCTTCCCAACCATGCCCGAACTACGTTAGACCTAATCCCCACTTGGGGGTACGTAGGCAGACTTTCAAAAAAGAAAAATATAAGGATGGCTCGCTAGGTCGAAAATCCGAAAGGACACCTAGGCAAAAATTAGAGTTAAATCCAAGGTGAGCAATAACAAAAGAGAGAAAAGAGCTTGCTAGGTCACCTCACTGGTGCCTAGGCAAAAGTTATGAGCATTTGAGAGATTAAAGTCACGGTCCATGCCTCAAGCCAGAAAATCACCTTCCACACTAGGGGCAAACTTTGGTTACCCGCCTCGTTTGCCTGACTTTTACTATCTACCCTTCACACAAGGGGCAAACTTCGGTCACCTACCTCGTTTGCCCAAAACCTCCAATGAACCTTCCTCCAAACTAGGGGCAAACTTCGGTCATTTGCCTCGTTTGCCTATCGATCCCACTTCATGCCCTTCAAACTAGGGGCAAACTTCGTTTGCCACCTGATCCCTATACACCAATGGTAAGCCTTCAAATCACAAACATTATCTTGAACAGATGGAAATGGAGCGTCTTTCATTCCATAAGCTAAGGCACTAATTCAAAGCACATCTTGAGAGAAGCAAAGAAATTGATTAGATCAGTAGGGAGGAATTTTCAAAAATAAGATTCACCATCAAAGTGATGCCACGTTAAGGAGAGAAGTAAACACAACAGAGAAATGGTACATCATTTATGACAAAAGCACATTAAGTTTTGGCAAGTCGACCTTGTTTTATTTTGGTGTCAAATGTGTCGTCCTCGTGCGTCGATGTCTGTCAAGTTTTTGAGTCTATTGTAGTCTCGAATGTGTAAATCAACAGTGACTAATAAAATTTTCAAATCAAGTTATAAAGAGCATGCCAATACAAGCAGGAGTACCAAACACCATTACTGCACCGGTCAAGGCGTCAGCATGAGAAGTGTCAAAACTTGGGGAAGATTTCATCCCTTTCCAAACTGCCAAAAGCTAATCATCTTTCTTCATGCAACATAAGTCCATGAGTGGCTGTTGATCTTCCGTCTTTCTTCATGCAACATAAGTCCATGAGTGGCTGTTGATGATCTTCCTTTCTCCTTGCAACATAAGTCCATGAGTGGCTGTTGATCTTCCGTCTTTCTTCATGCAACATAAGTCCATGAGTGGCTGTTGATGATCTTCCTTTCTCCTTGCAACATAAGTCCATGAGTGGCTGTTGATCTTCCGTCTTTCTTCATGCAACATAAGTCCATGAGTGGCTGTTGATGATCTTCCTTTCTCCTTGCAACATAAGTCCATGAGTGGCTGTTGATCTTTCATCTTTCTTCATGCAACATAAGTCCATGAGTGGCTGTTGATGATCTTCCTTTCTCCTTGCAACATAAGTCCATGAGTGGCTGTTGATCTTTCATCTTTCTTCATGCAACATGAGTCCATGAGTGGATGTTGATGATCTTCTTTCATCCTAGCAACATAAGTCCATGAGTGGCTGTTGATCTTCCGTCTTTCTTCATGCAACATAAGTCCATGAGTGGCTGTTGATGATCTTTCTTTCATCCTAGCAACATAAGTCCATGAGTGGCTGTTGATCTTCCGTCTTTCTTCATGCAACATAAGTCCATGAGTGGCTGTTGATCATCTTCGTTCATGCAACATAAGTCCATGAGTGGCTGTTGATCATCTTCCTTTCTTCTAGCAACATAAGTCCATAAGTTGCTACTGATTATCACCCTCCATCAGTGTCAAACCACCGCAAATCATCTCTGTCACAAATAGAATGATACCTTGACTCCCATTTAAAAGACATATTTCCTTCTTCCTAGCAGAGTACATTATCCTTCAGCTCCCGGAGGCCCTGACCGGCCCCCTTGGATTGAGCGCCAAAAGAGATTCTCCGAGAACCCTACATCATCCCCCGAGGATAGAAACCGATAGATACCAGCTCCCGGAGACCCTGACCGGCCCCCTTGGATTGAGCGCCAAAAGAGATTCTCCGAGAACCCTACATCATCCCCCGAGGATAGAAACCGATAGATACCAGCTCTCGGAGGCCCTGACCGGCCCCCTTGGATTGAGCGCCAAAAGAGATTCTCTGAGAACCCTACACCATCCCCCGAGGACAGAAATCGATAGATACCAGCTCCCGGAGGCCCTGACCGGCCCCCTTGGATTGAGCGCCAAAAGAGATTCTCCGAGAACCCTACCATCCCAGCAGAAGATAACAGAAGTCCGAACCAATCCTCCGGACTTTGTCATCATAAGGATCGGCCAACGATTGAAAACATCACCCGCAGTCGAATCACCCGAATTCCCAGGGCAAGCAATGTCTATTCGCAATTCAAGGATCCGTGTCCACTGATTATCATGAGCTTTCTCACCTGTCAGTCATCATGAGTTTCCTCACTTATCGCGAGCTTCTTCACTCCGGTTATCTCACCTGTCAATTATCGTGAGCTACCTATCATGAGCCTCCTCGCTTTGGTTATTATAAAACTGTCGGTTATCATGAACTCCCTCACCTATGGGTTATCTTTAGTTGTCATCCTCAAAGACCCCACATCCGATCCCATTCGCTTGTAAAGCACACTTCCCGTAATTCCAGAAGTTTGCCCCTAGACCCAGAGTCTTCTAAACCTTGCTGTCCTTATCCGAGTCATCCACCACATCACGGTCGCAAACACTAGCACAATACCAGCCACTCAGAGTGGCACACCCCACAGCACTTGCTCATACTAAGGTCATAACACTAGACATGATAGGACTCATGACACAATTCATATCACATCCATGCATTGCATATCACTCTTATAGCATAGCATCCGCCTGATTGTTGTGTATGTGCATGTGTGATTTATTCCTTTTTGCCCTGAACTACGTCCTGGTCTGATTCCCCTTGGGATACGTAGGCAGCTCACGCAGAGCACGACCAGCACTGACCTCAGGATCTTTCTTTTTTTTTCTTCATTGCATCTTTTGCAACGTTTTTATCCTAAATCTATAGCCTCCGAAAAGTCCTGTCTCTTTAAAGCTTTGGCACTCGCTTGCGACATGCGTTGCCTCGCAAGCTCATGCCAAAGAGGGGCAAACTGTAGACACCCCATTTTGTCGGCTATCAGATTTAGGAGACCCATAGCTTGGTGGTTCACAATGATCGTAAAAGACTCAAAAGGACTCTTGGAAGTCAGCTCTATTTCTCAAAATGCTCAGAATGACCAAAAAGCCCCTGAAAGCCCGAAAACTCCCAGATTTGGTCCCAAAGTTCTGGAAACATGCTACGTCGTAAAATAAGCAATAAAATGAGTTTTAAGAGAAATCGGATGAAATCGTCAGCTCCCAGAGACCCCCGGAGGTTTCCAGGACTTCCCGGGAATCCCAGGTTTGACCAGTTTGACCAGAATTTGACTTTGGAACCGGGGCACCAAAACAATTTTCAAACATTTTTCATGGATACTATAGGTCAATAGCTTTCCAACGGTATATCGCACATAATTTCTGGATTTAAAACGAATTTATTATGAATTTCCAAAAGCGAAAAAGGCAATCAAATCAGCTTTTATCGTGAATACCGCAAAACTTTTCAAAGTGACCTATCCCGGAACTATTTTTTATGTAAAGTAGACTCCATTACCTTTCCAACGGTATATCACAACCGCAATTTGGAGTTCGTATGCATTTTCTGTGAATTTCGGACGAAATAGGGCCTTTTCGCGAATACCGGAACTTCAGGGGGCCTAAACAGCATTATCTGGACAAAGGGAGGAGCAGTGCCACCGCGGCACTGGCCCACTGCCGCCGCAGCACTGGCCCAGTGCCGCCGCGGCACTCCCCTCCAGAACAGTGAGTTTTTGTAATTTATTTTGGGGCTCCAATTTGATATATTAGAAATCAAAACGACGTAGTTTTGGTTCCCAGCTTATTTTGGACCAATGGGAGACCATTTTAAACTTTTTAAAACTCCATTTACCACCCCTCCTTTGCCTATAAAAGAAGCCATTTACTTCCATTTAGAGGAGAGACATGGAAGCTTAGAGAGAGCTTAGGAAGAAACTCCAGAGAAATATAGAGAGAGAAAGAGAAGAAGTAGTCTTCTTCTTCTATTTTTTCCAATCAAAGTGAGTTATAATCTTGTTTTCCTCCACCATTCTTCTATATACTTCATCATCAACATACCTAATCACCATTTCTCTAAGCATTTTTGAGTTAGGAAGCTACTTCCATGTCCAAATGTCTATATCTATGAGTGAAACACCAAGCTATAAGTTCAATACATCATGAATATAATCTATTGATCATTATCTACTTGCTTGTTTATACAATGTTCATCTCTTCTTACCTCATTTCTTTTTGACTTTTCTTTATTTACTTACTAGTTCATCATCATCTAAATGATGACATGAAGTTTGAGGTGAGTGAATCCTTATGGATAGTAGCTCTTGACCTCAAAAACATGTTTGATAGATGATGATTATAACTTCAATACCTCCAAGGTATCCTTGAAGTTTTGTTCAAAATAAAAATGAATCAAGGTTGGATGAGGTTCTAAGTGGTCACATGGTAATCTCAAGAGTTTAAGTTCATGCTTTGAACATCTATTTCAAAACCCCCAATCAAGAACTCAAACTCTATTTCAAACCCAAATCCATTTTCTTCAAGAATGATCCAAAACAGTGAGCTGTTCAGATTCAAAGATTTGTTTTGAATTAAATACTTGAGTTATGATGATGAAACCACTTGGAAAATCTTCCTAATACATCATAGTTTGTCCCCAATGTTTCCCATCAATTATAGATATGAAAGTATTTGTTTTGGATGTGAGAAGTTCATATTCATAATCTGCCTCTGTTCTCACAGAATGTTCACCCAACTTCTTTCACTTATTCTGGATATTTTTGTCACTGTACATATATCTTTTCTATTTTTTTTATGAAACTTGGGTGTCTTAGAAAACCTTTGGTGTATAATGGGTCGTCATAAACTCTTTCTTTGATTTATGAAAAATCATACAAAATCAGTCAACAGTGCAGCTTTTGTTTCTGAGTCATGTGTACATTCTGATTTATTTCTTTTAATCTGTGACAGCTATTAATGTTTGGCTTTTTGGGTTATTTTCTAGACACAATATGGATGATCTCTGATTGTTCTCACATTTTTCTAGGCACGTTTGACCTCCCATTATAATGTTACAAAGTAGTACATACAGTCTGTCCACTATTCACAGCATTTCACTTTTTTTGACTTTCACACTTTGATGCAACACTCTCTTGTATCTAGATGAACCCATGTACCATGAACATGTTCTTTACCACTTTTAGCATGCTATATCATGTCATGTATCATCTATCCTCTCATGTATCACACTCCCATAGACTCTTGAGTTTGGTTTCCAAATAAAACCATGTTTTGCAAATACTTGGGAAGTTCTTGAAATAAGTTAGGAATTGATATTCCAAGTGGTTAGAATATTCATCAAAGTTCTGGAAGTATACTTTCAAAACCCCCCATTTCAAAACCCCCCCTCTTAAACCCCTCATTTTGATTCCAAGAAATAAACCTTGTTTTTCTCAAAACCCTCAAAACAGTGAGTCATTTAATTTCAAGGAATTATTTTGAGTTCAATACTCAATGTATGAATGTAAGACCACTTGGAAAGTCTTCCTAACTCATTAGAGAACACCCATGATTTTTGGTTTGACTTGGAAATACTTGAAAATGGTCCATTTGGATCCAAACATTTTCTCTAGACATTTAGTTTTTAATGTCACAACAGCTAGGTCCACCTTCAACTTGTTTTCCAGAAAAACCTTTCCAAACGGGGTGGTCCTAACTTATTTTTCCCTTAAACTTCAATGTCTTAGGGAACTTTCTGTATCAAAATGGGCCTCTAGATCATTCGTTTTCATTTTCTAAGATTTTTCAACATTTCAGTCGACGGTACGGACTCTGTTTCTGAGTGACCTTAATTGTTTGTATGATTTCTCTCAATATGTGATAGCTATTCAATATTGGCCTTTTGGGTTGTGTTCTAGACACAATAAGGAACATCTCAATAAAAAATCATGCATTGAAAACATTCCTAACCCCTCTTTTCAAATTCCAAAAGATCATGCTACTGTTCTGTCCACTATTCACAGCAAGCACATTTCAACTTTTATTCTTTGATTTGATGCTCATATGCATTCCAAATTAGTTCATATCTTAGGAAGTAGTTCATACTACATTTTTACATATCCCATGTTAATTTCATTCATTCATTCATATACATTTTTGACTTCTAAGTCACTTTAGAAATCCATGTACCCAAAACACACTACAACCTTTGCACATTTTAGATACATACATTGCATTCATGCAAGATTTGGGGTTTTTGTAACCCTTAATCTAAGAAGGTTATAAAGAATGATCACGATCACACGTTCATGCTTCCCCTTGATCTAATTATCCTTTCTCATCCGTCCCGGGGATTGAGAGATCTTCTTTTCTCAAAGAATAACATGCATCATATTAGCCTGTTAAGCATATTTTGATTTCTTTGTTTATTTGTTTCAAGAACAATTCATGTCCCCTTTAGATTAAGGAAACTTAATTACTTGATACATGATTAGATGATTTTTCCTAGGTTTATTTGTGTGATCTTTCACTTTACATTGCATGATATTTGACTTAGATCTTATGAATGATATCTTATCTTAAGATCTTCCATTTCAAATTTTCTTATGTGATGTAATATACTATCATAGTATTATTTGTCGAACCATACATAGTATAAGATGATTATTTGGATGCTAATTGAGGCCCGTCGAAAGATGGGGCGAGTTGAGGGTGTTTTAGTCGCGACAAAGGCTCCTTCCTCTCTCGTACCAAAACCCCGAACCAAGTTCTTTGGTTATGAAGGGCCGGTGCCCTTATCCGCTTGGGTGAGTCAAATTAGGTTTCTTGGTTCCTTAAAGACCAAGTGGCGACTCTGTATCTGTTTTCAACAGACCTTTCGTTTTCTTTCCTTGATTCAAATCAATTTCAAAGCAATCTCAAACGAGAGAAGTGGTCCGATTCCGCGTGTCCACAATCTGGCGACTCTGCTGGGGATTTTTATTTTAAAACAAAAAAATAATACAGAGGTTTGACTCATAAGAAGCATCCTTAAAATCATCTTTTTACTGTGTCTGGTTCACTACATTGCACTCTTGCATTTCCCCCCTCCGACTGTGTCTGAAAAGCGGCGCTGACATTGTTCAGGTCTTGCTGTGCCAGGGCATAAGTCACCGTTGATACTGTACCTTCCAAGGTATATCAAAAAGAGTAAAAACCTCCGTACTGTCTCTCCGACGGTATATTGGAACTCTCGTCAACGGACGCTCTTTGACTAAACCCAGCCTTTGCATATAGATTCCTGTAGAACCTTTCATAGGACTGTTCATTTATCTTTTCAGATAGGACAATGTGATATAACTGTTGTATGCCCTGGCGGGATTACCTGCGCGATGTAGACGCTTATGTGGCATAGAACAGAACCTCTTTTCTTATGATTCCCAAGGCAATCACTCACATGTGATCACATTGAGTTGACTTGCCTAGGCACCATGATAAGGATGTCTGCTCTATGCTCACAAAGATATACACCGCAAACCTTGTTTACGGGTCCTGAGACATAGGAGTATGAAAACTTGCTAGACAGTATGATCACAATCATCACCTATTCTCGTCGTATATTCCTATTTCTTCCATAAACTCTACCCAACTCATCAGGATATCCCTGTTTCTCCTAGAAACTCTGTCCGAATCACCCAGATTTCCTAGAAATCCCTATTTCTCCCCAGAATACCCAGAAACCTCAATTTTCCTTAGAAACTCCGATATACTTGTTTCTCCCAGAAACTCTGTCCGACTTACCCAGTTATACCTATTTTCCCAGAAGCTCTGTCCAAATCTCTCAGATTACCCAGAAATCTCAATTTCTCCCAGAAATTCCGGTATACTTGTTTTTCCCAGAAACTCTGTCCAACTTACCCGAGTTTTCATGTTTTCCCATAAGCTCTATCCAAATCTTCAAGATTTCCCAAAAATTCCAACAACTCCATCCAAACTTCCCAAAAATGCCTAGATGTACCAATTTCTCCCAGAAATTCTGATTTTTCAATTTCTCCTAGAAGCTCAGTCCAAATCAACCAGAAATCCCTATTTCTCCTAGAAACTCAAATGACTTCTAGAAATTTCTCCGAATCTTCCGAATCCCTGTTTCTCCCAGAAACTCTGTCCAAAATTCCCGAAGTATCCCGGAAATCCCTGTTATCCCTTGGTGATCACACTGGAAAGTAAGGTTAGCACACTCTGTATGCCTAGGACCTTATTTGTTTAACTGCTATCTGTTAGAAATAGGAGCATCATATAGATTAGGGCTTGCATCCGCATGCTTGTCTCATGTGCATGCACCATTCTCATCAGTCTACGCACACTATCTCAGTCAGTCTGTACATAAGCCGGTCCATCTTCCTTAACATCACTGTCATTGTCTATCTAAAGTCATCACTATCAGAATCTGATATACCTCCCCTCTCGGATCTATAGGTCATTATAGATTCCCAAAGTCAGCCTCTGAGATCCCCATCCTGGGTCAGAAGTTCGAGCAGTCATTTGGTTAGAATCGGTCCGCCGAGAAAATTTAACATGAAACAAGAAACTTTGGAAGCCAAGGTCACTGAATTAATCAATCAACAGTCAGATCGGCTGACTCAAGTTCTGAAATTTATGGAAGAGTTCCGACAACAGCAGCCACAGTACCCACCTGGGTTCATGCCACCACCACCACCTGGATTTGGACCGCCTCCCGAAAATAATGGAGAAGAAGAATGGTTTCAAGGGGTCCCGCTGCCTGTATATGAGAAAAAGCTCCAAGAGAAAATGGATAAGGTCGACAAGCTTGAGAACATACTAAGAAAGAGTAAGGGGGTCGACGATTACATGTTAGATCTGGAAGGATTGTTTGAGCCCAACAAGGTGAGGCTACCCGAGAACTTCAAGATGCCTGAAATTGACCGTTTTGACAGAACTGGAAATCCGAAGAGCCACGTGAAGTTTTGTATGAGCATTTTCCAGTCAATGGGCTGCACCCATGAGCACATAGCTATGTTGTTCCCTCAAACCCTCCAGAAAGCCGCACTATCCTGGTTCCTAACCCTTGAAGCTTCCAAGACCCGAGTTTGGGAAGATGTTGCTAGAACTTTCATTGATCACTACTCCTACAACCAAGAGCTTGACGTCACCATCCGAGATCTGGAAACTACCAGGCAGAATTTCAATGAGTCCTTCGCTGCATGCTTGAGCAGATGGAGGAATAAAGTAGCCCAAATGATCCACAGGCCTATTGAAAAAGAGCAAGTACGTATGCTGGTCAAGAACCTGCAACCAGTGTACCATGAAAAACTATTCTACCAGTCCATCTCAACATTTGAAGAGTTGTTTGAGGTTGGGACTAGAATCGAGGATGCTATCTGTGAAGGCAAGATCAATGGAGCTGGGTCACTGCAAAAGGAGAAGAGACCCCATACCTTTGGTGAAGATCAAGAGAGCCTAGATGTCAATTCCTTAAGCCCATCATCAAGCCAAAATGATTGCAGTAAGAGGCACAAGAAAGGAAACCAAAGAGTCTTCACACCACTTGACATGAGCTTATCCTCCGCTCTCAATCACCTTGTTCAAAAGGGCCACCTTGTACCTTTGGAGCCTAGTAAGCCTCCTAATCACCCACCTCCTGGGTACAATGAATCCAAGTATTGTGATTACCACCAAGACCAAGGCCATGAGACCGACAACTGTAAGAGGCTCCGTCACTCAATTCAGGATCTCTTAGATGATGCGCCGCACCCCAATCCAATTCACTACCTCGGTCTGGACCAACCCATGACCTATCCATTTCAATGATCCCCTTCGCTGAGGACCATGAATGTTGAACCTGTGCCGGTGAAGCGATGGTGTTTGGGACTCTTGCTAGAAAACCAAATGAAGATGCTCTTTAGAAAAAAAAAAGAAATAAAAAGAATAAGTGAGTCACTGTGATATTCCATTTGAGACCGGGTCGAGTCCAGTCGAGTCTGTTGTGTGTTTTGTCTATTTCAAGTTTAGTCTTGTGGTCGAGTCCGTCTGTCATCGAGTTGTTAATGAGTCTGTAAACCTTCTCTATTGATGGAATGAAATCTCATTTTACTTAATCTGATGTGCCCAGTCATAAATGCATGAATCACTAAACTGAAGTGTCACTTTTCAAATTACCATGGATATTACTCTGCTAATAATTTTTCTACAACAAAACAAAAAAAAAAGAATCCTGAAAGGTTAAAGTCAATTTTGCGCTGACACTGAAGAAGAGCTGAGAATTGAATAGTCTTACTTTAAGAATTTAAAGATGCTTTTGCTCAAATCTCAAAAAGACATGCTTGGAACTGACTTGGGGCTTGCCCAACACCCTTTTCCCACCATTTCGAAGCCTTAAGCCCAATCCAATTGGGAGCCACGCAATCTGTCCGATTGAAAGCAATGCAAACTTAGCCCTTGATGATAGCCAAACATTTCGGTTGAGTTTCATCTCCACTTTCGAAAAAAAAAAAGAAAAAAAAAAAAAGAAAAGAAAAGAAAAAGCTCGCTAGGTTGAAAACCCGAAAGGGCACCTAGGCAAAAGTTAGAGCTGAAAAAGGTGTTGATTTCCAAAATCCGACCCTAGCCAGTCAAAATGTTGGAGAAAATTTTGATGAAACAAATGAGAGAATCATACGAACGTGCCAAGATCACAATTCAAAAGGCACGGAATGACGATTTTTCCTAGGTTTATTTGTGTGATCTTTCACTTTACATTGTATGATATTTGGCTTAGATCTTATGAATGATATCTTATCTTTAGATCTTCCATTTCAAGTCTCTTATGTAATGTAGTATACTATCATAGTATTACTTATTGAACCAAACATAGTACAAGATGATTATTTGGATGCTAATTGAGGTCCGTCGGAAGACGGGGCGAGTTGAGGGTGTTTTAGTCGTGACAAAGGCTCCTTCCTCTCTCGTACCAAAACCCCGAACCAAGTTCTTTGGTTATGAAGGGCCGGTGCCCTTATCCGCTTGGGTGAGTCAAATTAGGTTTCTTGGTTCCTTAAAGACCAAGTGGCGACTCTGTATCTGTTTTCAACAGACCTTTCGTTTTCTTTCCTTGATTCAAATCAATTTCAAAGCAGTCTCAAACGAGAGAAGTGGTCCGATTCCGCGTGTCCACAATGCCTTACAATGATGGTCCTAGACTTCAACCAAGGATGAAATATCTTCAAGTCTTCAAGCTTGATCCTTGTTGAGCTCCTTGTAATCTTGATCTACATCAATTAAATCTCATGCACACAAAGATGTTAAAACATTGTTACAATATTAAAACATAAGATTATATATGAGCATAAAAATGACTATGATAATAACAAAGAATGAAACAATATGAATCATGTAATTATCATAGCATATTTGACATCATCAAAACATAATTAAATATGCCTTAATATACCTTAAGGCTAACAATCTCCCCCTTTTTGATGATGGCAAACAACCAATGAAAGATATACCAATATAAGCACATTTGGTCATTTTCATATTATCATTCATAATGGATATCCAATGTAAAAGAACATGAATGATAACTACCCAAATACTTCTCCCCAATACTTCTCAAATTTCTCCCCCTTTGACATTAGCAAAAAGATTTGGGGATAAAACACAAAGCTCCCCCTCACAATAGGCATACAAATCAAAAAGTCAAAAGGATACCAAAAATAAACAAATATATCCACATGTGAGCAAATGAATACATGAAAGTGCTCCCCCTAAGCATGTGCAATGATAAAAGATACCAAAAGATATGAATAGAGAGCATATTCTCCCAAAAGATAACAATAATAAAGTTGGAGAACTCAAAAAAAATTTAGTCGGATCAGTCGACGCCACAGTCGACGGAAGTGGGCAGGGATTAAGTGGTGCAAAAACAGTCGACGCCTCAGTCGACTTAACAATGCAGAATCAAAAAATTCAAAGCCTTACAGCTAAATCAGTCGACTGTGTCGGGGTACCAGTCGACTGCTTTGTTCAGCAGTTCATAAAAATGACAATTTAGCAGCAAAAGTTTGAATGATTCACAAAACATCATTTGGTCTAACCATTCTAAAAACTTTGTCTAATCAAACAAAAACATATCATCATTTTTCAAATAACCAATATCAAGAGCATGGTGATTTATGTAAAGACATATCCAAATCACAAGGGGATGAAACAAGATTATGAAAAAAATCAAGTATGCATATCAAAACAAAAAAAATAAGTGATTTGAAACAAATAAGAATATGATATGAAAAAAAAAATTACCTACTAACCTACCATAACCAAAGTCAATACTTAACCTTTGTCCAAGCATTTCTTGGATGCTCCATTTGCCGAGGTGGTAGGAAAGGCCCTTTCCATTGTCATGAGGCAAAGATTGACAATCTCTTCACCATTTGAGTCGTCGTCCGATGATTCGCTCTCGGAACTACTATTAGTGGCCTTGATTGTCTTCTTTTTGTGTTTTTCCTCCTTGGGTGACTTCTTTCCCGATTTTTCTTTCTTTAAAAACTTTGCAAATTTTCGGGTGATCTTTGTCATTTCCTCATCCTCATCACTCTCAACATCTTTCATCTTTTTCTTTGAGCTTGAGGATTTTAAAGCCATGTCTCTCCTTTTGGCCTCTTTCACTTCCAATTTCTTGTCTTCACTTTCGAAGATGGCCAATTCCATTTCATGAGTTATAAGAGAACCCATGAGCTGTTCCAAGGAGAGTGTTGAAAGCTCCTTTGCTTCACGAACCGCCGTGACCTTTGGTTGCCAATCCTTTGGTAAAGACCTAAGCACTTTCTCAATCATTTCTTCATTAGTATAAACTTTACCAAGATTTTTCAAGTTATTAATAAGAATAGTAAAACGAGAAAACATATCTCCAATAGATTCATATGGCAACATTTTAAACATTTCATAAGTTTGAACAAGAAGATTTATTTTTGATTTCTTAACTTGATTAGTACCTTCATGAGCAACCTCAAGTTTATCCCAAATTTCCTTTGCGGACTCGTAAGAAGAAATTCTATTGTACTCATTAGGGTCTAAACCACAATATAATAAATTCATTGCCATAGCATTTATTTTTAAGAGTTTCTTGTCGGCATCATTATATTCATCTACCATCTTTGGAATAGAAAAACCATTTTCAATTTTTGTAGGTAGATGAGGCCCTTTGACCACGATTTGCCATAAATCAAAATCTTGAGAAATCATATAGATTCTCATTCTATTTTTCCAATAGGCATAGTTTGAGCCATTAAAACATGGTGGTCTTAATGTCGATTGACCCTCACAATAATAAATGCAAGAAGAGTCGGTTTTCATTGGATCTTTAACTCAAAATTTTTCAAAAATCTTTTGAAAAAGACGAGCCGAGGCTCTGATACCAATTGTTGGCCCAAATATGGAAACCTTAGAGGGGGGGTGAATAAGGTTTTAGCGGAAATTAACCTTTTAATAACTTAATTGCAAATTAAGCACAAACACAAACAATAATGTAAAGAGAGAAGGGAAGAGAAACTTGCAAACCGATTTTTCAAGTGGTTCGGCAATCGCACCCCGCGGCCTACGTCCACCCCTCAAGAACACCTCTTGAGGATTCCTTAATCCAATCTACTTACGGGTGTAGACCAAACAATTTCCCGGAGGACTTACGGGTGTGCACCAAACCGTTACAAGAGCCTATGATCTCTCCCAAAGAAGAACACCTCTTTTTTGCACACAAGGGTTACTAACCCTCAACCTTTACAATTGATTTGATACAAATTGAACTCTCTTTATAGAGTGGATAATACAATTAAAAGCTCACTACAATTCACTATCTCAAAGATTACAATTGAAAGCTAGAGCAAATTGATAAACTCACACAACTAGGGCTCAATTTTGAATGAATAAGAATCAACAAGTTGTGTGATTGAAATAGATGGTTTCCAATTGATTGATCAACATAAAATGGTATGGGAAAACATATATTTATAGGCCAAGAAGGATTATAGCCGTTGGTGGCAAGTTTGGTAATTAAAAGCCCCTTTAAAAACTAGCCGTTATGCCTTTTCAGGTCGCTTCAGTCGACTGGAACATGAAGCAGTCGACTGGTCCTTGAAGCAGTCGACTGAAATGTGTTTACAGAGGGTTCTGTTTGCATTCTGCTCACTTCGGTCGACTGCATCGGGCATTCAGTCGACTGCCCTTCCCAGTTTGACAGCCTGACACATCTCCACTAAAAAGGTCATAACTCCCTCTACAAAACTCAGATTTTCGATCCGTTTGATATTTTGGAAACTAGATTCAAATACCTTTCCAACCACATAAAACTCAACATCTAATTATTTTTCAATTAGTTGAGGCATTGCTTTAAAGATGACCCATTTAAAATTTATTTCCAAAACTTTAACTTTTAGCATTTGTTTGAGCCCCTATGAATGTGAGATCAATATGCCTTACAATGATGGTCCTAGACTACAACCAAGGATGAAATATCTTCAAGTCTTCAAGCTTGATCCTTGTTGAGCTCCTTGTAATCTTGATCTACATCAATTAAATCTCATGCACACAAAGATGTTAAAACATTGTTACAATATTAAAACATGAGATTATATATGAGCATAAAAATGACTATGATAATAACAAAGAATGAAACAATATGAATCATGTAATTATCATAGCATATTTGACATCATCAAAACATAATTAAATATGCCTTAATATACCTTAAGGCTAACAACTTGTTTCTCACAGAAACTCGGTCCAACTTACCCAAGTTTTCATGTTTTCCCATAAACTCTATCAAAATCTCCAAGATTTCCCAAAAATTCCAGCAACTCCATCCAAACTTCCCAAAAATGCCTAGATGTACCGATTTCTCCCAGAAATTCTGATTTCCCAATTTCTCCTAGAAGCTCAGTCCAAATCAACCAGAAATCCCTATTTCTCCTAGGAACTCAAATGACTTCTAGAAATTTCTCCGAATCTTCCAAATCCCTATTTCTCCCAGAAACTCTGTCCAAAATTCTCGAAGTATCCCAAAAATCCCTGTTATCCCTTGGTGATCACACTGGAAAGTAAGGTTAACACACTCTGTATGGCTAGGACCTTATTTGTTTAGCTGCTATCTGTTAGAAATTGGAGCATCTTATAGATTAGGGCTTGCATCCGCATGCTTGTCTCATATGCATACACAATTCGTGTCAGTCTACATGCACGTACATCTCGTCAGTCTCACATGTGTCAATCTCTACACATCAAATGCATACATATCATCATCTTCACTCATGTTAATTGTTATATAAGGGTCATACACATACTGCGACCGTCATCGGTTCACATCGATGAATTCTTCAAAATCTTGATCATCTCTCCCCTAGGAGTCCGTAAGGAGTATTTTGCGCCTCTGGTAATTTGGGCTTTTACTTCTATTTGTAGAAAAATGTAGCCCCGGGTAAGCGCACTTCTATACCTCCTAGAATTCACTATCTTAATCGAAGGCTAGACCATCATCGATCCACCAATGGCCTACAAAGCTCTGGAAGAAAAAGTGAATAAGCTACAAACCACTGTTGAACAGTTGAGTTTAAGGGTTAGTTGATTTGATAAAATGGCACGAAGCATTAGCAAAGAGGTGCTTGAAATGGGGACCAGAATGGAGGATGCCATCATAGAAGAAAAGTTCCAAAAGGATGAACCCCAACACCAGTCCAAGAGGCCTAAGTACTCCCGGCACTCCCCGGATGTCAATACCCTGTGCAGCCAACCCATGGCATACCCTCATCGGCCATACCAATCCTCCAACCAAACCACTAGTTGCCCTTACCAGAAAAAGCAACCCCGTACCTTTGCCAAACTAGATATCTCCCCCTGCATAGCCTTAGGCCGTCTGCTAAAAAAGGGACACCTCCAACTCCTTCAGCCTCGTGCCGATCCCCCACCACCTAACTGTGACATGTCCAAACGATGTGCCTACCACCAAGGCCCAGGCCATGACACCGACCAGTGCATACGTCTCCGCCATGATATCCAGGACCTCATCGACCAAAACATCATTGATCCACCACCCATTCAACCCCGTGTCACCTAAGCCCCTGGCTTACCTATTCGAATGATCCCCTTTGCTAAGACCCACGAATGTTGAACTTGTGCAAGTGAAGTAATGGTGTTTGGGACTCTTGCTAGAAAACCAAATGAAGATACTCTTTAAAAAAAAAAAGAAATAAAAAGAATAAGTGAGTCATTGTGACATTCCATTTGAGACCAAGTCGAGTCTAGTCGAGTCTGTTGTATGTTTATTCTTGTGGTCGAGTCTGTTTGTCATCAAGTTGTTATGAGTCTGTAACCTTTCTCTTTGGATGGAATGAAATCTCATTTTGCTTAATCTTATGTGCCTAGTCATAGATGCATGAATCGCTGAACTGAAGTGTCACTTTTCAAATTACCATGGATATTATTGTGCTAAAAAAAATTTTACTCAAACAAAAAAAATCCTGAAAGGTCAAAGTCAATTTTGCGCTGACACCGATGAAGAACCGAGAATTGAATAGTCTTACTTTAAGAATTTAAAGATTCTCTTGCCTCAATCTTGAAAAGACATGCTTGGAACTGACTTAGGCCTTGTCCAACACCCTTTTCCCACCATTTCAAAGCCTTAGGCCCAACCCAATTGAGAGCCATATGAACTTGTGTAGACTTAGTCCTTGATGGTAGCCAAACATTTCAGTGAGTTTCAGCTCCACTTTCAAAAAAAAAAAAAAGAGAAAAGAAAAGCTCGCTAGGTTGAAAACCTGAAAGGGCACCTAGGCAAAAGTTAGAGCTGAAAGGGTTTTGATTTCAAGATCTGACCTTAGCCAGTCAAAATGATGGAGAAAATGAAAGAAATTTTCGATGAAACAAATGAGAGAATCGTATGCTTCAAAGTACATCGTAAGAACTTGCCTAGATCACATTGCAAAAGGCTCGAAATGACCACAAATAAATCCCGAGAGTTGACGTGCACATTCTAGAATTTCGAGATTATGATCGGAAGATCTCACATGAATCAACTATATGAAAAGGAAAATTGACTGGCTAGGCAAAAGTGAAAAGGATCAATCCTCAAAAGAAAAAGAAAAAAGAAAAGAAGAAAAAGAAAAAAAAAAGAAAGGGAGATTAAAACTGAATCCTTTTATTCAAAGCTACCACAAGTGGCTCAAGTTTGAACTTATTTGACGATTGGTTTGAAAAACCCTCATAGCCCATCTCTTTCAAGCCCTGCCATGAACTACGCTTGACCTGATTCCTACTTAGGGATACGTAGGCAACCGCATCGGTTCGGTCGACACCATCAAACCGATTTCTTTCAAGACCTTGCCTTGAACTGCGCTCGACCTGATTCCCACTCGGGGATACGTAGGCAACCACAACGATTCGGTCACCCCACCTACCTAAAAATTAACCCGCTTCTTTCCGACCATGGCCCGAACTACGTTGGACCTGATCCCCACTTGGGGGTATGTAGGCAGACTTTTAAAAGAGAAAAAAGAAGGATGGCTCGCTAGGTCGAAAATCCGAAAGGACGCCTAGGAAAAAATTAGAGTTAAATCCAAGGTGAGCAATAACAAAAGAGAGAAAAGAGCTTGCTAGGTCACCTCACTGGTGCCTAGGCAAAAGTTATGAGCATTTGAGAGATTAAAGTCACGGTCCATGCCTCAAGCCAGAAAATTACCTTCCAATACTAGGTGCAAACTTCGGCTACACGCCTCGTTTGCCTGACTTTACTATCTACCCTTCATACAAGGGGCACTTCGGTCACCTACCTCGTTTGCCCAAAACCTCCAATAAACCATCATCCAAACTGGGGGCAAACTTCGGTCACCCACCTCAGTTGCTTATGAATCCCACTTTGTACACCTCAAACTAGGGGCAAACTCCGTTTTCCTAACACAATCCCTTCACACCGAGGGCGAGTTTTCAAGTTACCAAGTTGTTTTGAAAATTTTGAAATAGAGCATCTTTTACTCTAAAAGCTAAGGCACTAATTTAAAGTACTTCCTGGGAAAAGTAGAAAATTGACTAGATCACTACGGAGGAATTTTCAAAAATCAGATTTATCAGCAAAGTGCTACCGTGTTAAGATGAGGGGTGAACACCAAAAGAGAAATGGCACATCATTTATGACAAAAGCACATTAAGTTTTGGCAAGTCGACCTTGTTTCATTTCAGTGTCGAAAGTGTCGTCCTCGTGTATCGATGTTTGTTAGTCGTCAAGTCTGTCGTAGTCTCAAATAAGTGAGTTGATAGTGACTAATAATGAATTTTTCAAATAAACTTATAAATTTTTTTTAAGAGTGTTCCAAGGACAATGCAAGCAAGAGTACCAAAAACACTATTACTGCACCAGTCAAGGTGTTAGCCTGAGAAGCGTCCAAACTTGGGGAAAATTTCATCCCTTTCCAAACCATCGAAAGTTGCTCATCTTCGTTCATGCAACATAAGTCCATGAGTGGCTGTTGATGATCTTCCTTTCTCCTAGCAACATAAGTCCATGAGTGGCTGTTGATCTTTCATCTTTCTTTATGCAACATAAGTCCATGAGTGGCTGTTGATGATCTTTCTTTCGTCATGCAACATAAGTCCATGAGTAGCCGTTGACGACCTTCTTTCTTTATGCAACATAAGTCCATGAGTGGCTGTTGATGATCTTCCTTTCTCCTAGCAACATAAGTCCATGGGTGGCTGTTGATCTTTCGTCTTTCTTCATGCAACATAAGTCCATGAGTGGCTGTTGATGATCTTCCTTTCTCCTAGCAACATAAGTCCATGAGTGGCTGTTGATCTTTCGTCTTTCTTCATGCAACATAAGTCCATGAGTGGCTGTTGATGATCTTTCTTTCGTCATGCAACATAAGTCCATGAGTGGCCGTTGACGACCTTCTTTCATCCTAAAGCAACATAAGCCCATGAGTGGCTGTTGACGATCTTCCTTCCTCCTAGCAACATAAGTCCATGAGTGGCTGTTGATCTTCATCTTCATTCATGCAACATAAGTCCATCACTCTCCTCTTTCAATATCAAAACCTTAACTACCACAGGCCATCTCCGTATCCCTCATCACAAATAGAATGATACCTTGACTCCCATTTAATGGAAGTATTTCCTTCTTCCTAGCAGAGTACATTATCATTCAGCTCCCGGAGGCCCCGACCGGCCCTCTTGGATTGAGCGCTGAAAGATCTGACCAACCACGAGAGATTCAGAGATGGATCCTGGTTCTAGGTCAAGAATTGAAGAGAGATTCTCAGAGAGTCCATCAGCTCCCGAAGGCCCTAACCGGTTCTTTTGGATTGAGCATTACAGAATCTGACCAACCATGAGAGATTCAGAGATGGATCCTGGTTCTAGGTCAAGAATTGAAGAGAGATTCTCAGAGAGTCCATCAGCTCCCGAAGGCCCTAACCGGCTCTTTTGGATTGAGCATTACGAGATCTGACCAACCACGAGAGATTCAGAGATGGATCCTGGTTCTAGGTCAAGAATTGAACAGAGATTCTCAGAGAGTCCATCAGCTCCCGAAGGCCCTAACTGGCTCTTTTGGATTGAGCATTACAGGATCTGACCAACCACAAGAGATTCAAAGATGGATCTTGGTTCTAAGTCAAGAATTGAAGAGAGATTCTCAGAGAGTCCCCTACCATCCCCAGCAGAAGATAACAGAAGTCCGAACCGATTCCCCGGACTTGTCATCATAAGGATCAGCCAGCGATTGAAAACATCACCCGCAGTCAAATCACCCCGATTCCCAGGGCAAGCACTGTCTATTCACAATTCAAGGATCCATGTCCACTGATTTTTCTCACCTGTCAATTATCGTGAGCTACCCCACTTATTATGAGCCTCCTCACTTTGGTTATTTTAAAACTGTCGGTTATCATGAACTCCCTCACCTATGGGTTATCTTTAGTTATCATCCTCAAAGACCCCACATCCGATCCCATTCGCTTGTAAAGCACACTTCCCGTAATTTGAGAAGTTTGCCCCGAAACCCAAAGTCTTTTCAGACTGTGGTCGGCCACTGCATCGTAGTCAGAAGCACTAGCGCAACACGAGTCCACTTAGAATGGCACACACCCCACAGCACCAGCTCATGTTGAGATCAGAATGTTAGGCATGATAGGACTCATGTACACAATCTTATCACATCTATGCATTGTATAGCATCCTCATAGCATAGTATCCGCCTGTCTTGTTGTACATGTGTGATTTGTTCCTTTGTGCCCCGAACTACGTCCTGGTCTGATTCCCCTTGGGATACGTAGGCAGCTCACGCAGAGCACAACCACCACTGACCTCAGCAATTTTTTTCATTATTACATCTTTTGCAACGCTTCCTTTTCCCTAAATCTATAGACTCCAAAAGACCTGTCTCATCAAAGCTTTGGCACTCGCTTGCGACATGCGTTGCCTCGCAAGTTCATGCCAAAGAGGGGCAAACTGTAGACACCCCATTTTGTCGGCTATCGGATTTAGGATACCCATAGCTTGGTGGTTCCCAATGATCGTAAAAGACTCAAAAGGACTCTTGGAAGTCAGCTCTATCTCTCAAAATGCTCAGAATGACCAAAATGCCCCTGAAAGCCCGAAAACTCCCAGATTTGGTCCCAAAGTTTTGGAAACATGCTAAGTCATAAGAAAAGTGATAAAAATGAGTTTTTACGAAAAATCGGATGAAATCGTCAGCTCTCAGAGACCCCCAAAAGTCCCAGAAGTTCTCGGAAAGTCCCCATTGACCGGTTTGACCAAGGCTTGCCCAGGTTTGACCAAAGTTTGACCAAGTTTGACCAAAATCGTCCAAATTTACCGGAATCATTCTAAATCATGAGGAAAGTATTAAAACGAGTTTCAAAAAAAAATCGAGCGAAAACGTCAGCTCCTGGAACTCCCGGAGATTTCCAGAACTTCCCGGGAATCCCAGGTTTGACCAGCTTGACCAAAAATTGACTTTGGAACTGGGGCGATAAAACAATTTTCAAACATTTTTCATGGATACTAGAGGTCAATATCTTTCCAACGGTATATCGCACATAATTTTCGGATTTAAAACGAATTTATTTTAAATTTCTGAAGGCGAAAAAGGCGATCAAATCGGCTTTTATCGCAAATACCAAAAATCTTTTCAAAGTGACCTATCCCCGAACTATATGTTATGTAAACTAGACTCCATTACCTTTTCAACGGTATATCACAACCTCAATCTGAAGTTCGTATGCATTTTCTGTGAATTTCGGACGAAATAGGGCCTTTTTGCGAATACCGGAACCTCAGGGGGCCTAAACAGCATTATCTGGACGAAGGAGGAGCAGTGCCTCCGCGGCACTGGCCCAGTGCTGCCGCGGCACTCCCCTCCATAATAGTGCATTTTTTTAATTTTTCATGGGGGTTCATTTTGATTAATTGAAAATCAAAACGACGTAGTTTTATGATTTCAGATGTTTGGGACCAATAGGAATACTTCTAAAACCCCAAAACCACCCCAAGTTGACCTATATAAACCCCCCATTGCTCTTCATTTTGGGGGTGTCAAAGGAAAGCTTAGAAAAAGTTTGGGAGATAAAGTTGTAGAGATAAGGTTAGAATAGAGAGAAAAGAAGCTTCCTTCTTTGATTTTCAAAACAAAAGTGAGTTCTAAACTTTGTTTTTACTTCATTACTCCCATTTACTTCAACATTCAATACACCCAACCACCATTTTAGTGAGCATTTAAGAGAGTGGAAGCTTCTTCTATGTCCAATGTCATTACATATGAGTGAAACACCAAACTACAAGTTCTATACATCATGAATATCATCTATTGATTGCTATCTAAATGATGACATGAAGTTTGAGGTGAGTGAATCCTTATGGATAGTAGCTCTTGACCTCAAAAACATATTTGATAGATGATGATTATAACTTCAATACCTCCAAGGTATCCTTGAAGTTATGTTCAAATAAAAATGAATCTCTCCAATAATATTGGGGGTTCTTGATGATGAGTTTGATGTTGATATTCCAAGAGGTTATAATCTCTATTTGATGTTGAAAATATACTTTCAAAACCTCTATTTCAAAACCCCTCTCAATCCCTCTCATTTTGATTTCAAGAAAGAAAACTCAAGTTTTTCCCAAAATCTTCAAAACAGTGAGTCAAAACAGTGATTGATCTGAGTTCAAAGATTTCTCTAGAACTCAATACTCAATGTATGGATGCAAGACAACTTGGAAAATCTTCCTAACTCGTTAGAGAACACCCATGATTTTTTGTTTGACTTGGAAGTACTTGAAAATGGTCCATTTGGACCCAAACATTCCTTCCAGACATTCTGCCTCTGCTGTCACAGCAGCTTAGTTAACTTCCAACTTCTTTTTCAGAAAAACTTTCCAAAAGGGGCAACTTATTTTTCCCTTAACCTTCAATGTCTTAGGAAACTCTCTGTATAAAATGGGCCTCTAGATCATTTGTTTGCATTTTCTAAGATGTTTCAACATTTTAGGCGACAGTACGGACTCTGTGTCTGAGTAACCTTCATTGTTTATATGATTTCTCTCAATCTGTGATAGCTATTAAAGATTGGCTTTTTGGATTGTGTTCTAGACACAATAAGGAAGATTGTCACAAAAAATCATGCATTGACAACATTCCTAACCCCTCCTTTACATTTTCAGAAGATCATGTTACTGTTCTGTCCACTATTCACAGCAAGCACATTTTAACTTTCATTCTTTGATTTGATGCTTGTAGGCATTCCAAATTAGTTCATATCTTAGGAAATAGTTCATACTACATTTTTACATATCCCATGTTGATTTCATTCATTCATTCATACACATTTTAGACTTCTAAGTCATTCTAGAAATCCATGTACACATTTTAGATACATACATTGCATTCATGCAAGATTTGGGATTTTTGTAACTCTTAATCTAAGAAGAATATAAGGAACGATCATGATCACACGTTCATGCTTCCCCTCGATCTAATCATCCTTTCTCTTCCGTCCCGGGGATTGAGTGATCTTCTTTTCTTAAAGAATAACATGCATCATGCTAGCTTACTAAGCATATTTTGATTTCTTTGATTATTTGTATCAAGAACAATCCATGTCCCCTTTTAGATTAGGAAAACTTGACTACTTGATATGTGATTAGACAATTTTTCCCTAGGTTTGTTTGTGTGATCTTTCACTTTTGCATTGTGTGATATTTGGCTTAGATCTTATGAATGATATCTTATCTTTTGATCTTCCAATTTCAAGATTCTTATGTAATGTAATATACTTATCATAAATAATAATTGTCGAACCAAACATAGTAGAAGATGATTATTTGGATGCTAATTGAGGCCCGTCGAAAGACGGGGCGAGTTAAAGGTGTTTTAGTCGTGACAAAGGCTCCTTCCTCTCTCGTACCAAAACCCCGAACCAAGTTCTTTGGTTATGAAGGGTCGGTGCCCTTATCCGCTTGGGTGAGTCAAATTAGGTTTCTTGGTTTCTTAAAGACCAAGTGGCGACTCTGTATCTGTTTTCAACAGACCAACCATTTTCTTCCTTTGATCAATTTCAAACAAGTTTCAAAACAAATAAAAAGAGGTGGAATCCCGGTATCCACAATCACCAAAATTTTATTTCTTTCATTTTCTCCATCGTTTTGACTGGCTAAGGTCAGATCTTGAAATCAATACCTTTTTAGCTCTAACGTTTGCCTAGGTGCCCTTTCGGGTTTTCAACCTAGCGACCTTTTTACTTTTCTCTTCTTTTCTTTTCTTTTCTTTTCTTCTTTTCTTTTTTTTCCCTTTTTTTTTGAAAGTGGAGATGAAACTCACTAAAATGTTTGGCTACCATCAAGGACTAAGTCTGCATTGCTTTCAATCAGACAAATTGCATGGCTCCCAATTAGATCGGGCTTAAGGCTTCAAAATGGTGGGAAAAGGGTGTTGAACAAGCCCCAAATCAGGTTCAAGTATGTCTTTTTGAGATTTGAGCAAAAGCATCTTCAAATTCTTAAAGTAAGACTATTCAATTTTTGGCTCTTCATCGGCGTCAGCGTGATATCGACTTTGACCTTTTCAGGATTCTTTTTTTTTTTTTTATTGATGCAAAAATTTATTAGCAGAGTAATATCCATGGTAATTTGAAAAGTGACATTTTAGTTTGATGATTCATGCATTGATGACTAAACACTTCAGATTAGGCAAAATGAGATTTCATTCCATTAGCAAGAGAGAGGGATTACATTACTCGACATAGACCCATAACAACTCGGTGACAGATATACTCGATCACAAGACTAAACTTAAAATAGATTCAAAACATAGGACAGACTCGACTGGACTCGGCTTGGTCTCAAATGGAGTGCCACGGTGACTCGCTTATTCTTTTTTTTTTCTTTTTTTGAAAGAGCATCCTCATTTGTTTTGCTAGCAAAAGTCTCAAACACCATCGCTTCACTGGCACAGGTTCAACATTCATGGGTATCATCAAAAGGGATGATTTGAACAGATAAGATAGGGGCTTTAGGTTCGATGAAGCTGACATTTTGGTTCACATAGGGTTGGATGGGCGATGGCTCGATGATTTTCTTATCGATGAGGTCTTAGATATTATGGTGAAGGCGTATGCAGTTGTAGGTATCGTGGCCTAGGCCTTGGTGATAGGCACAGCATTTGGAAATGTTATAGTTAGGCGAAGAGATACCAGCACGAGGCTGAAGGAGTTGGAGGTGCCCCTTTTGATTAGGTTATCAAGGATTACAGACAATGGCATACCCAGGTTGGCGAAAGCCCTTGGTTTACGGGCTTGGTTAAACTTTGAGTATAAGTGGGTCCTCGAAGTGTCTCTTGGGTTTGGATATGGACTAGGATTACCAAGGCTAGGGTATGGGCTTGGATACAAGTAAGGATTCAAACGTGGAAATGGGTTTGGATAGACGGCGTCAGATATCCCATAGTTTCCTTTATTTATGATCTGCACCATCTTCTTAAATCGACTTATCCTTAAACTTAGCTATTCAACAGTGGTTTGTAGTTTATTCACTTTCCCTTCCAGAGCATGGTAGGTCATTGGTGGATTTATGATAGCCTGGGCTAGCCCGCAATCACGATAATGAATTCAGGGAGGTACAACAGTGTCCTTACCCAGGGCTATGCTTTTCTGCAAATAGAAGTAAAAACCCTAAATTAGCAGAGGCGTGAAGCACTTCTTATGGGATCCTAGTGGGGAGAGATGATCAGAATTTTGAAGGATTTATTGATGTGAACCGATGACGGTTGTAGTGTGTATGATTTCTATACAATGGTTGAGATAAGCGAGGATGATGATATGTATGCATTTGATGTGTAGGATTGACACATGTGAGACTGAAAAATGCGCATGCATTTGAACTGACATGAATTGTGTATGCATATGAGGCAAGCATGCGAATGCAAGCCCTAATCTATATGATGCCCCTACTTCTAACATATAGTAGTTAGGCAAGTAAGGTCCTAACCATACAGAGTGTGCTACCTTTTCTTTCCAGGATGATCGCCGTCATGGGGAGGGTGAGGAAGACAGGTTTGCTCTTTGAGGAATGAGAATCTGGGAAATTTTATAAGTTGAGATTTTTGGAAAATCAGGGTGAATGGCAGTCTCTAGGAAACAGGGATTTCTAGAAAATTTAGGTGATTGGAACAAAGTTTCTGAAAGAAACAGATATTTCTGGGTGAGTTGGGTAGAATTTTTGGGGAGAACTGCGAAACCAAAGTTTCTGGGAGAAACAAAGTAAAATGGGAAAGGTTTTTGGGAAAAGCAGGGATTCTAAGGTTTCTGGGATAAACAAAGATTTTTGGAAAATCTAGGAAAGATTGGATAGAGCTTCTAGGAGAAATCGGGAAATCAGAATTTCTGGGAAAAATTGGTAAATTGGGAAAGGTTTCTGGGAAAAGCAGGGATTCCAAGGTTTTTGGGATAAATGGGAGTTTCTGGAAAATCTAGGCGGATTGGATAGAGATTTTGGGAGAAACTAGAAAATCAGAATTTTTGGGAGAAACTGGTACATCTCGACATTTCTGGGAAGTTTGGACGGAGTTGTTGAGTTTTTGGGAAATCTGGGAGAATTGGATAAAGCTTTTGGGAAAACAGGTACATTTGGGTATGTTGGACAGAGTTTCTGGGAGAAACAAGTATATCGGAGTTTCTGGGAAAAACTGAGATTTCTGGGTAATCTGGGGGATTTGGATAGAGTTTCTGGGAGAAACTGGTATATCTGGGCAGAGTTTCTTGGAGAAATTGGGAAATTTGAGTTTCTGGGAAAACCTAGTATATCTGACAGGAGCATATGATGATGGTGATCATACTGTCTAGCAAGTTTTCATACTTCTATGTCTTAGGACCAACAAACAAGGTTTGCGATGTATATCGTTGTGAGCATGGAGTAGACATCCTTGTCATGGTGCCTAGGCAGGTCAACTCAATGTAATCACATGTGAGTGATTGCCTTGGGAATCATAAGAAAAAGGTTCTGTTCTATGCCACATAAGCGTCTACACCGCGCAGGTAATCCCACAAGGGCATACAGTAGTTATATCACATTGTTCTATCTAAAAAGATAAATGAATAGTCCAATGAAAGGTTCTACATGAATCTATATGCAAAGGCTGGGTTTACTCAAAGAGGGTCCGTTGACGAGAGCTCCAATATACTGTTAGAGAGACAGTACGAAAATTTTTACTCTTTTTGATATACCTTGGAAGGTACAGTATCAACGGTGACTTATGTCCCGGCACACCAAGACCTGAACAATGTCAGTGCCACGTTTCAGATACAGTCGGAGGGGAAAATGCAAGAGTGCAATGCGGTGAACCAAACACAGTAAAAAGATGATTTTAAGGATGCTTCTTATAAGTCAAACCTCTGTATTATTTTGTTTTAAAATAAAATATCCCAAGCAGAGTCGCCAGATTGTGGACACGCGGAATTCCAATTTTCCTTTGTTTGAAATTATTTTGAAAGAAAGAAAGAAAAGGAAGGTCTGCTGAAAACAGATACAGAGCCACCACTTGGTCTTTAAGGAACCAAGAAACCTAATTTTGAATCACCGGCCCTTCATAACCAAAGAACTTGGCTCCAGGTTTTGGTACGAGAGAGGAAGGAGCCTTTGCCACGACTAAAACACCCTCAACTCACCCTGTCTTTCGACGGGCCTCATGTAGCATCCATATAATCATCTTTTACTATGCCTGGTTCGACAATTAATACTATGATAGTATATTACATTACATAAGAATCTTGAAATGGAAGATCTAAAGATAAGATATTATTCATAAGATCTAAGCCAAAAACCACATAATGTATAGGTGAAAGATCACACAAACAAACCTAGAAAAAATCGTCTAATCACATAACAAGTAATCAAGTTTTCCTAATCTAAAGGGAACATGAATTGTTCTTGAAACAAATAACCAAAGAAAGTATGCTTAGCAAGCTACAATGATGCATGTTAATCTTTGAGAAAAGAAGACCTCTCAATCTAAGAAAGGAAGATTAGATCGAAAGGGGAAGCATGAATGTATGATCAAGTTCATTCCTTATAATCTTCTTAGATTGAGAGTCACAAAAACTCCAAATCTTGCATGGATGCAATGTATGATCCTAGAATGTGCAAAGGTTGTAGTGTGTTTGTGTACATGGACTTTCTAAAGTGACTTAGAAGTCTAAAATATGCATGAATGCATGAAGGAAATCATCATAGCATATGTACAAATGTAGTATGGACCACTTCCTAAGATATGAACTAATTTGGAGTGCATGTGAGCATCAAATCAAAGAATGAAAGTAAAAGTATGCTTGCTGTAAATAGTGGACAGAACAGTGAATTGATCTTGTAAAAATGGAAACGTAGTGTTACAAATGTTTTTAGTTCATAATTTTTTTATGGAAATCATCCTTATTATGTCTAGAACATATAACAAAAAGCCAATCTTCAAAAACTATTACAAATTGAGAGAAATCATATAAACAATAGAGGTTACTCAAAAACAGAGTCCGTATTGTCGACTGAAATGTTGAAAACTCTTAGAAAATGAAAACAAAGCATATAGAGGCCCATATTATACAGAAACTTCCCCAAGACACTGAAGTTCAAGGGAAAAATAATTAGGGGCTACTCCTTTCGGAAAAGTTGTTTGAAACATAAGTTGAAATTCAACCTAGCTGCTGTGACAGCAAAAGCAGAATGTATGGAATGAATGTTTGAGCCAAAATGCAACCCTTCGAAGTGTTTCCAAACCAAACCAAAAATCAAGGGTGTTCTCTAATGAGTTAGGAAAACTTTCCAAGTGATCTTGCATCCATACATTGGGTATTGAGTTCTAAAGAAATCTTTGAACTCGGATCATTCACTGTTTTGAAAATTTTTGGTAAAAACAAGGCTTGTTTCTTGGAATCCAAATGTTGGGGGTTTTAGTGGGATTTTGAAAGCACATTTCTAGCACTAAAAGGGGATTAAAATTGATGGAAAACCCGGTTTAAATTCTAAGTTTAAACGCGCAGCGGAAATAATCAAGTTATAAATGTTGGAATTTCAGGTTTAAATGGAAAGTTTAAACGTGCAGCGGAAAAATCAAGTTATGAAACTTTATTGGCATGCCTGGATCTACTACTCGTCAATTCTACAGATACGCACAAGAGGGGACACGAGTTATACCTTAGTGTCTTGAACCCAATTCTGATCTTCAACTTCCAGCAGCCTCCACTAGATGATCTTCACCCTTATGACTCCTGCGGATGCCTGCCAGAAAGACTAGGGTTGGTGGGAACCCTAATGGAGAGGATAGAGAAGGTTTTGGGACTCCAAAACAGTTTCTACAGCTTCTGATGTTCAAAACGACGAACAACTTTTTCCAGAACGCAGCTGCCCTATTTATAGATTCCCAGAACCGACCTAGACTTCGAGCGATCGAAGTGCCTTCGATCGATCGAACATTCGATCGATCGAACCATCTTCGATCGATCGAACCTTCAGACTTCAATCGATCGAGACATCTTCGATCGATCGAACCTGTCTGGACATCATCCTCAAGCATCTTTCCAAGCATCCTGGCGGAGCTAAGAGTGGGACCTCCTAGGCTCTTTATTGTTGGCTCAGACCAGTTTGTTAATCACCATGACCAAACTCTTTGATCAGCAAACTAACTAACTGGTCAGTTAAAGTTTACTCCACTATAAAACGATAACTGAACTCCAACGCAAAAGAACATATCCGAAGCGATAACTAGACTTGTATGTTGTACTAATGTCCCTCTACCGTCAATAAAAGTTTATTGGCATGTCCAGATCTACTACTAGTCAACTCTATAGATGCGTGCAAGGGGGTACAAGTATTATACCTTAGTGTCTTGAACCCAATTCTGATCTTCAACTTCCAGCAGCCTCCACTAGATGATCTTCACCCTTATGACTCCTATGGATGCTCGCAGGAAGGGCTAGGGTTGGTGGGAACCCTAATGGAGAGGATAGAGAAGGTTTTGGGACTCCAAAATAGTTTCTGCAGCTTCTGACGTTCAAAACGACGAACCACCTTTCCAGAACGCAGCTGCCCTATTTATAGATTCCCAGAACCGACCTAGATCTCGAGCGATCGAAGTGCCTTCGATCGATCGAACATTCGATCGATCGAACCATCTTCGATCGATCGAACCTGTAGACTTCAATCGATCGAAACAACTTCGATCGATCGAACCTGTCTGGACATCATCCTCATTTGCCTTTCCAAGCATCCTAGCGGAGCTAAGAGTGGGACCTCCTAGGCTCTTTATTGTTGGCTCAGACCAGTTTGTTAATTACCATGACCAAACTCTTTGATCAGCAAACTAACTAACTGGTCAGTTAACGTTTACTCCACTATAAAACGATAACTGAACTCCAACGCAAAAGAACATATCCGAAGCGATAACTAGACTTGTATGGTGTCCTAATGTCCCTCTACCTTCAGCATTCGTAATCACATTCAGGTAGTCGGATAACTGTTACTGTCAACCTGAATCATGATTACTTCTTGTATTCCTTGAGTCCCATTCACCTCTCATGATTACCAAACATGTTGATAACTCTTATCAACAAGACTGCAGTACTCAGTAATCGACTTGGTGACATTCTCAAGGGAATGCTTACTCTGAATCAGAGGGTAGATTCTATCTTGACAATATATGTTCACAACCCTATGAACATGACATACCCAAGATACCCAGGTGTTGATCTTCTATAGACCTCACTGATTGGTAAGTCAAAGCAGCCATATCCACAGTCTATGTTCATAATCGTCTCAAGGTTGAGAACACGTACCTTATACAAGTTATGAGTTCCTATCGACTGATTGACAGCTTTGCGTGTCAATAGGAAAGCTCAGGTCCGTCAATGCACTATAAGCACTATCATATTAACCAAGAGTCACACTCTAGTGATTGAGATTTATCACTCCATCCAATGGTAGTTAATGATGCTACAGTGTATACCTGATGAGATATCCAGTCTCATCATCCACTGTGACAAGCTTTAAGTATCAAAGAATAGTAATTCGTATCTCATTGTATGTATCTCATACACACACGAAATACTTACTATGATACTTATGGATTAAACAATCATCTCATGAAAGAAACATACATAATGAAATGTAAAGCTGATATCCATATATTAAAAAAAAAAGTCAATGTCTAATACATAAAGTAATGGTTTGAGGGCACAAACCCAACAAACTCCCACTTGCACTCATAACCATTCAGAACTACATCTGAGACCTAGACTATCTAGATGACGATCAAAGACCTTCTGTGGCAAGGCCTTTGTAAACGGATCAGAAAGATTGTCAGCTGTGGCAATCTTGGTGACAGTCACATCTCCACGTTGAACAATATCTCGGATAAGATGATATTTCCGCTCTACGTGCTTTCCCTTTCCGTGGTTCCTTGGCTCCTTGGACTGAGCCACTGCCCCACTATTATCACAATAAAGCGTAATAGGCGACAGCGACGCTGGTACCACCTCGAGTTCCATGAGGAACTTCTTGAGCCAAATAGCTTCCTTTGCGACTTCACAAGCAGCCACATACTCAGCTTCTGTAGTTGAGTCTGCAATGCATTTCTGCTTAATGCTCCTCCAACTGACAGCACCACTTCCCAAGGTAAAGAGATGACCGGACGTCGACTTTCTCGAATCTTTATCTGACATAAAGTCCGAGTCAGTGTATCCTACTGGAATTAACTCACTACCACCGTACATAAGCATGTAATCTTTAGTCCTTCTCAAGTACTTAAGAATGTGCTTAACGGCTGTCCAGTGCTCTGGACCCGGATTCGACTGATATCTGCTAACCATGCCAACGGCAAAGCAGATATCTGGTCTAGTGCATAACATCGCATACATGAGACTTCCCACTGCAGAAGCATAGGGAACTCCTATCATGCGATTCCTCTCCTCCTGTGTCTTTGGACACTGGTCCTTGGAGAACGCTAAACCATGCCTGAAAGGTAACAAACCTTTCTTCGAATTATCCATTGAAAACCTGGTTAGTACTTTATCGATATAACCAGCTTGAGATAATCCCATTATTCTTTCGCTTGCGATCCCGAAAGAGCTTTATCCCAAGAATATAGCTCGCCTCTCCTAGATCCTTCATATCGAAAGTACTAGCTAGCCAAACCTTGACCGTTGACAGCGCCGCTACATCATTTCCAATGAGTAGAATGTCGTCAACGTAAAGCACAAGAAAAGCCACCACTTTTCCTTCACATTTCTTGTATACACAAGGTTCATCCAGATTCTGTATGAAACCAAACGACTTGACTGCTTGGTCAAATCGGATGTTCCAACTTCTGGATGCCTGCTTAAGCCCATAAATGGACTTTTGCAACTTGCATACCAAGTTACCTTTTCGACCAGCTATGAACCCTTCTGGTTGTTGCATATAAATGTCCTCCTCAAGATTACCATTCAAGAATGCAGTCTTGACGTCCATCTGCCAGATCTCAAAATCTAGGCATGCAGCAATAGATAAGAGTATTCTGATGGACTTGAGCATGGCTACCGGCGAGAAGGTTTCCTCATAGTCAATGCCCTCCCTCTGAGTATAACCTTTCGCTACAAGCCTAGCCTTAAAGGTCTCAACCTTTCCATCAGATCCTCTTTTCCTCTTGTAGACCCACTTGCAGCCAATGGGTTTAATATTGGCTGGAAGCTCTACAAGATCCCAGACCTGATTAGAATCCATAGATTCCAATTCAGCCTTCATAGCTTTAATCCAATGAGCCGAGTCTACATCAGCCATTGCCTCTTCGTATGTGGCAGGATCAGATTCAGATTCTATGGAGACAGCTTCAAAAACTTCTCCTAAGAACATGTATCTATCAGGCTGGCTGATAATCCTCCCACTACGACGAGGTACCGGTGCAGAAATGGGTGAAGAAGTGGTATTTTCTTGATCTATATCGTTATCAACTATGGGTTGGACTGAGGGCTCTCCTTCTATCTCTCTAAGATCTGTCCTTCCCTTAGGTTTATGGTTCATGATATAGTCATCCTCCAAGAAAACAGCATTCGTACTAACAAACACTTTCTGCTCTCTTGGATCATAAAAATACCATCCATAAGTACCCTTTGGATACCCTACAAAGTAACATACTTCCGATCTAGAATCCAATTTGCTCATCTTTCCTTTCAGCACATGTGCCGGACACCCCCATATCCGGAGATGTTGCAAAGAAGGCTTGCGCCCAATCCACATCTCTCGTGGTGTCCTTGGAACAGATTTGCTTGGTACTAGATTTAGTATGTAAGCAGCGGTTTCCAAAGCATAACCCCAAAGGAATAATGGCAACTCAGAATAACTCATCATCGACCTAGTCATGTCTAAAAGAGTCCGATTCCTTCTCTCCGCTACACCATTTTGCTGAGGCGTACCAGGTGCAGTCAACTGTGACAGAATCCCATTCTGTACAAGGTGATCAATAAACTCATTAGAGAGGTACTTGCCACCTCGATCAGATCGAATGGTCTTGATATGTGTGCCCAATTGCTTCTCCACTTCAGCTCTAAACTCTTTGAACTTTTCAAAAGCTTCAGACTTGTGCTGCATTAGGTACACATATCCATACCTGGAGTGGTCATCAGTAAATGTTATGAAATACTCATAACCACCCCTTGCTCTAATATTTATTGGTCCACACACATCAGTATGAACTAATTCCAACAATGCATTGGTCCTATTGCCCTTTGCAGGAAAGGGCCTTTTGGTCATCTTACTCTCTAAACAAGACTCGCAGACTTCCATTGGTTCGAGAACCAAATCGCCTAAGACCCCTTCTTTGACTAGTCTGCCAATCCTATTTAGATTGATATGACCAAGCCTCATATGCCAAAGCCTTGTTGGATTAGTGGAAGATCTCTTTCTTTTAGATGGTACAGTTACCACTGAGTTATTAAGTTCCATATTAGAGTCTTTAGAAATATTAGGAGTAATCATATACAAACCATTTGATTTAACACCAGAACATATAAAAGAACTATTTCTTTTAATCACAACTTCAGTTCCAAAATGAAAAGAATAACCATTATTCGATAAATTAGAAACTGAAATTAAATTACGTCTCATTGAAGGGACGTAAAGTACATCTGATAAAATCAAAATTTTATTGTCTAGAAATTCTAAAACTACGACTCCTATAGCAACCGCAGAAACGGTTGCGCTAGAATCTAGAGTAAGTACGATTTCCCCATCACTGCACCTCCTGGTTGATCTGAACCCCTGCAATGAATTACAGATATGGTTAGTCGCACCAGAATCAATGCACCAAGTGTTTGAAGTATCCGTTATAAAACTTACTTCAATCACATGTGATTCAATCATACCTTGAACTCTTGTAGCTAAGAATTCTGGACAGTTCCTCTTCCAGTGGCCTTTCTCACCGCATTGGAAACACTTTCCTTTGCCTTGGCCACCCAGCTTCCCTTTGCCTTTACCTTTTCCCTTAGATTTTGCAATCTTAGGGACCGGTCCAACACTTGAACCACCAGTGCCAGCCTTCTTCTTCCCTTTCTTTCCTTTCGGTACAGATCGGGAAGAGGAAGCGCTTTTCTCAACATTCAAAACGTTGACCCCAGGTTTGATCACCCCTTCCGCTACCAAAAGAGAACTCATCAATTCGCTCATTGAAAAATTCATTTGATTCATATTATAGTTAAGTTTAAATTGAGCGAATGAAGGCGACAGCGAATTGAGGATCATATCAACTTGGGTCTGTGCATCGATGTTGGCACCTAGGGTCTCCAGCTCGTTTAAATAACCAATCATTTTTAAAACATGTTCCTTGACTGGAGTCCCTTCCGACATCTTTGCACTCATTATCTTCTGCATAGCTACCTGTCTGGTAGGCCTGCCATGCTCCCCAAACATCTTTTTCAGGGATGTGATAATGTCACTGGCAGAATCATTCGATTGGAATTGATGTTGCAACACACCAGCCATTGAGGCCAGAATATAGCAACGAGCCATTCCATTCGACTTCTTCCATTTGTTGAACTCGCGTCTGGCAGCTGCCGAAGCATTTGCCGCGGGTTCTTCAGGGCTTGGGGTGGTGAGGACATATATGTGATCCTCCGCAGTTAACACAATATCAAGATTACGTTTCCATTCAGTGTAGTTGTTTCCAGTTAACTTGTTTTGAGTGAGTATGGTGGCAAGTGGACTAAATGCAGATCCAGACATTATGATTACTGAAAATCAAACAAACAAAATAAATATGGATATCAGAATTTGACAGTTTGAAATAAAAGAATCCTTTTAAAACTCTTATTTTAAAACAAAGTCGCCGGAATATTGAAACGAAAGAATAAAGCCTCCGTGCGGTGGTCAACGTTCGATCTTTCGATTTATCATAACTTATCCGCTATGCAACTCTTGCAAAACAAATTATGACTTCCGAACCTATTTAATCTCTAAGTTTATGAATAATGCCCCGTGTGGGATCCCTTATCCATAGCTTAGCTAGTGTGTAGCATTAACTAGGATCCAATCACAACCGTCTCAAGTAGCGCCTCTGTGTGGTGGTCACCCTCTAACACGTCTGATTGATCCTATCAAAAGAAGTTCACATCTAGTAACCAATGAGTAATACACCCTCCGTATGGAATGATCACCCCTGACGAGGTGACACAGAATGCACCACTCATCTTACAGTGAACCGTTAATGGAAGATCGTGGGTGTAATCAATAAGACCCTCTCCCACTAGATTTAGTAAAAAGGATTTTGCTTTTTGAGAAAATCTGTTTCTACACACTTCCCATAAACATCTAATGTTTACTAATGTGTTGAAAATGGTTTTTGAATTTTATTTTAGAAAACTTGTTTTGCGTGCATGCAACAATGTATTATACGCCAATCACAAACCAAGCACATAAAACAAAAAACTAAAATGAAATATAGGCATTCAAACAATGCCTCTATCTCCCATGGCTCTATCTCCATAGAACCTGCTCTTGGTTTGGTCGCCTCCACCTCCATCTTCATGGACAACGGCTCCTTGCTCCATCTTCATGGATTTTTCTAATTCTATTACATTTGTCCTATGCTTCTTACGAAGCTTACAATTTTTCTAGAAATAGAAATAGCAACAAATAAAATAGAAAAGGCTAGGGAAAACGGTGCGACTTTCCTTTTCATAGGATTGAAGTCGCAGCGCCCTTTACATATGCCTTAAAACCAAACCAAAATTAAAACAACACACCAATCTCAAAACATTCAAACACAAAATTAAATGCTCTTGGCGCCATGGGAGATAGCGACTAACTTTTGCTGCAAAAGGTTAGTTGAACACACATCCACGCATATATATAACAAAAATATAACTATTGGAACCCCTAATTGATTCACACAGTATATAAACTCTTTACATACTGAATCAGAACTCAAAAACAGCATCTAACTTCTCTGTCACAGTTCGATCGATCGAAGCCCGTTCGATCGATTGAACATTGTTCAATCGCTTGAACATTCTGTTTCACATAATGATTTGAAAATTTTACAGAATATTTTAAAATTAAAGTTTTTTAATTTCAAAACTCTTTAAGACTGTGAAACAAAGATCCTGACAAAGAGTCTGTCTCGATCGATCGAACTCTATTCGATCGCTCGAACACCAGAAGGTTTCGATCGATCGAAACCTGTTCGATCGCTCGAGTACAGAGCGTTCGATCGACCGAGACTACTTCGATCGATCGAACCCATCTTGCATCCAATGCAATCACAGATTTGTATACTGCTGCGATAACACTGCAGAAATAGATCTGTGACGATGCAGTTTCGAAAGCAGTTCTAAAATCAACATGCAAATCAAAATAGTGTTCCAAAAACGCATCTATAGATCCAAACGAGCGTGGCTCTGATACCAATTGATGAAAAAACCGGTTTAAATTCTAAGTTTAAACGCGCAGCAGAAATAATCAAGTTATAAAAGTTTATTGGCATGTCCAGATCTACTACTAGTCAACTCTATAGATGCGTGCAAGGGGGTACAAGTATTATACCTTAGTGTCTTGAATCCAATTCTGATCTTCAACTTCCAGCAGCCTCCACTAGATGATCTTCACCCTTATGACTCCTATGGATGCTCGCAGGAAGGGCTAGGGTTGGTGGGAACCCTAATGGAGAGGATAGAGAAGGTTTTGGGACTCCAAAATAGTTTCTGCAGCTTCTGACGTTCAAAAACGACGAACCACCTTTCCAGAACGCAGCTGCCCTATTTATAGATTCCCAGAACCGACCTAGATCTCGAGCGATCGAAGTGCCTTCGATCGATCGAACATTCGATCGATCGAACCATCTTCGATCGATCGAACCTGTAGACTTCAATCGATCGAAACAACTTCGATCGATCGAACCTGTCTGGACATCATCCTCATTTGCCTTTCCAAGCATCCTAGCGGAGCTAAGAGTGGGACCTCCTAGGCTCTTTATTGTTGGCTCAGACCAGTTTGTTAATTACCATGACCAAACTCTTTGATCAGCAAACTAACTAACTGGTCAGTTAACGTTTACTCCACTATAAAACGATAACTGAACTCCAACGCAAAAGAACATATCCGAAGCGATAACTAGACTTGTATGGTGTCCTAATGTCCCTCTACCTTCAGCATTCGTAATCATATTCAGGTAGTCGGATAACTGTTACTGTCAACCTGAATCATGATTACTTCTTGTATTCCTTGAGTCCCATTCACCTCTCATGATTACCAAACATGTTGATAACTCTTATCAACAAGACTGCAGTACTCAGTAATCGACTTGGTGACATTCTCAAGGGAATGCTTACTCTGAATCAGAGGGTAGATTCTATCTTGACAATATATGTTCACAACCCTATGAACATGACATACCCAAGATACCCAGGTGTTGATCTTCTATAGACCTCACTGATTGGTAAGTCAAAGCAGCCATATCCACAGTCTATGTTCATAATCGTCTCAAGGTTGAGAACACGTACCTTATACAAGTTATGAGTTCCTATCGACTGATTGACAGCTTTGAGTGTCAATAGGAAAGCTCAGGTCCGTCAATGCACTATAAGCACTAGCATATTAACCATGAGTCACACTCTAGTGATTGAGATTTATCACTCCATCCAATGGTAGTTAATGATGCTACAGTGTATACCTGATGAGATATCCAGTCTCATCATCCACTGTGACAAGCTTTAAGTATCAAAGAATAGTAATTCGTATCTCATTATATGTATCTCATACACACACGAAATACTTACTATGATACTTATGGATTGAACAATCATCTCATGAAAGAAACATACATAATGAAATGTAAAGCTGATATCCATATATTAAAAAAAAAGTCAATGTCTAATACATAAAGTAATGGTTTGAGGGCACAAACCCAACAAAAATCACTTAGGAAACCAACATCAAACTCATCATCAAGAACTCCCAATATTACTTGCACAAACATAGTTTTGTTTGAGAATATGACTTCAAGAATACATATGAATGTATTGAAGTTAAAATCATCATCCATCAAACATGTCTTTGAGGTCAAGAGCTACTATCCATAAGGATTCACTCTCCTCGAACAACATGTCATCTAGATGATGATAAGCATGTAAGTAATTGTGGATGCGCGGAATCCCGCTTTCCTTTTAGTTTTGAAACTGGTTTGAAAGAAAAGAATGAAGGTCTGTTGAAAACAGATACAGAGTCTCCACTTGGTCTTTAGGGAACCAAGAAACCCAATTTGACTCACCCAAACAGATAAAGGGCACCGGTCCTTCATAACTAAAGAATTTGGCTCGGGGTTTTGGTACGAGAGAGGAAGGAGCCTTTGTCACGTCTAAAACACCCTCAACTCGCCCTGTCTCTTGATGGGCCTCAATTAGCATCCAAATAATCATCTTATACTATGTTTGGTTCGACAGTTAATAGTTATGATACGTATATTACATCACGTAAGAATTTTGAAATGGAAGATCAAAAGAATAAGATATCATTCATAAGAACTAAGTCAAATATCACACAATGCAAAGGTGAAAGATCACACAAATAAACCTAGGAAAAATCGTCTAAAATTATATCAAGTAATCAAGTTCTCCTAATCTAGGAGGGGACATAGATTGTTCTTGAAACAAATAATCAAAGGAATCAAAATATGCTTAGCAAGTTAGAATGATGCATGTTAATCTTTGAGAAAAGAAGACCTCTCAATACTCGGGACGGATGAGAAAGGATGATTAAATCAAGGGGAAACATAGATGTGTGATCAAGTTCAATCCTTATAATCTTATTAGATTGGGAGACACAAAAACCCCAATTGTTGCATGGATGCAATGTATGATCCTAAAATGTGCAAAGGTTGTAGTGTATTTGTGTACATGGACTTTCTAAAGTGACTTAGAAATCTACAATATAATTGAATGCATGAAGGGAATCATCATGAGATATGTACAAATGTAGTATGAATTAGTTCCTAAGATATGAACTAATTTAGATTGTAAGTAAGCATCAAACCAAAGAATGAAAGTAAAAGTACACTTGCTCTGAATAGTGGATAGAACAATAACTTGATCTTGTGGAAATTGGAAAGTGAGGTTAGAAATATTTTGAATGCATGTTTTTCGTGGAGATCATCCTTATTGTGTCTAGAACACATGTCAAAAATCCAATCTACAATAACTATTACAGATTGAGAGAAATCATATAAACAATAGAGGTTACTCAGAAACAGAGTCCATACCGTTGACTGAAATGTTGAAAAATCTTAGAAAATTAAAACAAAACATCTAGAGGCACATATTATATATAAAGTTTCCTAAGACATTGAGGTTTAAGGAAAAAATAAGTTGGGACCACCCCTTTTGGAAAGGTTTCTGATAGACAAGTTGAAAGTCAACCAAGCTGCTGTGACAGTAAAAACAGAATGTCTGTAGGGAATGTTTAGGCCAAAATGGAGCCTTTCCAAGCCTTCTCAAGCCAAGCCAAAAATCAGATTATTGAGTTCTAGAGAAATCTTTGAACTCAAATTACTCACTGTTTTGAAGATTTTTGGGAAGAATAGGTGTTTTATTTCTTAAAATCAAAATGAGGGATTCTAGAGGGGTTTTGAAATGAGGGTTTTGAAAGCATGTTTTCAATACTCAAAGAAGATTAAAACCACTTATAATATCAACATCTATCTCACATCAAGAATCTCCAAGATTGTTGGAGAGCATTGTTTTTATTTGAATATGACTTCAAGAATACTATGGAAGTATTGAAGTCATAATCATCATCTATCAAACATGTTTTTGAGGTTAAGAGCTACTATCCATAAGGATTCACTCACCTCAAACTTCATGTCATCATCTAGATGATGATGATGAACTAGTAAGTAAATAAAGAAAATCAACAAAAAGAAATGAGATTAAGAAGAGATGAGCATAATATGTAAACAAGCAAGTAAGTAATCAATAGATGATATTCATGATGATTTTGGACTTGTAGCTTGGTATTTCACTCATATATGATGACTTTGGACATGGAAGTAACTTCCTATCTTATAAATGTTCACAAAAATGGTGGTTGGGTGTATTGAATGTGAAGTAAAGAGAAGTAATGGAGTAAAAACAAGGTTGGGAACTCACTTTCTTGTTGAAAATCAAAGGAGGAAGCTCTCTTTCTCTCTATTCTAACTTTATCTCTACAACTTTCTCTCTACAAATTTTTTAAACTTGCATTTGACACCCCCAAAATGAGAAGTCAAGGGGGTTTGTATAGGCTAATTTGGGGTGGTTTTGGGGTTTTACAAGTACTCCCATTGGTCCCAAACAACTGAAAACATAGAGCTACGTCGTTTTGGTTTCTAATTAATCAAAATGGACCCCCAAAAGAAATTTCAAAAATAGACTGTTCTAGAGGAGAGTCCCGCGGCAACACTGCTCCTTATTCGTCCAGATAATTCTTTTTAGGCCCCTAGAGGTCCTGGTATTCGTGAAAAGGCCCTATTTTATCTGGAATTCACAGAAAATGCATATGAACTCCAAACTGAGCTTGTGATATACCATTGGAAAGGTAATGGAGTCTACTTTACATAAAAAAAAAACAGTTCAAAGATAGGTCACTTTGAAAAGTTTTGCGGTATTCGCGGTAAAATTTGATTTGATCGCCTTTTTCACCTTCAAAAATTCATAATAAATTCGTTTTAAATTCAGGAATTATGTGCGATATACCATTGGAAAGCTTTTGACCTCTAGTATCCATGAAAAATGTTTGAAAAATGATACGGTGCTCCGGTTTTAAAGTCAAATTTTGGTCAAACTAGTCAAACCAGGGACCTCCAAGAAGTTTTGGAAACCTCTGGGACTTCCGGGGGTCTCTGGGAGCCAACAATTTCATCTGGTTTTCCTTCAAAACTCATTTTACCACTTTTCTTATGATGCAGTATGTTTCCAGAGCTTTTGGTCCTAAATCGGGGAGTTTCCGAGCTTTCTGGGGTATTTTGGTCATTCTGAGCATTTTGAGAGATAGAACTAACCTCTAGGAGTTCTTTTTGAGTCTTTTTCGATCATTGTGAACCACCAAGCTATGGGTCTCCTAAATCTGATAGCCGACAAAATGTGGTGTCTATAGTAATCAAAGAAAAATCAAGAAGAAATGAGGTGAGGTGAGAAGAGATGAACATAATATGTAAACAATCAAATAAGCAGTCAATAGATGATAATCATTGAGATATTGGACTTGTAACTTGGTGATTCACTCATATATATTGACATTTAGACATGGAAGTAACTTCTTAACTCAAGATTGCTCAAGAATGGTGGTTGGGGATGGTTTGGATGTAAAGTATATAGAAAGATAATGGAAGAATTTGAGTTTAGAACTCACTTTCTATAGAAAATCAGTGGAGGAAGCTCCATTTCTCACTTCTACCTCTAAGCATATCTCTCATTCTCTCTACAACTTTTCCAAGATTTGCACTTGGCCCCCCCAAAATGAAGAGCAAAGGGAGTTTCAATTATTCAATATGGACCCCCAAAATAAATTACAAAAATGGATTCGGTGGGGGTTAAGTGCTGCCGCAGCACTGGCCATGTGCTGCCATGGCAGTAGCCCAGTGCCGCGACTCAGACGCCCAGAAATTTACGTTTAGGCCAGAGGTTCCGGTATTCGCGAAAAGGCCCTATTTTGTCCGAAATTCACAGAAAATGCGTACAAACTCCAAATTGAGCTTGTGATATACCGTTGGAAAGATAATGGAGTCTACATTCCATAAAAAATAGTTTAGAGTTAGGTCACTTTGAAAATTTTTGCGATATGCGCGATAAAAACTGATTTGATCGCCTTTTTCACATTCAGAAATTCATAATAATTTCGTTTTAAATCCAGAAATCATGTGCGATATACCGTTACAAAGCTATTGACCTCTAGTATCTATTAAAAATATTTAAAAAATGACACAGCACTCTAGTTTCAAAGTCAACTTTTATGTCAAATCGGTCAAACCTGGGATCTCCAAGAAGTTTTGGGAACCTCTGGGAGCTCCCAAGAGCTGACTTTTTCGTCCGATTTTCTTTTAAAATTCATTTTAGTACTTTTCACACGATTTAGAATGATCTCGAAACTTTTCAGTGAATTTGGATGATTTTGGTCAAACCCTGGTCAAACCTGGTCAAACTTAGGTCAAACCGGTCAATAGGGACTTTCCGGGAACTTCCGGGACTTCTGGGGGTCTCTGGGAGCTGACAATTTCATCTAATTTTGCTTCAAAACTCATTTTTAGTACATTTTATGATGTAGCATGTTTCTAGAACTTTCAGTCCAAATTTGGGAGTGTTTGGGATTTCAGGGGCATTTTGGTCATTATGAGCTTTTTGAGAGATAGAACTAACTTCCAGGAGTCTTTTTCGATTATTGTGAACCACCAAACTATGGGTCTCCTAAGTCTGATAGCCGACAAAATGGGGTGTCTACACAAACTATTTAATATATATAGGTTTAGGAAGTTTAAATTTGAAAAACTCTACTTCTCGCAACTCTGAAGAACGCAACCGGTCCTGGGTACTTTTCGGGACCGGTCATGTCCACGACCGGTCCTGGTCTTCCTTCAGGAACTTCTTCCTTTTATTCTTCTAATCAACTTTCTCTTCTGCACCATTATCCACTTCATTTTCCTTATGCCTTTTTATTCTGCAAAACAACATACTTATGTAAATATTAGCAGTGTTGCCTCAATTATGCACCTCAATTATGCACTTATATTAAAAGTAACCATAAATACTTATAGTTAGGGATGAAAACATCTATAATTAGTCTTATTAGCACTTCTCGATATGCAATATCCATCGCAAACCCCCCCCCCCCCCCCCCCCCCCCCCCCAACCCCAACTAGCTCATTGCAAGTCCCTAGTAATGAAATGAACTAATGCAAAGAGAAAATTAACCTAAAAATCTAACTAAGAACATAAAATAAAATAAAATAAAACCTGACTCACTTTCGCAGGAATCGCGGTTGCATTTAGCATATGCAACAAGCATTTAAACCTCTAGGTATCCCTAATAGGACGATTGTTGTCTCGTGAGGGTTTACAGCATAGCTACCCACAAACTTCTTAGCATGATCATTACATATATTTATCCATCCTCCAATACCAAGCATGCAAATATAGAACACTCCACAATATCCTCGTCATATTTTTTATTAACACGAGAGCATGCTTCCACAACTCATCTGTCATAAGAATCATTAGAATATATCATTTTCATCAAACTTCACGTGAGTGTGTGCATGGACAACAATAATGTTCAGTAATTATTTCAAGTTCTACTCCCTATAGCAATCTTTAAACATACGACTTCAGCTCAAATCTCACCGGATGTACTTTCTAAAGATGAATTCAATCCAAATCGGGTGTATTATATATTTTTTCTCATGATATAGAGGCTTGTATAGAGTGGACGTAAGGAAACATGAATGCCTCGTATATCCTTAATGAAAAACGGAAATGTTTTGGTGAAATAGCCTTATGAACGAAACATTTCACACTAGAAGAGCGACTTACCGTGGAAAATCCCTTTCCTACTTACATTTCAAAATTTGGTCACTCACAGTCCATAGGTCCTTATTCAAGAATAGAGACGGAAAGAGGAGATGGAAGAAGTTCTAGAATAACTCATACACATGTGACTAGTAGTTTTTTCTTTTCTTCATCCCTTTTTTTTCATTTTCAACTTCTCTACGTTTCTCTTTTCTTTTTTCTTTTTTCTTTTTTCTTTTTTTTGTATATATCACAATTGTTGATTCCAAATTCCCATCACATGCTAGACAATGTAAAATATGTTTACATTGCAATAAAGGCCCAAAGCAACTTATAGCTCAATGATGGAAAGAATAGGACATCACTTGTAATCATATGATTTGGAGATGATCGTAAGCGACTTCATTATCTATAAGGCACGAATAATATGAATCAAACCAAAGGTGCGGCCTATTTCATTCTCAAAGCAACCAAATTTATAAATTTAAGTAGTACAAGAATTTTAAATAGTGGTCAATGCTGAACGTTTTCCTCTAGTGATCCATCAACATGAAGAGATAATGAGGCTCGACAACAAGACGTGAAGCAATGAAAAAAATTGACTTGTTTTTTTTATAACAATAATAACCCTCTCAAAAGAAATGGATAGCGCAAGAGCTCACCATGGGTCATTAGCCTTGATCGTGTGTTTTCGAATTACTTTAAGGTCATATAACAAGAAATGTCCACTATAATATGTAGTTGTCCACAATGCTTTAAACGTGTGAAATTTAATAAGCAAGACATGTTAAATAATTAGGATGATAAATTGACTAAGAGATCTATGCAGTGTGTATTAAAAGTCTATAAGGAACATTATGAGTGCACTACACTTACATTGCATGGATAGAGAATGTCCAAACATAAATAAAACCATGCTTACTTCCTAATTATTTCCAAGCTTTAAACTTTATTTTTATTTTTAATTTTTTTTTAGAATGAACAACTAAATTTTCAATATAAGTTCTGATATGCACAAAGATATTCAGGGGAAGCAAAGGAACAACTAAATTTTCAATATAAGTTCTGATATGCACAAAAATATTCAGGGGAAGCAAAGCTCTACCAATACTTATTCCAAGCGGTTGGCCTAATGTTATCCGGTCCCGACCAATTGGTCGAGAATATGGCGCGGGCTCTGTTCGTTACAGATGCGGGCAAGCCACGTCCTGTGACATGATCCAGAAGGTTCCATATAGTTCCCTATCTTAGTTAGAAGACTAATGGAAGGCGTGGGTTGTTTCCTAATCCAATTAGGAAACACCCACGATTTGTGCTAATCAAACCCAATCAGGTTGTGCTACCTTATCAGCAATACTTACCTTGTATGAGTGGTCTCTTGTGTCTATAAAAGAGACCACTCACCCCTTTAATGGGGGTCACACATTTTATCTCACTCGCTACACCTAACTCGGCCGGTCTTTGGTAGCTCCAGTCCCATTGTTGGTTCACCAAAGACTCCCTGTTATTTGATCTTAGTGCAAGTGGTCTGACATACATGACAAGAGGGGGTATTTGTAAAATACAACCGCGCTAAAAGAGAAAATACACTAGAAAAGTCTACAATTCCCCTGTTTATCTGCAATTTGAATTACAATACTAGTTTCTACACAAATTGATTAAACTATGATAAGTGGTATTGTTTTAGTGATTATTTGTGCAGATTACTGCTGCTGTGTATAAGATTGAAGAATGTTGATAAAAGAAAGTGCTTGGTCCTGATGAAGACAACTCAAAGCTAAAATACAGGGTTCGAGCGATCGAACACGGTTCGAGCGATCGACGTTTCGATCGATCGAGTGGAGTTCAAGCGACCGAAGTTTCTGGAAGTTCGATCGATCGATAGTTGTTCGATCGATCGAATGTGCCTTTTATCAGATTATGAGCGCATGCAGCAGAAACGGGTTTTTACCCTAGCATTAGGTTTAGGCTATATATAATCGTTTTGTTTACGTCCCAAAGGGGGCACAAACTTTGTTTCATCAGTTTTCATAGAGAGTAGAGAGTTTCCTTGTGTTTTTTGTAGGTTTTATCAGGATTCACCATTGTTAGCTTTGATTTTTTCATAGTTTATACAAGTTTCTTCGTTCCAGGTTACTTATTATTGTTTTGTTTATTTTTTGCATCTAGTTAATAACAGTTTAGCTTTCAATCTCGTAGTATTGTATGCTAGATAAGTTAAAACCATTAGTTTTCATAGTTTCAATGAAAAATTCCCAAACAAACATGACTTTAATGAACCTTTACGTTAAAAATAAATCTGAGACTTCCCAGACCATGTCTGAGTAGTCCGGGGTTGGGAAATCGCGATGAAACCGTGATTTCAGGCATCTGCCATACAGTATTTTTATTCCTGTGTTCGATCGATCGAATGTCGTTCGATCGATCGGACCAGAGACATAGTCGAGCGATCGAAGATATTTTGTTCGATCGAGAGATGAAGAAGTTCGATCGATCGAAAGCGCGTCGATCGATCGAGACCTCTGATTCTTGAGGACATCTAATACAGTATTCCAAGACTTTCTGCTTTACTGATTCGTTATCAAACTGTCCCCAAATGCTCAATTTGTCAAAACAGTCTTTAAACATTAAGCCTTAAGGCATTTTCTTTCAATATATTTTGCAAACCACCCTCAATGCTAACACCATTGGAGGTGAGAGTCTTAACTCTTGAATTAAACCACCTTTGTGTATTTCAAACTTAGTTGTGATGATGTAGTCCCGGTCATGAAAGGACTATTGATTCTATATCCTTAGAGAAGTACGGGATACTGTAGAAGTTGCCCCCCCCCCCCCGTTGAGCTTAATTGCATTTGCATGGTAGATGGCTGAGTCATAGTGGATTCGCGTGATCCCAACACTTTCTTTTATTAAGAAAAACCATTTTTAAATCTTGCTTTAGTTAAATAGTTAATCATTAGTTTATTTAATTTAGTTGCTTTTAAGTTGAGTAGTTGTTAATTGTAGAACTTTGTGTTCTACACTCCTCTTAAACTATTGAATTTTCTTTTCTTTGTAGAGTCTAATCTAAGGAATTTAATTCTCATCCTTCCCTGTGGGATCGACCTGGTCTTACCAGTTACTACTTGCACGTCTACCTACACTTGGGTATAACACACAAGCGCACACAGAAAAATAGTCGTGTCAAGCTTTTGGCGCCGTTGCCGGGAAAGGCGACAATCAATTCCTTAGATTACCTCAGTCTCTCTTCATTCTCTTTCTGTTTTTATTTTCTCTTCTTTTCAGTTCTATTGGTAAACACTCACCTTAGGGACTCTCCTAGTTCATGTCCAACACTTCTATTGAAGGAATTTTTGGAAATCTTTTCTACCGCTCTGACTCTGATAGTTCCATTAACCCGATAGCCACTCCAACTGAATCAATGGATGATAATCAGAGTGAACATGGTGACAATGTTGTGGTACCAATTGATGAGGCGCTACGTCCTCTTTGCGATCTCATGCAACCAGAACACGCACCTACGCCCTCTTGCATTCAAATCCCACCGCATAATGGCGAATTTCAGTTTCGCAATGGGATGATCCAACTGCTTCCCACCTTTCATGGGATGGAAAGTGAGAAGGCGTACTTATATGTCACTGATTTCGAGGATGTTTGCAAAACATTCTCGCAAAATTGTCCTAGGGAGGTGACACATCTAATGTTATTCCCCTTCACTTTGAAGGATAAAGCGAAGGCGTGGCTCCACTCCCTCAAAACTAATTCAATTTTCACCTGGCATGCGATGAGCACCGCGTTTCTAAAGAAATTCTATCCTACTCGCATGACCACAGACCTTCAACGTCAAATCAATTCCTATAAACAAAAGAGCAATGAAACCTTCACACAAACGTGGGAGCGTTTCAAAGATTTGCTTCTCTCGTGCCCACACCATGGGTTTGAGAAATGGCGAACTATCAGCTTCTTTTATCAAGGATTGAATGGTGAAACGAAGAAGTTGGTAGAAACTATGAGTTCCGGACCATTTCTGCGTAAAAACACCGTAGAGGCTGAAGCCCATTTCGAATGGTTAGCCGAATACACTCATGAATGGTCAAATTCTGACAATGTCTCACGCTCACAGATATCCTGTGTAGAAGAGAAAAGCCTATACCAACTAACTAGTGAAGATCACCTCATGACTAAATATGCAGAACTAGCAAAGAAGGTAGAGGAGTTAAGCATGAAAGGAGAGAGCTCTAGGCAAGTTATGCCTGAGGAACCATGCGGCACATGCAATATGTTGGGACATACAACTCAATATTGTCCCAATGTGCCGTATTTTCAAGAGCAAACCCCTATGGAGATGAATTCCATGCAAGGTTTTCGAGGGGCGGGGAATTCCAACAATAACTTTCAAAGTAACAATGATGGAATCACCCCGGTTTTGATTGGAGAGGCAAATTAAAACTCTGTTGGCCCAATAGAGCAAGCCTCCTCAGACTGGGCAGCCCAGGAATGACGAGCATGGCCAGGCCCCTGTACGGGCCCAGCAGCATGCCCATACTACACCAGTATCCCCCCAACCTGTGGGATAGCTCAGGAACGACGAGCATAGTCGGGGCCCTCTACAGGCCCAGGAATGTGCCGGGGTGGTCCCAGGCCGAGGGAGGGACGCCAGAGAGATCATCAACAATAGGTAAGCTACCAGGAGGGAGAGGAATCAGCCCAGGGATGCCCGGCCAGGAGTTGAGGTGACCTTACAAACACGATTACCCAGAGCCAAAGTCATACCATATCCCTGAGGACAACACACTTTGAAGAAGAGGCTTTTTCATCCGACCCTACCTACTGTACAGATATAGAACGGGTGACCAATCAGGAAGACGTTGAGGCCCGCATCAACGACCTACAAAAATAGATCAAGAAGTTGATTCGCAAGCCAGGTCGCGACTACCCCAATACTAAAATCAAGTCACTCTACATCAACCGGATTACAGGATTCCTGATTTCACACAAATTCAAGCAACCTCACCTTGATTCTTATGACGAGATGGGAAGCCCGATTGACCACATCTGGACTTATAAGGCTTATATGGCGTTAGTTACCCACGTCGATGAACTGCTCTGCCTGGCCTTTCCCAGCACCCTCAAGGGGCCAGCCGCACAATGGTTCTATTCACTAAAACCCTGATCAGTTGGCGACTTCATGGCGCTCAGCAAGCTCTTCGTCAGCCAATTCGTAGGTATGCTTGATCGACTACAGCCATACACCCAACTGCTGGCGGTCAAGCAGCACAAAGGAGAATCTTTAAAGGATTATGTTGATCGGTTCAGTCAATAAAAGCTTCATATCTGTAACCTTAACAAAATATTCACAGTCACAAGCTTCTACTCGGGGGTTCAAAACACCAAGGTTGCTACATCATTCCACCATGACCGACTGGCTACCCTGGTTGAGCTCTCAGAGAGGGTTGGAAAATACATCAACACGGAGGAATTCTAAAGGTCCAACCATTCAATCTTTTCCAGAGACGACTCCCCAAAAGCCAAGAGAAAGCGGGAAAACTCTTAGAAGAATTCGGGGAAGAAGTCAAAGCATGATCAGCGGGGCGGTCGGGATCTGAACCGATAGCTTTCATGCCTTTTTCCCATCCTATACAAGAAGTTATGGTCGTTGCTGTAGACACTCCATCTTGTCGGCTATCAGATTTAGGAGACCCATAGCTTGGTGGTTCACAATGATCGAAAAAAGACTCAAAAGGACTCCTGGAAGTCAGTTCTATCTCTCAGAATGCTCTGAATGACCAAAATGCCCATGAAAGCCCGAAACTCCCAGATTTGGTCCCAAAGTTCTGAAAACATGCTATGTCATAAGAAAAGTGATAAAATGAGTTTCAAAAGAAAATCGAGCGAAAACGTCAGCTCCTGGGAACTCCCGGAGATTTCCAGAACTTCCCGGGAATCCCAGGTTTGACCAGTTTGACCAAAATTTGACTTTGGAATCGGGGCGCCAAAATAATTTTCAAATATTTTTCTTGGATACTAGAGGTCAATAGTTTTCCAACGGTATATCGCACATAATTTTTGGATCTAAAATGAATTTATTATGAATTTCCAAAGGCGAAAAAGATGATCAAATCGGCTTTTATCGCGAATACCGCAAAACTTTTCAAAGTGACCTATCCCCGAAATATTTTTTTATGTAAAGTAGACTCCATTACCTTTCCAACGGTATATCACAACCTCAGTTTGGAGTTCATACGCATTTTCTGTGAATTTCGAACAAAATAAGGCCTTTTCGCGAATACCGGAACCTCTGGGGGCCTAAACGTAAATTTTTGGGCGTCTGAGGAGCAGTGCCGCCGCGGCAGTGGCCCAGTGCCGCCGCGGCACTCAACCCTCGCAGAGTCCATTTTTGTAATTTTTTTGGGGGTCCAATTTGATTAATTGAAAGTCAAAACGACATAGTTTTGTGTTCATAGTTGTTTGGGACCAATAGGAGTACTTCTAAAACCCCAAAACCACCCCCAAATTGGCCTATATAAACCCCCCATTGCTCTTCATTTTGGGGGGGCCAAGTGCAAAGCTTGAAAAGTTGTGGAGAAGAAGAGAGATAGAGATAGGTTTAGAAGAGAGAAAGGGAGCTTCTCCCATTGATTTTCCATAAGAAAGTGAGTTTTATTCTTGTTTTCTTCCATCATCCTTCTATATACTTCACATTCAAAGTCCACTCCAACCCTCATTCTTGAGCATTCATGAGATAGGAAGCTACTTCCATATCCAAATGTCAAAATCTATGAGTGAAACACCAAGCTACAAGTCCAAAATCACATTGATTATCATCTATTGATTGCTATTTACTTGCTTGTTTATATATATGTTCATCCCTTCTTACCTCATTTCTTTTTATTTTTCTTTATTTACTTACTAGTTCATCATCATCTAAATGATGACATGAAGTTTGGGGTGAGTGAATCCTTATGGATAGTAGCTCTTGACCTCAAAAACATGTTTGAAAGATGATGATCATAACTTCAATACCTCCAAGGTATTCTTGAAGTTTTGCTCAAAATAAAATAAATCTCTCCAACAATCTTGGAGGTTCTTGATGATGAGTTTGATGTTGGCATTTTAAGTGGCTATAATCCTTATCGAGTATTGAAAATATGCTTTCAAAACATCTATCTCAAAACCCCTCTCAATCCCTCTCCTTTTGGTTTCAAGAAACAAAATCTTGTTTTCTCCAAAATCTTCAAAATAATGAGTCAAAACAGTGAGTGAGATGAGTTCAAAGATTTCTCTAGAACTCAATACTCAACATATGGATGCAAGGCCACTTGGAAAGTCTTCCTAACTCATTGGAGAACACCCATGATTTTTGGTTTGACTTGGAAGTACTTGAAAATGGTCCATTTGGACCAAAACATTCCTTCTAGACATTCTGTCTTTGCTGTCACAGCAGCTAGGGCCACTTCCAACTTATTTTACAGAACACTTTTCCACAATGGGGTGGTCCTAACTTATTGTTTCCTTACACTTCAATGTCTTAGGGAACTTTCTGTATAAAATGGGCCTCTAGATCATTAGTTTTCATTTTCTAAGATTTTTCAACATTTCAGTCGACAGTACGGACTCTGTTTCTGAGAGACCTTCATTGTTTATATGATTTCTCTCAATATGTGATAGCTATCGAAGATTGGCCTTTTGGGTTATGTTCTAGACACAATAAGGAAGATCTCCATAAAACATCATGCATTGAAAACATTCCTAACCTCTCTTTTCAAATTCCAAAAGATCATGCTACTGTTCTGTCCACTATTCACAGCAAGCACATTTCAACTTTCATTCTTTGATTTGATGCTTGTATGCACTCCAAATTAGTTCATATCTTAGGAAGTAGTTCATACTACATTTGTACATACCCCATATTGATTTCATTCATTTATTCATACACATTTTAAACTTCTAAGTCACTCTAGGAATCCATGTACCCAAAACACACTACAACCTTTGCACAGTTTAGAAACATACATTGCATTCATGCAAGATTTGGGGTTTTTGTAACTCTTAATCTAAGAAGATTATAAGGAATGAACTCGATCACACGTTCATGCTTCCCCTTTGATCTAATCATCCTTTCTCATCCGTCCCGGGGATCGAGAGGTCTTCTTTTCTCAAAGAATAACATGCATCATACTAGCTTGTTAAGCATATTTTGATTTCTTTGTTTATTTATTTTAAGAACGATTCATGTCCCCTTTAGATTAAGGAAACTTAATTACTTGATACGTGATTAGACGATTTTTCCTAGGTTTATTTGCGTGATCTTTCACTTTACATTGCATGATATTTGACTTAGATCTTATGAATGATATTTTATCTTTAGATCTTCCATTTTCAAGTTTCTTATGTGATGTAATATACTATCATAGTATTAATCGCCGAACCATACATAGTATAAGATGATTATTTGGATGCTAATTGAGGCCCGTCGAAAGACGGGGCGAGTTGAGGGTGTTTTAGTCGCGACAAAGGCTCCTTCCTCTCTCGTACCAAAACCCCGAACCAAGTTCTTTGGTTATGAAGGGCCAGTGCCCTTATCCGCTTGGGTGAGTCAAATTAGGTTTCTTGGTTCCTCAAAGACCAAGTGGCGACTCTGTATCTGTTTTCAACAGACCTTTTTCTTTTCTTTGATCCAAATCAAATTTCAAACAAAAACAAGTTTCAAAACAAAATAAGTGGCGGAAGCCCGGTGTCCACAATCTGGCGACTCTGCTAGGGATATTTATTTTCAAAACAAAATAATACAGAGGTTTGACTCATAAGAAGCATCCTTAAAATCATCTTTTTATTGTGTCTGGTTCACCGCATTGCACTCTTGCATTTCCCCCCCTCTGACTGTGTCTGAAACGCGGCGCTGACATTGTTCAGGTCTTGCTGTGCCAGGGCACAAGTCACCGTTGATACTGTACCTTCGAAGGTATATCAAAAAGAGTAAAAACCTCCGTACTGTCTCTCTGACGGTATATTGGAACTCTCGTCAACGGACCCTCTTTGACTAAACCCAGCCTTTGCATATAGATTCCTGTAGAACCTTTCATAGGACTGTTCATTTATCTTTTCAGATAGGACAATGTGATATAACTAATGTATGCCCTGACGGGACTACCCGCGCGGTGTAGATGTTTATGTGGCATAAAACAGAACCTCTTTCTTATGATCCCCAAGGCAATCACTCACATGTGATCACATTGAGTTGACCTGCCTAGGCACCATGACAAGGATGTCTACTCCATGCTCACAAAGATATACACCGCAAATCTTGTTTGTCGGTCCTAAGGCATAGGAGTATGAAAACCTGCTGGAAAGTACGATCACTAGCACCGTACTAACCCGTTTCTCCCAGAAACTCTGTCCAGATATCCCAGATATAACCGTACTAACCCATTTCTCCCAGAAACTCTGCCCAGATATCCTAGATATAACCATACTGACCTGTTTCTCCCAGAAACTCTGTTCAGATATCCCAGATATAGCCATATTAACCTGTTTCTCCCAGAAACTCTGTTCAGATATCCCAGATATAACCATATTAACCAGTTTCTCTTCGAAACCCTGTCCAAACCAACCAGAAATGCCCTGATATGCCAGTTTCTCCCCGAAACTCTATCCAAACCAACAAAAAATGCCCAGTCTCTCCTAGAAGCCTTCATAAAACCCTGGAAACCCCTTTTATCCCTTGGTGATCGTACTGGAAAGTGATTTTAGCACACTCTATATGGTTAGGACCTTATTTGTTTAACTGCTATCTGTTAGAAATAGGAGCATCATATAGATTAGGGCTTACATCCGCATGCTTGTCTCATTTGCATACACCATTCCTATCGTTCTACACGCACTATTTCAGTCAGGCTGTACACGAGTCAGTCCACGTCTGTTAACATCACTATAGTTGTCATCTCAATCATTACTGTTAAAAGTCTGACACAGTCTTTTCACACTTGTATGTCAGTATAAGTTTTGAGCACCCAGGATCTGCATTTGTGAGTTAGAGGATTAGGGAGTCACCTTGTCAGAATCACTCAACCGAAAGCCAGCTTTATGGATCCAGAAGGTTTAGAAGCAAGAATGACAGAAATGATCAACCAACAGTCTGACCGGTTGGCCCAAGTTTTAGCCTTTATGGAAGAACTAAAGCAGCAGCAGCCGCAACCTCCATCTGGGTTTCCACCACCAGGGTTTGAACCGCCCCCACATGAGAATAACAGGGAAGAAGACTGGTTTCAAGGTGTCCCGCCGCCTGTATATGAGAAAAAGCTCCAAGAGAAAATGGACAAGGTCGACAAGCTTGAGAACATACTAAGGAAGAGTAAGGGGGTCGACGATTACATGTTAGATCTGGAAGGATTGTTTGAGCCCAACAAGGTAAGGCTACCTGAGAACTTCAAGATGCCTGAAATTGACCATTTTGACAGTACTGGAAATCCAAATAGCCACGTGAAGTTTTGTATGAGCATTTTCCAATCACTGGGCTGCACCCATGAGCACATAGCTATGCTGTTCCCTTAAACCCTCCAGAAAGCCGCACTATCCTGGTTCCTAACCCTTGAAACTTCCAAAACCCGAGTTTGGGAAGATGTTGCTAGAACTTTCATTGATCACTACTCCTACAACCAAGAGCTTGATGTCACCATCCGAGATCTGGAAACTACCAGGCAGAATTTCAATGAGTCCTTCGCTGCATTCTTGAGCAGATGGAGGAATAAAGTAGCCCAAATGATCCACAGGCCTATTGAGAAAGAGCAAGTACGTATGCTGGTCAAGAACCTGCAACCAGTATACCATGAAAACTATTCTACCAGTCTATCTCAAAATTTGAAGAGTTGTTTGAGGTTGGGACTAGAATCGAGGATGCTATCTGTGAAGGCAAGATCAATGGAGCTGGGTCACTGCAAAGGAGAAGAGACCCCATACCTTTGGTAAAGATCAAGAGAGCCTAGATGTCAATGCCTTAAGCCCATCATCAAGCCAAAATGATTGCAGTAAGAGGCACAAGAAAGGAAACCAAAGAGTCTTCACACCACTTGACATGAGCTTATCCTCCGCTCTCAATCACCTTGTTCAAAAGGGCCACCTTGTACCTTTGGAGCCCAGTAAGCCTCCTAATCACCCACCTCCTGGGTACAATGAATCCAAGTATTGTGATTACCACCAAGACCAAGGCCATGAGACCGACAACTGTAAGAGGCTCCGTTACTCAATTCAGGATCTCTTAGATTCCAATCCAATTCACTACCTCGGTCTAGACCAACCCATGACCTATCCATTTCAATGATCCCCTTCACTGAGGACTATGAATGTTGAACCTGTGCTGGTGAAGCGATGGTGTTTGGGACTTTTGCTATCAAAACAAATGAGGATGCTCTTTTAAAAAAAAAAAAAAGAATAAGCGAGTCAGTGTGACATTTCATTTGAGACCGGGTCAAGTCCAGTCGAGTCTGTTGTGTGTTTTGTCTATTTCAAGTTTAGTCTTGTGGTCGAGTCCGTCTGTCATCAAGTTGTTATGAGTCTGTAACCTTCTCTAGTGATGGAATGCAGTCTCATTTTTCCTAATCTAATGTGCCTAGTCATAGATCCATGAATCGATGAACGGAAGTGTCACTTTTCAAATTACCATGGATATTAGTGTGCTAAAAAAAAAAATTTTTTACTCAAACAAAAAATCCTGAAAGGTCAAAGTCAATTTTGCGCTGACACCGATGAAGAGCCGAGAATTGAATAGCCTTACTTTAAGAATTTAAAGATTCTCTTGCCTCAATCTTGAAAAGACATGCTTGGAACTGACTTGGGGCTGCCCAACACCTTTTCCACCATTTCTACCATTTCAAAGCCTTGGGCCCAACCCAATTGATAGCCATGCGAACCTGCGCAGACTTGGTCCTTGATGGTAGCCAAACATTTCAATGAGTTTCATCTCCACTTTCAAAAAAAAAAAGAAAAAAAAAAAAAAGAAAAGCTCGCTAGGTTGAAAACCCGAAAGGGCACCTAGGCAAAAGTTAGAGCTGAAAAGGTATTGATTTCCAAGATCTGACCTTAGCCAGTCAAAATGATGGAGAAAATGAAAGAATTTTTTGATAAAACAAATGAGAGAATCGTATGTTCCTAGATCACACTTCAAAAGGCACGGAATGACCACAAATAAATTCCGAGAGCTGACATGCACATTCTGGAATTCTGAGATTGCAATTGAAAGATCTCACAAGAATCGACTACATTAAAAAGCAAAATTGACTGGCTAGGCGAAAGTGAAAAGGATCAATCCTCAAAACAAAACAAAAAGAAAAAGACAAAGAAAAAGAAAGGAAAGGGAGATTGAAACTGAATCCTTTTATTCAAAGCTACCATAAGTGGCTCAAGTTTGAACTTCTTTGACGATTGGTTTGAAAATCCCTCATACCTCAAACCCCTTATTTCAAGCCATGCCTTGAACTACGCTCGACCTGATTCCCACTCAGGGATATGTAGGCAACCACATCGATTCGGTCGACACCATCATAATCAAACCAATTTCCTTCAAGCCATGCCTTGAACTACGCTCGACCTGATTCCCACTCGGGGATATGTAGGCAACCTTATCGGTTTGGTCGACACCATCATAATCAAACCAATTTCCTTCAAGCCTTGTCTTGAACTACGCTCGACCTGATTCCCACTCGGGGATACGTAGGCAACCACATCAGTTCGGTCGACACCATCATAATCAAACCGATTTCTTTCAAGACCTTGCCTTGAACTATGCTCGACCTGATTCCCACTCGGGTATACGTAGGCAACCACATCGGTTCGGTCGACACCATCATAATCAAACCAATTTCCTTCAAGCCTTGCCTTGAACTACGCTCGACCTGATTCCCACTCGGGGATACGTAGGCAACCATATCGGTTCGGTCGACACCATCATAATCAAACCGATTTCTTTCAAGACCTTGCCTTGAACTACGCTCGACCTGATTCCCACTCGGGGATACGTAGGCAACCACAATGGTTCGGTCGCCCCACCTACCTAAAAATCAACCCGCTTCTTTCCGACCATGGCCCGAACTACATTGGACCTGATCCCCACTTGGGGGTACGTAGGCAGACTTTCAAAAAAGAAAAAAGAAGGATGGCTCGCTAGGCCGAAAATCCGAAAGGACGCCTAGGCAAAAAATTAGAGTTAAATCCAAGGTGTGCAATAACAAAAGAGAGAAAAGAGCTTGCTAGGTCACCTCACTGGTGCCTAGGCAAAAGTTATGAGCATTTGAGAGATTAAAGTCACGGTCCATGCCTCAAGCCAAAAAATCACCTTCCACACTAGGGGCAAACTTCGGCTACCCGCCTCGTTTGCCTGACTTTTACTATCTACCCTTCATACAAGGGTCAAACTTCGGTCACCTACCTCGTTTGCCCAAAACCTCCAATAAACCATCATCCAAACTAGGGGCAAACTTCGGTCACCCACCTCGTTTGCTTATGAATCCCACTTTGTACACCTCAAACTAGGGGCAAACTCCGTTTGCCTAACACAATCCCTTCACACCGAGGGCGAGTTTTCAAGTTACCAAGTTGTTTTGAAAATTTTGAAATAGAGCATCTTTTACTCTAAAAGATAAGGTACTAATTCAAAGCACTTCCTGGGAGAAGTAAAAAATTAACTAGATCACTAGGGAGGAATTTTCAAAAAATCAGATTTATCAGCAAAGTGCTACCATGTTAAGATGAGGGGTGAACACCAAAAGAGAAATGGTACATCGTTTATGACAAAAGCACATCAAGTTTTGACAAGACGAGCTTGTTTCATTTTGATGTCAAATGTGTCGTCCTCGAGCGTCAGTGTCTGTCAAGTTTTTGAGTCTGTTGTAGTCTCAAATGTGTAAGTCAATAGTGACTAATAAAATTTTCAAATCAAGTCATAAAATTGTTAAGAGCATTCCAAGGATAATACAAGCAGGAGTACCAAGCACCATTACTGCACCAGTTAAGGCGTCAACATGAGAAGCGTCCAAACTTAGGGCAAATGTGAATTTCATCCCTTTCCAAACCATCAAAAGTTGACCATCATCTCCTAGCAACATAAGTCCATGAGTGGCTGTTGATTACCTTCCTTTCTCCTAGCAACATAAGTCCATGAGTGGCTGTTGATCATCTTTCTTCGTTCATGCAACATAAGTCCATGAGTGGCTCTTGATGATCTTCTTTCATCTTAGCAACATAAGTCCATGAGTGGTTGTTGTTCTTTTATCTTTCTTCATGCAACATAAGTCCATGTGTGGCTGTTGATGATCTTCCTTTTTCCTAGCAACATAAGTCCATGAGTGGCTGTTGATGATCTTCCTTTCTCCTAGCAACATAAGTCCATGAGTGGCTGTTAATCTTTCATCTTTCTTCATGCAACATAAGGCCATGAGTGGCAGTTGATCTTTCATCTTTGTTCATGCAACATAAGTCCATGAGTGGCTGTTGATGATCTTCCTTTCTCCAAGCAACATAAGTCCATGAGTGGCTGTTGATCTTTCATCTTTCTTCATGCAACATAAGTCCATGAGTGGCTGTTGATCTTTCATCTTTCTTCATTGCAACATAAGTCCATGAGTGGCTGTTGATGATCTTCTTTCATCCTAGCAACATAAATCCATGAGTGATTGTTGATCACCCTCCTCTTTCAATAATCAAAACCTTAACTGCCGCGGACCATCTCTGTATCCCTCATCATAAATAGAATGATACCTTTACTCCCATTTAATGGACGTATTTCCTTTTTCCTAGTAGAGTACATCATCCTCCGAGGACAGAAATAGACAGATACCAGCTCCCGGAGGCCCTGACCGGCCCTCTTGGATTGAGCGCCGAAAGATTTGATCAGCCGTCAGAGATTCAGAGATGGCTCCTGGTTCCCCGATCAAGGAAAAAGAGATTCTCCAAGAACCCTACATCATCCTCCGAGGACAGAAACATACCAGCTCCCGGAGGCCCCGACCGGCCCTCTTGGATTGAGCGCCGAAAGATTTGATCAGTCGTGAGAGATTCAGAGATGGGTTCTGGTTCCCCGATCAAGGAAAAAGAGATTCTCCAAGAACCCTAGCTCCCGGAGGCCCCGACCGGCCCTCTTGGATTGAGCGCCTAAAGATTTGATCAGCCGTGAGAGATTCAGAGATGGGTCCTGGTTCCCCGATCAAGGAAAAAGAGATTCTCTGAGAACCCTACATCATCCCCCGAGGACAGAAACAGAAAGATACCAGCTCCCGGAGGCTCCGACCGGCCCTCTTTGGATTGAGCACCGAAAGATTTGATCAACTGTGAGAGATTCAGAGATGGGTCCTGGTTCCCGATCAAGAAAAGAGAGATTCTCCGAGAACCCCACGTCATCCCCCGAAGACAGATACTAGCTCCCACTACCCTCAGCAGAAAGTAACAAAAGAGGAACCGACTCCCAAAAATCGGCCGTCAGGAACAATCAGAACATCGCCCGCATCCAGTTCTCCTGATTATCAAGAGTTTTCTCATCTGTCCATTTTCATAGCTTTATCACAAGATCCCTCGGTCACCTTTGGCTGTCGTCTTCTAAACAAAGCACATCTGATCTATCTCACTCGTTTGCAAAGCACACTTCCCAAGTTCCAGAAGTTTGCCCCTAAACCCAGAGTCTTCTAAACCTTGATGTCCTTATCCGAGTCATCCACCACATCACAGTCGCAAACACTAGCACAACACCAGCCCACTCGGAGTGGCATACCCCATAGTACCTGCTCATACTAGGATCAGAATACTAGGTATGATAGAACTCAGATACACAATCATATCACATCCATCCATTGCATATCAATCTTTAAGCATAGCATCCGCCTGATTGTTGTGTATATGCATGTGTGATTAGTTCCTTTGTGCCCTGAACTACGTCCTGGTCTGACTCCCCTTGGGATACGTAGGCAACTCACGCAGAGCACGACCAGCACTAACCTCAGCATCTATTTTTCTTCATTGTATCTTTTGCAACGTTTTTATCCTAAATCCATAGCCTCCAAAAAGTCTTGTCTCTTCAAAGCTTTGGCACTCGCTTGCGACATGCGTTGCTTCGTAAGTTCATGCCAAAAAGGGGCAAACTGTAGACACTCCATCTTGTCGGCTATCAGATTTAGGAGACCCATAGCTTGGTGGTTCACAATGATCGAAAAAAGACTCAAAAGGACTCCTGGAAGTCAGTTCTATCTCTCAGAATGCTCTAAATGACCAAAATGCCCCTGAAGGCCCGAAAACTCCCAGATTTGGTCCCAAAGTTCTGAAAACATGCTATGTCATAAGAAAAGTGATAAAATGAGTTTCAAAATAAAATCGAGCAAAAACGTCAGCTCCTGGGAACTCCCGGAGATTTCCAGAACATCCCGGGAATCCCAGGTTTGACCAGTTTGACCAAAATTTCACTTTGGAATCGGGGCACCGAAATAATTTTCAAATATTTTTCATGGATACTAGAGGTCAATAGCTTTCCAACGCTATATCGCACATAATTTCTGGATCTAAAATGAATTTATTATGAATTTCCAAAGGCGAAAAAGGTGATCAAATCAGCTTTTATCGCGAATACCGCAAAACTTTTCAAAGTGACCTATCCCTGAAATATTTTTTATGTAAAGTAGACTCCATTACCTTTCCAACGGTATATCACAACCTCATCTTTGAGTTAATACGCATTTTCTGTGAATTTCGGACAAAATAGGGCCTTTTCGCGAATACCGGAACCTCTGGGGGCCTAAACGTAAATTTTTGGGCGTCTGAGGAGCAATGCCGCCGCGGCACTGGCCCAGTGCCACCGCGGCACTCAACCCTCGCAGAGTCCATTTTTGTAATTTTTTTGGGGGTCCAATTTGATTAATTGAAAGTCAAAACGACATAGTTTTGTGTTCACAGTTGTTTGGGACCAATGGGAGTACTTCTAAAACCCCAAAACCACCCCAAATTGGCCTATATAAACCCCCCATTGCTCTTCATTTTGGGGGAAAGTGAGTCAAAACGACATAGTTTTGTGCAAAGCTTGAAAAGTTGTGAAGAAGAAGAGAGATAGAGATAGGTTTAGAAGAGAGAAAGGGAGCTTCTCCCATTGATTTTCCATAAGAAAGTGAGTTTTATTCTTGTTTTCTTCCATCATCCTTCTATATACTTCACATTCAAAGTCCACTCAAACCCTCATTCTTGAGCATTCATGAGATAGGAAGCTACTTCCATGTCCAAATGTCAAAATCTATGAGTGAAACACCAAGCTACAAGTCCAAAATCACATTGATTGTCATCTATTGATTGCTATTTACTTGCTTGTTTATATATATGTTCATCCCTTCTTACCTCATTTCTTTTTATTTTTCTTTATTTACTTACTAGTTCATCATCATCTAAATGATGACATGAAGTTTGGGGTGAGTGAATCCTTATGGATAGTAGCTCTTGACCTCAAAAACATGTTTGAAAGATGATGATCATAACTTCAATACCTCCAAGGTATTCTTGAAGTTATGCTCAAAATAAAATAAATCTCTCCAACAATCTTGGAGGTTCTTGATGATGAGTTTGATGTTGGCATTTTAAGTGGCTATAATCCTTATCGAGTATTGAAAATATGCTTTCAAAACATCTATCTCAAAACCCCTCTCAATCCCTCTCTTTTTGGTTTCAAGAAACAAAATCTTGTTTTCTCCAAAATCTTCAAAATAATGAGTCAAAACAGTGAGTGAGCTGAGTTCAAAGATTTCTCTAGAACTCAATACTCAACATATGGATGCAAGGCCACTTGGAAAGTCTTCCTAACTCATTGGAGAACACCCATGATTTTTGGTTTGACTTGGAAGTACTTGAAAATGGTCCATTTGGACCAAAACATTCCTTCTAGACATTCTGTCTTTGCTGTCACAGCAGCTAGGGCCACTTCCAACTTGTTTTACAGAAAACCTTTCCAAAAAGGGTGGTCCTAACTTAGTTTTCCCTTACACTTCAATGTCTTAGGGAACTGTCTATATAAAATGGGCCTCTAGATCATTAGTTTTCATTTTCTAAGATTTTTCAACATTTCAGTCGACAGTACGGACTCTGTTTCTGAGAGACCTTCATTGTTTATATGATTTCTCTCAATATGTGATAGCTATCCAAGATTGGCATTTTAGGTTGTGTTCTAGACACAATAAGGAAGATCTCCATAAAAAATCATGCATTGAAAACATTCCTAACCTCTCTTTTCAAATTCCAAAAGATCATGCTACTGTTCTATCCACTATTCACAGCAAGCACATTTCAACTTTCATTCTTTGATTTGATGCTTGTATGCACTCCAAATTAGTTCATATCTTAGGAAGTAGTTCATACTACATTTGTACATACCCCATATTGATTTTATTCATTCATTCATACACATTTTAGACTTCTAAGTCACTCTAGGACTCCATGTACCCAAAACACACTACAACCTTTGCACATTTTAGAAACATACATAGCATTCATGCAAGATTTGGGGTTTTTGTAACTCTTAATCTAAGAAGATTATAAGGAATGAACTCGATCACACGTTCATGCTTCCCCTTTGATCTAATCATCCTTTCTCATCCGTCCCGGGGATCGAGAGGTCTTCTTTTCTCAAAGAATAACATGCATCATACTAGCTTGTTAAGCATATTTTGATTTCTTTGTTTATTTATTTTAAGAACGATTCATGTCCCCTTTAGATTAAGGAAACTTAATTACTTGATACGTGATTAGACGATTTTTCCTAGGTTTATTTGCGTGATCTTTCACTTTACATTGCATGATATTTGACTTAGATCTTATGAATGATATTTTATCTTTAGATCTTCCATTTTCAAGTTTCTTATATGATGTAATATACTATCATAGTATTAATCGCCGAATCATACATAGTATAAGATGATTATTTGGATGCTAATTGAGGCCCGTCGAAAGACGGGGCGAGTTGAGGGTGTTTTAGTCGTGACAAAGGCTCCTTCATCTCTCATACCAAAACCCCGAACCAAGTTCTTTGGTTATGAAGGGCCGGTGCCCTTATCCGCTTGGGTGAGTCAAATTAGGTTTCTTGGTTCCTCAAAGACCAAGTGGCGACTCTGTATCTGTTTTCAACAGACCTTTTTCTTTTCTTTGATCCAAATCAAATTTCAAACAAAAACAAGTTTCAAAACAAAATAAGTGGCGGAAGCCCGGTGTCCACAGTTGCTGAGACACAAAAACTGTTCAAGAAGCCAACCAAGCTCAAAAGCACGCTTGAGAAGAGAAATTGGGACAAGTACTATCGGTATGACAAGGACCATAATCACGATACCAAGGATTACTTCAATCTTAAAATTGTAATTGAGAAGTTGATCAAGTAGGGTCACCTAGCCGAGTTCGTTATCACAGATTGACGACCCTAGTAGGATACCCGGGCTCCAAATTAGTAGCAACCCCTCGGCCACATCAACATGGTCGCTGGGGGAACATCGGGAGGGGGAGACTCATAGTCAACAAGGAAGAGGCTTTCTTGGGCATCCCGAGCAGATGTCCTACAAGTCCAGCTAGCCACCACTCCACTGACCGATATCCTCACCTTCTCGTCTGGTGATGTCTAAGACCTATACTACCCTAATGACGATCCTCTGGTAGTGACGCTCTCTATAGCCAATTACATGTTCAAGAGGGTACTAGTGGACACAGGTAGCTCCTCGGACATACTATTTGCCTACACTTTCGATCAATTTGGGATATCAAGAGACCGTCTTTGACTGTTGGCCACCCCGTAGTAGGATTCAACGGATCAAGCACATAACCACTCGGGATGATCGAGCTACCCGTGCTAATGGGGACCTACATATAGTAGACCTTCGTGCTGGCTAACTTTGTTGTGGTCATTAGCTTATAATGTAATCCTCGGGAGGCCAACGATCAACAAAGCTAGAGTGGTTGTGTCTACATACAGTCTGACCGTCAAATTTCTGATCCCGCAGGGTCCAGGAAGTCTGAGAGAAGATCAAGCCACTGCCCGAAGTTGCTGTGTAAATTCTTTACACAGAAAGGCAATTTTAGAGGCACTAAATATTCAAGAGATGGACCCAAAAGACGCCAAGGATAGAGTCAGCCCAGTTGAGGAACTTAGCCAAGTTGTGCTGGATCCCCGGTTTCTCGACCAGTCCGTCAGCATTGGTACTCTCTTGGAGCCAAATCTCAAGGAAAAGCTTGTCCAATTCTTATAGAACCAAGATGTCTTCACTTAGAGCCATGACGACATGCCCAACATTGATCCCCGGGTCATGTCTAACCGACTCAATGTCGATCTAAGCAACTGCCCAGTTAAACAAAAGAGAAGGGGAATGGCCGAGAGTCAGAAAGTAGCTCGGGAGAAGGTTGAAAAGCTCCTTAAAGTTAAATCAATCCGAGAAGTGCAATACCTCGACTGGTTGGCCAATGTGGTGCTACTCAAGAAGAGCAATAGAAAGTAGAGGATGTGTGTGGACTTTATCGACCTCAACAAGGCTTGTCCCAAGGATTGCTATCTGCTACTACGAATAGATCTCCTGGTAGATGCAACGGTAGGCCACTCGTTGCTCTCATTCATGGATGCCTACTCAAGGTATAATCAGATCCATATATACCCGGGTAATGAAGACAAAACTTCCTTTATCACCGACCAAATGAACCTATTGCTATAAAGTGATGTCATTCGACCTTAAGAATGCTGGGGCGACTTATCAACACTTAGTTAACTATATGTTCAGAGATCTGATCGGGAAGACAATGGAGGTGTATTTTGATGACCTCCTGGTCAAGAACCGTGATGAGGCCGACCATCTCAGGCATTTGGCCGGGGCCTTCAGCATCTTAAGAAAATTTTGGATGAGGTTAAACCCGACTAAGTACCTAGTCGGTCGAAGGGGAATTGAAGCCAATCCCGAGAAGATTTAAGCCATTATCAATAGGTGGTTACCCATATAATTAAAGGAGGTACAGAACCTAACAGGTCGGGTGGCAGCATTGAATAGGTTCAGATCTTGAGCAACCGACCAGTGTCTGCCATTCTTAAAAATCCTCTACAAAGCATTTGAATGGTTAGAGGAATGTGAAGAGGCATTCCAAGCACTCAAGCAGTACCTAGCATCACCTCCCCTGCTCTCAACACCAGTACCAAATGAGGAGTTATTTCTTTACCTGGCGGTATTACCTTTGGCGGTAAGCTCGGCACTAATCAGAGAAGAGCAGAGGATACAGTACCCAGTCTACTACACAAGTAGGGCCCTCCAAGGCACAAAAAGCTGCTACTCCCGTATAGAAAAGCTCACCAATACGCTCATCACTTTGGCTCAGTGGGTCTGCCCGTATTTTCTAGCTTATGTCATAGTTATCCTCACTGATCAACATTTGCATAAGATTCTCTCCCAGCTAGAAACTTTTGGGAGACTTATGAAGTGGGCATTAGAATTGGAAGAGTTCGAGGTAGTTTATAACTCCCAGATAGCCATCAAGAGATAGGCAATGGCAGACTTCCTAGTGGAATTCACATATCCCGATGAACCAGTCAAGGAACTCAACCCACCCAATTTACCACTCGAGCTACAGTCCGACATCCTGACCTAGATACTCTATGTGGATGGGTCCTCTAATAAGCAAGACAGTGGGGCAGAGATCATCCTGACCACACTCGACGGGATCCAGCTAGAGTACGCCCTGATGTTTGGGTTTCAGGCTTCCAATAACGAAGCAAGTATAGAGCCTTGTTGGGTTTTTACTAAGTCTGTCAGGAGTACATACAACTTTAAGGGTACAGTGACTCCCAACTAGTGTTCAACTAAGTCTGTCAGGAGTATGAAGCCCAGGAAGATAACATCGTGGCCTACCTAGCCCTCGTCCAGACAATTGCAAAGAAGCTCAAAGGTTTCTCTATCACACAGATCCCAAGGGAAGATAACACAAGGGCCGATTAGTTATCTCATCTAGCATCATCTTTTGAGTCAGACCTCCCCAGGATAAGGATAGAATATCTTCCCAAACGCAGTGTGTCTAAGTCAAAAGGTATGGAAGTTAACCCGGTTAACTTAGGACCCAACTGGATGGATCCCATAGTAATATTCCTCAGCACCGGGAGTCTACCAGCTGGGAAGGATGAGACCCGATGTGTCAAATACCGAGAGACAAGGTACCATATCGTCGATGGTGTGCTATACAAGAGGGGATTTACTATCCCATATCTCTGGTGCATCCATCCTACCTAGGTCCAAACTCATGTCCAGGATACCCAACCTAGATTGCTCATCTTTCGATCGGGAAGACGAGTTAAAGCCAGAATGGCACATCTCTAAGGCCCCTACAGTGGGACGGGGGAGAAGTCGACGACCTAGATAGTGGTCTGGAACCCTAAATCTAAGGTACAAAGATGGAATGTTCAAAAGCCTATACAGAAAGACATATAGGGTCTTCACAGTCAAGTAACACTCAAATAGAGTGGTTCCGGGACACCCTGGACGGCTGAACTATTCTACCAAGGCAAGAGAACCACCTAACCTGAAGAAGAAGTAGAACCTTAGGAAAAAGAAGTCCTACTCCCTCACGAGTCCTAACGGGTACCTATTCTCTAGCCTCGTTCAGGAATACAGCAAATAAAAGAGAAATATAGTGAATTACAATGCTAACAAGGCGAGGACTTATAATAATACAGTGTAGGGAAGAGCTCGGGAAGCTTGACCGGACACTTTTTTGCGTCTCTCTCTATAGACAGTAAGAGCTGCAAAAAGAACAAGTATCCCATATATAGGTGACACGGATGGTCCAGATAATTTTAGATCCAATGACCTAGTAAAACTCCCCCTAAACCCACGCTAGCTATCACCTCGGGTAGTCTAAGTGGCACCTCAAAAGGCATGTGCATTAAATGCATGACAGGATGGGTGAGTTACAATGCGACTGTTTGATTACATTCGCACCGATATCATTGGGTCCTAACCAGACCAGTCATTCCTTGACACGTGGTAGGTGCCGACTCAAAGCTCCTGAGGGTAACCGATTGGTCTAGACCCCGAGCGACCATGGCAACCAGTCAAAACCTGATCAATTTCCCGAGCAGCTTCCTGGATGGTTTGCTGAGCTGTGCAAATTTCCAACTCTTATTTGATGGAGCATCATATTAGCTTTGAAAATGAGGGGCAGCTGATATGCATAAAAATTTTCAGGAAAAGCAAAGCTCCGCCAATACTTATCCCGATCGGTTGGCCCAATGTTATTCAGTCCCAACCAACGGGTCGGGAATATAGTGCGGACTCTGTTCATTATGAATTCAAGCCAGCCACGCCCCGTGACACAATCCAGAAGGTTCCATATAGTTCCCTATCTCAGTTAGAAGACTAATGGTAGGCGTGGGTTTTTTCCTAATCCAATTATGAAACACCCACGATTTGTGCTAATCGGACCCAATCTGATTGTGTTACCTTATCAGCATTACTCACCTTGTATGAGTGGTCTCTTATATCTATAAAAGAGGCCACTCACCCCCTTTATGGGGGCAGCACATTTTATCTCACTCGCATACACCTTACCTAACCAATCTTTGGTAGATCCGGTTCATTGTTAGTTCACCAACGACCCCCAGCAATTTAATATCTTAGTGCAAGTCCTCCAACACACACATGGACCTAGGTCTCTTAATTAACAAGGCCAAACCACATACAAACCCTCTTGTCTTCTTCTTCTTCCCTATAATCCAAATTTAGGCATCATCAAGTTCTAAATAGCTAAACCCTCCCCCCATCTTTATCTTGCATTGTCCTTAGTGTAAATGACCAAAAATATAAAAGAGAGGAAAGGTATCACCTGAATTGCACGTGAAATCAGAGTGGACAGCCTGTACCTTTTAATTTTTAAACTGAGATCCAAAGAAAAATTCTAAACATTTAAACACGTTTAAAAATGTTAAAACGTTAAATCAATCATAAGCAAGAAATCTTGAAGTAGTAGGCAATCCATCACAATTCTAAACCAAATATAAAACAATAAACTAAAATATAAACATAAACAAAAATAATTACAACATCTCCAGTCATCATCCAACCATCCAAAACTGTGCATGTCCAGAATCAAAACATAAGCGTCTAACTGTCCAAAAAAATGAGCTAACAGAAAGGGGATAGAGACAGGAAGCAGTGGGTCACCCAATCTGCGGCCTCCTCCTTAGATGTCTCTATAACTGTAGGCACATCTAGAGCTCGGCATGCACGTCTAGTGGTGGAGGTCACCCTCCTCGTAAAGAACCAGTAGCCTCGACTATGTCCGTAGCATCAATATCTACAATAGTCTCCTTGGGCTGCTCCTCGTCATCCTCTTCTTCTTCTTCTTCTTCTTCTTCTTCTTCTTCCTCTTCTGATTCAGACAGGTGGATATTTAGATTTCGAGCTATCGCCCTCACACCCCTCATCAACTTATCCTATCCCTCTCTTAATTCTCTTGTCTCTCGATTTAGTCGAGCCAAGACAACCTCCAAAGTATTCTCCACCCTATCCAATGGCTTCTTCGCCCTAGATCTAGGTAGAGATGTAGGCATGCCATATCTCTTCCTCTTTTTAGTCTGGGCCTCAGATTGGTTTATTGATGCTTCACTAATGGCCTCTTTCCTTTCAGGACCCTCTACTAGATCATCAGGTAAAACAGGGACATTGGCCAATAAGCAGATAGAGTGGCTGTTCAAGCACTCATCAAGGTTCAGTTTGAGATCGAGGTAAAAGCAAGCTCTGTGAGGTAATCTATGAAGAGCGAGACAGACAGACAGGACGGTTGATTCCTATAGCAAAGATTACCTTTGCTTTCCACATGTTCATACACTCTAGATGGTTACTAACGAAAAGGAAATTACAAATTACCAAGTACAACCATAGGTAATCATAGGTCAAATTCTTCCTATAGAGCCTATCTGCGTCCTTTTTAACTGTACCCCCTATGAGTGTGGACACAATGTAATCATCAAAAACATTTGGTAAGAAGAGTCCCCTTTTGGACAGAAGTAGGAGGTGAGTACGGGAACTCCTATAGCTTCAGAGACTATAGTGAGTATGAGATCGAATGGGGTATGATGGGCATATGCACGATACACAAATGGTTCAGTCGTCCACTTGATTAGGGAAGTGGAGGCTAGTCGGACCAATGTAACATTCACTCTTTTCACTCTCTCCATATAGTCAAGCCACCCCTGGACTCATAATTGGGCAAGAAAAAATGGAGGGTAGACCGATGAATAAGTGGACTCGATATGTTGCTCAATCGCCACAACCCTATTTTTGAAATACTTACCAGACCAAGCTCTGTCTTCTTCGTATCTAAACCCGTGTATTGATGGGCTTTTCTTTGTCTCAAGCTGGTATGGTAACCATCGAAAAGAAAATCTAGACAACAAAAAAGAAAGAAAATAGAAAAGAAAAATGAAAAATAAAGAGAAAAATTCTCTCAGTTAAACATGACCGATCATGCCCAAATGTTGGGATCGATCCTGGTCTAGGGTTTGCTAAGAAATGGTCTCTCCGACCATGAAAGTTCATTTCTTTTGAAATTGATGGATGAAAAAGGAAGTTTAATGACCCTAGACCATATCATTATGGATTTAAACGAAAAAATTGGAAAGGATTGGAAAGAAAATTGCAATTAAAATCACGATCCTACCTGGAACAAAAAAGGGACCAATGAGGTTAAGCGATTACACCTACACACCTCTTGATCTACTTTAGTGGTTTGAAATCTCCAGAATTGTCCTTTACTATGGTTTTCAAAATAAAGAACATGAGGGAATTGGATTACCTCTTTCTCCCTCTCTCGGATTTGTATTTTGAGAATGTGAAATGACAAACTTAGGGTTTATGTATATATTAAAATCTGCAAGGCAGGACCGGTCCTGCTAGTGTTTTGTGACCGGTCATGCATGTGTGTCGGGACCGGTCCTAGTAACTTTTGATAAAAACTTCTAATCAACAGTTTGCACTTACCAGACAACAGTTATAACCACACCATACTAGATATGAAGAATAAAAAAGAACACTTATTTTATTTATATCCGCATAAAGTCTATATTGCCATCAACCATTCCAAAACTCTTTAAGCATAGTCAACACCTAACTTTGAGCCAAAAAGAAAGTGTAAAATACAACGAGTGAAAGAATGAAAAGGAAAACTAATACTAAGACTATTTGGTACTAAAAATTCAAACAATTTCTCCCAAATTCTCATAGCATCTCGCTTTGTTCCCTTGAAACTCCAAATACACTTGTAAAAATAAAAAATAAAAAAAAAATCATTTTTTCCTACTATGTAGCATTCTCTATGAAATGTAAAATCATTAAAATCGTGTAACATGTAAGAACTCTATTATCCATAATTTTTATAACTTATATGTTCTATCTTCATGCCTAGGCATTTCCTCCACCCCCCCCCCCCCCCCCCCCCCCCCCCCCCCTCCCAACTAATACCAAGATGTCCTCATCGATAACTCAAAGAAGCCAACGACTACGGGCACGAGGCTGAAAGATAAAAATGAAAAAGAAATGTACCCCACGGTAAAGATATGCAATGACAACAGTGAAAAACACCTCGTAGCCCTCAACTGCATGGGGAAGAGGTGGAACAATAGCAGCATCTAGATGGAATAATACATCCACCAACTCCCAATCGGGATGAAACTGTGGATCAAATGGTGCGAAATCTAAATCGTTATAAGCCCATCGAACGGAGCAAAGAACTCCACAATATCCTCGACTGGCCAATTCGGATGTCCAATGAGGTGTCGAACTACCTCGAGAAAACCAAGAGGCAAGTCATGAACTGTGGGATCATCATCATACATGGGGTCATCCTAGGGGAATACATCGATACCCTCCAAAGTAGCGTAAGAAGACGAAGAATCAGAGTCGTGCTCCCAGAATCTGGCATGTAAGATGGAGCAGAAATAAATTATAGCAGAGAGATCCAATCACGTGTACAAATAGTGGGCTCAAGGTCAAGGCCACGCACTAAAATCTCCTGCTAGATCAACTAATCTAATACACCCGGCATCAAAAACAAAGGCTCCCTTTCCTAACAAGGAACAAAATCATCTGGTAATGGCCCAAGATCATCAAAAAGTCTGTCATCACTACCAGTAGAGTAGGTGCTCTCCAGAGCAGAAGAACCAGAAGGAGTAAGTGGATCCATAATAGGTCACCTATCTCGAGTAGGAGATGGAGTCCTCGGTCGAAAGGTGATAGGTTCGTGAATAAGCTGATGTAGTAAAAAACTGGCAGGAAAGGGAATATGTACTATATGACCTGCAGTTCGATACTGCAATCAACTAGAAATCTCGAGAGATAGTAAAATAATGCATAAAGTAAATAAATAGAAAATCCAATGTAATTACTCTAATAATATACAAAATTTGTGATGTTATTAGTGCTTTTATTATTGACCATAGTCGGGGTCATCCAATTGGATTGACTCCAACTCCGGTTCAAATCCTTCGAACAACAGCTTCAGTCAATGTCCAGTTACTTTAAAAAACCTCATTAGTTGTTGGATTCTCGGTTTCAACGTGCCATATGGGAATACATTTTTAACTATGTAAGGGCCACGCCATCTTGATTTCAATTTTCCCAGGAAAAGATATAATCGTGAATCGTACAACAAAACTTTTTGCTCTGTGTGAAACGCTTTCGTAGAAGAATTTTATTGTGATAAACCTTAGGACACACTTGGTTTATTTTTTCATTTTCATACACATCATTTCTTATTTCTTCCAGCTCACTCAATTATGACTTCCTCAGCATGCCGCCTTCTTGGATATCATAATTTAGGAATCAAACAGCCCAATATGCTTTATATTCTAACTTAACGGGTAGGTGACAAGCTTTCCCATATACTAGCCTATAAGGAGACATTCCAAAATTCATTTTAAAGGTTGTCTTATATGCCCAAAGAGAATCAGAAAGACGTGAAGACCAATCTTTTTGGTTAGAATTTACAGTTTTCTCCAAAAATGTGTTTTATCTCCCTATTAGCAAGCTCTGCTTGACCGTTCATTTGAGGATGATATGCGATAGACACTTTATGGGTGACACCGTACTTTTTCATTTAGATATCTAATGGTTTGTTACAGAAATGGGATCCTTGATCACTAATTATTGCTTTTAGGGTACTGAACCTTGATAAAAATATTTTTCTTTAATGAACACAATTACGGTGTTGTGGTCATTTCTTCGAGTAGGTATTGCCTCCACCCATTTAGAACCATATTCTACAGCTAGTAAAATATAATCAAATTGGAAAGATGGCAGAAAAGGACCCATGAAGTCAATTCCCCAACAGTCAAATATTTCTATAGTAATAATTGGTGTTAAAGGTTCTTGGTTCCGTCTTGATAAGCTTCCTAACATTTGACAACGCACACATGTTTTTCAAAATAAATATGAATCTTTAAAAAAAGAAGGCCAATAAAGGTCACTTTGTAAAACTTTCATAGCAATTTCTTAGCAGAAAAACGTCCTCCGCAATGAGTAGAGTTATTGAAATGCAACACTTGTTGAATTTCTTCATTTGGCACACATTTTCGTATGACCTGATCGGCACAGTATTTAAATAGATAAGGTTCATAAAAAAAATGTCTTGTTATCGCCAAAAACCATTTCTTATTGGGGGAAGACCAATGACTTGGGAGCTTTCCAGTTACTAATTAATTAACGATGTCAACATACCACAACAAAGTGGTAGCCGCAAATAGTTGTTCGTTTGGAAATGATTCTTTAATATGTAAGGAGTCTTGTACACACTTATCCTCAAATGTCAAACTAGACAGGTGATCGACAACAACATTCTTAACCTCTTTTTATCTTTAATAGTTATATCAAACTCTTGCCAGAGTAGAATCCATCTTATTAGGCGTGGTTTTGTATCTTTTTTAGATAACAAGTACTTTAAGGCTGCATGGTCTGTAAAACAAACTATAGGTGACCCTATTAAATAAGATCTAAATTTATCTAATGCAAAAACCACTACGAGCAATTCTTTTTCTGTAGTTGAATAATTCATTTGAGCTCCATCTGACATCTTGCTTGCATAGTAAATTATGGATGGCTTCTTATTTTTTTCTTTATCCTAAAATAGCCCTTATAGCATAATCACTTGCATCACACATTAACTCAAAAGGTAAGTTCCAATCTGGGGGTTGCATTATAGGTGTCGTAGTAAGGTGTTATTTTAGTTTGTCAAAAGATGATTGACATACAGTTGTCCATTCAAATAGTGTATCTGAAGGAAAAATTGGTTTAAAATTATTTTAAACGCGCAGCAGAAAGATTAGGATTCAAAAACTTTATTAGTAGCCCGGATCTACTACTCGTTAACTCTATAGATGCGTACAAGAGAGGGGACAAGAATTATACCTCACGGTCTTGAACCCAGTTCTGAAATCTCTGACTTCCAGCGGCTTCCACTAGACGGTTTTCACCCTTATGTCTCCTACGAATGCTTCCCGGAGAGGCAAGAGATGGTGGGATCTCTAATGGAGAGGATAGAGTAGGTTTAGGAATACTAAAACAGTTTCTGCGGCTTTTGGTATAATAAAACCACGACCTCCTTTTTTTGGACGTAGTTGCCCTATTTATAGATTCCCATAACTGACCTAATGATCAAGTGATCGAAATGGCTTCAATCGATTGAAGCTTCGATCGATCAAACCACCTTCGATCGATCGAACATGTCTAGACTTCCATCGATCGAGACTCCTTCGATCAATTGAACCTGTCTTGATAAGATCCTCATGTGCCTTCCCAAGCATCCTAGCAGAGCTAAGAGTGGGACCTCCTAGGCTCTTTAATGTTGGCTCAGACCAGCTATTAATTCCCATAACCAAACTCTTTGATCAGCAAATTAACCAACTAATATCCCTCTACCTTTAGCATTCGTAATCATCTTTAGGTAGTGATAACTGGTTACTATCAACCTGAATCATGATTACTTCTTGTATTCCTTGAGTCTCATTCACCACTCATGATTACCAAACACGTTGATAACTACTTATCAACAAGACTGCAGTTCTCAGTAATCAACTTGGTGACATTCTCAAGGGAATGCTTACTCTGTACAGAGGGTAGATTCTATCTTGACAATATATGTTTACAACCCTATGAACATGACATACCCAAGATACACAGGTGTTGATTTTTAAGACCTCACTGATTGGTAAATCAAAGTAGCCATGTCCATAGTCTATGTTCATAATTGTCTCAAGATTAAGGACATGTACCTTATACAAGTTATGAGTTCCTATCGACTATTGACAGCCTTAGGTGTTAATAGGAAAACTCAAGTCCATCAATGCACTATAAGCACTAGCATATTAACTAAGAGACATACTCCAATGATTGAGATTCATCACTCCATCCAATGGTAGTTAATCATGCTATAGTGTAAACCTAATGAGATATCCAGTCTCACCATCCATTGTGACAAATTCTAAGTACCAAAGAATGGTAATTCGTATCTCACTTATATGTATCTCATACACACATGAATTACTTAATATGATACTTAAGGATTAACAATCATCTCATGAAAGAAACGTACACAATGAAATGTAAATCTGATATCCATATATTAAAATGTCAATGTCTCATACATAAAGTAATGGTTTGAAGGCACAAACTCAACAAACTCCTACTTGTACCCATAACCATTCAGGTTTACATCTAAGACCTAAACTATCTAGATGACGATCAAAGACCTTCTGTGGCAAGACCTTTATGAATGAATCCGCAAGATTGTCAGAGGTGGCAGTCTTGCTAACAGTCACATCTCCACATTGAACTATATTTCAGATTAGATGATATTTCCGCTCTACGTGCTTTCCCTTTCTGTGGTTTCTTGGCTCCTTGAACTGAGCCACTGCCCCACTATTATCGTAGTATAGCGTAATAGGTGACAACGATGCTGGTACCACCTCGAGCTCTATAAGGAACTTCTTGAGCCAAACAGCTTCCTTTGCGGCTTCACATATAGCCACATACTCAGCTTTGTAGTTGAGTTTGTAATGCATTTCTGCTTAATGCTCTTCTAACTAACAACACCACCTCCTAAGTTAAAGAGATGTCGGATGCCGACTTCCTTGAATCGTTATCTAACATAAAGTCTGAGTCAGTGTATCCCACTAGAATTAACTCACCACCACCATATATAAGCATGTAATCTTTAGTTCTTCTTAAGTACTTAAGAATATGCTTAATGGCTATCCAGTGCTCTGGACCTAGATTCAATTGATACCTACTAACCATGCCAACGGCAAAGCAGATATCTAGTCTAGTGCATAACATTGCATACATAAGACTTCCCACTGCTGAGGCGTAGGGAACTCCTGCCATATGATTCCTCTCCTCCTGTGTCTTGGGACACTGGCCCTTGGAGAACGCTAAACCATACCTGAAAGGTAATAAACCTTTCTTCAAATTATCCATTGAAAACCTTGTCAGTACCTTATCGATATAACCAGCTTAAGATAATCCCATAATCTTTTGCTTACGATCCCGAAAGAGCTTTATCCCAAGGATATAGCTCACCACTCCTAGATCCTTCATATCGAAAGTACTAGTTAGCTAAACCTTAACCGTTGACACCACAGTTACATCATTTTCAATGAGTAGAATGTCGTCAATGTAAAGAACAAGAAAAGCCACCACTTTTCCTTCACACTTCTTATATACACAAGGTTCATCCAGATTCTGTGTGAAACCAAACAATTTGACCACTTGGTCAAAATGTATATTCTAACTCCTGGATGCCTGCTTAAGCCCATAAATGGACTTTTATAACTTGCATACCAAGTTATCTTTCCCACCAGCTATGAACCCTTCGGGTTGCTACATATAGATGTCCTCTTCAAGATTGCCATTCAAAAATCCAGTCGTGATGTCCATCTGCCAAATCTTATAATCTAGGCATGTAGTAATGGATAAGAGTATTCTAATGGACTTGAGCATAGCTACCGGCGAGAAGGTTTTCCTCATAGTCAATGCCCTCCCTCTGAGTATAACATTTTGCTACAAGCCTTGCCTTAAAGGTCTTAATCTTTCCATCAGATCCTCTTTTCCTCTTATAGAGCCACTTGCAGCCAATAGGTTTAATATTGGCTAGAAGTCCTATAAGAGCCCAGACCTGATTGGAATCCATAGATTCCAATTCAGCCTTCATAGCTTTAACCCAATGAGATGATTCTACATCAGCCATTGCCTCTTCATATATGGTAGCATCAGATTTATATTCTATAGAGACAGCTTCAAAAACTTCTCCTAAGAACATGTATCTATCAGGCTGGCTGATAATCCTCCCACTACGATGAGGTACCGGTACAGAAATGGGTGCAGAAGTGGTATTTTCTTCTCTTATATCGTTATAAACTGCGAGTAGGACTGAGGGCTCTCCTTCTATCTCTCTAAGATCTATCCTTCCCTTAGGTTTATGGTTAATGATATAATCATCCTCCAAGAAAATAGCATTTGTACCAACAAACACTTTCTGTTCTCTTGGATCATAAAAATACCATCCATAAGTGCCCTTTAGATACCCTACGAAGTAACATACTTTCGATCTAGAATCCAACTTGCTCATCTTTCCTCTCAGCACATATGTCAGACACCCCTATATCTGGAGACGTTGCAAAGAAGGCATACGCCCAATCCATGTCTCCCGTGGTGTCCTGGGAATAGATTTTCTTAGTACTAGATTTAGTATGCATGCAGCAGTTTCCAAAGCATAGCCTTAAAGGAATAATGGCAACTCCGAATAACTCATCATCGACCTAATCATGTCTAAAAGAGTCCGGTTCCTTCTCTCTGCTACACCATTCTGCTGAGGCGTACCAGGTGTAGTCAACTGTGACAGAATCCCATTCTGTACGAGGTGATCAATAAACTCATTAGAGAGGTACTTGTCACCTCGATCAGATCGAACGGCCTTGACGTGTGTTCCTAATTGCTTCTCCACTTCAGCCCTAAACTCTTTGAACTTTTCAAAGGCTTCAGACTTGTGCTACAATCGGTACACATATCCATACCTAGAGTGGTCATCAGTAAATGTTATAAAATACTCATAACCACCCCGTGCTCTAATATTTATTGGTCTACACACATCAGTATGAACTAATTCCAACAATGCATTGGTCCTATTATGCTTTACAGGAAAGGACCTTTTGGTCATCTTAGCCTCTAAACAAGACTCGCAGACTTCTATTGGTTTGAGAACCAAATTGCCTAAGACCCTTTCTTTGACTAGTCTGCTAATCCTATTTAAATGGATATGGCCAAGCCTCATATGCCAAAGCCTTGTTGGATTAGTGAAAGGTTCCTTTCTTTTAGATGGTACAGTTATCACTAAGTTATTAAGTTCCATGCAAGAGTCTTTAGAAATATTAAGAGTAATCATATACAAACCATTTGATTTATCACCAGAACACACAAAATAACCATTTTTTATCACAACATCAGTTCTGAAATGAAAAGAATAACCTTTATTCGATAAATTTGAAACTGAAATTAGATAACGTCTCATTGAAGGGATGTAAAGTACATCTGATAAAATCAAAACAATACTGTCTAAAAATTCTAAAGCTACTACTCTAGATCCTAGAGGAAGTATGATCTCCCCATCACTGCAACTCCTGATTGATCTGAACCCCTGCAATGAATTATAGATATGATTATTTACACCAGAATCAATACACCAAGTGTTTGAAGTATCCGTAATAAAACTTACTTCAATCACATGTGATTCAATTATACCTTAAACTCTTGTAGCTAAGAATTCTGGACAGTTCCTCTTCCAGTGGCCCTTCTCACCGCATTGGAAACACTTTCCTTTTTTCTTGGCCACCCACCTTCCCTATGCCCTTACTCTTTCCCTTAGATTTTGCAATCTTAGGGACCGGTCCAACACTTAGACCACCAGTGCCAACCTTCTTTTTCCCTTTCTTGCCTTTCGGTGTAGATCAGGAGGAAGAAGAGCTTTTCTCAACGTTCAGAACGTTGCCCCCATGTTTGATCACCCCTTTCGCTGCCAGTAAAGAACTCATAATTCACTCATTGAAAAATTCATTTGATTTTTATTATAATTAAGTTTGAATTGAGTGAATGATGGTGATGGCGAATTGAGGATCATCTTAACTAGGGTATGTGCATCGATGTTGGCTCCTAGGGTCTCCAGCTCGTTCAAATAACTAATCATTTTTAAAACATGTTCTTTGACTAGAGTTCCTTCCAACATCTTAGCACTCATTATCTTCTACATGGCAACCTATCTAGCAGGTCTGCCATGATCCCCAAACATCTCTTTTAGGGATTTGATAATGGTACTAGCAGAATTGTTTGACTGGTATTGGTGTTGTAACACATTATCCATAGAGGCCAATATGTAACAATGAGCTATCCCATTCGACTTCTTCTACTTGTCGAACTCACATCTAGCAACAGCCGTAGAATTTGCAGCGGGTTCTTCGGGGCATGGGGTGGTAAGGACATATATGTGATCCTCCGCAATTAAAACGATGTCAAGGTTACATTTGCATTCTGTATAATTATTTAAAAATTAACTTATTCTGACTGAGTACAGCGGCAAGTGGACTAAATGTAGATCCAGACATTATGATTTACTGAAAAATCAAAAGACATAGTAAATACAGATATCAGAATTTAACAATTTGAAATAAAAGAATTCTTAAAACTCTTATTTAAAAACAAAGTCACAGGAATATCAAAACGAAAGAGTAAAGCCTCCGTGTGGCGGTCAATACTCGATCGTTCGATTAATCATGACTTGTCCGCTATACAACTCTTGCAAAACAAGTTATAACTCCCGAACCTATTTGATCTCTAAGTTTTTGAATAATGCCCCGTATGGAATCCCCTATCTATAGCTTAGCTAGTGTGTACCATTAACTAGAATCCAATCACAATCGCCTCAAGTAGCGCCTCCGTGTGGTGGTCACCCTCTAACGCGTCTGATTGACCCTATCCATAGGAAATTCACATCTAGTAGCCAATTAGTAGTGTACCCTCCGTATGGAATGATCACACCCCTGTCAAGGTGACACAGAATGCACTACTCATCTTATAGTGAACTGTTAATGGAAGATCGTGGGAGTTATAATTATAAGTCCCTCTCCCATTAGATTTAATAGTAAAGAATTTTTCTTTTTGGAAAAGTTCTTTCTACTCAATACCCATAGACATCCAATGTCTACTAATGAGTTAAAATGGTTTTTAAATTATATTTTAGAAAATATTTTTTTATTATGTATGTAGTAACAACATATTAAATATTCCAATCACAAACAAGCATATAAAAACAAAAAACTAAAATGAAATAAAGGTATTCATATGCCTCTATCTCCCATGGCTCTATCTTCATAGAACCTCCTTTCTTGGTTTTGATCGCCACCAGCTCCATCTTCATGGACAACAGCTTCTCGCTCCATCTTCATGGGCTTCCTAATTCTATTACATTGGACCTATGCTTCTTTCGAAGCTTACAATTTGTCTAGAAAAAGAAATAGCAATGATAGAATAAAAGGGCTAGGGAAACCGGTGCGACTTTCCTTTTCATAGGATTGAAGTCACAGTGCCCTTTACACATGGGAGATAGTGATCTAATACAGCATACACCAATCTCAAACAATTAAATACAAAATTTAAAAAGTCTTGGTGCCATGGGAGATAGTGGACTAATCTTGCTGCAAAAGGGTTAGTCGTACGCACATCCATGCATATATAACAAATATATGTAACTATTGGAACCCATAATTGATTCACACAGTACATAAACTCTTTATATACTAATTTAGAGGTTAAAACAGCATCTCAGTTCTCTGTCACACTTCAATCGATCGACAAAGGTTCGATTGATCAAACCTTCGATCGATTGAACATTGTTCAATCGATTGTACTTTCTTTTTCACAGAATGTTTTGAAAAAATTTATTGAATAATATTAAATTAAAGTATAAATTTTTTAAACCTTTTAAAACTGTTAAAATAATATCTGGACAGAGAATCAGTCTCGATCAATCGAACCAAGTTCGATCGCTTGAGAACAAAGAGCTTCGATCGATCGAAACTACTTCGATTAGTCGAATTCACCATGCATCCAATGCAATCACAAATTTGTATTCTACTGCAAAAACACTACAGAAATAGATCTGTGATAATATAGTTTTGAAAACAATTCTAAAATCAGCATGTAAATCAAAACTAGTGTTCCAAAACATATCTATAGATCCAAACAAGCGTGGCTTTGATACCAATTGAACAAAAAATTGGTTTTAAATTGTTTTAAACGCGCAGCGGAAAGATTAGGTTTCAAAAACTTTATTGATAGCCCGGTCTACTACTCGCTAACTCTATAGATGCGTACAATAGAGGGGACAAGAAATATACCTCACGGTCTGGAACCCAATTCTGAAATCTCTGGTTTCACCCTTATGTCTCCTACGGATGCTTCCCAAAGAGGCAAGAGATGGTGGAATCTAAAATGGAGAGGATAGAGTAGGTTTAGGAATACTAAAACAGTTTTTGTAGTTTTTGGTATAATAAAATGACAACCTCCTTTTTCTGGACGCAGCTACCCTATTTATAGATTCCCAGAACCAACCTAACGCTTCAATCAATCGATCAAAGCTTCAATCGATTGAACCACCTTCAATCGATCGAACATGTCTAGACTTCAATCGATCGATACTCCTTTAATCAATTGAAACTATCTTGACAAGATCCTCATGTGCCTTCCCAAGCATCCTAGTTGAGCTAAATTGTTGGCTCAGACCAGTTATTAATTCCCATGACCAAACTATTTGATCAACAAATTAACCAATTGGTCAGTTAACGTTTACGCCACTATAAAACAATAATTGTACTCCAACACAAAAGAAAATATCTAAAGCGATAACTAGACTTGTATGGTGTACTAATGTCCCTCTACCTTCAGCATTCGTAATCATATTCAGATAGTCGGATAACTGATTACTATCAACCTGAATCATGATTACTTTTTGTATTCCTTGAGTCCTATTCACCACTCATGATTACCAAACGTGTTGATAACTACTTATCAACAAGATTGCAGCTCTCAATAATCAACTTGGTGATATTCTCTAGGGAATGCTTACTCTGTAACAGAGGGTAGATTCTATCTTGACATTATGTTCACAACCCTGTGAACATGACACACCCAAGATACCCAGGTGTTGATCTTTAATGCCTCACTGATTGGTAAATCAAAGCAGCCATATCCATAATCTATGTTCATAATCATTTCAAGATTAAGGACACGTACCTTATACAAGTTATGAGTTCCTATCGACTGTTGACAGCCTTAAGTGTCAATACAAAAACTTATGTCCGTCAATGCACTATAAACATTAGCATATTAATTAAGAGACATACTCTAGTGATTAAGATTCATCACTCCATCCAAATCATGCTACAGTGTAAACCTAGTGAGATATCCAGTCTCACCATCCACTATGACAAATTCTAAGTATCAAAGAATGGTAATCCGTATCTTACTTGTATGTATCTTATACACACATGAATTATTTACTATGATACTTAAGGATTAACAATCATCTCATGAAAGAAACATACACAATGAAATGTAAAGCTGATATCCATTTATTAAAATGTTAATGTCTTATGCATAAAGTAATGGTTTGAGGGCACAAACCCAATAGTATCCTTGGCTAAAAGGTTACACAAAGGTTGCAAAATTGTACTAAATTTTGAATGGATCGTCTATAAAATCCTGTATGACCTAGGAATGAATGTACGTCACGAATGGAATGTGGGGTAGGTAAATTGGAGATTGAATCAATCTTGGCATGATCTACTTAAATTATGTCCTCAGATATGACATGTCCTAACACAATACCCTTTGTCACCATAAAATGGCATTTCTCCCAGTTCAAAACCAAATTCCTATATTCGCATCTAGTTAATACTTATTCCAGATTACCTAGGCATTCATTGTATGATTTTCCAAAAGCAGAGAAATCATCCATAAAGACCTCTAAGTATATTTCAACCATGTCACTAAAAATACTCAACATACACCTTTGAAAGGTCACAGGTGCGTTACAAAGTCCAAACAACATTCTACGATAAGAAAGAGTTCCAAAAGAACACGTAAAGGAAGTCTTCTCTTGGTCTTCAGGTGCTATCTCAATTTGGTTGTAACCACTATACCCATCTCAAATATAGTAATATTGATGTCTAGCTATATGTTCTAACATATGATCCATGAAAGGTAAAGGAAAATGGTCTTTTCTAGTAATAGTGTTAAGCTTCCTATAGTCTACACACAATCTCCACCCAGTAGTAACACGTGTAGAAATTAATTCACCTTTGGCATTGGGCACCACAGTAATCCCTGATTTCTTAGGTACAAATTATTCCTACATCTAAGAGCTTAAGGTCTTCTTTCTTTACAACTTCTTGCATATTAGGGTTTAAACGTCTTTGTATCTCACGAGATGGTTTAGCATCATCTTCTAAGTAAATTTTATGTGTGTATATATCTGGACTAATTCCTTTTAGGCCATATATGGTCCATCATAAAGCACTTTTATGTTGTTTAAGTAATGTTACCAGTTTACCTTCTTGTTCTATTCCAATGTAGATGAAATGATAATAGGAAAAAGTACTATTATCCCCTAGGAATGCATATTTAAGCTCTTTTGGGAGCTCTTTTAACTCTAACTGAGGGATTTGCAAGCTTGATAGCACTACTAATGTAGTCTTAGGTGGTAAGGGTTTGAAATATGTCGCTCACATAGCTTCCTTAATTACTTCTTCATCTTGATCTTTAAGTTACTTATTTAAACAGGTAACATCACTTGTATTATTCTCCTCTTTTTCCCTAATGAGTTAGACACTTTCTTGTATTAACGAGTCTAAGTAATTTACCTCTTCCATTTCTTGTTCGTCCAACTTGTGATAGGGATTAGAAAAGATTTTAACATTTAGCGTTATATCACCAAAAACCAATGTCATTATACCACTTCTTATACAGATGGTGGCATCTATTGTTACTAAGAACGGTCTACCAAAAATCATGGGAATTTGTGCAATTGGATTAGGTACAGGTTCTGTGTCTAGTACTACGAAGCCAACGGGGAAAATAAAATTCTCTATGCAAACAATTACATATTCCAAAATACCTCTAAGCATCTTAAAAGATCTATCTACTAATTGTAGTGTGATCCTAGTTGGTTTGAGATCCCCTAATCCTAACTTTTGGTAGACTAAATATGGCAACAGGTTGATGCTAGCTCCTAAATCTAATAGCGTACGGTCGATCTTGTGGTTTCCAATAATGCATATGATTGATGGTGTGCCAGGATCTTGAAATTTAGGTGGAAAATTATTCTTAATAATCGAACTTACTTGATCAACCAAGTAAGCCTTCTTTTTTACACTCTACTTACGTTTAACAGTGCACAAGTCCTTCAATATTTTGCGTAAGCAGGAACATGATTAATGGCATCCAAGAGAGGTAAATTAATTTTTACTTGTTTAAAGAGTTCAAAGAATTCTTGATGCTTAGCATCTTGGCATTTTTTAAGTCTTTGTAGGTCAAGGGCTGGACTGGAGGAATGAATTTAAGTGTTTCCTCTTCTTGTCTCATACCATCTTGTTTTCCATTCTCTTCATAGTGGGTTTTATTTTCTTCCTTATCATTATTACTTTTAACAACTTCCTCTACATTATCTTTTTCACTATTATTCTCCTCATTATTGTGTTCTATTTCAGGGGGAGAGATATCTTCCCCTACAACTCTACCACTTCTCAAGGTTGTTACGGCTTTAGCTTGCTCATGATTTCCTGAATTTGTTTTTAAAGCACCATTTTGTGATTGACCTCAAGGATTAGTTTGTGGTTGAGCTGGGAACATTCCTGTTTGACAACTTTCAAATTGATTACCTATTCTTTCCATAGTTGACTATAATTTCCCCATAGATTGGACCATTTGTTGCATCATTGCATCTCTAGGATCTTCTTGTGCTTTCTTGTAAGGAGGCACATAAACATTAGAGTTATTCTGATTTTTACCTTAATAAATCTATTATTGTGGGGGTTGATATAGTTGATTATATTGCTGATTATATTGTTGAGGAGGTGGTTGATATTGATTTTGATTCGGTTGGAAGAACTGTTTCTGTTGGGGCAGTGGATTAAAACTATCCGATGTTTGGATCACCCCTCTTTTCCAATTATTTAAATTAGGATGGCTCTTCCAATTATACCCCCCATACGCATTTGTAAGACCCTTAGAGTTATTCATCGCATTAACATCAATAGGTGGTGGTTCTTGATAAACGATTATGTTAGGACATGTGTTCACCTGATGTCCTACCATATGGAAATTACTACACACATCTCCTAGACACGTAACTTTAGATTGTTCTATTATTCCTTTTTGCTAATGCCTCAACTTGCTTAGCCAGTTGGTCATACTTAGTTAATAGTTCATCTTTAGTCCTTAGTAAGAATCTACTCTTTTGCTTAGCCATATCGGATTCACTAGGAGGTGCGCGTGTTACTTCACATGGTTCCCATTGAGGTGAATTCTCAGCAAGCCAAGCAATATATGTTTCAACCTCATTCGCACTTTTATGCATGAATGATCCTTGGCACATTGTTTGAACTAACTTTTTAGATTCTGGAGTTAATCCCTCGTAAAAGAAACTAATAAGACGCCATTTTTCAAAACCATGGTATGGGCAAGATAAAAGTAGATCTTTAAACCATTTCCAAACTTTAGCAAACATTTCATTATCATCTTGAGTAAAGAGCTTGAGTTATCGCATGAGGTCATCAGTTAAATGCTTTGGAAAGAATTTCTTCAAAAACTCCTCATGCATAGCAGCCCATGTGCTAATCGAGCCAGGTCTAAGAGCTAAAAGCCAAGCTTTCGCTTAATCTTTTAATAAAAATAGGAAAAGTTTCAATCTAGTAATTTCCTGCAAACATGTTTGGTCAGCAAATGTTTCACACACAAATTCAAAGTCTTTTAAATGCACATACGCCCTCTCATTTTCCATCCCATGGAAAGTAGGTAAGAGATATGTCATACCATTTCTAAAGTAAAAAAGTACCATGATGTGGTGGAATGGTATACTAGAAGGAATAGTGTTCCTATCAGGGGCCAGTAAGTCCCTTAGTGGACGTGTATTATCATCTATCCTCTCCTAGGGTTAAAGTTATGTTGACTATCAACATCGTCATTTAGTTCTAAGTTATTTTCTCCATTATACTCATTATTCCCGTTAAGGCCATTAGGAATTTAGGATTGGGTGGTAGTAAGCTAGCCATTAGGTCAGAATGTTGAGATGTAACTATCGGATTAATACATGAATCGAAGGAATCGTTAAAAATTTGCATTTCTTGATATATTCCTTCGTTAGAGTTTTGTGACATGAAATGTGTAATATTACGCAAAACAACAAAAGTAATTAAACTAAAAAACTAAATAAATTTAAGCAAATCGCCTCTCCCCAGAAACGGCGCCAAAAACTTTACACAAATAAAATTTTGTGCTCTTAATGCTACACCCAAGTATAGGCGATCGCTCAAGTAATACATTTTCTAGTAAGCCTAGGTCGAACCCAAGGGAGAGATTTAATTTCACTTGATTAATTTCACCCAATTTATTAATATTAAAAATAATGAAAAGATGATTTCTTTCAAGACTGATTTTAACAACTTCTTTTTGTAAAATAAAAACTATGAACTAATGGAAACTTTCGTGAGTATTAAATTGCTGGATTTAATATTAGAAACTAAAATTGAGTAACAGCATAAATTCACTAATTAATTAATAACCAGAATTTAAATACTATAGTGACTAACTAAATAAATTTGACTACTATTTAAAAGTTGATTAAAACAGCGAATTAAATTAAGATACTTCTAAATAAGGGGAAAACGTTAGGAAATCACAAATCCATGGTAAACTCCTTAACTTCCATGCCTACAGAAAGATTGTCACTCCCAATCATCCAAGTCATGCCTCTAGTGCATAGGTTTAATTAAAATGATAAAATACATTTTTATCGATGTAATGATATAGAACTAGTTCAATTATACATTTTAAAGAAGTACGGACAATTGTTTATGAGCATGATTCATGGCAAAAACTACTCTATGATGCTTGAATAAATTAAGCTAAACTAAAACCATGAAGCAAGTTCACAAACCAGTGAAAATCCAAGTGGGAATCATTAATGTCATGCTCGTTAACATTGCTCATATTAAAAGCATAAAATTCTATGATTCTCTACTTAAACATTCTGTGATCTCTGGATTTAGAGTTGCCCGTTAAAAACACACATGGAAATTAAGTTGTTTACCGCTTCATTGCTCTTTCCTAACTAGAGATTTAGCCTAGCATAGTGAAATTGAATCTAATACTATATTAATGGAAAACATGATGAAATTAATCCCAAAATAGATCTAGAATATAAAATCTACGTATGAACATGAATGAAGAAATCTCCTAGAATATAGCTTGAATCCACACCAAAGTAACTTGAATGAAAACTAGGGTTTGAGGAACACTAGGATCTCCTAAGCTCTCTAAAACTCGTATATAGTATGTATTCTATCGTTTATCTATGAACTATCTAATGTATATATATATATAGGTTTAGGAAGTTTAAATTCAAAAAAAACTCTTCTTTTTGCAACTCTGAAGAACGCGACCGGTCCTAGGTACGTTTCGGGACCGATCATGTCCATGACCAGTCCTGCCCATGTTTTGTGACTGGTCCTGGTCTTTCTTCAGGCACTTCTTCTTTTTATTCTTCTAATCAACTTTCCCTTCTACAAAATTATCCACTTCACTTTCCTTATGCCTTTTTATTCTGCAAAACAACATACTTTTGCAAATATTAGCAGTATTGCCTCACTTACGCACTTGTATTAAAAGCAAACATAAATACTTAGGGTTAGGGATGAAAACATCTATAATTAATCGTATTAGCACTTCTGGATATGTAATATCCACCGCTTATCAATATATTACTGAAATTGTCCCCAGTTCTCTAACTAGGTAACTTTTAGTTGGTATATAAATTTTCCCCCAAATTCGCTCCATACTTGGAATCAAATGGAAAAAGCTTTATATGCCCAGTTCTATCAAACCAAGCCCGAAGTATCTCTGGCCTATTTGACCAAGCTATATTAGCTTCTGAGCGAATCAGCCAAAGTATATATCATCAAATTTAAATGGGCTAAGCACTGCTGCAAGATCATGTTGCCCGAAGAAGATTTATCAAAATTGCATTAGGAGGACTAACCTTTGAGCTGGGAATGAAGTTCTAAGGAGTGGGCTTTCGTGACCTATTCGAGTTGGCAACTCGAGCAGCCCGATATGAACATATGCTAGAAGAGGAATAGGAGAGAGAAAATTCCTCAAAGGGAACTTACAGTCCCAATTATGATATACACATAGCCAAGTGCAAAATTAACACCGAAGTTGATGCAAATGAGATTGTATCAAAACGGCCACATATGTGGCTTTGTCAGTTAAGAAATAGCCTTTCAAATCTGACAGACAATACACTTTTAATTCGTAATGGCTAATCAAATCTTCGACTTCATGATGGCTGATAGGCAAATTCAGCTACCACATAACGTCAAGTTACCTTTGGCTAATGAGCTAAAAGAGAAGGAGTATTTGCAAATGGCATAACTCTTGGCGCCACAACACTAACAATTGTCTTGTATTCCATAATGTTTTGTAGGATGTGATCGATAAGGGAAATTTAAAGTTTGCAGAAAAAGAGAAAGAGGTCATGGTTATTGACAATAATCCATTTTCTACAATGGTGGGTGCAAATATGGTAGCACCTAACTTTACAACCCTGCATAGTCCAAGGAAAAAGATCGACCTTGGGGTTGCTAAAATGAGCTCAAGAGAGAATGAACAGGAGTCAAAGGCAAAGCTGGCCTCTAAAGTTATATCAGATAAGGCCGAGACAGATACTTGTAGGATTCCAATGCTACAATGGATGGTCGAGTTGATCGAGCAAAGGCTATGCCCTAAGTGTAAGGCTAACTTAAACACTCAATCTGTACCAAAAAAATAAAAGGCTTATCAATCTTCAAACCCAAAGAGGTCAATTCTGAATCGTCTCACTTATCCCATTCAAGGGTCACACAAAAAGCCTGAGCTCCAGAGATACAAGTGACATTACAAAGAACCAAGGAATAAGAGAAGAGACATAAGAATAGAGAAGTACCAATATGGCGATCGGTCTTCAAGAATGGTTGCTCCTCCTTAGGTAGAAGCAAATCATTGGAAAAGGTTGGAACACCCTAATTTTCTAGAGCAGGCCTGCTTCACTAAGACACAGAAAAGGAGCATGCAAAGGTTGAGGTAATTTGCTCGAGATTGGGAATCTAAATACTGTTTGGAGAAAAAATAGGCAGATCGAAGGAATGAAAAAGGTGAAGACATTGTACCAAGGGTGATTACAATCTAGAAGGGAAAAGAGAAGATTAAGATTGAAAGCGTGGACAATGAACTTAGAAAGTTGGAAACCCCAGCAGTTCCTGAAGTAAATGAATCGGATATGGAGATGGCCGATCTTAATTTAGATTATGGAGAGCCACTGGATAAATACATCCAGTTTGGAAGCATTCCAAAAGACTTCTCAGTGAACTTGGTCTACATGCTGCCAATGTCCTTCGAGGCAAGGCCTGACAAGAAAAGTCAAATGGCTGGTGATGTGTACGAGGATAATAATTGTCCATCGATGTCGGTATTTGTCAAGGATGAGGTGAAAGTAGAAAGATCGAGGGTCTCGATAATCAGGCCTAAGACCAAAGGTGAAGTAGGAAAAAAGCCTGCTAAAGTCATCTTTGAGAAACCTATAGAAGGAAAGTCATAACACTTAAAATGGTTATACATCAACGCGGCCATTGATGGAGTGTCATACTCGAGGGTGTTGATCGATAATGAGGTGAGGCAAATATCTTACCATCGATCATGTTGATAAAAATGCAGCGTGATGAGAGCGAGCCGATCCCCACTGAACTCATGGTATGTGGATTTACAAGAGCACCAGCAAAGACAAATGGGATCTTTCCTATGGAGCTTACTGTGGGGAAAAAGACACCATGACAGCCTTCTTTATGGTGGACTCTGGAGCATCATAAAATGCTTTGCTCGGCTAGGATTGGATCCATCCCAGGTGGTGAATCCCATCAACCTTGCACCAGTTCTTGATCTTTTGGAATGGTGATAAGGTAGAGGTAGTCTAGGCTGATCACAAGCCCTTTGTCACAAGAGTTCATTACTTTGAGGGCGTATTATGCAAGGACAATATCAGCCCTATCAAATTTAATAGAACAGTGAAGGAATAGAAGAATCAGTTGATTCAAATGTATAGGCAACTCGATCGGCCATCAATCGTGATTACACCGATCGATAATGATGAAGAATTGGTATTCCTAATGGACCAGAACCCATCATCAGTAAAGCTTAGAAGGGAACTATGTGTGAGGCTAGTGTAGCTAGAATGTAAGCTTTTCTGGAAGATATAAGAGTACAGATGTCATCGTCCAACTTGGCTGATGTCATGGAAGACGATCAAGAAAAAATCCTGGAAGATAGCATAAACATAAAAGAATTGGCATCGGCTCCTGCCAAGATGGATGACCTTAAAGCTGACATGCAGGATCCTCTCCTTGAGGTTAATTTAGGGGCAAGTGGGGAGCACAGGCCCACTTTTGTAAACAAGTTACTCGATCCTGACTTCCAGACATCATTGATTTCTCTCGTCAAAGAATTCAAGGATTGCTTTGCCTGGGATTACCATAAAATTCTTAGACTGGCAAGGGATCTTGTGGAACACCGATTACTGATCAAGGAAGGATTTAGGTCCTTCAAGCAGTTACCCAGAAGAATGTCCCCAGAGGTCATTCTGAAAGTTAAGGAAGAAATTGAATAACTACTGAAGGCCGACTTTATAAGAACGGTCAGGTACGTTAATTGGATCTCCAACATCGCGCCAATAGTAAAGAAGAAAAGCAAGTTAAGGGTCAGTATAGATTTTAGAAATCTAAATATGGCAACCAAAAGGATGAGTATCCAATGCCAATGGCTAATCAACTGATTGATACTATGGCTAAACACCAAATTTTGTCCTTTATGGATGGGCACTCAGCTATAACTAGATCTATATAGCCGAAGATCACGTCCCTAAAACTACGTTTAGAAGCCCAGGAGCCATTAGAACTTTTGAATGGGTGATAATGCCATTCGTGCAAAAAAACTCTAGAGCAACATATCAGTGAGCCATGAATGCTATTTTCCATGACATGATAGGGAAGATCATGCAGCTTTACATAGATGACGTAGTGGTAAAATCGGCCACACACAAGAAGCATTTGGCTAATTTTAGGAAGTCATTCAAAAGAATGAGAGCTCATGGATTAAAGATGAACCCCTTGAAGTGTGCTTTTGGGGTGTCAGCAAGGAATTTCCTTGGATTCTTGGTTCATCAAAAGGTATTGAGATAAACAAAAATAAAGTCCGTTCAATGCAGTCAACCCCCAACAAGCAAAAAGGAACTTCAAAGATTTCTCGGGCAAATTAACTTCCTACGAAAATTCATCTCTAACTGTGCTAGACGAACACATATTTGGTCTTCATTGCTCAAACTCAAGGCTGAAGAAGAATTCAGATGGGAGACTCAGCACCAAGAAGCTTTTGAGGCTATCAAGCAGTATCTATCATCACTACCCATGATCATGGCCCCGAGAAAAGAAAGGTTGTTAAAGGTATATCTATTAGCCTCTGAAGAATCTATAGCATGCATGCTAGCATAGGATAATGAGTGGGAAAAGGAGCAAGCAGTGTATTACCTAAGTAGAGTGTTAACTCCTATCAAGCATAGATATATTCCGATAGAGAAATTATGCCTAGCTTTGTAATTTGCTTCACAAAATTAAGAGTATACATGCTTCTTGTGTTAGTTTTTTTAATTTATCAAACTGACATGATTAAATACATGTTGTCAAGGTCGATAATGCGTGGACGTATCGACAAGTGGACTCTATCAATGATGGAATTCACATTTCAGTTCATCTTTTAGAGATTGGTAAAAAGGGCAGGCCCTAGCTGATTTCTTAGCCGATCATCCATGTCTAGTTATCGGCTATAAAATATCAGATGCAACTGATGCTTCCCTATTACTGTCCATATCTCTGACCCCTTGGACACTAATTTTCAATGGGTCGAGAAATGCCGATGGGGTAGGAGTGAGGATAGTTATTGTATCCCCAAGAAAGAGGAAAACCATACTTTCTTTTAAGCTAGAATTCGAATGCTCTAGTAATCAGGCAGAGTTTAAAGCCTTGATTATCGGTCTTGAAGTTATGGCCAAAATGAATGTTTCTTCTATCCACATTATCGGTGATTCAAATTTAGTTATAAGCCAGCTCAGTGGTGAGTTTTGGTGCAAAAGCTGGGAATTGCTACCATTCAATTTAATAACTTTAGAATTACTATGAGAATTTAATGATGTTCTAGTCTAGCACGTCGCTCGGGTATATAACTCTGAGGCTGATAGTTTAGACAAATCGCATCTAGTACCAAGTTAAAAATCATCGATAATAAGAAGCCAATAAAGGTCTAGAAAAGAGCACTACCATCGGTGAAGGAACGAGAGATGGCAACCGAAGCTTTCTTGATGATCTTTGACAACCAAGATTAGAGTACGCTAATAATTAGATGTCTCCTCTGCCCAAGCAAACAAGCCAAGAGAAAGACAAAACTATTGTCAGTAAATTATGCACTGCTGGATGGAGAATTGTTCAAGAAGAGTTTGAAAGATGAAGTCTTGCTTAGGTGCGTTGATAAACTCAAGGCTATGAAGGTAATGGTCAAAATACATGAAGACATATATGGGGCACACTAGGCAGGTGCTAAAATGAAATGGCTCCTCAGAAGGTACAATTACTATTGGCCAAGCATGTTGAAAGACTATATCGACTACACTAAAGGGTGCCAGGCTTATCAAAAACATGGGCTAATACAATGAGCACCGGCCATCGATATGTAGTTGTGAGACCATGGTCATTCTGGGGTTGGGCCATGGATTTGATAGGCAAAATATTCCCACCACCATCAGGCCAGCACTATTTCATTGTGGTGGCCACTGATTATTTCACTAAATGGGTAGAAGTTGTGCCCACAAAATCGGTCAATCAAGCCTACATGATCAAGTTCATTAACGAGCATATAATTCACCGATTCAGGCTTCTAGAAATAATCAGAGCAGATCAAGGATTGGTCTTTATAGGGGATGAGGGCAAGGCATTTGCTGAAAGCCGAGGTATCAAAATCTTTAATTATACTCTGTATTTTGCTCAAGGAAATGGACAGGCCGAGTCTTTGAATAAGATAATTAAAGGAATTATGGAAAAGATGGTAGAAGATAATCCTAGGGTATGGCACGATCTGTTATCTGAGGCATTATGGGCGTATCAGACTTCAAAGAGATCGGCCACTAATATAACCTTGTTCATATTAACTTATAGGCACGATGCCATGCTACCTTTGGAAGTTGCGGTCAGGTTGACAAGATGTATTCTAACTCGGTCTCGAGTTTGCAAAGTACACCAAGACATTGTTGGTCGAGTTGGAAGAGCTGGATGATGTCCATCTCAAAGCTCTAGACTGTATAAAGGCCCAAAAGAATAGAATCACTAGGGTATATAACAAAAAGGTTATGCACAAATGTTTTGTGAAGGGGACCTAGTTTGGAAAGCGGTGCTTCCTCTGCGTGAAAAAGATAGTCGGTATGGTAAATGGTCTGCTAAATGGGAAGGACCATTCCAAGTAATTTCAGTCATTATGGGGGGAGCCTATCGGTTGATGGGCTTGGATGGGAAAATGCATGCAAGACCAATAAATAGGAAACATTTAAAATAATATGTAACCTCTTTGTGGAAAATTCTGAGAATAGAAGAAAGTGTTGTACAAAATAATGTTCATTGATTGAGAAAATATACAACAAGGACGTGCTTTCAGAGTCGACCGATTTGCAAAAAAATAAAAAATGCATTGCTAATCTACTTCTTAGCAAATTTCAGCCTCAGCTCCTCCTATGCCTAGTCCAAATACTCAAGCCCCTTTCAGCGTTCAGTTTTCCAGCCTCCCACTTGCTCGCTGCAACTACCATCTCGGCCAAGACCTCCCAGGTGTTCCTTAGCTTCCTGACCAACTTCGAGGATGAACTTTTCTAAAAGAGTAAGGCCAGTATCGGTATTCTGTAGCTCAGCTTGGATCTTGGATAATTCGGTCTCAAGCCTTGACTTCTCCTGAAGAAGGTGCTCCTTTATAACTTTGGAAGATTGAAACCGTTTCTTGCAAGTCCCTAAACTATCACCTTAGGCTTTGCGTACCCCTTGATTTTTCTTTGATTTCGAATACAAGCTTGGTGGTAGCTCGATGTCGGTTCAAATAGTCTGGTAGCCTCACTTGAAGTTCCCTGAGGTGAGCCTTCATTTCTTTAGATATGTCCAGGCAAGAAGCAAGAGACCCATGGCCGAATGGAACTCCTCGAAGTCTAGAAGTTGAGAGAGCTTGCATTGGACCATGGTCCTAAACCATTTTTTAGCCCGTTGATATTCAGCTTGAGAAGGAGCCGCACCAGCCTATGCCACCATTGGTTCGGCCTGAAGAATTTGTTTAGGGTTTAGAAGGGTGACGAAGGCCTTGATGGATGATACCGAACTGAAGTTAGGTATTGAAAGAGGGCTGGAAATGGGACAAGTGAAGGTTAGTCTGCATAAAGACTATGGTGAAAGTATCCAAAGGTCAATAGCAGAAGAGGACGAATTACCTGAATAGTGAGAGAATTGGTAGAAGAGACTGTCGACAGTTATGGTGGAACATGATGTTCGTGCGTTTGTGTCAGAGGAAAGGTTGATGTCTCCATGTGAGAATAGCCGATAGAAGGAGACTGATTGGTAACTTCCTTATCAGTTAGAATTTTTGCATTATGGGGAGTCCCAGGATCGCTAAGGTCGATGGGATCATTGTGGTCAGATTCCAGTGGCCTTTCATCCCTAGTAGTCTCCATAGTATCACCGAAAGTTGTGATGTCGGTGTTAGACGTCATAATTTTGGTTGTACCCTTCAACACAGCTTGTCGAGTCCCCTCAGCCTTTGTAGCTCGACCACTAGTTGGTCATAGGTCATTGGCAGAGTGGCCTCGGTTGGAGTTGTTTGTAAGGTGGCTTAGGCTGGAGGCCAAAGAGGTGATATGGTTGGGGGTGGCATCTTAGCCCGAGAGGCTGGGGGCTTCATCAGAGCTTGCCCTGTCTTCTGAGAGGCAAGTCCACTAGTCTCCTATGATCAAGTAAAATATAGGTCAGTCTCATTCATTGATAAAAAGAAACAAAAGCAGAGGTGAGAATCTGTACCTTGCCCGACTTGAGGGTGGCCTTGGTTAGGATTCGATGTTGGCGAGTGGATATAGGGACATCTTCATCCAATTCCACATCGGTCACGCCAAGAGGGACCTCTCCTCCTTCCCTTGGAAGAGCCTCTGAATAAGAATAAAAGGTAGAAATTAGACAGCAAACTGGAAAGCACAAGGAAACATAAAAAGAAAATACCTAAAACTGGTTCTCCTATTTCTACAACCCAGATTGTCGATGAGTTATCGACCATTCCCAAGTCATGTAGCCCGGTATAAGTGACTATCACCCAAGGATCCACAATCGATGACACTTGCTTGTTAACCATCGAGATGGTAATGGCAAAATCAACCTCAGGAAATGGAGGAGCCCGACATTCAAAAGGCTTGAGAAACTGTTTGTAAAGGATTATGGCTAAGTAGTCAACCATTCGCAAGTACTATTTGTATGCTCTCACTGCCTTATCCTTGTGTTCTTGCTCAAGAACTTTTATATGCCATCTCATATCAGACTGTATGACCTCGGGCACTTTGGGGTTGAATTTGAATTTTAAAAAGTTCCTAAATGTAATGACTTCATGGTAAGTAGAATTACCTTTGGGCATTGGGTGGCCTATGCTACAGAAGGGTTAGTGAAACGAGAAGATCTTTCAGAGATAGGAAGAAAAATGCAGTTCATTACAGAAAAAACAGGCTCGGTTCATAAGCCCGAAATGATTTTGGACCACCAAGTATCAAACTCGATGGATGTTGAAAAAAGCTCTTGAAATGGAGAAAACTCCAGACCTGCCCGAGCAGCCCTATTGTTAGACTCACATTTCCCAATCTTGGCCGGAACAGAAAAGAGAGATCGCCCAGCCATAGATCGGTTAAAGGTCCTGGAAGGAGGAATAGGGATTAATTGCCGAAGCCTAAATTGTTGGGCTAAGGTTGGAGCATTTTATTATTCCACCCTACATTTATTGTTTTATTGGGGGATGATGAGGCTATACAAGAGATCTTGACCAACTAAGAAGCTGGCCTAGATGGCTTCATGTTCATCTCTCTTGACCTCAAGAGCCTAGCCAGGACTATGAATGAGCCAGCTCAGACATCGAAGCTGAGAGTGAAAAGGGATAAATTGTTGGGGTAGTTGGGTACCCATTTGTTCGTGGAAGAAAGAAAATAAATGATCAAAATAAAGACCCTTCAGGCTGAAACCAGCAAAATGAAAGGCAAAAGTAGAAGAATGCTCTGGGAGAGTGTTGGGGTCAAAATTATCAACCATGCTCTTCTCAGGGAAGTATAATTAGAGCCAGCATTGGAGAAGCCAGAGGGATTCTCCTAAAGTTTTGAAATTAGAAAAGTTAAGTTCCAGGGTACCGCAATAGAGATGGGAGAGAACAAAAGGAGCAAGAGCAAGTTTTTAGCCCGACGCTAAGGTGAAGGTGATATGGTGGTATTCTTTAGTAACACCATAGGAGGCTGAGCAAAATATAAAGCGGTTAAGCCAAAAGATCAAAAAATCTATATGTTCTTGATCTGTGACCTCGCCTTGTCCAATGCAGACTAGGATAAACTGATCAAAGGCAGTGAAATGTCTAGACCCCTTACCTTTTATCGGTCTTAGGTGCTCTAATTAAGAGAAGAAAATAGAATAGGAGTGATTTCTTCACCATGGGCAGGAAGACTGGTGAGAAAGCAGACATCTTGAATGGCCGGGCTCATGGGGCCGCAACAAAAGAAGAAAGCATTGGCCTAGATCGACCAGGAAAAGAGAGAAGAAAAGAAAAGGAACCTGTCCAGAAAGAATTTCTCCCGACTAAGTATAATTGCATCATAGATATCAAGGGCCCTCCACAGATCCTCTTTTACCTCAAACACTCGGTCTACCCAAGAAATCCAATCTGTAGAAGGAATGGGCCAATTCCTTAAAGGATTTGCAGGGGCATACTGTTGGCTCCATTCAAAGGAGGGCAATTGGTAAAGTATTTCATTTTCCTCTTTGATTAAAGGAAAATAAGGATCTAGAGAAGGAGGGGAAAAAGATTCAAAAGTAGGACCAAGTCCTGTTGAAGAACCAGAGTGCATAGGAATCAATACCTGAGGGTTTATCAATCCAGAAGTGGCTTCAAGGGCCTATTTAACGGCTGTGGCATTGATATTTTGGTGGCTGATGTAGTGGTATTGGCAGCTGAAGAAGAAGAAGAAGAAGAAGAAGAAGAAGAAGAAGAAGAAGAAGTGGCACTGGTGTCTTATGAAGCATAGGTTGTAGAAGAAAAAGCCATGAAAACTTGTTAGTGGAAGACGAAGAGGATTGTCTAGGAAAGTTGAAGGCAGAAGGAAAATGAAAAATGACAAGTTATGGTGCCTTATATAGGCAAAAGAAGGGGGTCATCATAACTTTAGAATGGGTTCCCAAGAGGCACGCCTTGGTCCTTGAAACGAGACGGGGTAAACCATCAGGTTGTGACATGTGGAGCGATACGCCATCATTTATAGTGGTAACAGTAAATTTGAAATTCAAACATCTCATCAAACTGCTGAATGACGTTTGACAAGACATTTGGGGGCATTGTTTATACCCTAATTTAGGATTCTCAGAACCACATAAAGGTCATGTGGTCTGATGATGTCACTAGGAGTACAGCTGGCTAAATGTCCGAGGATAAAGCCTAAAACAAAGTATAGACTGATTCTAGTGCGTACAAAGAGACAATATCAGGTAGTGGTGTACTTTTCGGTTTCAGGATGGAAGACATCATGACACTAGTCAACCCAACAAGACCTCGGGCACACCTCATGTGATCGAGGGACTAAAGAAGACAACACAGTGTTGGTTTTCATCCATGCTAACCTCAAGCTTATCCGATTAATCAAGAAACACATGCAAGGATAGTAAAGACATTGATCAAAGACCGATGAACACTCATGGAATATCCATAAAGATTAAGATCGAGATATGCCAGCCAATGAGCGCCAAACAGTTTAGAGCAAGAAAAAATTGGTCAATGAGGGCGATATTTACAGGACCTGCTGGGCAGTTGAGCGTGGCTAACAACGTGCGCGTGGGTTTTGTTGAGCTGAAATAAAGGTGGTTACGTCCCCACTAAAAGTGCAATGTGGCAGAAGTAGAGATCATGGGATAGATCATCGGATAATGAGTGTAGCAGTCACTCGTTCATGCCTAGAAATTAGGAATCACAACCCCACTATCGTGGGTGGTTATATACTTTGTCTATATAGTGGGAAGGTTGTATAACATTTAGTTTTGCTAACACATACGCCACCTCTGCCTAGGTAGATTTGTTTATATTTCCTCAAGCAATGCTGCTTTTATTCTTGATTGATAGCGAGTTCTCATTGTTCCTTGAGTGATTGTAGCTGACATTCAATTCGATCAATGAAGATGATGTTCATGGAGGTATTTTAAGTTCAGTAATCATTTGTTTCTTTTTATTTATCCATTTGTAATTACTTACTTGCATCAGAGTAGAGTAAGACTAATTGTTGTGATTAATTTCTTTTAATAATAACCGTTTGAGTCAGAAGTTAGATCAAATTTTCTTAATCTCTTGGAGTCCAAGTGGACTCTGGCATGCCCAAACACACCACCACAGAATTTTATAGTGAACAGGTTGGTAAGTGACAGTTGCTGCTATTGTCAACTGTCAAGAGGGAAACTGTGCGAAGGGTTTGCTTGATTTTGAGGGTATATCAGTCATTTTAGACTTTTGACTGACACCATTAGGACGAGTTAACTCAAAGGGGTTACTCATTGTCTTTTGGGATAATTACATTTCAGTCAACTTTTTGTATAAATTTGAAAGTCCATTTATTATGTTTTAAAATTTAAAATAAATGTCAACAATCATAAAATTAAATTAAATTAAATTAAAAAGTCATCAACAAAATTAAAAAAATCATGAACTTTTGAATTGTTATTTTGTGCTTTAGTCTATTTATATTTGTAACATTGTGAACTTGAACCAAAATATTGTGATAATTGCTTTCGACGTTTGAAAGACTTGCTCTCAACGTTTTGAAGAGTTACACATGACTTTAAAATGAGTTGCTCCCAAACATTTCGAAGAGTTGCTCCTAATGTTTGAAAGAGTTGCTCTATAATGTCATGTAAAATTTGATGACTTTTTCATTTTACAAAAAAAAAAAAAAAAAAAGTTGATGTTTTTTTTAATATAATAAAGGGTTAATTACATTTTACCTCCATGTGATTAGGCCCAGTTTCACTTTACCCCCCCCCCCCCCCCCCCCCCCCCCCCCTATGGTTCAAAAGTGGACAATTAACCATACCCCCTCCCCCCCACCCCCATGGTTTCGGAATAAAGTGAAACTATTAAAATTTCCCTCAAAACTAATGAAAATTCTAAAGTTGGGTAAAAATATTAACCCTTTTGTGAGGTTAATTTGGGATTAATCTCCTATATGGGAAAAAATGCTATCATTTAAGGCACCTATGTGGGTCTAATTTTAACACTTTACCTCTTGCGGAGCTAATTTTGGGGATGACTACCTATGTGGGATTAATTTTGATACTTAAACGTCTCTCCTATGTTAGGCTAATTTTAACATTTAGTTCTCATATGAGGCTATTTTGAGAAAAATCTTAGTAGTTTCACTTTAATCCAAAATCACAAGGGGGTTAAGTATCCATTTTTGAACCATGGGGAGGGTAAATGAAACTAGGCCTAACCACTGGGGGTAAAATGTAATTAACCCTTAAAAAATAAAATAAATAAAAAAGCAATAGACTGACTTTTAAATTTTATACTAAAAAAAGACTGAAACTTAATTATTCCTTGTCTTTTTTAGTTTAGGGGTATTAAGTATTATTGAAACATAGATCAAAGGGTGTTAGTGTATTTATCCCAATAAAATAAGAGTAATGCTATGCTTCCCAAATCCTAATCCCAAAAGTCAGTTTCAAATGATGTGACTGTAGGCCCCTGGATTTTGATTGGATGATGTTGAAGTGGTGGTCCCATCATTATTGCTAGCATCCGATCAAAATTCAGGAGGTCCACTGCCACATTATTCGGGATTGATTTTTAGAATTAGGAATTAGGAAGCATAGCATTACTCATAAAATAATAAGGGATAATTAACTTTCAGTCTACTTTTTGTGTAGAATTTAAAAGTCAGTCGATTGATTTTTCAATATATATATATCAACTTTTTTTTGTAAAATTAAAGTCACCAAATTTTATATGACATTTTGGAGCGACTCTTCAGAATGTAAAGAGCAACTCCTTTCAAAGTCAGGTGCAAGTCTTCACAACATTGGGAGCAAGTATTCACGGCGTTGAGATTAATTATCATAACGTTTTGGTGCAAGTTCATAGGTTGAACCCATAAAGTAGACTAAAATACAAAATAACTATTCAAAACTTGATTTTTTTAATTTGTTGATGATTTTTTTAAAAAATTATTTTTTGTTGATATATTTATAATTTTACAAAATTAGTAGACTAATTTCTAAATTCCATACAAAATGTTGATTGAAATGTAAATATCCCAAATAATAATAGGACAATTATGTAAGGGGCTTAAAGACATTTTAGTACCCCTCTAGTTTGGCTGAAGCTTCATTTTGGGCCACTAGTTTCAATTTAAACACTTTGGACCCTATAGTTTAGAATTGGTTAAAATTTCCAAAATTAGAATTTTCAAGGCATATGAGTGCACAGTCAACTTGCACTGACGCACTTTATGTTTTTTAAAGAAATAAAAACTTACCGTGCAAGGTACAAATTTCTCTTACAAGGTACAAATGCATTCTTACAAAGTACAAACAAATACAAACTATTCTTATCAGGTACAAATTTTTCTGTCAAAGCACAAATGAACCCTGTCAAAGTACAAAAGATGGGCTACCAGTTCCTTAGGTGACCCCGTCAAAACCACTAATGCTTTTGATTTTCAAAAATTATGACACGTGTCACTATCCTACACCCCTTACAATGATCTAATGGCCAAAAACAAGTGATTGACGTCAATCACTTATATAGTGATTGACTACAGAACGCCCCGTCAACGTTGACTTGTGCCGGACAGGCTCCCTACCAAAGGTTAAAGACATTTTAGTACCCTCTAGTTTTGCTGAAGTTTTATTTTGGGCCCTTTAGTTTCAATTTAAACATTTTAGACCTTGTAGTTTCAATTTTCGTGCAATGTGAGCCCTAATCCTAACTCCGTTAAAAATAGAAGATGGAAAAAATTGACTTTGGGCCCTGGAGTTTAGGCGAAGTTTCACTTTGGGCCCTAGAGTTCTGAGAAGTTTCACTTTGCGCCCTAGAGTTTTCAAGGCATATGAGTGCACAGTCAACTTGCACTACCACACTAGAGGGTTTTAGAATTTCATGAGTTTAATGAAAATTCTAAGACCCTCTAGTGCGTAAGTGAAAATTCTAAAACCCTCTAGTGCGTTACTGCAAGTTGACTGTGCACTCATATGCCTTGAAAACTCCAGGGCACAAAGTGAAACTTCTCAGAACTCTAGGGCCCAAAGTGAAACTTCACCTAAACTCCAGGGCCCAAAGTCAATTTTTCCCATCTTCTATTGTTAACGGAGTTAGGATTAGGGCTCACATTGCACAAAAATTGAAACTACAAGGTCTAAAATGTTTAAATTGAAGCCAAAGGGCCCAAAATAAAACTTCAGCAAAACTAGAGGGTACTAAAATGTCTTGAACCTTTGGTAGGGAGCCTTTCTGGCACAAGTCAACGTTGACGGGGCGTTCTGTAGTCAATCACTATATAAGTGATTGATGTCAATCACTTGTTTTTGGCCATTAGATCATTGTAAGGGGTGTAGGATAGTGACACGTGTCATAATTTTTTAAAATCAAAAGCATTAGTGGTTTTGATGGGGTCACCTAAGGAACTGGTAGCCCATCTTTTGTACTTTGAAAGGGTTCATTTGTGCTTTGACAGAAAAATTTGTACTTGATAAGAAAAGTTTGTATTTCTTTGTACTTTGTAAGAATGCATTTGTACCTTGTAAGAGAAATTTGTACCTTGCACGGTAAGTTTTTATTTCTTTAAAAAAACAAATTGTTTGTAACTTATAATTGTTGTTTGTACCTTTTGTAACAAATGTTGTATACAATTTCATAATTTGTATCTTGACACGATAAATTTGTAACTTATAATTTTTGTTTGTACCTTGTGTAATAAATATTGTACACAATTTCAAAATTTGTATCTTAACAAAATTGATTTATCTAATGACATGATTAGTTTGTACTTTGTAAGGAAGTTTGTATTTTTTTTTTTGAAAATTTGTTTGTAACTTAAAATTTTTACTTTTACCATGTGTATTAAACGTTGTCTAAACTAAGGGTGTAAACAGTTCAGTTCGGTTCGGTGTGTTTTTTGGAGAAACCGATCGATTTCGGTTCGGTATGGTTCAGAGTGTGTAAAATTTCGGTTCGGTTATACACTACACTAACTAAATGAAAATCGACCGAACCAATCGGTTTGGTTTGGTGTGTTGGTTTGGTTCGGTTTTCTTTTACCCCTAGTCTAAACATTTCATTTGAAAGTCTAAATTGATCCTGACTATGTACAATAATTTTCAATAAAGGTCCAAATTAATTCCAACAAAGTACAAATATTTTATTTGAAGGTCCAAATTGATCATGACATAATACAAACAGCTTCTTAGAAGGTTTAAATTGATCTTGAGAAAGTACAAACATTTTCTATGAAGGTCAATATTACCCTAAGAAAGTACAAACATTTTCTGAAAATGTCCAATTTGATCTTGAAAAAGTACAAAAAATTTCTTTGAAGGTCCAAATTGATCATGACACAATACAAACAGCTTCTTAGAAGATCCAAATTTATCCTAAGAAAGTACAAACATATTCATTGAATGTCCAAATTAATACTGAGAAAGAACAAAAATTTTCGTAGAAGGACCAGAAATTGATCTTGAGAAAATACACACAATTTCGGTCCAAATTAAGACTGAGAAAGTACAAACATTTCCATAGATTGTCCAAATTGAACATGAAAAGGTACAAACATTTTCTATGAAGGTCCAAATTGAATTTGAGAAAGTACAAACATTTTATGAGAAAGTCAAAATAGATCCTGACACGGTACAAACAGCTTCTTTGAAGGTCCTAATTGATGCTGAGAAAGTACAAGCATTTTCCTGGTTATAAACAACAACTAACAAGGACTACAAGCGTTATAAACACAAAAGACCAAACACGATAACTTGATAAGTCCCAAACTTACAAATAGCTTATGGATTGTAAGATGGCTACCACGAATGCGGCAATCCGACAATCCCAAGACAACCAACTACAAGTTAAAACTCTAAATATTACAAAACATAGTTTCTTGTCCAAATGGCCCGAGTACATAATTTATAAGTCCCAAACTTACACATAACTTGTGGATTGAGTTTAATCGTAGTTTTTCCGTGACCTATTTTGGGTTGGTAGCTTATAATTTGCAGAATTCATGTAGGATTCTATCATGCCCGAGAACCGCATATACGATTCTAGGACACGTGGCACGCCACCAAGGCACGTCCCCATATCATTAGAGTTCCATAAAACACATTAGTAAAGGTTTTGACTCATGAACTTAACACATTTTGAAAATTTTCAAAGAGAATTTACAAACACACATCCAAACACACCCTAACAAAGTTCTTTTTCGGAAGTAACACTTTTATAATTCAAACGGGTCCCAAAGGTACCCTCGTGTTTAATTAGAAGTAAACTAAAACACCCAAAGTGGTAGAAACTAAATATGTTCAGAGGGTATTTCGACCGGTCGAACTGCCCCCCTTCGACTGGTCAAATGACCCCTGGCCAGAATCCTTCCCCTACTGTAGAATTTTGCCTAAAGTTACTCAACCAGTTCGAGTTTAAACTTTAAAACATTCAAAACACTACGTTTAATCCATAAACATGTAAAAACATCATCTCAACATAAATTCGGCTTCTTGAGTTCATATCAACCATTAAAATAAGTTAAAGAAAGTTTCAGAAACCTAAATCACAAGTCAAACTTTCGGTGTAAACTCTGATTTCATCGCCAAACCCAACCAAGAAAGATTATAAGAGTCACAACATTCCCAAACTAACCAATATGACTAAAACCATATATTACATAAGTTAAGTTGCCATCTAACTATTACAAGATATAAAGCTCCCAATTTACAAGTCTATCCACATCACTAGAAGTTGCAAAGTCTAGAAGTCAAATTACAAACTTAACTTATCATGAGTTTAAACTAAACTATGAACATATACTAATCTAACCATAAATAGTCCCATCCATATTACAAGTTTCTAATTCAAAGCATGAAATTAACAACATTAACCATAGCCATTCCCACATCCCCATGTTGCCTCTCCATTTTCCTTGATCCGTCATCTTTATCACCTACAATGGTTATTCAATAACCACTACACTATATAAGCTATATGCTTGTGAATGACAACAATTATAAACATGAATAATAAACATGTTCAATCTCATCTTTTACACATAACTATAGTCTCCGGGAATGCAAGTACCGGCCACCCTTTCCCAATAGTCCACGACTACTCCATTAGTCAGCTGACTAGACGAGACACACACCTTTTCTTTCACGCGTGCGACCTCGTGGCCAATTTGGCACCTAATCTCTTTCTCGATGACAAGTACAAGTTCCCCTTTGACCCACATTAACAACTCAACATCCTCAAGTAGTCACTACACTGTGCAATTTCATAATTTATGCATGAGCTATCAAAATTACTCTATCTATGTGAATTTAAGCTAACTAATCATACTTAGCATCACAAAGATAGTCTCAAACATCCGATTATCCAAATTCTATAATCATTGTCACTCACCTCTTAGATTTCGTTCCTATACGCTGAATTAAGATCCTAGTGATCCCCACGTATAATTCCTATACAAAAGACACAAGTTCTAAGCTAAGCCCCCCGAATTGGGTCATAGAAAAACTATCTCAAAAATCAATAAGAATGGTGCTATCGCATTAGAATCACCTCCAGGAGTCCGAATATGTAGCATGTTTTGAATTAAACATCAAACGACACGTCGTTTGTCGTCGTAAGCGTCGCTGAACTTTCGTCGTAACTCTCTGTATAACTCTCTCTATAAATTCTTTAAGAAAGAAGAAGAATGAGTTGCTTTGAGTCATGAGACATATGTCTCATAACATGCAACTCCCAAATTTGGCGTTCTATAATTACCTCCCCGTGTTTTATTAGTTTTATACTTATACCCCTACTATTAATAAAAACTTTTTAAAAATGATCCCAAGCTTGAATAGGTGTTTTTCTATGTCACGTGTCGATCCTATAAGTGGTCCCACATAATATTGTGAACTTGTTAATTAACCTACAAATGATGCAACATTTCAATTCGCTCTCACAAAGGTACCCTTAACGGACCACGAAAGTGGTCTCTAGAAATAAACACGTTATTGGAACAACATAATACAATGTTCACATATGCCTTACTAAACATTGAAGCACATAAGATTTACTCCGCATAACTATCCCATCACACGAGGACATCTCATAACTGTCCCAAACTGGAACTGCCACATTAGCCAATAACTGGGTTCCCAACTGAACACCCCTAATCATCTTATGAGTTAAAACTCACTTAATGCATATAACCTCATCATTAATATAATGTTAATGATTCATGCTAATTGTAATTAAATATAGCCCGAGGGAGCAGGTGTTATATCTCTTCCCTCCTTAACATGGAGTTTGTCCCCAAATTCGTTGTACCTCAAGTGTCGAACAAGTATGGGTATTGATCGTGCATTTCTTTCTCTGTTTCCCACGTGGCCTCCTCGACTGAGTGATTCTGCCACAATACCATGACTAATGGACTAGTTTTTGTCCTCAATACTTGCTCTTTCCTATCAAGGATCTTGATTAGATACTTGATGCATGTCAAGTCTTCTCTGATTTCCAATAGCTCTAGTTCAATTATTTGATTCAAATCCAATACACATCTCTGTAGTATTGATACATGAAAAATGTTGTGCACATTGGCTAACTCCTGTGGCAAATTTAATCGATATGCCACCGGTCTAACTCTCCCAATAACCTCGAATGGTCTGACATATCTCGGATTCAATTTTTCTCGCTTTCCAAATTGTACCACTCCCTTTGTAGATGATACCTTCAAGTATACATAGTCCGCTACATCAAACTCTATCAATCTTCTCTTCAAATCCATATAACTCTTGCAACAACTTTGAGCCATTCTCAAACGTTGTTGTATCACTTTAATCTTCTCCATGGTTTGTTGAACTATTTCAGGCCCTATTAACTTCCTTTCTCCCACTTCAGTCCAGCAAACAGGTGAATGACATTTCTATCCGTCTAAAGCCTCAAAAGGTGCCATTTGAATACTAGCTTGAAACCTATTGTTATAAGCAAACTCTGCTAGAGGCAAATGTTCTTCCTAATCTCCCTTGAAGTCTAATATACATAATCGTAGCATATCCTCCAATATCTGAATCATACACTCTGACTGGCCATCGGTCTGAGGATGGAATGTTGTACTAAAACTTATTTTAGTACCTATAGCTCGTTGTAATCCTTGCAAAAATCACAATGTGAACTTGCTATCTCTGTCAAAAACAATCGATACTGGAGCTTCATGCAATCTCACAATCTCTTGAACATACAATTCTGCTAGTTTCATCAGATAATTGGTTTTGATTGGCAATAAGTGTGCCGACTTGTCCAATCGGTCAACGATTACCTAAATGGTGTCATTCGACTTCCTAGATCTTGGTAAGCCCGATACAAAGTCCATCATAAAATTCTCCCATTTCCATTTCGGTATAGGTAATGGCATTAATTATACCGCTGGTCTCTAATGTTTTACCTGTACCTGTTGACACACTACACATTTGGATAAATGTTCTGCTATCTCCTGCTTCATACCTAACCACCAATAAATTTTTTGTAAGTCATGGTACATCTTCGTGCTTCCCGGATGAATCGAATACTTGGTGTTATGTGCCTCTTCCAGAGTTGTTTCTTTTATCCGATCTACATTGGGTACACAAACCTGATTCTTGAACTTCAATATCCCATTTTCAAAAGTAAACTACAAATGTCTACCCTCAGATATACCATCACAAATCTTTTTTAAGTATGGGCCTTGGAGTTGCTTGTCTCAAATTTCATAACTAAAGATGGTTGTGCAACCCTTGGTCTCTAGAATTGCTTCTAGTTTTAGCTTTTCCATTTCCCATACTAGTTTCTCCTGAAAAGTCAAGGCATAAATTAATTACATGTTGAGTTTCAGCTTAGTGCATCAGCCACCACATTAGCATTCTTGAATGGTAGTGAATAGTCAAGTCATAGTCTTTCATCAACTCTAACCACTGCCTTTGCCTCATGTTTAAATCTCTCTGAATGAAAGGATACTTTAAGCTTGTATGGTCTGTGTAAATCTTACACTTTTTCCCGTATAGATAATGTTGCCAAATCTTTAAAGCAAATATCATGGCTACCAATTTCAAGTCATGTGTCGAGTAGTTGACCTCATGTGGTCTCAGTTATCGTGAAGCATAGGCAATTACTTTATCATTTTGCATCAAAACATAGCCAATCCCCGGTGCAAAGCAACACTATATATATTAACCCCTTCAGTGCTCGAAGGAATAGTCAAGATCGACGCTAACATCAATCGAGTCTTCAACTCCATAAAGCTTTCCTCACACTCAGGACTCCATACAAATGGTACATCTTTCTTCATTAGTTGGGTCATAGGCATTGCGATTCTTGAAAAGTTCTCTATAAACCTTTGGTAGTAACCGGCTAACCCCAAAAAGCTTCGTACTTCTGACACATTTTTTGGCAGATTCCAATTAGCTATGGCCTCAACTTTTTGCGGATCCACTGATACACCTTCTTTTTATATTACATGACCAAAAAATGCAATCTCAGTCAACCAAAACTCACACTTTTTCAACTTTCCAAACTTCTTTTCTCGAAGGTGTTGTAGAATTAATCGGAGATGCCTTTCATGATCTTCTACACTTTTGGAATGTATCAAAATGTCATCTATAAAGACAATTACAAACTCGTCTAAGTAATCCCTAAACACTCGTTTCATCAAATTCATGAATGTCACCGGTACATTAGTAACCCCAAATGGCATGACAGAAATTTGTAGTGACCATGATGGTAACTAAATGCAGTCATCTCCAATTCTTCCTCCTTAAACTTTAGCTGATGATAGCCCGATCGCAAGTCAATTCTGGAAAATATTCTTAGACCCTTGAAGTTCGTCAAACAAATCATCTATTCTAGGCAACGGATAATTGTTCTTGATAGTCAGCTTATTCAGTTCATGGTAGTTGATACAAATCATCATAGTTCCATCTTTCTTCTTCACAAATAAGACTGGTGCACCCCATGGCGATACGCTAGGTCGGATAAATCCCTTGTCTAATAGCTCTTATAGCTGAATCTTCAATTCTTTGAGCTCTACTGGTGCCATTTTGTATGGTGTCTTCGATACTGGCTGAGATCCTAAAGCTACTTCAATGGTGAAATCAATTTCTCATTCTATTAACTCATCCAGAAAATTTTAAGGAAATTTTGGAAACTCCCGTACCGCTGATATATCTTCAACTTGAGTGCCCGTAACTCATGTATCAATTATAGAGCATAAGAATCCCTGACAACCTTGTTTTAACAATTTACCTGCCCGAATCGCTGATATTAAGAACGGTGGTGCTACGACACCAATTCCCTGAAAGACAAACTCTCCATGTCCCGACGATCAAAAAATAACTCTTTTTCGTTAACAATCAATAGAGGCTTGGTTCACAGATAACCAATCCATACCCAAAATTACATCACAAAGTAATTAACAGTTAACAGTATTAAGCTAACTGTAAGAACCTTATCATCTACCCAAATATCACATGCTTTGAATACTGACAAAGTCACCATAGGTTTACTTAGTGGTAAGGATACTGACAAGTATATCCTAAGGGTTAAGACATACCATTTAGATGTTTAAGAAATTCATGTGTAACGAATGAATGCGTTGACCCCAAATCAATTAGGACATGAGCTGGATGTGAACAAATTGATAATATACTTGATACAACCGAGTCGGTAGCTAAGATATCCCCTGGTGCCAACTGAAAATACCTTCCTTACCATGGCTCAACTCCTTTCCTTTGTCTACTTTCATTATGGACCTTGCTCCAGTTATAGTTATTGAACTTAAGCCTTGCTACTTCTTCATCGGATAGTCTTTAGAATGATGTCCCGGCACACCGCAAGTGTAGCATTTTTCCCTCACACTCGGATTAGAACCTCCCGTGCTTTGGGCTCTGACCTGCAAACAAAATAGAGCAACATGCCCCAACTTCTTATAGATATTGCACACCAAGGTTAGGTGGCAAGCTCTCACGTGCCATCGGTTGCATGTTGAGCATAATGGAGAAGACTCCTTAGAGTAAGTACTTCCCCCTTGACTCCTTGTACCGGAGCCTGTACTTCATGAAAAAGTCTTTTTAGAGAATCTTTTCCCTTCCCCATTATCTTCATATGCTCGCTTAGAGAAGTAGTCCCATCCATATTACAAGTTTCTAATTCAAAGCATGAAATTAACAGCATAAACCATAGTCATTCCCATATCCCCATGTTGCCTCTCCATAGCCATTTTCACTTTTTCCTTGATCCGTCATCTTTATCACATACAATGGTTATTCAATAACCACTATACTATATAAGCTATATGCTTATGAATGACAACAATTACAAACATGAATAACAAACATGCTCAATCTCATCTTTTACACATAACTATAGTCTCTGGGAATGCAAGTATCGGTCACCCTTTCCCACTAGTTCGCGACTACTCCATTAGTCCACGCGTGTAGTACCTGTAATTTTCCTCTACGAATAATAAATGAGTTTTTTGAATTTATGTATTTAGCCTATTATCATATTACAATAATTGTGTGACTATACCGATATGATAATCTAACTAATTAGACTATAAGCACCACACCGACTCGATCACAATTTGACTTCACTTAGTCCCGTTCTGTACCCAGACATTAGAAATAATACCATTTGCACGTAAATCTAGACTGACACATATATCGAGGACTTATGTATGCAAACCAAGAAAGAGGCACATAAACCGAGGTGGACCCCACATGGATGGCCACATGGCAGTCCATGCAACCTTCCCTCCACATGTCACCACCCCTTGTGAAACTTGTCCACTACAAGGATATGTGTCCTAGCTTGCACACATGCAAGGTGACACATGCCCACCACCAACCTACTATATAAGCTTCCATGCACATGTATTGTGCTCTCTTTAACACATTACAATCTGCACATATGTTTGGAAAAAGAGTTAGGAGATGAGTTCCATAGAGAGATAGAAGAATTATAAGAGAAACCTAAGCATTCATTCCTCTATCCTTGAACACATCTTCATACATACACCTATATATTTACATACACTACCATGAGAACCTAGAATTTGTAAGAGGAAGTTTAGAAGACTAGAAAGAATCCCAGAAGTGAAGAAGTTAGAAGAAGAAGGAGCTTTCACCATTGCAGTTTGAATTCAAGCTTCCTTAAGCTCAAATCTTACATTTAAGCTCAATTGATCCTGAGAAATTACAAACATTTTCTTCGAAGGTCCAAATTGATCCCGAAGAAAGTATAAATATTTTCTTAGAAGGTCCAAATAGATCCTGAGAAAGTACAAACATTTTCTTAGAAGATTCAAATTGATAATGTATACTCTATTTTTATGCTATGTATTTCATAATGTATACTCTATTTTATGCTTTATAATGGAAATGTACATTTTGTTACAATGTGTACAACATTTATTGCACAAGGAATAAACTCATCCAATGAAGGTACAAACTCGTCCTGTCGAAGTACAAATTATAAAATTGCGTACAATAGTATTTAAATAATGTGCAACCAAAAATAATAACATACAAAAATTTTCAAAAATATAAAATTTCCCTTATAAAGTATAACTTATCCTAAAAAGGTACAAAGTAACTACGTGATAATTCAAAAACTTGACCAGCAGGTGGTGAAGTAGTTACCTTGTATTTAATACACTTATTCCCAACCAACCACCATGTGACATGTGTCAAGGTGGTATGATTGACATTAGTCAAAACCACCTTGATTGACCATAGAATTTCCCCTATCTTCTAGCCTTTCTGACATTTTTGGTTCATGATAGGACATAATTTTTGAAGTTCCAATTTATGTTTATGGGACATAATTTGGAAGTTGCCAAACGCTGCTTAGATTGTTTGAAATACTCACTTTTCAAATAGAGTTTTCCGAAATGGAGGTTGCTTAAGAAGTTTGTCATATTCTATAGGGGGGAACAATCTAGGGGAAAATTGGTACATTAAATGGACACAATAAAATAAATAAATCAATCAACAATGATAGGGATACACATCAAACGACACACCAAGCGACATACTGTGCATTAAATGCATGTACCCTGTACTGTTTGAATTTTTCACACTTTTCTGTGCATCACTTACACAGCACGGAGTACATGCATTTAAAGCTGGTGTGTCGTTTAGTGTGTCGTTTGGTGTGTATCCCTATCATTTTTATAAATAAAATGTCCAAATAAACACATGCTAAATTGTCCTACTCAGCACTCACAGTTCTAATTTATTGCTAATCTAATCTATTATATCTACTATATCTATATAAAAAGCAAAGCCAAATCTCATCCCTCAGCCTTCCACCTGGAGCCTATGTGGCTTTTTTTGGTACAAGCACTAATCCCACGTGGCTTCAGCCTTCTCAGCTACTAAAAACCCTAGCTCCTCTTGACGTCTTCTCGCCTCCCTCTGCGCCGTACGACGCCTCCTCTCCCAGACTCCTCTTCTCCTTCCTAGATGACTTCTCTTCTCCTTGAATGATGGCTATTCAAAAACATCAATCTCTCTCTCTCTCTCTCTCTCTCTCTCTCTCTCTCTCTCTCTCTCTCTCTCTCTCTCTCTCTCTCTCCAACGAACCAAAACTCTATATCTTTCAGGTTTCATGGAGAATCGATCGGGTCATCACGTACAAAAGGCTCAACAACTCAAGGATTTGATAGTAATTGTGTGGTACGTATAAGGGTATGAATTTTTTTCTCTAATTCTGTCTAATTTTCTGATTTCATGGAGATATTTTTGGACTTTGGATTTATTGTTTCATGGGATGTTGTTTGCTTTCCCCTCTTGAGGTTGGATTGATTTTGTATTTGGTAATCGGGCAATTGTGTTCAATTTGTTGTTATACTTTGATTGATTTTGTGTTAATTAATTGTTAATCTGATTGATTTTTGGGAAAAAAAATCTGAACTGTCTTCAATTTTTTGAATGTGGGTTTTCTAGATGATATGGGTTTGATTGATTTTGTGTTAATTAATTGTTAATCTGATTGATTTTTGTGAAAAAATTTGAACTTTTTCGCAATTTTTTGAATGTGGTTTCCTAGATTGTATGGGTTTGATTGATTTAGTGGTAATTATTTGTTAATCTGATTGATTTTTGTGAAAAAATATCTGAACTTTCTTCAATTTTTTGAATGTGGCTTTTCTAGATGATATCGGTTTGATTGATTTTGTGTTATTTAATTGTTAATCTGATTAATTTTTGTGAAAAAATCTGCAACTGTTTTTCAATTTTTTGAATGTGGGTTTTCTAGATGATATGGGTTTGATTGATTTAGTGATTGATTTTTGTGAAAAAAAATATAAACTTTTTCATTTTTTTTAATTTGGGTTTTCTAGATGATATGGGTTTGATTGATTTAGTGTTAATTGTACAAAAGTTCTAGAGAAAGTAAAGGATCAGTATCCTTCTTTTGGTCGTTGCAGATTTAATGGGTTGCAAAATGGAACCAGGTTGTATCCTTTTTAGTACACCTATTTCTTCAAGAATTTGTGTTGTGTTATGACATCTACTACATCTTTAATTGCAGCATGATTACCAAACACTTCACATGGAAATTGGTGTGTTGTGTTATCTATGCCAAGATGAAATGAAGTTATGGCTTGATCTCAGTAATACGAAGGTTAATAGCCAAATTCATTTATAGCTTGATTTAAAGAGAGAGAAACAACATTCTCCAACAATAATAAAGAGAAACAGCATTGTTGGTGGGAGGGCACTTCTCTCATTTCTCTGAATCTACAATCTGTCTGATCCCACCAACCAGTAATTTCTCAATCGCATATCAAATATATATAACCTATACATATACGCATGTAGCGTGGTGTTAACCATCTATTCGTAATTCCTTCTCTCTGTAGACTCTCTATGTTGTTATTGAAGTTTGTTTTATGAAATTATGGTTGAAGGAAGGTTGTTAGAAAACAAAAAAGAGGAATTCCTTGCAAGTTCATGGTTCCTCTCATTTATGCCCCTGTTCTGCCTCTCAGTAAGTCTCTTGTATGTATATCTTTCATTGTGATTCAGTTGTTTGATTGTAATTTTTTTTTTAATCAAATTTATAGTCTTTCTTATATGGGTTTGTTCATTTCAGTGGTTTCACTTATGGGTGTTCTATCTCTCAGTTCGGATTCAATTGCGACATAACTCAATTTTGAGGAACTGTTTGTTCGGTGCTGTGTTGGCTTGGGCATTCGCTCATGTGTTTTATTTAATTTATCCTTTTGATTATGTGCATAGCTTGTATTTTTATTTTTCGTGTTAATGCTGTTTGATTTGGGTAATTTTGTTGCATATATAATGCTCGTGTGTTTGTCATTGTTGTTGATTGATTAGTAACAATGGTAAGAAGACCTTATATATATATATATATATATATATTGGGGTTAAGTAATCTTTATTCAATCAGATGTAGATAGGCTAGACTTTAATGTTACTATTTGCAAGCTTGAAAAATGAGACATAAGTCCGTCGGAAAAAAGGCTGTACATTTTTTTTTTTTGACAAGTGAGAAACGGATGGGGGATTTGGAGTGGCACACTGGCATTTGAAGAAGATGAAAAAGTTTAGAAAGAAAACAACATTCTCCAACAATAATAAAGAGAAACAGCATTGTTGGTGGGGCCCTTTTGGTTTGCACAGAGAGAGATACTAATGAGCCTTTCTTGCTGCGATTGTAGCAATTCTGTTGTAATGGTTACCAACCCCTCTAATCTCTCACCCTGTATGAGATTTTGTACATACACATATGTTTGTGTAAATATATTTAATTTGTGGGGTTTATTTTTTCCTTCCTTTTTTTTTATTTTTTTTTTGTTTTGCTCAAATTCCTTTTTATATTATATATCATTATTTTTTACCCCTTTTTTTTAAAGCCTTAATTTCCACCTTTATTTTTTAATTTATTAATTTTTTTCTTGAATTCTCTTTCCCGTGCATTGCACGGGTTGTCGACTAGTATATATATAATGCAAAGCCAAAAGTCCTCCCACATTTTGCCATTTGGCATTTTGTATGCTTTTCTTTTGTCCACATGGCATTTCCTAATTTTTCAAAAGCTCTCCTATATTATGCCACATGGCATCTCACCTTTGATCATGTGTCCTTCTATCTCCTCTCTTTTTCCGCTAGGAGCCTGTTAATAGTTCTATATTGTGGATTTAGAGGAATTGCAAAGGTCTTAGTTATTGGTTTAGTTGTAAGCCTCCGGTAAGAAAGATGAGAAGTCCCTTATTTAATGTCTTTATTAATCATCTTTGTCTCTCCCTTTCACATATCATTTTATTTCTCAAATAAATACGGTTTTAGGATTGGTTAGCATCTGTTAAATCATGCTACGACTGAGTAAGCAATTTAGTGAATAGCATTACTTAACAAGAAGATTTGAGAATATTGATGATTGGGCAATTCCTTTTTTGGTTAGCCTCCGGTTACATTGATGGGAGTGTGGGACGACTTTAAGCACCTTTTCCGGCCTCCGTCGGGCTATTCTCTTGGATTTGAAGCCCACTATCATCCACAAGTAGTGAGGACTTACCGGCAGTTGCTTCACCCCAGAGCAACTGACCAGGCACAAAGAGGATGCAGTCAACAACTTTTTTCCTAAGCCATTATTGAAGTGAGAAATTTTAATGTTGATTCTTCATACTAACATGTATGTATTTATACACACATGAATGAAACAATTTGATGATTGGTTTCAATTTGACAGTTGGGAAAGAGATTGTGGATTTGTGTCTGATCGGATTAATTTGTAAGCTTGCTGACAATTATATTAGGCTCCAATTTTTACTAAGCCTTTTGATTAAAGATCATAATGCTATAGGACTAGGAATGTAATCAGGAGGCAAGCGTGGCCTTAAGGTTGAGAGGAATATAATTCAAGAGTTTTGTGTATTTTCAAAAGGTTTTTTGGGTGTTGTATTTATGCAGATGAGTTTTGGACGCCCAGTTAAAAGACAAGGCTAAAAGTCTTTCCACATTGTTTCACTTGGCGCTTACATGGAATTTTCTCCTTACAGATTTCAATCTACATGGCGCCGCCTATGTGGCGTATAAATTGTTCTTCCATCTCTCTCTATTATTTAATTCATTGGTTTCTCCACGTACAGATTGACTGTTTACATTCAGTTGTGATTCATATTCCAAAAGTTAATATTATGGCTACAAAAGTTGAAAAGTTTCATCAAATTCCCATAATGGTAGGTGGAGCTAGAGCATTCACCAGTTTCTTTAAATATATATATCTCCACTCTTTACACATGTAGATAGATATCATTCTCATGGCCAGTGTCCACTTTTGTTAATTGGGTTTCCTTGATCTCATTTACTGATTTGGGTTTCTTTATTTCTTTTATCTTTTACATACAAAATCACGAGATCCTTTTTTCACCACCTCTAAATTCATTTGTCGGGTTGCTCCACAGGTGTACCAGCAGTCCACTGCAGCAGCTAGCGTTGTGTATCCAAAAGTGGTGTTCTGAATACGTTTTTGCCCACTTAGCATACGCACTTTGAGAGGGCGAAGTCTCTTGCTTTGTGATGGAGTTCAGCCTGATTTGATATTGTTATCATGTTTCCTTTGTTTTTTTGTTATGTTTTAGTATAATTAGTGCATGTTGGGTTGTACTTAAATTTTGAATTTTGCTATTTCATGTGTATTTAAAAATATTACTTCCACACAGAACCAAATTAATTTTGAAATATGTTTATGTTATTCTTATGGAGAATGATATGAATTCAAAAATTATAATCCCAAATTTGTTTTCCAAATATTTTGCCAATGTATGTGGTATCACCAACTACTACCATAATAGGTGATAAAATTGTTAAAGTATTTGGGAACTAAAAATAAGATAGAATTCAACTATAAGAATCATATAAACATGAATAATTATTAGACAAACTTGCGGTACTGAGTTTCATACTCTCATCCCAGCCAAGAAAAAAAATTGAGAGCTTATTCTTCATACCTGACATCATTTTTTTCCCGTGCATTGCACGGGTTGTCGACTAGTATATATATATATATAAACTTTTGCTTTTGCCACCTAAGCGCCCATGTGGCACACCTCTATGAAAAGTAGTGTTAATTGACAAACTAAATATTAAATTAACTATTATAACTATATCTTTGTATAACATATATACATTTAAACTAAACTAATTTTTTTTTGTTTTACATATACGGATATTAATTAGGATTTAAAGTTTATAACTCTAATTTAAACTTTATTTCTATAAATATAAACATAAAGAAATAAAAATCACTAAATATAGATTTGACTCTTGAAGATTTGAAGAGTCCTACTATCTGTAGGACTCTAGGATAATTTTTGTTTTTATTGGAGAGAAAAAATTCGATTTTGAATTTGTGTAGATTATCATTTGCAAGATATGGGGAAAGAAAAATGGATAATTTTTTTAAATTTTTTTTTCAGTATTGTGGAAGGAGGGAAAGGGTTGGGGTGGAAATTTTGGATTTTATATATATATATATATGATGTGATTGGATTGACATATTTATAGCTCTAGAGGAAGAGGTGGCTATCATTCTAAAAGTAAAATATAAAAAATAAAAATAAAAATAAATAAAAGAAAAAAGAAGAGATGGGCTATCTGGTGCACTGTGCATTCTCTCATGGACGAAAAGGTTAGCCTTTTATATAATTGTATGTATTATTTCTATTTTGTAGTTTTTTTTTTATTATGAGTAATGTTATGGCTCACAAACTTGGGATATTCCAAGTGTCATAGGACTGATACCGCATGCAGTGATCTATGGTAATACGACCATTATCACATCATGTGGTATGAGTCGTATGACTATCACAGTATATGGGAACAAAATTTGGGTTTAAAATTTGAGAAACATGATGTTATTTTTAGTATACTCAAAACAAATTTTAAAGTTTAGGCACTAATATTGTGAGTGTGATCACATTGCCTTTTGGAAGATTTTAGTAGCTGTAAATTATGACAAATCAAAGTTAATTTTATAAATTGATATAGCACATACAAGAATCAACAAATCGCACAAACCGTGAGTGGTCATATAGTGTGTCAAAAATTAATCGTAGATGTGAAAATTGTTACTTTGAAACATTCTTGCTTTTTTTAATGTTGTGGTTGTTCTCTTTGGCTTATTCAAAATTATGTTAGTAGACCATCCCTCCCTGTTTTTATATATAATACACGTCCTAACATGAGAAATCATCTCAACATTATTTATTTGGATTATTCTATCATTCTGCAATATTTGATTGTCGGGTAGTGTGACAGAAATAATGTAGGGTATTGAAAACCTAAACAATTTAACGTTATAACGAGTACTGGAATTTATTAAATTGAACTATATCCATCATTAATAATACAATCTAATAATTTAAGAATATCATGAACATATTATACTGTTTCATTTAGTACAATTATAAAATAACGATAGTGTGCTTAATTAGTTGATGTTAACTTCTGCATATCCTGAAATTCAAGGTGTAATGATTGTAGACAATTTTGTCAGCTATCATATTTAGGAGACTCATAGCTTGGTGGTTCACAATGATCGAAAAAAAACTCAAAAATGACTCATGGAAGTTAGTTCTATCTCTCAAAATGCTCAAAAAGTGGTACAAATGACCAAAATGCCCCTGAAAGCCCCAAAACTCCCGAATTTGGACCAAGAGTTCTGAAAACATGCTATGTCATAAAAAATACTAAAAATGAGTTTTGAAGCAAAATCAGATGAAATCGTGAGCTCCCAGACACCACCGGAAGTCTCGGAAGTTCCTGGAAAGTCCCCGTTGACCGGTTTGACCAAGGTTTGACCAGATTTGATCAAGATTTGACCGAAATCATCCAAATTCGCCGAAAAGTTTTGTAATCATTCTAGATCATGAGAAAAGTATTAAAAACAAGTTTTAAAAGAAAATCGGACAAAAACGTCAGCTCCCAGGAGCTCGCAGAGGTTCCCAGAACTTCCTAGAGGTCCCTGGTTTGACCAGTTTGACCAAAAGTTGACTTTAAAATTGGAGCACCACATCATTTTTAAAACATTTTTCATGGATACTAGAGGTCAATACCTTTCCAACGGTATATCGCACATAATTCCTAGATTTAAAACGAATTTATTATGAATTTTCGAAGGTGAAAAAGGTGATCAAATCAGCTTTTATCGCGAATACCGTAACAATTTTCAAAGTGACCTATCTCTGAACTATTGTTTATGTAAATTAGACTCCATTACCTTTCCAACGGTATATCACAACCTCAGTTTGGAGTTCATACGCATTTTTTGTGAATTTCGGACGAAATAGGGCCTTTTTACAAATACCAAAAACTTTGGGGGCCTAAATACAAATTTTTGGGCGTCTGAGGAGCAGTGCCGTGGTGGAACATGACCAGTGCCGTGGCAGCACTCAACCCTCGCAGAGTCCATTTTTGTAATTTATTTTGGGGGTCCAAATTGAATAATTGAAGACCAAAACGATGTAGTTTTATGTTCACAGATGTTTGGGACCAATGGGAGCACTTTCTAAATCCCAAAACCACCCCAAATTGGCCTATATATACCCCCCTTTTCTCTTCATTTTGTGGGGGCCAAGTGCAAAGCTTGAAAAAGTTATAGAGAGAAAGAGAGATAGAGATAGGTTTAGAAGAGAGAAAGGGAGCTTCTCCCACTGATTTTCTAGAAGAAAGTGAGTTCTAATCTTGTTTTCTTCCATTATCTCTCATATACTTCACATTCAAATACACCCCCAATCACCATTCTTGAGAATTCTTGAGTTAGGAAGCTACTTCCATGTCCAAATGTCAATATCTATGAGTGAAACACCAAGCTACAAGTCCAATATCACATTGATTATTATCTAATGATTGCTAATTACTTGCTTGTTTATATAAATGTTCATCTCTCCTTACCTCATTTCTTCTTGATTTTTCTTTGATTACTTACTAGTTCATCATCATCTAAGTTATGACATGAAGTTTGAGGTGAGTGAATCCTTATGGATAGTAGCTCTTAACCTCGAAAACATGTTTAATAGATGATGATTAATACCTCAATACTTCTAAAGTATTCTTGGGGTTATGCTCAAATGAAAACAATGTCCTCCAATAATCTTGGAGGTTCTTGATATGAGTTCAATGTTGATATTTCAAGTGGTCATAACCTTCATTTAAATGTTGAAACTGCACTCTTAAGACCTCTATTTCAAAACTCCTCTAAAACCCCCAATATTTAGATTCCAAGAAATAAACCTTGTCTTCTCCAAAAATCTTCAAAACAGTGAGCAATCAGAGTTCAATGATTTTTCTAGGACTCAATACTCAAAGTATTAACATAAGACCACTTGGAAATTCTTCTCAACTCATTAAAGAACACCCATGATTTTTGGTTTGACTTGAAAATATTTGGAAGTGCTCCATTTGGACCCAAACATTCTCTCCAGATATTCTGTTTTTGTTGTCACAGCAGCTTGGTTGAATTTCAACTTGTTTTATAGAAACATTTTCCAAAAGGAGTGGTCCCAACTCATTTTTCCCTTGAACTTAAGTGTCTTAGAAAACTTTGTGTATAATATGGGCCTCTAGATATTTTGTTTTCATTTTCTAAGATTTTTCAACATTTCAGTCGACAGTACGGACTCTGTTTCTGAGTAACCTCTATTGTTTATATGATTTCTCTCAATCTGTGATAGTTATTGAGGATTGACTTTTTGATTTGTGTTCTAGACACACTAAGGATTATCTCCATAAAAATCATGTATTGAAAACATTTCTAACCCTACCTTTCATTTTCCACAAGATCAAGTCACTGTTCTGTCCACTATTCACAGCAAGCATTCTTTTACTTTCATTCTTTGATTTGATGCTTATATTCACTTCAAATTAGTTCATATCTTAGGAAGTAGTCCATTTGTACATATCCCATGATAATTTCCTTCATGCATTCATTTATATTGTAGATTTCTAAGTCACTTTAGAAAGTCCATGTACACAAACACACTACAACCTTTGCACATTCAAGGATCATACATTGCAATCACGCAAGATTTGAGGTTTTTTGTGAGTCCCAATCAAAAAAGATTATAAGGATTAACTTGATAACACATCCATGCTTCCCCTCAATCTAATCATCCTTTCTCATCCGTCCTGGGGATTGAGAGGTCTTCTTTTTTCAAAGATTAACATGCATCATTCTAACTTGCTAAGCATATTTTGATTCCTTTGATTATTTGTTTCAAGAACAATCCACGTCCCCTCCTAGATTAGGGAAACTTGATTGCTTAATATGTGATTAGACGATTTTTCCTAGGTTTGTTTTGTGTGATCTTTCACTTTGCATTGTGTGATACTTGGCTTAGATCTTATAAATGATATCTTATCTTTAAATCTTCCATTTTCAAGATTCTTATGTGATGTAATATACCTATCATAGTATTAATTGTCGAACCAAACATAGTAAAAGATGATTATTTGGATGCTAATTGAGGCTCGTCGAGAGATGGGGCGAGTTGAGGGTGTTTTAGTCATGACAAAGGCTCCTTCCTCGCTCATACCAAAACCCCGAGCCAAGTTCTTTGGTTATGAAAGGCCGATGCCCTTTATCCGTTTGGGTGAGTCAAAATTAGGTTTCTTGGTTCCTTAAAGACCAAGTGGCGACTCTGTATCTGTTTTTAATAGAGCTTCCTTTCTTTCTTGTTTTCTTCAAAACAATCTCAAACCAAAACAAAAAGAGTGGATGAGCGATTCTGCGTGTCCACAATCTGGCGACTCTGCTAGGGATATTTATTTTCAAAACAAAATAATACAGAGGTTTGACTCATAAGAAGCATCCTTAAAATCATCTTTTTACTGTGTCTAGTTCACTGCATTGCACTCTTGCATTCCCCCCCCCCCCCCCCCCCGACTGTGTCTGAAACGCGATGCTCACATTGTTCAGGTCTTGCTGTGTCAGGGCATAAGTCACCGTTGATACTGTACCTTCCAAGGTATATCAAAAAGAGTAAAAACCTCCGTACTGTCTCTCTGACGGTATATTGGAACTCTCGTCAACGGACCCTCTTTGACTAAACCCACCCTTTGCATATAGATTCCTGTAGAACCTTTCATAGGACTGTTTATTTATCTTTTCAAATAGGACAATGTGATATAACTGATGTATGCCCTGGTGGGATTACTTGCGCGGTGTAGACGTTTATGGGGTATAGAATAGAACCTCTTTCTTATGATTCCTAAGGCAATCACTCACATGTGATTAAATTGAGTTGACATGCCTAGGCACCATGACAAGTATGTCTGCTCCATGTTTACAAAGATATACACCGCAAACTTTGTTTATTGGTCCTAAGACATAGGAGTATGAAAACTTGCTAGACAGTATGATCACCATCATCACCTGTTCCCATCATATATCCCTATTTCTTCCAGAAACTCTGCCCAACTCCTTAGGATATCCCTGTTTCTCCTAGAAACTCTGTCCGAATCACCCGGATATTTTCGCTTCTCCCAGAAATCCTATTCAAACTCCCCAACATCTTTTTTTCACCTAAAATTCCAGAAAATCCATATTTCTCCTGAACCTCTACCCAAGCTTCCCAGAAATTCCCATTTCCCAGAAACTCACCCAAATGTACCTGTTTCTCCCAAAACACTGTCCAACTCATCAGGATATCCCTGCTTCTCTTAGCAACTCTGTCCAAATCACCCAGAAACCCCTATTTCACTCAGAAACTCTAAAATCCCTGTTTCTCCCAGAAACTCTCATATATACATGTTTCTTTCAGAAACTCTGCCCAATTTATCCAGATTTTCCAAAAATTCTAGTTTCACCCAGAAATCCCTGTTTCTCCCTAGATTTTCCAGAAACCTCAGTTTCTCTTAGAAACTCCGATATACATGTTTCTCCCAGAAACTCTGTCCGACTCACCCAAATATGCTTGTTTCTCCCAGAAACTCTATCCAAATTTCTCAGAAATACCCAAAGTACTTGTTTCTCCCAAAAACTCTGCCCAAATTACCCAGAAATGCCCAGATATACTTGTTTATCCTAGAAACTCTATCTATATTTCTCAAAAATACCCAAAATACCAGTTTCTCCCATAAGCTCAGTCCAAATCAACCAGAAATCCCTATTTTTCCTAGAAACTCAAATAACTTCTAGAAATTCCTCCGAATCTTTCAAATTCCTATTTCTCCCAGAAACTCTGTCCAAAATTCCCGAAGTATCCTGGAAATCCCTGTTATCCCTTGGTGATCATACTAGAAAGTAAGGTTAGCACACTCTGTATGGCTAGGATCTTATTTGTTTGACTGCTATCTATTAAAAGTAGGGGCATCATATCGATTAGGGCTTGTATCCACATGCTTGTCTTATATGCATATACAATTCATGTCAGTCTACATGCACGCACATCTTGTCAATCTCACACATGTCAGTCTCTACACACCAAATGCATACGTATCATCATCCTCACCCATCTCAATCATTGTACAGAAGTCGTATACTTACTATAATCGTCCTCGGTTTGCATCGTTAAATCCTTCAAAATTCTTATCATCTCCTCCCGCTAGGAGTCCATAAGAAGTATTTTTGCGCCTTTGCTAATTTGGGCTTTTACTTCTATTTGTAGAAAAAAAAATGTAGCCCTGAGTGAGGACACTATTGCAACTCCCCGAATTCATTATCGTGATCGCGGGCTAGCCCAGGCTATCATAAACCCACTAATGGCCTACCAAGCTCTCGAAGAGAAAGTGAACAAACTATAAACCATTGTTGAACATCTAAGTTTAAGGATAAGCCGATTTAAGAAGATGGTGCATAGCATCAATAAAAGGAAGTATGGGTTGTCCGACGCCGTCTATCCAAGCCCATTTCCATATCTGAATCCTTACTCATATCCAAGTCCACACCCTTGCTTGGGTAATCCTGTTCCATATCCAAACACAAGAGCCAGTCCGAGGACCCATTTGAACTCAAAGTTTAACAAAGCCCGCAACCCAAGAACCTTTACCAACCTGGGTATGCTGTTGTCCGTTATCCTTGATAACCTCATCACAAAGGGGCACCTCCAACTTCTTCAGCCTCGTGTTGGTATCCCTTTGTCTAACTATAACCTGTCCAAATGTTGTGCCTACCACCAAGGCCCAGGCCACGACGCCGACAGCTGCATGCGCCTTTGCCATGATATCCAAGACCTCATCGATCAGAAAATCATCGAGCCATCACCCATCCAACCCTATGTCAACCAAAATGTCATCTTCATCGTACCTAAAGCCCCTGGCCCATCCATTCAAATGATCCCTTTTGCTGATACCCATGAATGTTAAACCTGTGCTAGTGAAGCGATGGTGTTTGGGACTTTTGCTAAAAAAACAAATGAGGATGTTCTTTCAAAAAAAAAATAAGTGAGTCATCGTGACACTCCATTTGAGACCAAGCCGAGTCCAGTCGAGTCTATCCTATGTTTTAAATCTATTTCTAGTTTAGTCTTGTTGTCGAGTCTGTCAGTCTTCAAGTTGTTATGAGTCTGTGTCGAGTAATGTAATCCTTCTTCTTTTGATGGAATGAAATCTCATTTTTGCCTAATTTGATGTGTCTAGTCATCAATGCACGAATCATCGAACTAAAATGTCACCTTTTAAATTACCATGGATATTACTCTACTAATAAATTTTTGCATCAAACAAAAAAAAGAATCCTGAAAAGGTCAAAGTTGATTTCACGCTGGCACCGATGAAGAACCGAGAATTGAATAGTCTTACTTTAAGAATTTAAAAGATGCTTTTGCTTAAATCTCAAAAAGACATACTTGAAACTGACTTAGGGCTTGCCCAACACCCTTTTTCCACCATTTCGAAGTCTTAAGCCCAATCTAATTGGGAGCCATGCAATCTGTCCGATTGGAAGCAATGCAGACTTAGTCCTTGATGGTATCCAAACATTTCAGAGAGTTTCATCTCCACTTTCAAGAAAAAAAAAAAAAAAGAAATGAAGAAAAGAAAAGAAAAAGCTCACTAGGTTGAAAACCCGAAAGGGCACCTAGGCAAAAGTTAGAGCTGAAAAGGTATTGATTTCCAAGATCTGGCCTTAACTAGTCAAAATGATGGAGAAAATGAAAGAAAGAAAATTTTGGTGATACAAAGAATTTTAAACTTCAAGGTACATCATGAGAATATGTCTAGATCATATTTCAAAAAGCTCCGAATGACCACAAACAAATTCTGAGAGCTGACATGCACATTATGTAATTTTGAGATTGCGATCGAAAGATCTCACATGAATCAACTACATGAAAAGCAAAATTGACTGGCTAGTTGAAAGTAAAAAGGATCAATCCTCAAAACAAAAAAAAAACAAAAAAAGAAAAGAAAAGAAAAGAAAGGGAGACTGAAACTGAATCTTCTTATTCAAGGCTACCACAAGTAACCCAAAGTTTGAACTTCTTTGATGATTGGTTTGAAAAACTCCCAACCAATTTCTTTCAAAGCCTTGCCCTGAACTACACTCGACCTGATTCCCACTCGGGGATACGTAGGCAACCGCATCAGTTCGATCGACACCATCATAATCAAACCAATTTCCTTCTTGCCTTGAACTACGCTCGACCTGATTCCCACTTGGGGATACCTAGGCAACCGCATCGGTTCGGTCGACACCATCAATATTAACCCCTTTTCTTTTAAGGTCCTGCCCCAAACTACGTTGGACCTGATCCCCTCTCGAGGGTACGTAGGCAGACTTTCAAAAAAAAAAAAAGAAAAGAAGGATGGCTCGCTAGGTCAAAAATCCGAAAGGACACCTAGGCAAAAATTAGAGCTAAATCCAAGGTGAGCAATAACAAAAGAGAGAAAAGAGCTCGCTAGGTCACCTCACTAGTGCCTAGGCAGAAGTTATGAGCATCTGAGAGATTAAAGTCACGGTCCTTGCCAGAAAATCACCTTCCACACTAGGGGCAAACTTTTACTACTCACCTCGTTTGCCTGAATCTTACTATCTACCCTTCATACAAGGGGCAAACTTCAATCACCTACCTCATTTGCCCAAAACCTCCATTAAATCATTGTACAAACTAGGGGCAAACTTTGGTCACCCGCCTTGTTTGCCTATGAATTCCACTTCATACACCTCAAACTAGGGGCAAACTCTATTTGCCTAACGCAATCCCTTCACACTAAGGGCAAGTTTTTAAGTCACCAAGTTGTTTTGAAAAATTTTGAAATGGAGTATCTTTTGTTCTATAAGCTAAGGCACTAATTCTAAGAACATCTTGGGAGAATCAAAGGACTAATTAGATCAATAGGGAGGAACTTAAAATCAAATTTATCAGCAAAGTGCTATCATATTAAGATAAGAAGTGAATATAAAAGATGAGCGGTACATCATTCATGATGAAGGCATATTGGATCATGGCAATTTGAGAATTTCGTGTCTGAGTCAATCCTTCTTTGTTTGAGTCAGTAGTAATCTAATTAAAGTGTGTTAGAGATTGAGGTTTCATGCAAACTAACCCAGCTTTCTTTGTCATCGTCATTCCTGTTAAGTCCATTCGTCTTGATGGTCTCAAATGTGTGGGTTTAAGGTGATTCCCAATTTTAAAAAAATGAGGATACAAGCAGAAGTACCAAACATCATTACTGCACCAGTCAAGGTCGTATTATGTGAAGTGTCCCAAGTACAAGTGGCATAAACTCATCAGTGGTTGCAAACTACAAACCCATTGTTGTTTCTCGAGGCAGCTGATAAGAGGGAATATCCCCAACACCTATTGTTGATCCAATCAGAGTCTAGATGTGTTGATGAGGTGTGTTGATGAGATGTGTTGTTGAGGTGTTTTAGGGCCCAAAGTTCAGATGTGTTGATGAGGAGTGTTAATAAGATGTGTTTTGGGGCTCAGAGTCTAGATGTTTTGATAAGATATGTTGTTGGGGTGTTTTTGGGCTCAGAGTCCAGGTTTGCGGATGTTATATTTTGTGAGGATGTTTAAGGGCCCATAGATTGGAGGAGCATCGAGTAACATCAGGAGAGTTGAGAAGCATTGTTGGAGCACCGAGGAACATCAGAAGAGTTGAGAAGCATTGTTGGAGCATCGAGGAACATTAGAAGAGTTGAGAAGTATCATTGAAAAGTGGAGTAACATCGAGGAACATCGGAAGTTTTGAGGAGTATTGTTGAAGAGGAGCATTATTGAAGAATGGAAGAGCGTCAAATGTGTTGAGGAGCATCAGAAGAGTTGAAAAGCGTCATTGAAAAGTCGAGGAGCATCATTGATGATTTGAGGAGTATCGTTGAGATTTAAAGAACACCGTTGAGAATCAAGAAGCATTAAGAAACATCGTCAAAGAAATGAGGAACAACATAAGCGTCGTTGAGAATTGAGGATCATCATTAAAATTTGGGAAGAACCATTGAGAATCCGAGAGTCACCGAGTCTATAGTATCACGATTAAGAGGAGCACGAGTCGAGTCAAAAGGGTCACTTCACCCAACACAACAATTGGTGATAACATGACACAAAGTCCATCGGTCGGGACACGCACAAATCACAAAGCCCACTAGGAGTGGCAAACACACCACAAGCATTCTTTTTAGCACCACAATATCACTTTAAGCACCACGCTCTTCCTTAGGTAAGACCTCTAGGTCGAGATCCCTCACAAGTCTATTAGTTGTAGCGAAGCGTAGATCACCAAGCCCACTGAGAGTGACGAATACACAGAACACATATATTAGGACCACAAGCACTTTAGAACACAACACAGGTGTGGACACCGGCATTTTGGGAGGCGCCCGCCTTTTTAGGTTTGAAACTGTTTTTGAAAAAGGAAAGGAAAAAGAAAAGGTCTGTTGAAAACAGATACAGAGTCGCCACTTGGTCTTTCAGGAACCAAGAAACCTAATTTTGACTCACCCAAGCGGATAAGGGCACCGGCCCTTCATCACCAAAGAACTTGGTTCGGGGTTTTGGTACGAGAGAGGAAGGAGCCTTTGTCGCGACTAAAACACCCTCAACTCGCCCCGTCTTTCGACGGGCCTCAATTAGCATCCAAATAATCATCTTATACTATGTATGGTTTGACAAATAATACTATGATAGTATATTACATCACATAAGAAAATTTGAAATGGAAGATCAAAAGATAAAATATCATTCATAAGATCTAAGTCAAATATCATGCAATGTAAAGTGAAAGATCACACAAATAAACCTAGGAAAAATCATTTAATCGTGTAACAAGTAATTAAGTTTCCTTAATCTAAAGGGGACATGAATTGTTCTTGAAACAAATAAACAAAGAAATCAAAATATGCTTAACAAGCTAGTATGATGCATGCTATTCTTTGAGAAAAGAAAATCTCTCAATCCCCGGGACGGATGAGAAAGGATGATTAGATCGAGGGGAAGCATGAACGTGTGATCGTGATCATTCCTTATAATCTTCTTAGACTAAGAGTTACAAAAACCCCAAATCTTGCATGAATGCAATGTATGTATCTAAAAATGTGCAAAGGTTGTAGTGTGTTTTGGATACATGGATTCCTAGAGTGACTTAGAAGTCTAAAATGTGTAGGAATGAATGAATGAAATTAATATGGGATATGTACAAATGTAGTATGAACTATTTCCTAAGATATGAACTAATTTGGAATGCATATGAGCATCCAATCACAGAATGAAAGTTAAAATGTGCTTGCTGTGAATAGTGGACAGAACAGTAGCATGATCTTTTGGAATTTGAAAAGAGGGGTTAGGAATGTTTTCACTGCATGATGTTTTATGGAGATGTTCCTTATTGTGTCTAGAACACAACCCAAAAGGCCAATCTTGAATAGCTATCACAGATTGAGAGAAATTATATAAACAATAGAGGTCACTCAGAAACAGAGTCCATACCGCCGCGACTGAAATGTTAAAAAATCTTAGAAAATGAAAACTAATGATGTAGAGGCCTATTTTATACAGACAGTTTCCTAAGACATTGAAGTTTAAGGGAAAAATAAGTTAGGACCACCCCTTTTGGAAAAGTTTTCTGAAAAAGAGGTTGGAAGTGGACCTAGCTGCTGTGACAGCAAAAACAGAATGTCTGGAAGGAATGTTTGGGTCCAAATGGACCATTTCTATGTACTTCCAAGTCAAACCAAAAATCATGGGTATTCTCAAATGGGTTAGGAAAACTTTCCAAGTGGCCTTGCATCCATATGTTGAGTATTGAGTTCTAGAGAAATCTTTGAACTCAACTCACTCACTGTTTTGACTCATTATTTTGAAGATTTTTGGGAAAACAAGGTTTTGTTTCTTGAAATCAAAATAAGAAAGATTGAGAGGGGTTTTGAAATAGATGTTTTGAAAACATATTTTTAAAACTCAATGAGGATTATATCCACTTAAAATGCCAACATCAAACTCATCATCAAGAACCTCCAAGATTGTTGGAGAGATTTATTTTTATTTTGAGCATAGCTTCAATACATTCCAAGAATACCTTGGAAGTATTGAGGTTATGGTCATCATCTATCAAACATGTTTTTGAGGTCAAGAGCTACTATCCATAAGGATTCACTCACCCCAAACTTCATGTCATCACTTAGATGATGATGAACTAGTAAGTAAATAAAGAAAAATAAAAAAGAAATGAGATAAGAAGAGATAAACAATAAATAAACAAGCAAGTAGATGATGATCAATAGACGATATTCATGAAGCATGAGACTTGTAGATTGGTGTTTCACTCATATGTAATGACACTAGACATGGAAGAAGCTTCCACTCTCTTGAATGCTCACTAAAATGGTGGTTGGGAGTATTGAATGTTGAAGTAAATGGGAGTAATGAAGTAAAAACAAGGTTTAGAACTCACTTTTGTTTTGAAAAATCAAAGAAGGAAGCTTCTTTCTCTCTATTCTAACCTTATCTCTACAACTTTCTCTCCCAAACTTTTCCTAAACTTTCATTTCACTCCCCAAAACTTTAATTTCACTCCCCTAAAATGAAGAGTAATGGGGTGTTTATATACGCCAACTTGGGGTGGTTTTGGGATTTAGAAAGTATTCCCATTGGCTCCAAACATCTGAAATCATAAAACTATGTCGTTTTGGCTTTTAATTAATCAAAATGGGACCACAAAACATATTACAAAAATACACTGTTCTGGAGGGGAGTGCCGCGGCGGCACTGGGCCAGTGCCGCGGCAGCACTGCTCCTCCTTCGTCCAGATAATGCTGTTTAGGCCCCCTGAAGTTCCGGTATTCGCGAAAAGGCCCTATTTCGTCCGAAATTCACAGAAAATGCATACAAACTCCAAATTGCGGTTGTGATATACCGTTGGAAAGGTAATGGAGTCTATTTTACATAAAAAAAATAGTTCGGGGATAGGTCACTTTGAAAAGTTTTGCGGTATTTGCGATAAAAGCCGATTTGATCGCCTTTTTCGCCTTTGGAAATTCATAATAAATTCGTTTTAAATCCAGAAATTATGTGCGATATACCGTTGGAAAGCTATTGACCTCTAGTATCCATGAAAAATATTTGAAAATTGTTTCGGCGCCCCGGTTCCGAAGTCAAATTTTGGTCAAACTGGTCAAACCTGGGATTCCCGGGAAGTTCTGGAAGAAACCTCCGGGAGTTCCCGGGAGCTGATGTTTTCGCTCGATTTTCTTTTGGAACTTGTTTTAACACTTTTTTCATGATTTAAAATGATTCTGGTGAATTCGGACGATTTTGGTCAAACTTGGTCAAACTTGGTCAAACCTGGTCAAACCTTGGTCAAACCTAGTCAAACCTTGGTCAAACCGGTCAACGGGGACTTTCCGGGACTTCCGGGGGTCTCTGGGAGCTGACGATTTCACCCGATTTCTCTTAAAAACTCATTTTATCGCTTTTCTTACGACATAGCATGTTTTCAGAACTTTGGGACCAAATCTGGGAGTTTTCGGGCTTTCAGGGGCATTTTGGTCGTTCTGAGCATTCTGAGAGATAGAACTGACTTTCGAGAATCCTTTCGAGTCTTTTTACGATCATTGTGAACCACCAAGCTATGGGTCTCCTAAATCTGATAGCCGACAAAATGGGGTGTCTACAATAGGCACGACACAAGTCCACTTGGAGTGGTACACCCCACAGCACCAGTTCATACTAGGATTAGGACACTAGACATGATAGGACTCATGATGTAATTCATATCACATCCACGCATTGCATATCATCCTCATAGCGTAACATCTGCCTGTCTTGTTGTGCATGTGTGATTTGCTCCTTTGTGCCCTGAACTACGTCCTGGTCTGATTCCCCTTGGGATACGTAGGCAGCTCACGCAGAGCACGACCAACACCAACCTCAGCGTTCTTGTTTCTATCATTGCATCTTTTGCAATGCTTTTATCCTAAATCTATAGCCTCCAAAAAGACCTGTCTCTTCAAAGCTTTGGCACTCGCTTGTGACATGCGTTGCTTTGCAAGTTCATGCTAAAGAGGGGCAAACTGTAGACACCCCATTTTGTTGGCTATCAGATTTAGGAGACCCATAGCTTGGTTGTTCACAATGATCGAAAAAGACTCAAAAATGACTCATGGAAGTTAGTTCTATCTCTCAAAATGCTCAAAAAGTGGTACAAATGACCAAAATGCCCCTGAAAGCCCCAAAACTCCCGAATTTGGACCAAAAGTTCTGGAAACATGCTATGTCATAAAAAATACTAAAAATGAGTTTTGAAGCAAAATTAGATGAAATCGTCAGTTCCCAGAGACCCTCAGAAGTCTCGGAAGTTCCTGAAAAGTCTCCGTTGACCGGTTTGACCAAGGTTTGACCAGATTTAACCAAGGTTTGACTGAAATCATCCAAATTCGCCGAAAAGTTCCGAGATCATTCTAGATCATGAGAAAAGTATTTAAACAAGTTTTAAAATAAAATCGCTGGAGATCCCTGGTTTGACCAGTTTGACCCAAAGTTGACTTTAAAACTAGAGCGCCGTATCATTTTTCATGGATACTAGAGGTCAATAGCTTTCCAACGGTATATCGCACATAATTCCTGGATTTAAAATGAATTTATTATGAATTTTCGAAGATGAAAAAGGCGATCAAATCAGCTTTTATCGCGAATACCATAAAACTTTTCAAAGTGACCTATCTCCGAACTATTTTTTTATGTAAAGTAGACTCCATTACCTTTCCAACGGTATATCACAACCTCAATTTGGAAATCATACGCATTTTCTATGAATTTCAGACGAAATAGGGCCTTTTCGCGAATATCGGAACCTCTGGGGACCTAAATACAAATTTCTGGGTGTCTGAGGAGCAGTGCCAAGAGCAATGGGGGGTTTAAATAGGCCAATTTGGGGTGGTTTTGGGGTTTTAGAAGTGTTCCCATTGGTCCCAAACATCTGAAAACATAAAACTACGTCGTTTTGGTTTTTAATTAATCAAAATGGACGCCCAAAAGAAATTACAAAAACACACTGTTTTGGAGGAGAGTGCCGCGGCGGCACTGGGCCAGTGTCACGGCAGCAGTGGGCTAGTGCCGCGGCGGCACTGCTCTTCCTTCGTCCAGATAATGCTGTTTAGGCCCCCTGAGGTTCCGGTATTCGCGAAAAGGCCCTATTTCGTCCGAAATTCATAGAAAATGCGTATGAACTCCAAACTGAGGTTGTGATATACCGTTGGAAAGGTATTGGAGTCTACTTTACATAAAAAAAAAAACTAGTTCGGGGATAGGTCACTTTGAAAAGTTTTGCGGTATTTCCGATAAAGGCCGATTTGATTAATTAAAAACCCCAAAACCATAACGAAACGACGTAGTTTTATGTTTTCAGATGTTTGGGACCAATGGGAACACTTCTAAAACCCCAAAACCACCCCAAATTGGCCTATTTAAACCCCCCATTTCTCTTCATTTTGGGGGGGCCAAGTGCAAAAGCTTGAAAAGTTGTAGAGAAGAAGAGAGATAGAGATAGGTTTAGAAGAGAGAAAAGGAGCTTCCTCCTACTATTTTGCTATAGAAAGTGAGTTTTAATCTTGTGTTCTTCCATTACCTCTCTTATACTTCACATTTCAAAAACCCCCAATCACCATTCTTGAGCATTCTTGAGTTAGGAAGCTACTTCCATGTCCAAATGTCAAAATCTATGAGTGAAACACCAAGCTACAAGTTCTATACATCATGAATATCATCTATTGATTGCTATCTATTTGCTTGCTTGTTTATATAATGTTCATCTCTTATCATCTCATTTCTTTTTTATTTTCTTTATTTACTTACTAGTCCATCATCATCTAAATGATGACATGAAGTTCGGGGTGAGTGAATCCTTATGGATAGTAGCTCTTGACCTCAAAAACATGTTTGATAGATGATGATCATAACTTAAATACCTCCAAGGCATTCTTGAAGTTATGTTCAAAATAAAATAAATCTCTCGAATAATATTGGGGGTTCTTGATGATGAGTTTGATGTTGATATTCCAAGAGGTTATAATCTCTATTTGATGTTGAAAATATACTTTCAAAACCTCTATTTCAAAACCCCTATTTCAAAACCCCTCTCAATCCCTCTCATTTTGATTTCAAGAAAGAAAACTCAAGTTTTTTCCAAAATCTTCAAAACAGTGAGTGATCTGAGTTCAAAGATTTCTCTAGAACTCAATACTCAATGTATGGATGCAAGACCACTTGGAAAATCTTCCTAACTCATTAGAGAACACCCACGATTTTTGGTTTGACTTGGAAGTACTTGAAAATGGTCCATTTGGACCCAAACATTCCTTCCAGACATTCTGCCTCTGCTGTCACAGCAGCTTAGTTAACTTCCAACTTTTTTTTCAGAACCCTTTTCCAAAATGAGTGGTCCTAACTTATTTTTCCCTTAAACTTAAATGTCTTAGGGAACTTTCTGTATAAAATGGGCCCCTAGATCATTTGTTTTCATTTTCTAAGAGTTTTCAACATTTTAGTTGACAGTACGGACTCTATTTCTGAGTGATCTTCATTGTTTACATGATTTCTCTCAATCTGTGATATTTATTAAAGATTGTCTTTTTGGGTTATGTTCTAGACACAATAAGGAAGATTTTCATAAAAAATAATGCATTGAAAACATTCCTAATCCCTCTTTTCCATTTTTACAAGATCATGTTATTGTTCTGTCCACTATTCACAGCAAGTACATTTTAACTTTCATTCTTTGATTTGATGCCTATATGCATTCCAAATTAGTTCATATCTTAGGAAGTAGTTCATACTACATTTGTACACATCCCATATTGATTTCATTCATTCATTCATACACATTTTAGACTTCTAAGTCATTCTAGAAATCCATGTACACAAAACACACTACAACCTTTGCACATTTTAGATACATACATTGCATTCATGCAAGATTTGGGGTTTGTATAACTCTTAATCTAAGAAGATTATAAGGAATGATCACGATCACACATTCATGCTTCCCCTTGATCTAATCATCCTTTCTCATCCGTCCCGGAAATTGAGAGATCTTCTTTTCTCAAAGATTAACATGCATCATACTAGCTTGCTAAGCATATTTAGATTTCTTTGATTATTTGTTTCAAGAACAATTCATGTCCCCCTTTTAGATTAGGAAGTCTTGATTATTTGATATATGATTAGACAATTTTTCCTAGGTTTATTTGTGTGATCTTTCACTTTGCATCGTGTGATACTCGGCTATGTTTCACTCATAGATTTTGACATTTGGACATGGAAGTAGCTTTCTAACTCAAGAATGCTCAAGAATGGTGATTGGGGGTGTTTGGAATGTGAAGTATAAGAGAGGTAATGGAAGAACACAAGATTAAAACTCACTTTCTATAGCAAAATAGTAGGAGGAAGCTCCTTTTCTATCTTCTAAACCTATCCCTATCTCTCTTCTACTCTACAACTTTTCAAGCTTTTGCACTTGGCCCCCCCAAAATGAAGAGCAATGGGGGGTTTAAATAGGCCAATTTGGGATGGTTTTGGGGTTTTAGAAGTGTTCCCATTGGTCCCAAACATCTGAAAACATAAAACTACGTCGTTTTGGTTTTTAATTAATCAAAATGGACCCCCAAAAGAAATTACAAAAACACACTGTTCTGGAGGAGAGTGCCGCGACGGCACTACGCCAGTGCCGCGGCAGCAGTGGGCCAGTGCCGCGGCGGCACTGCTCTTCATTCGTCCAGATAATGCTGTTTAGGCCCCCTGAGGTTCCGGTATTCGCGAAAAGGCCCTATTTCGTCCGAAATTCACAGAAAATGCGTATGAACTCCAAACTGAGGTTGTGATATACCATTGGAAAGGTATTGGAGTCTACTTTACATAAAAAAAAAAAATATTTCAGGGATAGGTCACTTTCAAAAGTTTTGCGGTATTTGCGATAAAGGTCGATTTGATCGCCTTTTTCGCCTTTGGAAATTTATAATAAATTCGTTTTAAATCCAGAAATTATGTGCGATATACCGTTGGAGAGCTATTGACCTCTAGTATCCATAAACAATGTCTGAAAATTGTTTCGGTGCCCCGGTTCCAAAGTCAAATTTTGGTCAAACTGGTCAAACCTGGGATTCCCGGGAAGTTCTGGAAACCTCCGGGAGTTCCCGGGGGCTGACGTTTTCGCTCGATTTTCTTTTGGAACTCGTTTTAATATTTTTCTCATGATTTAGAACGATTCTGGTGAATTTGGACGATTTCGGTTAAACTTGGTCAAACTAGGTCAAACCTTGGTCAAACCGGTCAACAGGGACTTTCCGGGACTTCCGGGGGTCTCTGGGAGCTGACGATTTCATCCGATTTTTCTTAAAAACTATTTTATCACTTTTCTTACGACGTAGCATGTTTTCAGAACTTTGGGACCAAATCTGGGGGTTTTCGGGCTTTCAGGGACATTTTGGTCATTCTGAGCATTCTGAGAGATAGAGCTGACTTCCGAGAGTCCTTTTGAGTCCTTTGCGATCATTGTGAACCACCAAGCTATGGGTCTCCTAAATCTGATATCTGAAAAAATGGGATGTCTACAGTGCCGAGGCGGCACTGGGCCACTGCCACGGCGGCACATGGCCAGTGCCGCGGCGGCACTCAACCCCCACAGAGTCCATTTTTGTAATTTATTTTGGGGGTCCAAATTGAATAATTGAAGACCAAAACGATGTAGTTTTATGTTCACTGATATTTGGGACCATTGGGTGCACTTTCTAAAACCCAAAACCACCCCCAAATTGGCCTATATGTACCCCCCTTTGCTCTTCATTTTGGGGGGGCCAAGTGCAAAGCTTGAAAAAGTTGTAGAGAGAAAAAGAGATAGAGATAGGTTTAGAAGAGAGCAAGGAAGCTTCTCCCACTGATTTTCTAGAAGAAAGTGAGTTCTAATCTTGTTTTCTTCCATTATCTCTCATATACTTCACATTCAAATACACCCCCAATCACCATTCTTGAGCATTCTTGAGTTAGGAAGCTACTTTCATGTCCAAATTTCAATATCTATGAGTGAAACACCAAGCTACAAGTCCAATATCACATTGATTTTCATCTATTGATTGCTATTTACTTGCTTGTTTATACAAATGTTCATCTCTCCTTACCTCATTTCTTCTTGATTTTTCTTTGATTACTTACTAGTTCATCATCATCTAAGTAATGACACGAAGTTTGAGATGAGTGAATCCTTATGGATAGTAGCTCTTAACCTCAAAAACATGTTTGATAAATGATGATTAATACATCAATACTTCCAAAGTATTCTTGGGGTTATGCTCAAATGGAAACAATGTCCTCCAACAATCTTGGAGGTTCTTGATATGAGTTCAATGTTGATATTTCAAGTGGTCATAACCTTCATTTAAATACTGAAAATGCACTCTTAAGACCTCTATTTCAAAACTCCTCTAAAACCCCCAATATTTGGATTCCGAGAAATAAACCTTCTTTTCTCAAAAAATCTTCAAAACAGTGAACAGTCCGAGTTCAATGATTTCTCTAGGACTCAATACTCAAATTATTAACATGAGACCACTTGGAAAGTCTTCTCAACTCATTAGAGAACACCATGATTTTGGTTTGACTTGAAAATATTTGGAAGTGGTCCATTTGGACCCAAACATTCTCTCCAGATATTCTGTTTTTGCTGTCACAGCAGCTTGGTTGAATTTCAACTTGTTTTACATAAACCTTTTCCAAACAGAGTGGTTCCGACTCATTTTTTCCTTGAACTTAAGTGTCTTATAAAACTTTCGATATAATATGGGCATCTAGATCTTTTGTTTTCATTTTCTAAGAATTTTCAACATTTCAGTCGACAGTATGGACTCTATTTCTAGTAACCTCTATTTTTATATGATTTCTCTCAATCTGTAATTGTTATTGAGAATTGGCTTTTTGATTTGTGTTCTAGACACACTAATGATGATCTCCATAAAAAATCATGCATTGAAAACATTCCTAACCCTACCTTTCATTTTCCACAAGATCAAGTCACTATTCTGTCCACCATTCACAAAAAGCATTCTTTTACTTTTATTCTTTGATTTGATGCTTATATGCACTTCAAATTAGTTCATATCTTACGAAGTGGTCCATACTATATTTGTACATATCCCATGATGATTTCCTTCATGCATTCATTCATAATGTAGATTTCTAAGTCACTTTAGAAAGTCCATGTACACAAACACACTACAGCCTTTGCACATTCTAGGATCATACATTGCATCCATGAAAGATTTAGGATTTTTTGTGACTCCCAATCTAAGAAGACTATAAGAATTGAACTTGATCACACGTCCATGCTTCCCCTCGATCTAATCATCCTTTCTCATCTGTCCCGGGGATTGAGAGGTCTTCTTTTCTCAAAGATTAACATGCATCATTCTAGCTTGCTAAGCATATTTTGATTCTTTCGATTATTTGTTTCAAGAACAATTCACGTCCCGTCCTAGATTAGGGAAACTTGATTACTTGATATGTGATTAGACGATTTTTCCTAGGTTTGTTTTGTGTGATCTTTCACTTTGCATTGTGTGATACTTGGCTTAGATCTTATGCATTATATCTTATCTTTAGATCTTCCATTTTCAAGATTCTTATGTGATGTAATATACCTATCATAGTATTAATTGTCGAACCAAACATAGTAAAAGATGATTATTTGGATGCTAATTGAGGCCCGTCGAGAGACGGGGCGAGTTGAGAGTGTTTTAGTCGTGACAAAGGCTCCTTCCTCTCTCATACCAAAACCCCGAGCCAAGTTATTTGGTTATGAAAGGCCGGTTCCCTTTATCCATTTGGGTCAGTCAAAATTAGGTTTCTTGGTTCCTTAAAGACCAAGTGGCGACTCTGTATCTGTTTTCAACAGACCTTCCTTTCCTTCTTGTTTTCTTCAAAACAATCTTAAACCAAAACAAAAAGAGTGGATGAGCGATTCCGCATGTCCACATTGACATTGCTAATGGGTGTGCTAAGTTTTTTTTTTTATTTGTTGATTCATATATATATGCATACAATCAACCTATGAATAACTATATATCCATTGATCTGAATTATACTTTATATCAATATGCTTTGATGCTATTGAAATTAAATATTTTGGAAATATATAATAGGATGACCAAGGAAAAGAGGGGTAAAAATTAAAATTAAAGTATTATTTTGAAAAATTACTTTTCACTTCTTAGATGAAATTTCTATTATTTTTAGTAGTTGTTATAATTTCTTATAGTTATTGACCACTTTGCATCCCGTGCAAATGCACGGGTATACAACTAGTATATATAGATATAAATAGGGAATTGATTTTAGCACTCCAAAAGTTATCATTGGCACTTCATTGTACCACATCCAGTGCATGTAGTACCATGCGGTTAATGCACTGCATAGAGTGCCAATGGCAACTTTTGGAGTGCCAAAATCAATTCCCTATAAATATACTTGTGTACCAATAGTTATTAGTAAACATGAGAGCATTTTTGCTCATCCAGAAATGGTCACCATTGCTCACTCAGGTATACACTTGGTGACATGTGTCCTATTTTAGTAATTATGTTGATAATACAAGGACAAAATGAAAATGAAATAGGACACATGTCACACATCTAAGGCTTAGGTGAGCAATGGATGACAATTTTTAGGTGAGCAAAAATACTCTCAGTAAACATGACTGCTTGTGTGCCAAAAGTGATTGGGGTAAAGATCGTCGGTCTGCTTACTCAAAAGCACTAATGAACAGCTGACAGCACATTCACTTAGAATTTTTTTTTTTTTTTTTGTTAAAACTAAAAAATAATAATAATAATAAAATAAAAAAACTGATGAGTAATGTTATGCTTACCAAATTCAAATCTCAAATTCTCATCCCAATATGGCACCAATCAAAATTCAGTGAGTCCACTGACCACTGTGGGATCATGTTAACTGTTGGGTTTGTGCCCTCAAGCCATTACTTTATGTATGAGACATTGACATTTTAATATATGAATATCAGCTTTACATTTCATTGTGTATGTTTCTTTCATGAGATGATTGTTTAATCCTTAAGTACCATAGTAGGTGACTCGTGTGTATGAGACACATACAATTGATATACAAATTGCTATTCTTTGATACTTAGAACTTGTCACAGTGGATGATGAGACTGGATATCTCATCAGGTGTACACTATAGAATGATTAACTACTATTGGATGGAGTGATGAATCTCAATCACTAGAGTGTGACTCTTAGTTAATATGCTAGTGCTTATAGTGCATTGACGGACCTGGGCTTTCCTATTAACACTCAAGACTGTCAAATAGTCGATAGGAACTCATAACTTGTATAAGGTACATGTTCTCAATCTTGAGACGATTATGAACACAGACTGTGGATATGGCTGCTTTGACTTACCAATCAGTGAGGTCTATAAAAGATCAACACATGGGTATCTTGGGTATGTCATGTTCATAGTGTTGTGACCATATATTGTCAACATAGAATCTACCCTCTAATTCAGAGTAAGCATTCCCATGAGAATATCACTAAGTTGATTACTGAAAACTGCAGTCTTGTTGATAAGTAGTTATTAACATGTTTGATAATCATGAGAGGTGAATGGGACTCAAGGAATACAAGAAGTAATCATGATTCAGGTTGACAATAACAGTTATCCGACTACCTGAATAAGACTACGAATGCTAAAGGTAGAGGAATATTAGTACACCATATAAGTCTAGTTACCAGTTCGGATATGTTCTTTTGCGTTGGAGTTCAGTTATCATTTTATAGTGGAGTAAACGTTAACTGATCAGTTGGTTAGTTTGCTGATCAAAGAGTTTGGTCATGGGAATTAACAACTGTGGACACGTGGAATTCCACTTCTTGTTTTGATTTGAGATTGTTTTGAAAGAGAAAAAGAAAAGGTCTTTTGAAAACAGATACAGAGTCGCCACTTGGTCTTTAAGGAACCAAGAAACCTAATTTTGACTCACCCAAACGGAAAAGGGCACCAGCCCTTCATAACCAAAGAACTTGGCTCGGGATTTTGGTACGAGAGAGGAAGGAGCCTTTGTCGCGACTAAAACACCCTCAATTTGCCCCGTCACTCGTCGGGCCTCAATTAGCATCCGAATAATCATATTACACTATGTTTGGTTCGACAATTAATACTATGATAGTACATTACATCACACAAAAATTTTGAAATGAAAGATCTAAAGATAAGATATCATTCATAAGATCTATGCCAAGTATCACACAATGCAAAGTGAAAGATCACACAAAATAAACCTAGGAAAAATCGTCTAATCATATATCAAGTAATTAAGTTTTCCTAATCTAAAGGGGACATGAATTGTTCTTGAAACAAATAAACAAAGAGATCAAAAATATGCTTAGCAAGCTAGAATGATGCATGTTAATCTTGGAGGAAAGAAGACCTCTCAATCCCCGGGACGGACGAGAAAGGAAGATTAGATCGAGCGGAAGCATGAGCGTATGATCAAGCTCATTCCTTATAATCTTCTTAGATTAGGAGTTACAAAAGCCCCAAATCTTGCATGGATGCAATGTATGATCCTTGAATGTGCAAAAGTTGTAGTGTGTTTGTGTACATGGGTTTTCTAGAGTGACTTAGAAGTCTAGAAGATGAATGAATGCATGGAGAAAATCATCATGGGATATGTACAAATACGGTAAGGACAACTTCCTAGGATATGAACTAATTTGAAGTACATATAAGCATCAAATCAAAGGATGGAAGTAAAAGTATACTTGATGTGAAGAGTAGAAAGAACAGTGAGTTGATATTGTGAAAATTGAAAATTAGGGTTAGAAATTTTTTCAATGCATGATTTTTTATGGATATTATCCTTATTGTGTCTAGAACACATACAAAAAAGCCAAACCTCAATAAATATTACAAATTGAGAGAAATCATATAAACAATAGAGGTCATGCAGAAACAGAGTCCGTACTGTCGACTGAAATGTCAAAAAATCTTGGAAAATGAAAACAAAACATCTAGAGGCCCACATTATACAAACAGTTCCTTAAGACACTGAAGTTCAAGGTAAAAATGAGTTGGGACCACCCCTTTGGGAAAATATTTCTGTAAAACAAGTTGAAAGTCAACCAAGCTGCTGTGACAGCAAAAACAAAATGTCTGGAAGGAATGTTTGGGTCCAAATGGACCCCTTCCAAGTGTTTCTAAGTCAAACTAAAAATCATGGGTGTTCTCTAATGAGTTAAGAAGGCTTTCTAAGTGATCTCATGTTAATACATTGAGTATAAATCCTAGAGAAATCTTTTAACTCAGATTGTTCACTATTTTGAAGATTTTGGGAAAAACTAGGGTTTTATTCTTTGAAATCAAAAATGAGAGGTTTAAGAGGGGTTTTGAAATAGAGGATTTGAAAGTGTATTTTTAGCACTTAAATGGGGATTATGACCACTTGAAATATCATCATTAAACTCACATCAAGAACCTCCAAGATTGTTGGAGAGCATGTTTTCATTTGAGCATAACCCCAAGAATACTTTGGAAGTATTAGGGTTTAAATCATCATCTATCAAACATGTTTTTGAGGTTTAGAGCTACTATCCATAAGGATTCACTCACCTCAAACTTCATGTCATCACTTAGATGATGATGAACTATAAGTAAAATAAAGAAAATAAAAAAGAAATGAGGTAAGAGGAGATGAACATTGTATATAAGCAAGAAAATAAACAATCAATAGATGATATTCAATGGTGGAACCACAAGCATTCAACCTCTCATATATGTGTGTATGTGGGTGTAGATTGCTCTCTAAAACTCAAAGAAGATGAAGAACATGAATTGAAATCTTGTGAACACAAGTTTCGTTTTGAGAAAACTAATTGAAACTCACATTTGGATTGGATTTTGAAGAAGAAAATCTCTATTCCTCTCTCTATTTCTCCCTAACTCTCTCTAATGGCTTTCAAGTTCTTCCCCAAATGGAAGGAAATGGGTCTCATTATAGGCCAACTTGGGGAGGTATTTTGGGTTTTAAAAAGTCTCTAATTGGTCCAAAATCTTCAGAATTTCAAAACTATGTCGTTTTTGTTTATTGAAAATATGAATTAAAACCCAAAAATTAACCAAAAACTAAATAAAAAAAATTTTGAAAGATCACTCAGAGTGCCGCTACGGCAGTAACCCCCCCCCCCCCCCCCCCCCCCCCCCCCCCCCCCCCCCCACTCCCCCGTTGACCAAAATTTGCATTTTGGCCCCCGGAACTCCCAGAATTTGTGAAATAGCCCTATTTCGTCCAAAATTCATAGAAAAATCATACGAAACCCAAATTGAGATTGTGATATACCGTTGGAAAGGTATTAAGGTCTACTTTTCATAAAAAATAGTTTGGAGTTAAGTCACTTTGGAAAGTTTTGCGGTATTCGCGATAAAAGACGAATTGATCGTATTTATTTTTCACCTTAAGAAATTCATAACAAATTCATTTTAGATCCAGAAATTATGTGTGATATACTGTTGGAAAGTTATTAACCTCTAGTATTTGATAAAAATATTTTAACGTCGAAAAGGAGACTTTGATTTTTGGTCAAACTTGCAACCAAATCAGTCAAATAGTAGACTTCCAGGAAATTTCGGGAAGTTTTGGGAGAGCCTCTAAAGACTGATGTTTCCCATTTTCTTTAAAAACATATTTTAAGACTTTTCACATGATCTAGGATGATCTCGAAACTTTTGGGCGAATTCGGATGATTTTGGTCAAACCCAGGTCAAACTTGGTCAAACTTTGGTCAAACCGGTCAACGGAGACTTTCCGGGAACTTCCGGTACTTCCAGGGGTCTCTGGGAGCTTACGATTTCAAATATTTATCTTTTAAAATACTTTTTTTTGTTTTGAACAAAATTGAATGATTCTTGAAATTCTGGTTCAATCCGGAGAGTTTTGAGCTTTTAGAGGCCTTTTTGTCATTCCTTTAATTTCTTGAGAGTTAGAGGCGATTTCTGAAAATCCAATCTTTCTAATCATCGAGTTTTGACATACTTGTGGCCTCCTAAATTTGTTAGCCGACAAAATGGGGTGTCTACAATAACTGGTCTGAGCCAACAATAAAGAGCCTAGGAGGTCCCGCTCTTAGCTCCGCTAAGATGCTTGAAAAGGCACATGAGGATCTTGTCAAGGCAGGTTCGATCGATTGAATTCTTGGCGGGTCCGATTGCTCCAAGGTGGTTCGATCGATCGAAGCCACTTCGGTCTCTTGAACATTAGGTCAGTTTTGGGAATCTATAAATAGGGCAGCTGCGTCCAGAAATAAGAGTTCATCATTTTACTGCGCCTGAAGCTACAGAACCTGTTTTATAGCTCCCAAACCTTCCTATCCTCCTTATTAGAGATCCCACCATCTCTAGTCTTTCCGGGAAGTATCCGCAGGAGTCATAAGGGTGAAGACAACCTAGTGGAGGCTGCTGCATCACCAAGGTTAAAGATTTCAGAATTGGGTTCAAGACCTGAGGTATAACTCTTATCCCTCTTGTTAGTACGCATCTATGGAATTGACGAGTATTAGATCCCAAGCATACCAATTAAGTTTTTGAAACTTAATCTTTTCGCTACACGTTTAAAAAAAATTTTAAACCTATTTTTCCTTCAATTGGTATCAAAGCCACGCTTGTTTGGATCTATAGATGCGTTTTGGAACACTAGTTTTGATTTGCATGTTGATTTTAGGACTGTTTTCGAAACTGTTGTAGACACCCCATTTTGTCGGCTATCAGATTTAGGAGACCCATAGCTTGGTGTTTCACAATGATCGCAAAAGACTCAAAAGGACTCTCGGAAGTCGGCTCTATCTCTCAGAATGCTCAGAATGACCAAAATGCCCCTGAAAGCCCGAAAACTCCCAGATTTGGTCCCAAAGTTCTGAAAACATGCTATGTCATAAGAAAAGCAATAAAATTAGTTTTTAAGAGAAATTGGGTGAAATCTTCAGCTCCCAGAGACCCCTGGAAGTCCCGGAAGCTCCCGGAAAGTCCCCGTTGATCGGTTTGACCAATGTTTGACTAGGTTTGACCAGGTTTGACCAAGTTTGACCGAAATCGTCTGAATTCACCAGAATCATTTTAAATCATGAAAAAAGTGTTAAAACAAGTTCTAAAAGAAAATCGAGCGAAAACATCAGCTCCCGGGAACTCCCGGAGGTTTCCAGAACTTCCCGGGAATCCCAAGTTTGACCAGTTTGACCAAAATTTGACTTTGGAACCAGGGCGCCGAAACAATTTTCAAATATTTTTCATGGATACTAGAGGTCAATAGCTTTCCAACGGTATATCGCACATAATTTCTGGATTTAAAACGAATTTACTATGAATTTCCAAAGGCAAAAAAGGCGATCAAATCGGCTTTTATCGCGAATACCGCGAAATTTTTCAAAGTGACCTATCCCCAAACTATTTTTTATGTAAAGTAGACTCCATTACCTTTCCAACGGTATATCACAACCTCAATTTGGAGTTCGTATGCATTTTCTGTGAATTTCGGACGAAATAGGGCCTTTTCGCGAATACCGGAACTTCAGGGGGCCTAAACAGCATTATCTGGACGAAGGAGGAGCAGTGCCGCCGCGGCACTCCCCTCCAGAACAGTGCATTTTTGTAATATGTTTTGTGGTCCCATTTTGATTAATTAAAAGCCAAAACGACATAGTTTTATGATTTCAGATGTTTGGAGCCAATGGGAATACTTTCTAAATCCCAAAACCACCCCAAGTTGGCCTATATAAACACTCCATTACTCTTCATTTTAAAGGGGTGAAATGAAAGTTTAGAAAAAGTTTAGGAGAGAAAGTTGTAGAGATAAGGTTAGAATAGAGAGAAAGAAGCTTCCTTCTATAATTTTTCAAAACAAAAGTGAGTTCTAAACCTTGTTTTTTACTTCATTACTCCCATTTACTTCAACATTCAATACTCCCAACCACCATTTTAGTGAGCATTCAAGAGAGTGGAAGCTTTTTCCATGTCTAGTGTCATTACATATGAGTGAAACACCAATCTACAAGTCTCATGCTTCATGAATATCATCTATTGATCATCATCTACTTGCTTGTTTATTTATTGTTTATCTCTTCTTATCTCATTTCTTTTTTATTTTTCTTTATTTACTTACTAGTTCATCATCATCTAAGTGATGACATGAAGTTTGGGGTGAGTGAATCCTTATGGATAGTAGCTCTTGACCTCAAAACATGTTTGATAGATGATGACCATAACCTCAATACTTCCAAGGTATTCTTGAAATGTATTGAAGTTATGTTCCAAAATAAAAATAAATCTCTCCAACAATCTTGGAGGTTCTTGATGATGAGTTTGATGTTGGCATTTTAAGTGGCTATAATCCTCATTGAGTATTAAAAATATGTTTTCAAAACATCTATTTCAAAATCCCTTCTCAATCCTTCTCATTTTGGTTTCAAGAAACAAAACCTTATTTTCCCAAAAATCTTCAAAATAATGAGTCAAAACAGTGAGTGAGTTGAGTTCAAAGATTTCTCTAGAACTCAATACTCAACATATGGATGCAAGGCCACTTGGAAAGTCTTCCTAACCCATTTGAGAACACCCATGATGTTTGGTTTGACTTGGAAGTACATAGACATGGTCCATTTGGACCCAAACATTCCTTCCAGACATTCTATTTTTTGCTGTCACAGCAGCTAGGTCCACTTCCAACCTCTTTTTTCAGAAACCTTTTCCAAACGGGGTGGTCCTAACTTATTTTTTTCTTAAGCTTCAATGTCTTAGGAAACTTTCTGTATAAAATAAGCCTCTAGATCATTAGTTTTCATTTTCTAAGATTTTTCAACATTTCAGTCGACGGTATGGACTCTGTTTCTGAGTGACCTCTATTGTTTATATGATTTCTCTCAATATGTGATAGCTATTCAAGATTGGCCTTTTTAATTGTGTTCTAGACACAATAAGGAACATCTCCATAAAAAATCATGCATTGAAAATATTCCTAACCCCTCTTTTCAAATTCCAAAAGATCGTGCTACTGTTCTGTCCACTATTCACAGCAAACACATTTCAACTTTCATTCTTTGATTTGATGCTCATATGCATTCCAAATTAGTTCATATCTTAGGAAGTAGTTCATACTACATTTGTACATATCCCATGTTGATTTCATTCATTCATTCATACACATTTTAGACTTCTAAGTCATTCTAGAAATCCCTGTACCCAAAACACACTACAACCTTTGCACATTTTAGATACATACATTGCATTCATGCAAGATTTGGGGTTTTTGTAACTCTTTATCTAAGAAGATTATAAGGAATGATCACGATCACACGTTCATGCTTCCCCTTGATCTAATCATCCTTTCTCATCCGTCCCGGGGATTGAGGGATCTTCTTTTCTCAAAGATTAACATGCATCATACTAGCTTGCTAAGCATATTTAGATTTCTTTGATTATTTGTTTCAAGAACAATTCATGTCCCCCCTTTTAGATTAGGAAGTCTTGATTATTTGATATATGATTAGACGATTTTTCGTAGGTTTATTTGTGTGATCTTTCACTTTACATTGTATGATATTTGGCTTAGATCTTATGAATGATATCTTATCTTTAGATCTTCCATTTCAAGTTTCTTATGTAATGTAGTATACTATCATAGTATTATTTTTCGAACCAAACATAGTATAAGATGATTATTTGGATGCTAATTGAAGCCCGTCGAAAGACGGGGCGAGTTGAGGGTGTTTTAGTCGTGACAAAGGCTCCTTCCTCTCTCGTACCAAAACCCCGAACCAAGTTCTTTGGTTATGAAGGGCCGGTGCCCTTTATCCGTTTGGGTGAGTCAAAATTAGGTTTCTTGGTTCCTTAAAGACCAAGTGGCGACTCTGTATCTGTTTTCAACAGACCTTTTCTTTTCCTTTTTCAAAAACAATTTCAAACCTAAAAAGGCGGGCCCCTCCCAAAATGCCGGTGTCCACAATCTGGCGACTCTGCTGGGGATTTTTATTTTAAAAAAAAAAAAACAAAATAATACAGAGGTTTGACTCATAAGAAGCATCCTTAAAATCATCTTTTTACTGTGTTTGGTTCACCGCATTGCACTCTTGCATTTCCCCCCCGACTATGTCAGAAACGCGGCGCTGACATTGTTCAGGTCTTGCTGTGCCAGGGCACAAGTCACCGTTGATACTGTACCTTCCAAGGTATATCAAAAAGAGTAAAAACCTCCGTACTGTCTCTCTGACGGTATATTGGAACTCTCGTCAACGGACCCTCTTTGACTAAACTCAGCCTTTGCATATAGATTCCTGTAGAACCTTTCATAGGACTGTTCATTTATCTTTTCAGATAGGACAATATGATATAACTGTTGTATGCCCTGACGGGATTACCTGCGCGGTGTAGATGCTTATGTGGCATAGAATAGGACCTCCTTTTTATGATTCCCAAGGCAATCACTCACATGTGATCACATTGAGTTGACCTGCCTAGGCACCATGACAAGGATGTCTGCTCCATGCTCACAAAGATATACACCGCAAACCTTGTTTGTCGGTCCTGAGGCACAGGAGTATGGAAACCTACTAGAAAGTACGATCACTATAACCATACTAACCAGTTTCTCCCAGAAACTCTGCCCAGAAATCCCAGAGATAACCATACTAACCAGTTTCTCCCAGAAACTCTGTCCAGATATCCCAGATATAACCATACTTACCAGTTTTCCCCAGAAACTCTGTCCAGATATCCCAGATATAACCGTACTTACCAATTTTCCCCAGAAACTCTGCCCAGATATCCCAGATATAACCGTACTTACCAGTTTTTCCCAGAAACTCTGTCCCAGTCGACCGAAAATGTCTGAAAACCCCTGTTATCCCTTGGAGATCGTACTGGAAAGTAAGATTGGCACACTCTATATGGTTAGGACCTTAATTGCTTAACCGGTATCTGTTAGAAATAGGAACATCATATAGATTAGGGCTTACATCCGCATGCTTGTCTCCCATGCATACACCATTCCCATCTCTCTACACGCACTGTCCCAAGTCAGTCCACGTCACTGTCTTTGTCTGTCTAAAAGTCATCACTGTCAGGATCTGATACACCCCTTTCTCTCAAAATCTGTCAGGTCAGTATAGATTCCCAAGGTCAACAGCCGGAATCCTCGTCGTGGACCAGAAGTTCAGATAATCGTTTGGTCAAAATCAGTCCGACAGCCCGCTTCAGCATGAATAGAGAAGAATTGAAAAACAAGGTTACCGAGTTGGGAGTAACTATAAGCCAACAGTCCGACAGTCTAGCCCAAGTCCTGAGGTTCATGGAAGAATTGAAGCAGCAGCAGCCGCAACCTCCGCCCGGGTTCCCATCACCAGGGTTTGAACCTCCTCTACATGAGAATAATGGGGAGGAAAACTGGTTTCAAGGGGTCCCACCGCTTGCGTATGAGAAGAAGCTCCAAGAGAAAATGGACAAGGTAGATAAGCTGGAGAGCGTACTGAGAAAAAACAAGGGGATCGATGATTACATGCTAGACCTGGAAGGTCTCTTTGAGCCTGTCAATTTGAAATTGCCGGAGAACTTCAAAATGCCTGCCATCGATCGTTTTGACGGAACTGGGAACCCAAAAAGTCACGTGAAGCTGTGAATGAGTATCTTCCAGTCCATGGGTTGTACCCACGAGCACATTGCAATGCTGTTTCCGCAAACTCTGGCAAAATCTGCACTATCATGGTTCCTAACCTTGGAAGCCTCCAAAACCCAGGCCTGGGAAGATATCGTTCGAGTTTTTGTCGATCATTACTCCTACAATCAGGAGCTGGATGTCACTATCAGGGATTTGGAAACGACCCGGCAGAACAACAATGAATCCTTCGCTGCGTTTCTGAGTAGATGGAGGAACAAGGTAGCCCAAATGACCCACCGGCCGATCGAAGAGGAGCAGGTAAGGATGCTCATCTGGAATCTGCAGCCGCTCTATCATGAGAAATTATTCTACCAGTCCATCTCCACCTTTGAGGAGTTGCTTGAAGTCGGAACCCGAATTGAAGATGCTATCAGGGAAGGAAAGATCAAAAAGGAAGACCCTCCAAGTCAGTCCAGAAGGCCCAACTATTCCTGGAATCCCCCGGATGTCAATGCCCTTAGCAGCCAACCCATGGCGTACCCTCCTTGGCCCTACCAACCCTCCAAACAGGCAAATTCCTCCAATCGCCCTTTCCAGAAAAAGTCCCCTCGCAAATTTGCCAAGCTAGAAATCTCTCTCTCCTCAACCTTGGACCGCCTCCTCAAGAAGGGCCATCTCCAACTACTCCAGCCTCGAAATACCCCGCCCCCACCTAACTGCGATATGTCCAAGCGATGTACTTACCACCAAGCCCCCGGCCATAACAGCGATGATTGCATGCGCCTCCGCCATGATATCTAGGACCTCATTGACCAGAATATCATCGAGCCGCCTCCGAAGCATCCCCATATCACCCAAAATCCTCTACCTAACAACCAAAATGTCAGCCTCATCGATTCCAACCCTATATCCTTCAACCCTGCTGCCTATATCACCCCTGTAGGACAACCCTTACCCCTCATTGACATCCCGGACTCTGTGGGAATTCATCTGATTGAAGGGGAGAATGACGGGTGGCAGCAACAGCTAGACGATGAGCAAGACTTGTTCTTTCTGGAAGAGCATGACCTAGGGGTGGTAGACCTCAAGTGGTATAATCCCGACAAACAAAGTGACGCTTCTATCTGGGACGAGCCGGAAAAACCATTTATGGGGACGGATTGTGATTGGTTCAAGAAAGATGGGACTGTAGAAGGACCCACTCCTGCCGAGATTGATCATCTAACTAGGTCAGGCCGTCATTATCAGCCTCCACAGCCTGCCACCAATACAGCCGAGAAAGGTCAGTCAAAGACAAGGGAAAGGGTAAGATGGATGAGATCATCGAAGAAGATAATGAGTTAATAAAACAGCTGAAGAAAATCCAAGCACATCTCTCGATGTGGGACATCATGGTGACATCGTACAAGCATAGGCAAGCCGTGTTGAATGCCTTGGCTGGGATTGAAGTTCCTATCGACGCCGCACCGGAGGACATAGTGGCTTTCTTGGGCGCACTTGCCCCCGACCCGATCATTACGTTTTCTGATGAGGACCTGCCACCAGAAGGATCCGCACATAACAAAGCATTGTACATCACTGTCGGGTGTAAGGAGCAGCAGGTGCCGTTTTGTCTGGTCGATATAGGTTCTGCCTTAAATGTTTGTGCCCTAAGGACTGCCACTGCTTTGGGGGTCAATGTCCTTGACATCACGCCATCTGTGCAATCCGTGAGGGCCTATGATAACACCAGGAGAAATGTGATGGGGACTGTCTCTCTACAAATCCGGGTAGGATCTTTGGTAAGCACCGAAGTCTTTCAAGTCATGGACATACCTGCCTCGTTCAACTTGCTAATTGGGAGGCCCTGGCTGCATGCCAACAAAGCCGTATCGTCCACTGTGCATCAAATGATCAAGTACATTCATGAGAAGGAAGTAAAAATCATCCTCGGTAATAGTTGGGGTAATGAAGCTTTCCCAAATTAAGCTCCTATTTTTGAAGTCCAAATACCTGAGCTAGAAGAAGGAGAAATCGGGGGATTCTTCATGGAGGAAGTCCACATGATCAATGACGAAGAAAGGTTCCCCGAGACCCACTCCGCAATTGTCAACATTGTCCGCAAAATGAACTATTTCCCCGGAATGGGATTGGGTTGACGCCAGCAAGGGATTCGTGAGTTCCCTCAGATCAACGGACAACGAAGGCACTTTCGGGTTGGGATACAAGCCCACTGATGAAGATTTCGAGCTACAGAGGCCATGGAAGAAAAAGGTAAGGGGTCTCCCACCATACCGCAAAACCTTGAATGGACAATTCATCAAAGAAGGGGATGATTTCCCTTACTTCGGGTTCCCCAAACCCTGGATCCATCAAACCACTGGGAAAAGGCACCCCGGGCTTGAAATCTTCGCTGACTGCAAAAGGCCCCCATATCAAGACCCGTTCTATCCCGAAGAAGTTGAGAAGACCCCGGAGGAAGACTGGTTGAAATACCTGGACACTGAAGCCATCCAAAAAATGTGGGAGGAATCCGCTGAGAAGAAGGAAGAAAAGAGGGCCAAGAGCCAAGATGATCAGATCAAGCCAACTGAGGAGGGTCTGAGCAACCAGGCTGTAGAGTCATCTATCTGCGTCTCCCAATCCCCTATTCCCCCGGAGTCTGTACTACCAATTATCGAGTCTGTACTAGCGTCGGCTGCTGTAAGCCCACCACTGTCCAATGTAATCACTTCACCTGTCATGAATGAAATGAAAGACGATTCTGCTTACTCCTCTGTGTCTAACACTTGTGAATGCACAGATCCCTCCGAGGATCTCCCAATCGAACTTAAGCAACTAATTGAAAAACCACCTGCTTATGAAATAATCGAGGATACTTTATCAGTTAACCTAGGTGAAATAGATAATCCCCAAATTGTGCAAATTGGCTCAACTCTTAATAAAGAAGAAAAAGAAAAATTAACCCTCTTGCTAAAAGAATTCAAAGATGTTTTTGCTTGGTCTTACGAAGACATGCCTAGGGTCGATCCCGACATCGTCCAACATCATATCCCTCTCCTCCCCAATTCTAAACCCGTCAAGCAGAAACTGAGGCGCATGAGGCCAGAATGGGCATCAAGGTTAAAGAAGAAGTGGAGAAACAGTTCAAGGCAGGATTCATCATTGTCACCGAGTATCCGGAATGGACTGCCAATATCGTGCCAGTCCTGAAGAAGGATGGAAAAGTTCATGTGTGCGTCGACTTCCGTGATCTGAACAAAGCCAGTCCCAAGGATGACTTCCCGCTTCCCCACATTGATGTCTTGGTGGACAACACCGCTGGACATGAGCTACTTTCATTCATGGATGGCTTCTCAGGGTACAATCAGATTCTAATGGCGCCAAAAGATCGGGAAAAGACGACATTCACCACCCCTTGGGGGACTTACTGTTATAGAGTAATGCCTTTCGGACTCAAGAATGCTGGGGCAACCTACCAAAGAGCCGCCACTACTCTGCTACACGACATGATTCACAAGGAAGTAGAAGTATACGTAGATGACATGATCGTGAAGTCCAAAGACAAAGAAGGGCACCTGGTAGCATTGGAAAAGTTTTTCGAAAGGTTGCGCAAATACAAGATGAGATTGAATCCAAAGAAATGCACTTTCGGTGTGACCTCCGGTAAACTCCTAGGTTTTCTCATCACTCAAAGGGGAATAGAGGTGGATCCCTCTAAGATCAAGGCAATCCTCGAAATGACACCACCGCGGAATAAAAAAGAAGTAAGGGGGTTCCTCGGAAGAATCCAATTTATCAGCCGCTTCATTTCCAAGCTCACGACTACATGTGATCCTTTGTTCCGATTGCTGAGAAAAGGAGAAAAGTTCTAATGGGATGACCAATGCCAAGCCTCTTTCGACAAAATAAAAGCCTACCTTCAAAATCCACCTGTCCTCTCACCACCCACTCCTCATAAGCCCCTATTCCTTTACCTATCTGTCTCCGAAAATGCCATGGGTTGCATGCTAGCCCAAGAAGGAGAAGAAAGCCACTCCGAAAAAGTCATATACTACCTTAGCAAGAGGATGACTGGGTATGAGCTCAACTACTCTACCCTCGAAAAAACATGTTGGGCCTTGGTTTGGTGCACTCGCCGACTAAGGCACTACATGCTGGCCTTCCCGGTTGTGTTCATATCCCGCATGGATCCTCTAAAATACCTTCTCGAAAAACCCACCCTGACTGGTAGCATATCCCGTTGGTTACTCCTACTATCTGAATTTGATATCAAATACGTCACAAGCAAGTCGGTAAAAGGGAGGACCGTAGCTGAGCATCTCGCAAAATATGCCGTCGAATTCGAAGAAAGCGGAGACATTCCGTTTCCAGACGAAAGTATCATAGAAGTCAAGGAAGAACAGTGGAAGTTGTACTTTGATGGAGCAGCCAACATGAAAGGATACGGAGTAGGAATGATTCTCGTATCACCAAGCGGGGACCATACTCCATTGGCAGTCAAGCTCAATTATAACTCCACCAACAACACCGCTGAGTATAAAGCATGCATTCTGCGAATAGCCTTAGAGCTGAAAGTTCAGAAGTTGGATGTCTTCGGGGATTCAAACCTCATTATATCGCAAGCTAGAGGAGAATGGAAAGTAAAAGAAGAAAGGTTGAAGCCCTATCACGATCATCTCGACCAACTCAAGAGGCGGTTCAAGAACGTCACATTCCTCTACTTGCCTAGGGAAGAGAACCAGCTAGCAGATTCATTGGCTACCTTAGCCTCCATGATCAAGATTCCCGTGGGAATCAAGATGATGCCTTTGGTAATTGAGCAGAGGTACAGGCCTCCGTTCAACATGATCGCCGTAATCGAGGAAGAAGAGAATGAAGCACCATGGTATCAGGATGTCTGGGATTTCATAGAAAAGGGGACATACCCCCAAGAATCTACAGAGAAAGACAAAAGGGCCATCCGAAGGTTCGCAGCACAATTCATCATTTGCGGTGGGAAACTGCTAAAGAAAGGATACAACGGTCACAACCTGACTTGCGTGTTTGGAAAAAGCTCCAGGAGAATGATGGAGGAAATACATGAGGGGGTCTGCGGCCCGCACATGAACGGTCACATGTTGGCCAAAAAGATTATAAGACAAGGGTACTACTGGACAACATTGGAGAAAGATTGTTGTGAGTACGTGAGAAGGTGTCACAAGTGCCAGATCCATGCAAACATGATGCACGTGCCACCATCCCTTCTATATAGCATGACCTCGCCTTGGCCATTCTCCACCTGGGAAATCGATATTATTGGTGAAATCATCCCGAAAGCCTCAAATGGAAATCGGTATATTCTGGTGGCCATAGACTACTTCACAAAATGGGTAGAAGTTGCATCTTACACCAAGTTGGGGGCCAAGGAAGTGGCCAAATTCATCAAGAGAAATCTCATCTGCCGTTATGGAGTTCCCCATGAGATTATTTCGGATAACGGAAGTCAGTTCAAGGCAGAAGTCAGGGATCTGTTCGAGGAGTACAAAATCACTTATCACAAGTCATCCCCGTACAGACCACAGACCAATGGGGCAGTCGAAGCTGCAAATAAGAATGTCAAAGCCATACTACAGAAATCGGTCGATACCTACAAAGACTGGCATGAAAAGCTACCGTTCACGCTTTGGGGGTACAGAACGTCGATAAGGACGTCCACGGGAGCAACCCCTTACTCGCTGGTGTAGGGATGGAAGCGGTACTCTCGATCGAGATAGAACTACCGTCTCTACGCGTGATGGCAGAATGTGAAATTTTGGAATCAGATTGGTTGAGAGAAAGATACGAAGAATTGGCTCCCATAGATGAAAAGCGCCTAGCGGCAGTCGACCATGTCCGAATCTATCAAAAAAGGATAGCCCGTGCTTTCAACAAAAGGGTTCTCGCCCAAGGAAGATTGTCAAGGGCGACCTTATCCTTAAGGATTGCGAGCTCCGATCTTTGATCCCCGTGGGAAGTTCAAACCTAAATGGGTAGGCCCTTACATCGTCAAGACCATTCTTTCCGGAGGAGAAACTTATCTCATGGACCTCGATGGTGTCGAATTCAAAGAACCAATCAACATGGATCGCCTTAAAAAGTATTATGCTTGACCATTCCATAATCCATTTTTCTTCAAGCCTTGCCTTGAACTACGCTTGACCTGATTCCCACTCGGGGATACGTAGGCAACCACGTCGGTTCGGTCGCTCCACCCACAAAAAATAAATAACCATTTTCTTTAAGCCTTGCCCTGAACTACGCTCGACCTGATTCCCACTTGGGGATACGTAGGCAACCACATTGGTTCGGTCGCTCCCCTACCAAAATAACCTTTTCTCTCAAAACCCTGGCCCGAACTACGTTGGACCTGATCCCCGCTCGGGGGTACGTAGGCAGACTTTCCAAAAGAAAAGAAGGATAGCTCGCTAGGTCGAAAATCTGAAAGGACGCCTAGGCAAAAATTAGAGCTAAATCCGAAGTGAGCAATAACAAAAGAGAGAAAATAGCTCGCCAGGCCGCCTCCATGGTGCATGAGCAAAAAATTATGAGCATGTGAGAAAATAAAGTCGCGGTCCTTACCATAACCCAGAAATCACCCTCCACACTAGGGGCAAACTTCAGCCACTCGTCTCGTTTGCCTGAACCCCTTCTAAACTAGGGGCAAACGTCGGTCACCTACCTCGTTTGCCTCACAACCTCACAAATCCCAAACTAGGGGCAAACTTCGGCCACCCGCCTCGTTTGCCTCCGATAGCCCTAGCATGCCCAAGCAAGTACCGAAAGCAACAACTAATTGAAATCTCGGTTACAAAATGTTTTAGAAAGCTGAAATGCACAAAATAAGATTCCCAAAGTAACCAAGGTTCACCGATAAACAAACTTTGAATATTACATAAACAGGAATAATCAAAGAAATAAAAGTCTTTTAAAAAGCAATCACATGTTCAAAGACACTTGGAGGAATGAGCAGAATCAGTCAGGTCTAGTTTTAGTCTTAGTGTCTTTTAATTCTTCAAAGGTCTTTAGAAGTAGGCCTTTACTCAGTCAGTCCAACCATCAATAAAAGCAGCAATAGTGGTAGCCCTGATCCTGGAAGCAAAGACCCTCTCAGTAAAACCCCGGGGAACCTCCTGAACCTGCCCATACTGTCTGGCCAAGAGGCGAGGATGATAGAAAGAAGTCTCTCTCAGACCCATCAACCACACTCTCTGGTGACCCCGGAGGCTCGTGGTGATAGCATAAAGGCCCCAACGCCTCACAATCCAGCAAATATCAGCCTCAGATAAGGCACTCATCATGCCCACCCAATCGGCAAAAGTGTAGTGAGAATAAAGCACGGCTCAACGAAAGTAAACCGGTGGTATGCGGCCCATCCACAGCTGAAGGCGCTCGTACAGCCAAGCCTGTAACACCAAAGGCGCCCCAGAAAGAAGAAGAGTCCCTTGGTTGAAGGCATTATCCAAACCATTCAAGGTTTCAGCTAAAACCATGGCCATGGGATTCCTGCTAAGTTTCAGCCCGAGGCACACGTGCACCAAGTCAACAGAAGTACTTGAGAATAAGAAGTGCGAAGTCATGCACAGTATCAAAGCAGCCCCGCGGGTCATACACGCTGGGATTCCCAGAACTGGCGTACCGGGCAATAATAGAAGCAATTTTGAGGACCTCACCTTGAATCAGCCGGCGGGAAATAGTGATGGAGCAATTCAGATATTCAGCCAAGGCTCGCGTAGGGCTGAGGGTATCAACAGAAGGGAGAATCAAGTCGGAGTCAGAATCAAAGCCAAGAATAGCACAGAACTCCTCAAACGTAGGGCATATTTCCAGGCCATTGAAGTTGAAGACATGATTCACATGGTCCCAGTGGGCAATGGCTGCATGCAAAAACTCAGTATTCAAGGTCACCTGGCAAAGAGGAAACAGCTCGGTCAAGCCATAGCTGAAGAGGCTAATCCGCTCCACGCCATCCGTGATGTTTAGCCAAGCTGTGAGTTGAGCGGGATCATACAAAGCCATATTTTCTGTCGCGGCTCTAGGAAAATTCGAAATTTCGGCAGCACCTCCCCGTTTCACGGACTATCCCACCTGCAAGGCAAAAGCACTCACTATCACAAAACTACCCATTGTAGTAACATCCAACAATCACAGTGCACATATATCAACTAAAACAAGCACACAATTGCGCCTCCAAATCGGAAGCTATCCGGCCTAAAAGGAGAAACATCATAATACTCTGTCAAAGGTCACAAACTGTTCTACACGTCATCGTACACTGTCCAAATAATCATGTTCCCAGTACAACCCAATCGAAAACATAAAAAGAAAATAATAATGCCCCCTTGAGAGGCCTCAGTCTTCCTCTTCTTCGTCCTCTGTTGGACCGCCCGGAGTGTACGTCGGCGACGGCCTCCTCCTACCGCCTCTGCACCTTGGACCAGTCCTCGATGAGCCAGCTCCACCTCCACGGTACTGCACACACAAATAAAATGAGGGCGATCAGTAGGGAAATAGCAAAAAGTACAAAAATAGAGTCGAGTCAAAGACTTACCAAAGACGCCATATGATTGGCGGCAAATTGCCGCATACCATCCATCTGTCAAGGGTAAAATCCAGGGTTAGAACCTCATAACCTTAAGAAAGTACAAAATTAGAGACATACCCGATGGTCTCGTGTCAGAGACATACCCGATGGTCTCGTGTTAGAGACAGAGTCGAGTCAGAGACTTACCAAAGACGCCATCTGATTGGCGGCAAATTGCCGCATACCATCCATCTGTCAAGGGTAAAATCTAGGGTTAGAACCTCATAATCTTAAGAAAGTGCAAAATTAGAGACATACCCGATGGTCTCGTGTAAGGACCAAGGACCGTAGGCTAGCCGCCAAGGCGTGACCCTCCTCGGCGTAACTCCAAGGAACATTGAGGACGCCCGCTGGCTGAGTAGGGTACCCGCATGTGACTCGTGGCACCTCCATCACTTGGGGAGTGCCATCAGCGCCTAGAACATTGACGGTCCAATCCCAAGGAGGGATAGGGTCGGGAGCCTGAGGAGCCTGTCTCCTGTACATCTCGCGAAGCTGTAGGCACAGAATAAGTTAGGAAAAGTTAAATATAAGACATAGGCAACTAATAAAGACAAAAATGTAAAAGAAAACTCACCTCCAGGAGTGGGAAGTTAGGCATCAAGAAGCGGCCACGGTAAGCCTCATAGCCGGTCTCAGAGAAAAAATGATCCCAAACATCGGTGCCGGCTAAGGCCGCCAGCAGAGCATCACCAGAGAGGTCACTAGCATCCATCACAGGGGGATTATGAGGAACGCGATACCTAGAACCACCAACCACCTGCCGAGACACCCGCTCATCAAGGAACCACTGCCTGCACTCGGTACTCTCCATCAGAAGGTGGCAAGAGGTAAGAGATTTGACCGCTTGTATCTCCTCTGGGGCGGCATAGGCGACGCCCTCCCAAGGCGTCCAATCGACACTGGAGGCCGTCAGCTCAGTTAAGAAGTTTCTGAGCAAAACAATCCGGTGGGCCCCGCTCTTCACCCCGACAACGTCCCTCCTCCATCTCAAGCCTTGTGGGAACAAAGGCACAGGAGCCATGCCATCCTCGTCTTTGCCTGACTCGTCTGCAGGGGAGGGAGCCAACATCTTCAAGTATTCAAAACTCCAGAGCTGCACAGACAGAGGAGGAAGTCAGAACAAGTATAGAAGTTAGAAGAATAAAAAAATAAAAAGAAGATGCTATACATACCTCCCAAGCTCGCCAAAATCCTCCTGTCGATTTAACATCGCCCCGAGAGACCTCGCCCATATGCTTGTAAAGATGGGCCAGGGCAGCACCGCCCCAGTTGTAGGAAGGTATCTCATCAATGGTCGCCAGGCAAGAAAGGAGCCTCAAGCTTACCCGGTCATTCCGCGTCACAAAGATTGAGCAACCAAGGACATACAGAAGATACACTCTCAAGAGCTGGGAATTGTTCAGATTATGATTCCCTCTGCCATAGGCCCGGTAAAGCCAGCCGCAAGGAAACCAATGCCTCTCCAGGTTAGGAGGAACAGCCCCAATCAGCATCTCCACAGCCTCCGGGTCAATCTCATAGAAATAGTCCAGAACCAGGCGCTTCCCGCCAACCCTTAAGCCCGTGATCATGGAGAAATCAAAGGGCGTCATAGTCATCTCACCAAACGGCAGGTGAAAAGTGTTGGTGGTGTCCCACCACCTCTCAGCCAGTGCATAGAAGTGAGCCAAATCATTGCTACTTTTTGAAACCAAGCGGACGAAACCTCCGAACCCGGCATCGTCAACCATCCTTTTGACGGTAGGCGAAAGTTGAGTATACCACAAGAAAGCATGGGCAAGGCTACCATGGCCCTTCAATGCCACTTCTGGCACCTGCACACAACAAAAACAACAAAAAGATGCACAGGATCACTATTCACAACCCGAGAGCCAAATCCACAAAATCAACGTCCGAGCACAAACCGGACTTCTAACGACCTCTAGGTGCACACTAAGGCTCACAAAACTAGCATAATACATGAAAGCAGTCCTAAATTGTCAAAAGTTTCACATACCAAGCTCGCTAGAGCCGCGGCCGAAAGATGGAGTTGGGAGTCCCGTAAAATCAAGTCCGGGGTCTGCATCTCGGCCTTCATCCGTCCCTTGGCCTTCTTAAACGGTCTCCTTGAGCTCGAAGCCATGGATCTACAAGAAAAATGGAAGTCACAGTTAAACTTTCCTCTTGAAAATTTGGGCTAACCAAAACACCAATCAAAAATCCAACTACGGGAAAATATTACTCACCTGAGCGCGCACAAGCTGCGTTTTGATGATTTTTGGCTCCAAAAACACCCCCAAAATGGCCAAGAATGAGCCTCAAAAGCTCAAAAACTCGAGATATACAAAGTTGAAGTTCGGCCACCCAGTGTCGCCGCAGCACTGGCCAACTGCCGCTGCGGTAGTGGCCCAGTGCCACCGCGGTACTGCTCCCCGTGGGCCCTGCTTTGCTCCATTTTGCTCCGTTTTGTCCCGTTTTGGCCCATTTTGGCCTTTTTCAGACCATTTTTGACCCCGATCAGCCCCGGTGGCACATTCCAGTCAAGATTTATGAGGTTTTATCCTAAGTAGGCTAAAAGTTGTCAGAACTACCTCCAGCAGGCAGAAGCTGGGAAAAATTGGCTCCCGAAGACCCGAATCGGCCGTCTCAGGACAACCGTCGCAATTTTTGATCAAACACGAGAATTCTGGTAACGGATCCTGGTTTTTAACCAATGCACCAAATAATCAAGAAAATAGATTCCCCGAGAACCCTGCATTATCCCCCGAGGACCGAAACAGAAAGATACCAGCTCCCGGAGACCCTGACCGGCTCTTTTGGATTGAGCGCGGAAAGATTTGATCAACCGTGAGAGGTTCAGAGATGGATCCTGGTTCCCGATCAAGAGAAGAGATTCTCCGAGAACACCTACATCATCCCCCGAGGACCGAAGTAGACAGATACCAGCTCCCGGAGGCCCTGACCAGCTCTCTTAGATTGAGCGTTGAAAGATTTGATCAACCGTGAGAGGTTCAGAGATGGATCCTGGTTCCCGATCAAGAAAAGAGATTCTCCGAGAACACCTACATCATCCCCCGAGGACCGAAACAAAAAGATACTAGCTCCCGGAGGCCCTGACCGGCTCTCTTGGATTGAGCACCAACATATTTTGATCAACCGTGAGAGATTTAGAGATGGGTCCTGGTTCCCGATCAAGGAAATAAAGATTCTCCGAGAACACTGCGTCATCCCCCGAGGACAGAAGCCAAAAGATATCAGCTCCCACTACCATCAGCAGAAAGTAACAGAGGAGAAACCGACTCCCTAAAATCAGCCGTCAGGAACAATCAGAACTTGTCCCGCATCCTGATCTCCCGATTATCACAAGCTTTCTCATCTGTCCATTTTCATCACAAAATCCCTCGGTCACCTTTGGCTGTCATCTGCTAAACGAAGCACATATGATCTATCTCACTCGTTTGCAAAGCGCACTTCCCAAGTTTCAGAAGTTTTGCCCCTAGACCCAGAGTCTTCTAAACCTTGCTGTCCTTATCCGAGTCATCCATCACATCACAGTCGCAAACGCTAGCACAACACCAGCCCACTCGGAGTGGCACACCCCACAGCACTTGCTCATACTAGGGTCATAACACTAGACATGATAGGACTCATGACACAATTCATATCACATCCATGCATTGCATATCACTCTTATTAGCATCCATCTGATTGATTGTATATGTGCATGTGTGATTTATTCATTTGAGCCCCGAACTACGTCCTGGTCTGATTCCCCTTGGGATACGTAGGCAGCTCACGCAGAGCATGACTAGCATTAACCTCATCATCCTTGCATCTTTTGCAACGCTTTTTATCCTAAATCTATAGCCTCCAAAAAGTCTTGTCTCTTCAAGGCTTTGGCACTCGCTTGCTACATGCGTTGCCTCGCAAGTTCATGCCAAAGAGGGGCAAACTGTAGACACCCCATTTTATCGGCTATCAGATTTAGGAGACCCATAGCTTGGTGTTTCACAATGATCGCAAAAGACTCAAAAGGACTCTCGGAAGTCGGCTCTATCTCTCAGAATGCTCAGAATGACCAAAATGCCCCTGAAAGCCCGAAAACTCCCAGATTTGGTCCCAAAGATCTTAAAACATGCTATGTCATAAGAAAAGCAATAAAATGAGTTTTTAAGAGAAATCGGGTGAAATCGTCAGCTCCCAGAGACCCCCGGAAGCTCCCGGAAAGTCCCCGTTGACCGGTTTGACCAAGGTTTGACCAGGTTTGACCAGGTTTGACCAAGTTTGACCAAAATCGTCCGAATTCACCAGAATCATTTTAAATCATGAAAAAAAAAAGTGTTAAAACAAGTTCTAAAAGAAAATCGAGCGAAAACATCAGCTCCCGGGAACTCCCGGAGGTTTCCCGAACTTCCCGGGAATCCCAGGTTTGACCAGTTTAACCAAAATTTGACTTTGGAACCAGGGCGCCGAAACAATTTTCAAATATTTTTCATGGATACTAGAGGTCAATAGCTTTCCAACGGTATATCGCATATAATTTCTGGATTTAAAACAAATTTACTATGAATTTCCAAAGGCAAAAAAGGCGATCAAATCGACTTTTATCACGAATACCGCGAAACTTTTCAAAGTGACCTAACCCCAAACTATTTTTTATGTAAAGTAGACTCCATTACCTTTCCAACGGTATATCACAACCTCAATTTGGAGTTCGTATACATTTTCTGTGAATTTCGGACGAAATAGGGCCTTTTCGCGAATACCAAAACTTCAGGGGGCCTAAACAGCATTATCTGGACGAAGGAGGAGCAGTGCCGCCGCGGCACTCCCCTCCAGAACAGTGTATTTTTGTAATATGTTTTGTGGTCCCATTTTGATTAATTAAAAGCCAAAACGACATAGTTTTATGATTTCAGATGTTTGGAGCTAATGGGAATACTTTATAAATCCCAAAACCACTCCAAGTTGGCCTATATAAACACCCCATTACTCTTCATTTTAAGGGAGTGAAATGAAAGTTTAGAAAAAGTTTGGGAGAGAAAGTTGTAGAGATAAGGTTAGAATAGAGAGAAAGAAGCTTCCTTCTTTGATTTTTCAAAACAAAAGTGAGTTCTAAACCTTGTTTTTTACTTCATTACTCCCATTTACTTCAACATTCAATACTCCCAACCACCATTTTAGTGAGCATTCAAGAGAGTGGAAGCTTCTTTCATGTCTAGTGTCATTACATATGAGTGAAACACCAATCTACAAGTCTCATGCTTCATGAATATCATCTATTGATCATCATCTACTTGCTTGTTTATTTATTGTTTATCTCTTCTTATCTCATTTCTTTTTTATTTTTCTTTATTTACTTACTAGTTCATCATCATCTAAGTGATGACATGAAGTTTGGGGTGAGTGAATCCTTATGGATAGTAGCTCTTGACCTCAAAACATGTTTGATAGATGATGACCATAACCTCAATACTTCCAAGGTATTCTTGAAATGTATTGAAGTTATGTTCCAAAATAAAAATAAATCTCTCCAACAATCTTGGAGGTTCTTGATGATGAGTTTGATGTTGGCATTTTAAGTGGCTATAATCCTCATTGAGTATTAAAAATATGTTTTCAAAACATCTATTTCAAAATCCCTTCTCAATCCTTCTCATTTTGGTTTCAAGAAACAAAACCTTATTTTCCCAAAAATCTTCAAAATAATGAGTCAAAACAGTGAGTGAGTTGAGTTCAAAGATTTCTCTAGAACTCAATACTCAACATATGGATGCAAGGCCACTTGGAAAGTCTTCCTAACCCATTTGAGAACACCCATGATGTTTGGTTTGACTTGGAAGTACATAGACATGGTCCATTTGGACCCAAACATTCCTTCCAGACATTCTATTTTTTGCTGTCACAGCAGCTAGGTCCACTTCCAACCTCTTTTTTCAGAAACCTTTTCCAAACGGGGTGGTCCTAACTTATTTTTTTCTTAAGCTTCAATGTCTTAGGAAACTTTCTGTATAAAATAAGCCTCTAGATCATTAGTTTTCATTTTCTAAGATTTTTCAACATTTCAGTCGACGGTATGGACTCTGTTTCTGAGTGACCTCTATTGTTTATATGATTTCTCTCAATATGTGATAGCTATTCAAGATTGGCCTTTTGAATTGTGTTCTAGACACAATAAGGAACATCTCCATAAAAAATCATGCATTGAAAACATTCCTAACCCCTCTTTGCAAATTCCAAAAGATCGTGCTACTGTTCTGTCCACTATTCACAGCAAACACATTTCAACTTTCATTCTTTGATTTGATGCTCATATGCATTCCAAATTAGTTCATATCTTAGGAAGTAGTTCATACTACATTTGTACATATCACATGTTGATTTCATTCATTCATTCATACACATTTTAGACTTCTAAGTCATTCTAGAAATCCCTGTACCCAAAACACACTACAACCTTTGCACATTTTAGATACATACATTGCATTCATGCAAGATTTGGGGTTTTTGTAACTCTTAATCTAAGAAGATTATAAGGAATGATCACGATTACACGTTCATGCTTTCCCTTGATCTAATCATCCTTTCTCATCCGTCCCGGGGATTGAGGGATCTTCTTTTCTCAAAGATTAACATGCATCATACTAGCTTGCTAAGCATATTTATATTTCTTTGATTATTTGTTTCAAGAACAATTCATGTCCCCCCTTTTAGATTAGGAAGTCTTGATTATTTGATATATGATTAGACGATTTTTCCTAGGTTTATTTGTGTGATCTTTCACTTTACATTGTATGATATTTGGCTTAGATCTTATGAATGATATCTTATCTTTAGATCTTCCATTTCAAGTTTCTTATGTAATGTAGTATACTATCATAGTATTATTTGTCGAACCAAACATAGTATAAGATGATTATTTGGATGCTAATTGAGGCCCGTTGAAAGATGAGGCGAGTTGAGGGTGTTTTAGTCGTGACAAAGGCTCCTTCCTCTCTCGTACCAAAACCCCGAACCAAGTTCTTTGGTTATGAAGGGCCGGTGCCCTTTATCCGTTTGGGTGAGTCAAAATTAGGTTTCTTGGTTCCTTAAAGACCAAGTGGCGACTCTGTATCTGTTTTCAACAAACCTTTTCTTTTCTTTTTTCAAAAACAATTTCAAACCTAAAAAGGCGGGCCCCTCCCAAAATGCCGGTGTCCACAACTCTATTGTCACAGATCTATTTCTGCAGTGTTTTTGCAGCAAAATACAAATCTGTGATTGCATTGGATGCATGGTGAGTTCGATCGGTCGAAGTAGGGTCGATCGATCTAATCTTGTCTGTTCTCAAGCGATCGAACTAGTTTTGAGCGATCGAACTTTGGTTCTGTTCGATCGATCGAATAGAGTTCGATCGATCGAGAATGACTTTCTATCCAAGTGTACTTTTCACATATTCAAAAGTTTTTAAAATTATACCTTTCAAATTTTAAGTTATTCAGGAATTTTCTCAAATTATTCTGTGAAATTTAATGTTTAAGTGATTGAATAATATTCAATCGATCGAATGTTCGAGCAATCGAACGGTCTTTGATCGATCGAAGTGTGATAGAAAATTTAAGATGTTGTTTCATTGGTTCTAAATCAGTGCGTAAAGAGTTTATGTACTGTGTAAATCAGTTAAGCATTCCAATGGATTATATATATATTTATTACATATGTGGATGTGTGTACAACTAACCCTTTTGTAGCAAAGTTAGTCCCCTATCTCCCATGTCACCAAGATCAGTTTTATTATCGTATAAATGTTTGAGATTGGTGTATGCTTTGTTTTAATTCTTGGTTTGGTTTTAAAGGCATATGTAAAGGGCGCTGCGACTTCAATCCTACAAAAAGGAAAGTCGCACCGATTTCCCTAGCCATCTCTATTTTCTTGTTGTTAATTTCTATTTCTAGATAAATTGTAAGCTTCAAAAGAAGCATAGGAGCAAAAGATGGAAGAGCAAGCCGTTGTCCATGAAGATGGAGCTAGAGGCAATCAAACCAAGGAACAGGTTCTATGGAATTAGAGCCATGGGAGATAGAGGTATATGAATGCCTTTGTTTTCAATTTTAGTTTTTGTTTTATGTGCTTGATTTGTGATTGACATTTAATTATATTGTTACTACTTGCATGCACGTAAAACAAGTTTTCTAAAATAAAATTCAAAAACTATTTTCAACGCATTAACAAACATTGGATGTTTATGGGTAATGTGTAGAAACAAACTTTTTCCAAAAGCAAAATCCTTAATTTACTAAATCTACTGGGAGAGGGTCTTATTTATAACACTCACGATCTTCCATTAACGGTTCATTGTAAGATGAGTAGTGCATTCTGTGTCACCCGCTAGGGTGATCATTCCACACGAAGGGTACACTACTCATTGGTTACTAGATGTGAACTTCCTATGGATAGGATCAATCAGACGTGCTAGAGGGTGACCACCACACGGAGGCGCTACTTGAGGCAGTTGTGATTGGATCCTAGTTAATGGTATACACTAGCTAGGGTATAGATAAGGGATCACACACGGGGCATTATTCAGAAACTTAGAGATCAAAAAGGTTCGGGAGTCATAACTTGTTTTGCAAGAGTTACATAACGGACAAGTCATGATAAACTGAAAGATCGAACATTGACCACCACACGAAGACTTTGTTCTTTCATTTCGATACTCTGGTGACTTTGTTTTTAAAATAAGAGTTTAAGGATTCTTTTATTTCAAACTATTAAATTCTGATATCCATATTTATTTTGTCTTTTGATTTTTTCAGTAAATCATAATGTCTGGATCTACATTTAGTCCACTTGCCACCATACTCACTCAAAACAAGTTAATCGAAAATAACCACATAGAATGGAAACGAAACCTTGACATCGTATTAACTACAGAGGATCACATATATGTCCTCAACACCCCATGCTCTGAAGAACTCGCGACAAATACTTCGGCAGTTGCCAGACACGAGTTCAAAATTTGGAAGAAGTCGAATGGAATGGCCCGTTGCTACATTCTGGCCTCAATGGCTGGTGTGTTGCAATACCAATTTCAGTCAAACAATTCTGCCAGTGAGATTATCGAATCCCTGAAAAAGATGTTTAGGGAGCATGGCAGGCCTATCAGATAGGTAGCCATGCACAAGATAGTGCTAAGATGTCGGAAGAGACTCCAGTCAAAGAACATGTTTTAAAAATGATTGGTTATTTAAAAGAGCTGGAGACCCTAGGTGCTAACATCGATGCACAGACCCAAGTTGATATGATCCTCAATACGATGTCGTCGTCATTCGCTCAATTTAAACTAAATTACAATATAAATAAAATGGATTTTTCAATGAGTGAATTAATGAGTTCTTTACTGGCAGCGGAAGGGGTGATCATACCTGGGGACAATATTCTGAACGTTGAGAAAAGCTCTTCTTCTTCTTCCCGATCTACGCCGAAAGGTAAGAAAGGAAAGAAGAAGGCTGGCACTGATGGTCCAAGTGTTGAACCGGTCCCTAAGATTGAAAAATCCAAGGAAAGGGTAAGGGAAAAGGGAAGGTGGGTGGCCAAAGCAAAGGAAAGTGTTTCCAATGTGGCGATAAGGGCCACTGGAAGAGCAACTGTCCAGAATTCTTAGCTACAAGAGTTCAAGGTATGATTGAATCACATGTGATTAAAGTAAGTTTTATAACAGATACTTCAAACACTTGGTGCATTGATTCTGGTGCGACTAACCATATCTGTAATTCATTGCAGGGGTTCAGATCAACCAGGAGGTGTAGTGATGGGGAAATCGTACTTACTCTAGGTTTTAGCGTAACCGTATATGTGGTTACTATAGGAGTCATAGTTTTAGAATTTCTAGACAATAAAGTTTTGATTTTATCAGATGTACTTTACGTCCCTTCAATGAGACGTAATTTAATTTCAGTTTCTAATTTATCGAATAATGGTTATTCTTTTCATTTTGAAACTGAAGTTGTGATTCAAAGAAATGGTTCTTTTATTTGTTCTGGTGTTAAATCAAATGGATTGTATGCAATTACTCCCAATATTTCTAAAGATTCTTGTATGGAACTTAATAACTCAATGGTAACTATACCATCTAAAAGAAATGAGCCTTCCACTAATCCAACAAGGTTTTGGCATATGAAGCTTAGCCATATCAATCTAAATAGGATTGGTAGACTAGTCAAAGAAGGGGTCTTAGGCGATTTGGTTCTAGAACCAATGGAAGTCTGCGAGTCTTGTTTAGAGGGTAAGATGACCAAAAGGCCCTTTCCTGCAAAGGGAAATAGGACCAATGCATTGTTGGGATTAGTTCATACTGATGTGTGTGGACCAATAAATATTAAAGCACAGGGTGGTTATGAGTATTTCATAACATTTATTGATGACCACTCTAGGTATGGATACGTGTACCTAATGCAGCACAAGTCTGAAGCCTTTGAAAAGTTCAAAGAGTTTAGGGCTGAAGTGGAGAAGCAATTAGGAACACACATCAAGGTCGTTCGATCTGATCGAGGTAACGAGTACCTCTCTAATGAGTTTATTGATCACCTCGTACAGAATGGGATTCTATCACAGTTGACTACACCTAGTACGCCTCAGCAGAATGGTGTAGCAGAGAGAAGGAACCGGACTCTTTTAGACATGATTAGGTCGATGATGAGTTATTCGGAGTTGCCATTATTCCTTTGAGGCTATGCTTTGGAAACCGCTGCATACATACTAAATCTAGTACCAAGCAAATCTATTCCCAGGACACCACGGGAGATGTGGATTGGGCGTATGCCTTCTTTGCAATGTCTCCGGATATAGGGGTGTCCGGCACATGTGCTGAGAGGAAAGATGAGCAAGTTGGATTCTACATCGGAAGTATGTTACTTCGTAGGGTATCTAAAGGGCACTTATGGATGGTATTTTTATGATCCAAGAGAACAGAAAGTGTTTGTTAGTACTAATGCTATATTCTTGGAGGATGATTATATCATGAACCTTAAACCTAAGGGAAGGATAGATTTGAGAGAGATAGAAGGAGAGCCCTCAGTCCAACCCGTAGTTAATAACGATGTAAATCAGGATAATACCACTTCTTCATCCATTTCCATATCGGTACCTAATCGTAGTGGGAGGATTATCAGCCAGCCTGATAGATACATGTTCTTAGGAGAAATTTTTGAAGCTGTCTCCATAGAATCTGAATCTGATTCTGCCACATACGAAGAGGCAATGACTGATATTGATTCAGCTCATTGGGTTAAAGCTATGAAGACTAAATTGGAATCTATGGATTCCAATCAGGTCTGGGATCTTATAGAACTTCCAGCCAATATTAAACCCATTGGCTGTAAGTGGGTCTACAAGAGGAAAAGAGGATCTGTTGGAAAGGTTGAGACCTCTAAGCCCAGGGTTGGAGCGAAAGGTTATACTCAGAGGGGGGGCATTGGCTATGAGGAAATCTTCACGCCGGTAGCCATGCTCAAGTCCATCATAATACTCTTATCCATTACTGCATGCCTAAATTATTAGATCTGGCAGATGGACGTTAAGACTGCATTCTTGAATGGCAATCTTAAGGAGGACATTTATATGCAACAACCAGAAGGATTCATAGCTGGTTAGAAAGGTAACTTGGTATGCAAGCTGCAAAAGTCCATTTATGGGCTTAAGCAGGCATCCAGGAGTTGGAACATTCGTTTTGACCAAGCGGTCAAGTCGTTTGGTTTCATACAGAATATGGATGAACCTTGTGTATACAAGAAGAGTGAAGGATAAGTGGTGGCTTTTCTTGTGCTTTATGTTGACGACATTCTACTCATTGGAAATGATGTACAGGCATTGTCAGTGGTTAAGGTTTGGCTAGCTAGTATCTAGGAGAGGCAAGCTATATTCTTGGGATAAAGCTCTTTCGGGATCGTAAGTGAAAGATAATGGGATTAACTCAAGCTGGTTATATCGATAAGGTGCTAACTAGGTTTTCAATGGATAATTCGAAGAAAGGTTTGTTACCTTTCAGGCATGGTTTAGCGTTCTCCAAGGACTAGTGTCTAAAGACATAGAACGAGAGTAATCGTATGGCAGGAATTCCCTATGCTTCAGCAGTGGGAAGTCTCATGTATACGATGTTATGCACTAGACGAGATATCTGCTTTGCTGTTGGCATAGTTAGTAGATATCAATCGAATCCAGGTCTAGAGCACTGGATAGCCGTTAAGCACATTCTTAAGTACTTGAGAAGGATTAAAGACTACATGCTTATGTACGGTGGTAGTGAGTTAATTCCAGTGGGATATACTGACTCAAACTTTATGTCAGATAATAATTTGAGAAAGTCGACATCCGGTCATCTCTTTACCTTGGGAGGTGGTGCTGTCAGTTGGAGGAGCATTAAGTAGAAATGCATTATAGACTCAACTACAGAAGCTAAGTATGCGGCTACTTGTGAAGCCGCAAAGGAATTTGTTTGGCTCAAGAAGTTCCTTATAGAGCTTGAGCTGGTACCAGCGTCCCTGTCACCTATTACACTTTATTGTGATAATAGTGGGGCAGTGGCTCAGTCCAAGGAGCCAAGGAACCACGGAAAAGGAAAGCACGTAGAGCGGAAATATCATCTTATCCGAGATATTGTTCAACGTGGAGATGTGACTGTCAGCAAGATTGCCACCTCTGACAATCTTGCGGATCCATTTACAAAGGCCTTGCCTCAGAAGGTCTTTGATCATCATTTGGATAGTCTAGGTCTCAGATGTAATCTTATATGGTTGTGAGTGCAAGTGGGAGTTTGTTGGGTTTGTGCCCTCAAGCCATTACTTTATGTATGAGACATTGACATTTTAATATATGGATATCAGATTTACATTTTATTGTGTATTTTTCTTTCATGAGATGATTGTTTAGTCCTTAAGTATCATAGTAGATGATTCGTGTGTGTATGAAATACATACAAGTGAGATACGAATTGCTAATCTTTGATACTTAGAACTTGTCACAATGGATAATGGGACTGGATATCTCATCAGGTGTACACTGTAGCATGATTAACTACCATTGGATGGAGTGATGAATCTCAATCACTAGAGTGTGACTTTTAGTTAATATGCTAGTGCTTATAGTGCATTGACGGACCTGAGCTTTCCTTTTGACACTCAAGACTGTCCAACAGTCGATAGGAACTCATAACTTGTATAAGATATGTGTTCTCAATCTTGAGACGATTATGAACAGATACTGTGGATATGGCTACTTTGACTTACCAATCAGTGAGGTCTATAGAAGATCAACACCTGGATATCTTAGGTATGTCATGTTCATAGAGTTGTAAACATATATTGTCAAGATAGAATTTACCCTCTAATTCAGAGTAAGCATTCCCATGAGAATGTCACCAAGTTGATTACTGAGAACTGCAGTCTTGTTGATAAGAATCAATATGTTTGGTAATCATGAGAGGTGAATGGGACTCAAGGAATACAAGAAGTAATCATGATTCAAATTGACAGTAATAGTTATCCGACAACCTGAATATGATTACAAATGCTGAAGATAGAGGAACATTAGTACACCATACAAGTCTAGTTACCGCTTCGGATATGTTCTTTTGCGTTGGAGTTCAGTAATCATTTTATACTGGAGTAAACGTTAACTGATCAGTTGGTTAGTTTGCTGATCAAAGAGTTTGGTCATGGGAATTAACAACTAGTCTGTGCCAACAATAAAAAGCCTGGGAGGTCCTACTCTTAGCTACGCTAGGATGCTTGGAAAGGCACATTCGGATCTTATCAAGGCAGGTTCGATCGATTGAAGTCTTGGTGGGTTCGATCGCTCGAATGTGGTTCGATCAATAGAAGGTTTGTTCAATCGAAGCCACTTCGATCGCTTGAACATTAGGTCGGTTTTGAGAATCTATAAATAGGGCAATTGTGTTCAGAAATAAGAGTTCGTCGTTTTACTGCGCCTGAAGCTACAGAACCTGTTTTATAGCTCCCAAACCTTCCTATCCTCCTTATTAGAGATCCCACCATCTCTAGTCTTTCCGGGAAGTATCCGCAGGAGTCATAAGGGTGAAGACAACCTAGTGGAGGCTGCTGCATCATCAAGGTTGAAGATTTCATAATTGGGTTCAAAAACCTGAGGTATAGCTCTTATCCCTCTTGTTAGTACGCATCTATGGAATTGACGAGTAGTAGATCCCAAGCATACCAATAAAGTTTTTGAAACTTAATATTTCCGCTGCGCATTTAAAAATATTTAAACATGTTTTTCCTTCATTAACATACTCCAATCAAAATCCAGTGAGATCATTACCACGTCATTTGAGATAAAGATTTGTAATTTAAATTTGAGAAACATAGCATTACTCAAAACCAAAAGGACTGAGCTGCTAGCTGCTCAATAGTACTGCCGAGCAGGCAGCACCCAATATGCGATCGATAATCCGTACACTACCGAGACAGTGAAACGTAAGGGGCTGCTACACAAAGATAGAACTGAAGCAAATAGGCATTACCTAAGGCACTGTTTGCTCCAGAGATTTAGCAAAGAAAAAGGTCAGTGTCACAAAAAAAAATAACAATAATAATAAAATATAATAATAATAATAATAATAATAATAATAATAATAATAAAAGGTAAATTACAGCACCATCCCATAAACTATTACCATTTTTCACTAAAACCCCCTAAACTTTAAAACTGAACAGACTCACCCTAAACTATCCAAAATGAACAAACTCACCTATGTTAGTTTGGTATTTAAAGAATGGTGAAAAACAAAAACAAAAAGAAAAAGAGACCCGTTGTGTCTTTCCTCGTGCATAAACCATATTAAGAAGCAAAAAATTCCAAAATATAACTATAAAGTAAGATAAAAGGAAGAAAATGACTCACAAAATTCAACATGTTTTAACTTCTTTTGCTTCCTATTTTCCTCATCGATTTTCTTAATAACCAAATAAAAGAAAAGATTTTCCTCTATGCTTTCTTTTTGTTTCCCTAACTAAATCCATGAGCCAAACAGAGCCCTAGATAAACATTGTAAATTTAAAACTTTAAAAAATTAACAATAATAATAACTTAAGAAAAGAGGAAAGGTAACCAATAAAATTTATAATTTACTCTTAACCATGTTTTCTTTTCCTTCATTTTTTCCTCATTGTTATTCTTATTGACCAAACAAAGAAAAGTGTTCCCCTTAATGTCTTCCTTTCCTGACTCACAATTCATTTTATAATATTTTACTTTCTTTTCCCTCTCTAATTCCATGAACCAAATAGAGCTTAAGGTGTTAATGAGTGAAAATTATTGACCACCTAAGGTCATCTCCAATCCTAATCAAAACTCATACCAAGTTTAATGTTATTTCAAATCCTTCAAAAGCTTCCTCCATCCTTTGACTCGAACTCATGCATCAAAATGAGTTTTACTCAAATCCAGACCCAATAGAAAGAACGTTGCTTATTAACTCCAATTTAGATATGAGTTTGAGTAAGGATTGAGAAAGTCAATTTTTATGTTTTTTTACTCAAATTTGATTTGATAAGAGTTTAAGTAAGATTGAAAATGCATTTACTCAAAGTTTATACTCAAATGAGGGGAAGTAATAGTACTATGAAAAAATATACTCAAATGAGGAAAAATAATATATAGTATACAAAAAAATAATATATACATATATATATAACTTACAACATGATGATTGTAAGTTAGCAGCATACAATAGCCCTTTTAGTGACAAAAACAGGTTTTTAACGACGAAATTTTTGTTGCTAAAGGTTCCAACTTTTAGCGACGAAAAATTTCGTCACTGAAACCTTATTTTTCGTTGCTAAAAGTCTCCTATGATGTAAGTTAGCAAATCTCATATATATATATATACTAGTGGGGGGCTTTTTTTTTCAGAAAATGATAAATATATTCCAAAAAGGGAGGGATGTACAAATGTACAAGGGGCATACCCTAGGATAAAACAATGAGCTCAATACATGAGGACATGAAGCTAAACAAGCAACAAAAAACTCAAACTCATGGGCCTGCTCTAAAGGACATAATCATGAACACAATTGGAGGGCAGCGCAACAAGGATCATGTAGAGGCAAACAACTAGCAACTTGAAGGCAAAACAACCATCCAAGGCCTACCTAAAAACAAAACAAACAGCACAAGGTAGCAAAAGAGGCCCCCAAGGACCATTAGGTCCAATTACAAATTATCCTATCACCCTGATTTGTGCATTAATTTGTGAAATTAGGCTCTTTAGAAGAATTTCTTTAGTAATAGAGGTATTCCTGAATGACCTATGGTTTCTCTCTTTCCATAAACCATAAACTGCCACTCCAAGACACATTTTAGGTATCACATGTTGACTTGTCTTTCCTTTTAGCCTATGAGCCAGTGAATCCAGAATGTCAGTCCAGCTTTGACCTTGCCACTGCAACCCATATCTATTCACCAGGTCCTGCCAAACAAAGAATAAAATGAGCATTCAAAAAATAAATGATCACGTGTTTCCTCATGCTTATGACAAAGCATGCAAGCGAAAGGTCCAGGAGTAAAACTAGAGATTCTATCATGCGTAGAAAGTCTATTTTGGGCAGCTAACCAAAGAACAACGCTTTGTCTTGGGATACTCCCGGAGTACCACACAGTGTTGTATCATGGAACCACAGGATGATGTATCCTCAAATGGTCCCAAATAAGAAACGTATTAAATACACCATTAGGGGTTATAGTCCATTTCACAGTATCCATACAACTTTTAGGTATATGGAAATTTGACAAAACACTTCTAACTTCATTAAGCTCAACGGAATTGGAGTTAGGCCAATTCCAATCCAAACCCCTAATGATGCTGCTAACTTTAGCATTAACATTAATTGCAGAATCATAAACAATTCTTTCAGAGAATTTATCCAACAAAGGACCCAAAGGAAGCCAATTATCAAACCAGAGAGACGTGTGGTTACCATTACCAATGCAATTGCGTGCATGCACGCAGCTTGTTGCCCGTGGCCTTTTTTTTTTTTTTGGTTGTTATTTTTTATATTAGGTACATTAGCAAGCAATATAATAGTAGGATAGAAGGTAAGTGATAGAAATGTGGTACGGAGTGTGATTCAGCCCGGTTGACATAAAAAGAGAGTATGTAAATGAATTCGGGAAATATGAAAGTGTAAATAGAAGCAGTTATTTCATATTCAGACTGTTTGTACTCAAAAAATACTCTTTTTTTAGTTAAAATTGATACAGGCCAATTGAGAGTTTCTAATCGGACTTAGAGACCGATTGCAGAAATTAGGGGTCAAATGATTGGTTCAAAGTTGGTAGGACCGAGTGAATCATACTTGAACCGATCATGTTGCCACAATCGGGCTGCCAATCAGTGTCATTCGGACTGATCAGTATTTGGGTCTTCAGCAATTCAACCACTTTGGTTCAAATGATTGGTTCAAAGTTGGTAGGACCGAGTGAATCATACTTGAACCGATCATGTTGCCACAATCGGGCTGCCAATCAGTGTCATTCGGACTGATCAGTATTTGGGTCTTCAGCAATTCAACCACTTTGATGTGTCATTCAATAATTGATCAATTTATAAGGTGATGTGATGGCCCACCTCAATTGGTAATTGGACTAGCCCCTTAGGAGACTGATCGGGCATGGTAATGCAACCTGCAGGCACATGATGGCAGTATGTTTGAACTCTCAAAAACATATAAGAACAAGCCCTAGAAACACACACTCGTGTTTGAAGTGTTCGATTGCCTCAATTAAGAGGACTTAGAAGCGACCAATTTGTAAATAAAAGGAGATGAGAAAGAGAGAGTTCGAGGTCGAATACTCAATCGATTGTGGACCTTCGAAGGTCTTCAATATGGAATAAATGAAAGTAGTGTCCAACGGTGAAATAAGAAAAAGAAGATGGTAGAGTTCGAAGGATGCCTTCGAAGTGGTGATTAAACTATGGAAGAAAGTAAATGAAATTGTAAGCTAAGAAACTAATTAACTAGATTCTCATCTAGTGCTAGAAACTAAACTACATATAATGTAAAGTGGCCATGGTGGCCTAATGAAAGTAAATGTTATATTGAAGAAATACTACATAATGTATTGATGTAATCGTTTGGTCAAGGACAATTACAAAGGAGTACAACACAAGTATTTATAAGAAAAGTCTACAACTACTTTGAATTTGAATTACATCCCTCCAAAATAACTAATAATTCAAATTCCTACAACTACCAATTAGTGGGAGATGCTCCTACGATGACAAGTGTCCTCAAGTAACTTCCATCTTCATCATCACCGTTGATCTTCAAGTAATCAACCTTTGATCTTCCCTTGTAATGCCAAGTGTCCTTCAATCAACTTCCAAATAACCACCAACCAATTTGGATTGATTTTCCATATGACAATTATAATCATATTATATAATAATATAATATAATATGACTTTATATACTAATACTTATAAATACAATTTGTGATCCAAACACAGTCAAACTCTAATTAGTTGGTGGGCCCATCTATACAATTATTTAAAACAAAAAGTTGGGGTATCCAAAAAAAAATTTCTATCACCAATATTTACATGAAAACCAACTATCTTTCATCTAAAAAAATAGGAATAGAAAGCCCTAAATAGTCATTAACTATACAAACACAAAAAAACCGACCCTCTCATTTTTCTATAACCGTCTCTCGTCTTTCCCTCTCATCTCATCTCTCCACAACCGTGTCTCATCGCTCAACAATGGTTTCTCTCTCTCTCTCTCTCTCTCTCTCTCTCTCTCTCTCTCTCTCTCTCTCTCTCTCTCTCTCCGGCACTTTGAATTTAAAGCACACACGAAAAATGCAGACTGCTTGGAAAGGATGTAGAAGAGGAAGAGGTGACTAACTTCATATAACTTTTGTATGTTCACTATTGTAATTGCGGTTCTGTGGCCATGCACAAATAAGTGTACTGATTTTCTGTAGTTTGTACTAAAATTATGTTTACTTTTAATCTTTGCTTTTTTGGGGGTATTTGTGTTCTCGAGGTCGTTTTGTGGGTTGAGATCTTTTGCCCCCCAAGTGTTTGTGACTTTGTCTGATTGAGGCCAATAGTTTTTTATGGTTTAATTTGTATGTTTCTGGGCTGTTTATTTCGAGTCATCATCAGTTTTTGTATTGTCATAATGTTTTTTGGCTCATCTTCTTTGTAATCCTTCTTCAATTAATCGATTTATATCGCCTTTGGAAAATAGTTATTATACAAAATTCATACTTATGTCTTGGTATCCTAAAACACTCCCAAAATTCATAAACGTCCTTCATCACATTTATGCATAGAACTTTAACTTGGACCTTTCCAGACTCTGATCTATGGAATTGGAGTTATTTCATATACGACTTAATAGTTCAATACCATTTAGACTTAACCTAATAAAAATTTTAGTCATTTTGAAATGACTGGGTCAGTGGGTATCTTTTAAGTTTAGAAGAAGTGATTTCTCATTACTAAATTTTGTCCAGCTCGTTGTTCAATGAAATGCTTTTTGTCCTTTGGGTTAAGAAGAGGATTGCTAGAGTAATGCTATGCTTGCTAAATCATAATCATAAATTCACATCCCAAATGATGTGACAGTGGACCCATTGATTTTGATTGGATAATGTTAAGGTGGTCATATTATTAATGAATGTGTTCCTACTGCCACATCATTTGAATTTTGGGATGTGAATTTGGGATTAGTATTAGGAAGCATAGCATTGCTCGGACTTATATGGTTCCTAATTTTGGTTTCCTCAAATGTTACGGGAGTGGTACCACATGCAGTGCTATGTCGGATCATAAACCTTTGCCCCAACATGTGGTGTTTTTCTTTGTGCCAATCTTATTTTACACCAGACGATTATTATGTCTTTTATTGGCTAAGTTTCGGATAACAAAGACAATTACGTTGCACATGCAACGCGTGTGCCTCTGCGACTAGTGTATTTGATTGTTGAGGTGATGAGTTGATAGTGGGTCACGTTCATTTAATGGATAGTAAGACTCACTTGAAGCATCTAATAATTTTTTTGCCACTTACTTGATCATTTTGTAATTTTGGTGAATCATTCAAGACTTTCAAGTCACCCAATTTAGGCTCTCATTACATACAATGGGGCTGGTCACTATAATGGCAGTTTCAAATTCAACAAAAATAGTGGGACCCGTGGAAATTGAGTTGAAAGAAGAAGCCAACACGTTTGGACACCTCATTGGGAGTTCGGGCTGATCACTTAATTGTTTTCACTCCAATAGCTCTGCTACTATTTGGAAAGTGAATGCAGATTTGATTACTTAAAAGGGAAGTTATCAATGCCTACAAATTCTCCCATATAAAATTCTTAGTTTATTATAGGGAAGAATATGAAAGATAATATCAGATTAAATAGGAAAGATAATATCAACCAATTAATGCATATATCTTTTGCTTGCAAGTTACCGCAGACGTATAAGGTTAATTTATGGACCACATTCAAGATGCATATATATATATATTTTACAAGATATGGAAGGTTTTAGCAAATTTTGGAGATAAATCTGGTAAATTTTTACCAGATTATGTTTAACAGATTTTACTTGCCTTATCTTCATCAGCTCAACCAGGCCTATAAATCAGTAGGCCGACAAGCAGTCAACTCACTCCGCGTCATCTCAACAAAAGCATCCTAAACAGCATTCAACAGCATTCTTAGGATTAATTTTTATTTTAGAAATTTAGGCTTAACTCCTTCAATTGTAGACTTTTGTGGATAAAGAACAAGACAATATCTAATTTTGTGGAAAGTCCATCGCATGGGTAATTTTGTAAGACAAGCCCTTGAACCCATTAATTTGCTAAAATTTAAGACCACTCTACCCTTACACCTTACCTACCGTATTTTGGGGTTCTTCCCCCAACATATCTCCTTTTACTATCTCTCTTCTCTCTCTCTAGATTTACAGAGCACCATTACCACTATTGGACCTGTTCACTCTCTCTCTCTATATATATATATATATATATCTATATATAGAAAGCACCATCAACAAAAGTACGAGGGCCAAACGACGCCAATTGATGATGAAAGAACAAGTTTCTATACTTTGATCTCACCCAATTCGTCGGATTTCGGCCATGTGCGTCTGTCGTACTGCTTCAATCCGTCGCCAGTTGATGAGATCTAGCTCGTGAAACAACATGGATAGGAGATTGCGACTTGTGTTTTCCATTACAAATCTAAGCGTCTAAGGATATCTCGGCTTGTGTTTTCCATTACATGCCTTGTTTGAGTCAGTCCAATGGTGTCCCAACTTCAAACATCAAGGATCCATTACACTCTCGAGACTGTTGTTCCAGCACAGAGAGGTTGTTTAGGTAGTTTTGATTTTGAGTGGAGAAGTGATTTGGGGGTTGTGGCCTATTTTGTGAAATTGTTTTGAGAAGTTTGAAGTTGAATGTAATATGGAAATTATTCGTGAAATTTATGAAGTCCTCAAACTAATTTTTGATAATTTTGAAAAATTTCTCAGGAAGTTATTTGTGAAATTTATGAAGTTCTCAAACTAATTTTGATAATCTTGAGAAATTTCTCAGAAAATTATTTTGTGAAATTTATGAAGTTTTCAAACTAATTTGGATAATTTTGAGAAATTTCTCAAGAAATTATTTGTGAAATTTATGAAGTTCTCAAATTAATTTTGAGAAATTTCTCAAGAAATTATTTGTGAAATATGTGTTCTCAAACAAATTTTGTTAATTTTGAGAAATTTCTCAAGAACTTACTTGTGAGAAGGCCTACCTCTGTAATTTGCCGAGCTTGATTGATCAATTAAATTGTTTCTTCCCCCAAATTGCATCAACAGATCTCAAAATCCTCCAATATTGTGTTTGTGTGTGTGTGTGTGTGTGTGCCTCTGTGTGTGTGTGTGTGTGTGTGTGTGTGTGTGTGTGTGTGTGAGAGAGAGAGAGAGAGAGAGAGAGAGAGAGAGAGAGAGTGTGTGTGTGTGTGTGTGTGGCTGACGGTGATGGCGCTGTTGATGAGGGGAGAGAATCAAACTCAAGTGGAAAAGTCACCATCAACGTCCGAAGCTCCAATTTTTCAGAGACCATCAAATGCTCTAATTTTTCAGAGACCATCGACTCCACAATCAGATCATCCTCCATGTGTGTTTTTCAGTGAATGGGCATTTGCTTTGCTTAAACGATCGTTTTGTTTTTCGTGTCTTTTATTCGGATGTTTCTCGTCTAGGGTATTTATGTCAAAGAAGCAACTGATGGACTTAATGCTAAAGACTTTACGAGTTGTACCTAAACCAATAAACGTGTAGTAATTTGGATTTATGCCTAATTGTCCCTTTTTATTTTCTTCGCATTCAATTGCATTCATGTAATTTCTTATCTTTTAATTAAATAAAAGTCTATTTTATTTCATTTTTCTTTGCTTCATTCATCACTTGCTAGACTTGTGCGCTTCAGTACTGTCTAGGGATCTTTAGGTGAGGGTACTTTTCTACTCCCGAACCATAAAATATAGCAAACGCAGACCAATATTGAAACTTAATAATAGAAACATCAAGCTATAACAGTGTAAAGTTGACATGTATTTCTTAACTTTGCAACATCAAGGTAGGTCCATCAAATTCCAAGTTGAAAACCTTAATAACAGCGGAAAACCACCAACATGGGCTCCAAGGAAGTCTAGGTTCCACAAATAAGAAATGCAACCTTGGGAGGATGAGTACTTTGCCGATGTCTGCCTGTGACTTTACCATGAGAAACATGATATATATGTAACATATCCACAACACACTATAAAATGGACCAGTTGCCAATTCAAAACTTTTAACACGGAGACTCAAACCCGCTAATGTTTGTTTGACTTTGCATTAAGGGGTATATAATACAACGGGATAGAACTTTCACGACAATAAGGTGTATTATATGACTGAAGATTCACGTGAATATGGTGAAGGGTTACTCTTGGAGTTCACAGTTGTGGATCCCAGGCCACTCTTCATGTCATTCAATGCCTCTATGACTCAGCTCTGTTGAGTTCAAGAAACATAACCTAAAATAGAATAAAGCATCAACTACATTATCAAAGGCAAGTGCAAAATAATCATCAGCACGAGGCATAGTCCTTCAGATACCTCTGGCTGATGTATTTTTTTTTTTTTTTAATGTTTTTTTCTCACTACAGGTTGCTTATTTCTTCATTTGGAGGGTGCAGCTATGCATACAAGAGTGGATGGCTTACCTGTAAAAGATAGAGAATACATTTTGTGTTGATAATTTTACAAAGAATCAATCTTTTTAGGCTCTCTATTTCATACTGGTCTTAGCTTGTAAAAGCTATCTTATTGTTAAATTCTGGAACAATGGAATTTTACTGTTGGATAAGGATTTACCCTCATGATATGATGAAGGCGAACACAGAAGAGTTTAGAGTTACTCTATTATAGTATTGCCATAGGAGAGCTCCATACTAAATGAAACTTTTACTCAAATTTGAGTAGAGAAATGCTGTACTTCCTAAAATTGAATCTCAAAACAAAATTTGGAATACAAACTTCGGAAAGCATACCATTATTCATTCGAGTATTTTGAGTAAAATTTTTAAGAGTAATGCTATGCATTTCAAATTTTGTATCACAAATGGTTCCCAAACATATGTGGTAATTAACCTACTTGAATTTGATTGGATGATATTAAAGCGCTCCTACCATTATTGAAGATGGACCCACTACCACTACAAAATTGGGACATAACATTACTCAATTTTTACACTGCCTCTGTGTGGTGTCGTGTGTGTCAGAGAGAGAGAGAGAGAGAGAGAGAGAGAGAGAGAGAGTTTCTGGCTACAATTGAACAACGCATCCAGACATGAGGAGTAGCCTAAACCTTAGGATGAAACATTGCAAAAGCACCCCAAATTTTGCAACGTCTACTTATTTAGCTCCTGAGTAATAGATATCGATTTCAGATCTTCTGCTGTTACTGGTTGATGCAGCTGCATTCATAACCAATTCCTCAAGTGAGATTTAAAGAACACAATTCTCTCTCATAGTACAGATAATAATAATTAAAGGGTAAATCTATTGTGAGAAGCTTCTCATATAAGAAGTCAGGTTTTAACCGTTGGATGAGAATCTAGTCATAAGATTCCCAAGAATCTGAAGATACATTTGTTGCCAGATTCTCATCCAACGGTTAAAACCCGCCTTCTTATATGAGAAGCTGCTTACTATAGACTTGCCCATAAGTACAATCTCTCGAGGTCCAACAAACAAATCACCATAAATGAGAAGAAAATGCTTATTCTTAAAAATGATTTGTCAACTGTACCACATACAGTGGTACGTGATACCACCAAATATTGCCACGTATGTCGTATAACTGTTAAAGAATTTGAGATTCATTTTTGGGAAGTATAGCATTAATCAATGCCAAAAGCATGTCCTCAAAGCATACACACCTCCGAGTACATTTAATCATGTAGGACGGTATACGAGCCGACCACTCAACAAACCCTCAAGAATATGTTCGATAAAAGCTCGGCTAAGCTCGTGTAATAAACAGGCTAAGCTCAAGTCCAGATTTCAGGCTCATTTAATAAAAGATCCAAACTCAAACACGCTTGAGCTTGGCTCAATAGAACTCGTGAATATGTATGAATAAGGCTCGTTGGTAATCTCATGAAATCATTCAAAAAAAAAAAAAAAAAGTAATCTCATGAAAAAGCTCGTCAATAGGCTTGATAAAGTCTTGGTTATGTATATACATTTATATAATAATTACATATATATAAAAATATATATATATTAGACACACATAGATACCAAAAAAAATATTAATCGAGCCACACTTATTTATCAAGCTTGATTTCGAGCTGGAGCTTGAGCTTGACCTCGATTTGTTAAACTTAATCGAGCCGAGCGGGACTCGGTGCAACTTGTATGCACCCCTCTATGGTCAAATATTTACTAGGAATTAGTTCCATATGTCTAAAAAGTCACAACACGACATTAGGCCCTTACCTAGACCATAACCAATGTACGACCGTTAATCTAACCCTATTTGCAATCTACATCTCAGTTATATGGACTCAACTTGTGTGTCGAACACTCGTAACCGAATCCGATACTTCACATGTGATGTGGAAAAGTTAAGAGGATGCTCAAAATTCAAAATAGAGAAGAGATCTAGTTCATAGGATCCCCGTAATTAAATTCTAGGGTAAATTACATTGCCCCTTGACATTAGGCCCATTTTCACTACACTCGTGGTTCAAAAGTGGCCACTTAACCACTACGCCCCCCCCCCCCCCCCCCCCCCTATGGTAATGAACTAAAGTGTAACTGTTGGAATTAGGAAATAATATATTAGTATCAATATATATTTATTGGTCATGTTGACCATTTTGATTATTTCATTTTCCTTTTTATTTTTATTCACCTTCCTTTTTACTGCTCCTCTTTGCTATATAAGACTTACATATAGTGATAATAAAATTATACCTTTCTCTACATTATTTTTGGTATCAGAGCCAAAGAAACCACTTCTTTCCTCAGCCCCATCCCCAGCCCCAGCTGAACCGCTCTCCACCACCAGCCGAACTCTTTGGCTATTCCCTGACCCTCGGCTCTTCCCCTCCCAGCCTCAGCGCAACCACAGAAGCCTCGGCGCACCACACCAGCCTCAGCAGCCACCTACCCACCCTGAGCCGCAGCCATTAAGGGTCCCTCCACCCAGTCGCACAGGCCCCTCGGCTCCTTCCGGCAGCTTCTCGACTGCCACTCTTGCCCTTCTCTGGCCTCTTCAAGATGTACTAGAGCCCTTTCGTGCTCCTCTTTCTCCGTCCGGGTGACTGAGTGTCCGATTGCCCCACTTTCTCTTCGCCGACATTTCCTACTGTGACCCGCCCTTGCTATTTTTTTCCGGCAATAATTATTCCCGAATTTCTTGTTCCATTTTTTGGACAGCATCATGGTTGATACAAGAAAGGATCCAGTCCCTACTGCACCTCCGGCTCCTATAGTTTGTCGTCCTGATCTTTTTCTCACCCATCACACACTGGCTCAACGTCTCACGAGCGTGTTGTTGAATGGGGCAAACTTCCACGCCTGGTCCTGTTCTCTTCGCCTTTATCTTGGTGGTAAGAATAAGACTGGGTGGATTCTCGGGAAGGAGCCTAAACCTGTTGAGTCTGATCCCAAATTTGCTAATTGGGACATGGATAATTGCATTATTTTGGGATGGATGTTCAATTCCAAGGAAGAACGGGTCTATCATATGTGTATTTATCAGGATACCGTTTATGGTTTATGGTCTGCATTAAACAAGACTTATGCTCACGCTCATAATGATTCCCGGATCTTTGAACTTTACCGGGACATTTCTCATGCCTCCTAAGCTAGCCTGGGACACTCTGTTGCTGAATTTTTGGGTATCTCCAAACTCGCTGGGAGGAGTTGGCTTAATATGAACCTCTCAGTGATTTTCTTAATGATGGCAGTGTTGAGTCCAAGCGTCTTGATCGCCATCGAACTTCTCAGTTTCTGATAGGTTTACGCCCTAAGTTTGAGGCTCTTCGCACTCAGATTCTTAACACCTCTCCATTGCTTGCACTCTTCGAGGCATTTATTATTGTGGATGGCGATGAACGGAGGTGTCGCATTCTTGTACCACCTTCTCCACCTGAGGTTCCTCCTCCTGTTCCATATCATATAACTTTTGCTACCCCTTCAGGCTCTCGCCCGGCAAGCAACCGTCTCTATTGTCAACTTGTCGGAAGCCAGGCCATACCATTGATCGATGTTTTAATCTCCATCCCGAGTTGAGGCAGAGTTTTCTCAGAACAAGTCTGGAGGTCGTGGCAGAGGTGCTCCTCATACTGGTGCCACTGCTACGACGACACCCCCTCTTATATCACCAGATTTTAATCAGCTTCAGTCACAGATTATCCAACTACAGTCTCATTTGGGTTTAGCTCCTTCCTCATCTACCGGCCCCACGGCTGCTATCGCTACAGGTAATCCTAGGGCCCTTCATGGTAAGTCTCCCATTCATAGTCAGGGCGATGCCCATTTGTCCTCAGACATACCTCTTTCCTCTTATCTATTATGTCCCTAATTTTTCCTATAATCTCGTGTTTGTTAGCCGTCTTGCAAAGAATTTTAACTATGCCGCTGTTTTTTTACTTGACCGTTGTTATTTGCAAGACCCGACTTCAAAGAAGATTTTTGGCAAGGGGCATAAGTGTGAAGGGCTCTACTACTTTGGGGATCTTCCGTCTTCCAGCATGTCTTCTAGTTTGCAAGCCTCAGTTTTACCTAATTCCAATAAATCTGTTTTTCCCTTCAAACCTTAGACTTATGGCATGCCCGTTTAGGACATGTAAACTTTCAATGTTTATGTTGGCTATTTCCGCCGTTAAATAAAGCTTGCAAAGATTTTAATTTTAAATGTGTGGTTTGTGAATTGTTTAAGCATGTACGCTCTTCTTATATTCCACGCATGCACCGTTCAACATGTGCTTTTGACCTCATTCACTCTGATGTGCAGGGGCCCTCACCTGTCACAGCCCTAGCAAAACACCGTTATTATGTTACATTTATTAATGACTACACTCGGTGTACTTGGGTCTATCGCATGAGAAGGAAATCTAAAGTGTTCACTCATTTTACCATTTTTTTGCAAATGATAAAAACTCAATTTCATATTGTTGTGCGTAACTGTAAATATTCATAATATTGATTGTATTGAGATAACAATAAGGTTACAAGAAAGGCCTATATATAGGCAACAACTTAAAATGGAAAATACTAAATCGCCCATAGGGCTTACATAATCAATGACCTAAGCAATGACCTAAGCCCTAAATACTAAATGACTATTCTATCCTCTTTACACTCCCCCTCAAACTGAAGGTGGTAATGAAAATTACAACCGAAGTTTGGAAAGGGATTACAACCGAAAAACAACTCTCAACTCTATTGAAAAGCAAAACTTCAACTCCAAGGTTGGCACGAATAACTCTCAGCTTCACTGAATGTGTCGGTAACGCAACTTGCGGCTGAACGATGATCGTTAAACAACAATCCAAACAAAAGCTTGTAGCAAATCTCGACTATAAGGACCGGCAAAGAGGAGTTCTCGATTTCATGAAGACTATCGGCAAGGGAACACTCTCAATCTCTCGAAAAGATTGGAAAAAAAGGACAAGATTCTTCTCGATTTCACAATACTATCGGCAAGTGGATACTCTCAGTCTCACAAAGAAGATTGGCTATTAACACTCTCGATCTTACAAGAAGATTGGCATAATATTACTATAACTGTGGCTTGGGGCACAGCATAATATCACTACTCTCCCTCTCAAACCGAAGGAGGAAGTGAACATGAACACCGAAGTTTGGAAGGAAAGCCAAACAAGCCTTTAAGGGTTGAATCCTAGAAATATGAAAAGTTTGGGGGTCAAACTGAAATTTGTAAAAATTTTGGGGCTTGTTTTGTAAATTCTGGAAATATCTGGGGCCAACTTGAAAAATCTGTAAACCTTGGGGGATGGCCGCAGGCTGCCTCTTTTTTTTGGTTGAACAAGACAAAGAAAAAGATGGGCTGCCGATGAATAGTGTCGTGAATAGTTGCGTGAACTGTAGACGATGCACATTGATCGTGAATAGTAACCGATAAACAGTGACTGAATAGTACCGATGAACAGTGTCGTGAATAGTAGACGATGAACAGTGACCGTGAATAGTGATGTGGATGATGATTAGGGTTAGGGTTTTATGTTTAAAGAGGAAATAAAATAAAACCTCAAAACATATTTGACAAACTAAACTTCTTTGATTTAAGAGATCCAAAAAGAGATCCGGCGAGCAGCGGAAAAGAGAACCTCGAGAGATCCAGCAGGCAGCAGGCTGCCACCCGCCGGTGGCGGAAGCTATTTTTCTAGGTCAAAAATCGACCCGCTCTGATACCATGTAAATATTCATAATATTGATTGTATTGAGATAACAATAAGGTTACAAGAGAGGCCTATATATAGGCAACAACTTAAAATGGCAAATACTAAATCGCCCATAGGGCTTACATAATCAATGACCTAAGCCCTAAATACTAAATGACAATTCTATCCTCTAACGGTAACATTAGATCTGATAATGGTAGCGAATATATCACGGATGAATTTCGGGCTGAACTTTAATAAGGGTAGTATTCTCCAGCAACTTACTTGTCTATACACCCCTGAGCAAAATGGTGTGGTAGAACGTAAAAATCGCCACATTATATCTATTGTCCGATGTCTTTTATGTGGTATGGGTGTTCCTAAGTATCTTTGGCACAAGGCTATTCTCATAGCAACCTACCTTATCAATCATACTCCAAGTCGAGTTCTTCAGGGTAAGGCTCCACTTCACATTCTTTAACCAGAGTGCACTCTTTTCCCTATCCTACCTCGTGTTTTGTTCAAAATTGGAGTCCTACTTGCACGAAACTCGATGATAAGGCCATAAGGTGTGTTTTCTTAGGGTATACGTGTTAACAATAGGATTATGCCAAACTTAGGGTTGACAATTAGTCACACCCCATATATATTATTCAGTAAATGAGAGAAATAAAAATTACATTAAAGCCCTTATACAATAATAAAATAAAACTAAACTTATTTAACCAACACTCCCCCTCAAGCTGGTGAGAAGATATCTCTCAATCCCAGCTTGCCAAGCATATCATGAAACGGTTTAACTCCAACTCCTTTAGTAAGAACATCAACAAGTTGATTACTACTCTTCACAAAAGGAGTGCAAATTGTTCCTTTATCAAGATTCTCTTTAATGAAGTGCCTGTCGATCTCAATATGCTTCGTTCTGTCATGCTGGACCGGATTGTGTGCAATACTAATAGCTGACTTACTATCACAGTACAACTTCATTGAATCACTAGTTTCCACCTTCAAGTCTTTCAATAGTAATTTTAATCACAAGAGTTCACACACACCTTGAGCCATTGCTCTAAATTCGGCCTCTGCACTAGACCGAGCCACAACACTTTGCTTCGTGCTTCTCCACGTAACGAGGTTACCTCCCACGAAAGTACAGTACCCTGAAGTAGACCTTCTGTCAGTCACAGAGCCAGCCCAATCCGCATCAGTGTATGCTTCTATTCTGAAATGGTCATGCTTACCAAAAAATAAACCCTTACTAGGAGCCGACTTAAGATATCTCAATATCCTGTTAACCGCATCTAAGTGTCTCTCATAAGGTGCGTGCATAAACTGGCTAACCACACCTACAGCAAATGAAATATCAGGACGGGTATGAGATAGATAGATAAGCTTTCCTACCAGTCGCTGATATCTCCCCCTGTCTACCATCTTCCCACTTTTGTCATCACTCAATTTCTGATTTGGTTCAACAGGTGTATCACATGCTCTACTTCCAAGCATCCCAGTTTCACTCAAGAGATCCAGAACATACTTTCTCTGAGAGATGAATATTCCATGCTTAGACCTGGCCACTTCAATTCCCAGAAAATACTTTAGCTGTCCCAGATCTTTTATTTCAAACTCTTTTGCCATGTACTCTTTCAATCGCTGCATTTCCTCCATGTCATCACCTGTAAGGACAATGTCATCCACATACACAATCAGTGCAGTAGTCTTACCATGCAAGGAGTGTTTGATAAATAACGTATGATCGGCTTGACTTTGTTTGAACCCATATCTACACATAGCCTGTGTAAACCTCTCAAACCAGGCTCTTGGTGACTGCTTTAGGCCATACAACGACTTCTTGAGCCTACATACTTTACCTTCTGTTTCTGAGTTTGCATATCCAGGGGGAATATCCATGTACACTTCTTCCTCCAAGTTGCCATGTAAGAATGCATTCTTCACATCGAATTGATGAAGAGGCCAATCATAGTTAGCTGCAAGAGATAAAAGGACTCTAATAGAGTTCATCTTCGCAACTGGAGCAAAGGTCTCCTGATAATCCACTCCATATGTCTGAGTGAAACCCTTAGCAACCAGACGAGCTTTAAACCTTTCAATGGAACCATCTGCTCTATGCTTCACTGCATACACCCACTTGCACCCCACTGTTCTCTTGCCCATAGGTAACTTAGTCAACTCCCACGTGCCACTTTTGTGAAGAGCTTTCATCTCTTCATCCATAGCATGTTTCCACTTGGGATCTCCGAGAGCATCCTGGACATGATTAGGAACAGAAGCGGAGGCAATATTCGAAAGGAAGGAACGATAAGTAGGAGACAAGTGGGAATAAGACACAAAATTAGATATAGGGTGCTGAGTACAAGATCTAACACCCTTTCTAACAGCAATAGGAACATTGAGATCATCAGACTCTAGAGAAAATGAGTTATCAGTGTTACCTGGGGAAATGTCAGAGACGTCACCAGTTGGAGAAGATGGCAGTGGGGGAATAGGAGTACTGGCCTCTACCTCCTTACCCTTGTTCTTACTCCATGTGCCTTTGGAATATACTAACAATTTTTTTTCCTTCGGAGTAACATGCTCTACAGTACCTTCATTAACCCCATTCTGTCTGGGAGTTATTGGTTCCTCTTCCTCTTCTTCCACTCCTAACAATATGGGTTCCTCATTAACATTCACTTCACTAGAAATTTCAGGTAAAACAGGAAAGACATGTCCCAGAGTCTCTTCATTTTCCTTCTCCCCCTGAAGAGGTACTCTGGGAGATGTGAAAAAAGGTATAGATTCATGGAAAATGACATCCATAGACACATACCACTTTCTAGTATCAGGATTATAACACTTGTACCCCTTTTGAGTAGGAGAGTACCCAAGAAAAATACATTTAATGGCTCTAGGATCTAGCTTCCCCCTTGAAGGAGAGCTATTATGGACAAAACATACACAACCAAAGACCCGAGGAGGAATGGAAAAACTGGAAGAAGGATGAATCAGAAGATCGGTGGGTGCTTTTTTATTGAGGACCTGGGTAGGAAGTCTATTAATGAGATAAGCTGCTGTTAAGACAGCTTCACCCCAATATGGCTTAGGAGCATTAGCTGTGAACATCAAAGAGCGAGCAACATTAAGTAAATGACGATTCTTGCGTTCTGCTACTCCATTTTGTTGTGGAGTATCAGTGCAAGAAGTTTGATGTAAAATACCCTTGGATGTAAAAAATTCACCTAGACCCGAATCAATATATTCACCTCCTTGATCAGAACGTATAATTTTTATACCTGTCCCAAACTGAGTTAAAACCATCTGATAGAAAGATTTGAAGATAGAAAACACTTCACTCTTCTCCTTCATAAGATAAAGCCATGTACTGCGTGAATAATCATCAATAAAACTCACAAACCAACGATGACCTTTTAAAGAATTAATACGAGAAGGACCCCATACATCAGAATGGATTAAAGAAAAAGGAACTAAACTTTTATTAAAAGTCGGAGCAAAAGATGTCCGATGATGTTTCCCAAGTTCACAAGATTCACAATAAAACTCAGAAACAGGTTTATCAACTAAAGAAGGGAACATATGTTTAAGTAAATGGAATGAAGGATGTCCTAATCTCTTATGTAATAACCAAATGTCGTCCGACTTATTCTCAGAACTAGTAGTATGATAAGCGCCTTTGTTTCCTCCATCCAGAAGGTAAAGGCCATTCTCCACTCTACCACTGCCAATCGCCCTCCTTGTGGTAAGGTCCTGAAAAACACAGTGAGAAGGGAAAAAGGTTACACTGCAGTTCAAATCATTAGTTATACGACTAATAGATAACAGATTAGAAGTAAAACTGGGAATATGAAGAACCGATGACAGAGGTAGCGAGGGAGTTGCATGAATGACACCCTTTCCTGAAACAGAAGAAAAGGTGCCATCGGCAATGCGAACTTTGTCTTGACCTGAATGAGGAGTATAAATAGCAAACAAATCGGAAGAGCTAGACATATGGTCTGAAGCTCCAGAGTCAATAATCCAAGGAGAGGACAAATGAGATAAGCATGCTCAGGCATAAGTGACTAAGTTACCTGTCTGGGCAAATGAAGAGGAAGCACCTGTAGAAGTAGCCGCGGAAGAACGACGAGCCACTAAACCTCGGAAGGCCTCTTCCAACTCAGAAGCAGTAAATATAGCAGGCGAAGCTGGCGGATCTGGAACCGGAGCTGAAGGATCAGCAGCGGCAGTGTGATGAGCATGGGAACGACGACCATTAAACCGCCCCCCACGACCTCTAGAGGAGCCAAAACGACCTCCACGACTACCCGGTGGATAACCATGAAGCTTATAGCATGTCTCTCTAGTGTGAAACTTGGTATTGCAATAATCACAGAACTGCTTAGACTTATCCGATGAACTGGAGTCACTAGAGATATCACGAGTACGGTGTCCATCCTCCTGAGGAGCGGAAATGAGAGCAGATTTCTCTGTAGAGACAGGCGGAAGCATAGCAGAACGACGGCTTTCCTCGTTCTGTACATAGGCAAAGGCCTCCTGAAGAGAAGGCAAAGGCTCCATTCCCAAAACACGGCTGCGAAAAGGATCCAAATCGGGGTGGAGACCTTCAAGGAATTTAAATATTCGTTCTTCAGCAACAACCTTATGGTAAGCCACAGAATCCGTAATGCAAACAGGTTTATAATCCACTAGATGGTCCAAACGTTTCCAATGAGTGGAAAGAGCTGTGTAGTACTGAAGAACACTCTGCTCTCTTTGTTCTGAACGTCCAATCAAACGGCGGAGCTAATATTTGAGCCGAATTTCCCTTTCTGGAATAAGTGTTGGCCATGGTCTCCCAAATATCTTGGGCAGTCGCCATGTCCAGAAACCCTTCAGCAATCTCAGGAACCATAGAGTGGCAAAGCCACGTCATGACAGTGGAGTTCTCCATCTCCCACTTGTCATACGAAGCATCCTCAGTTGGCGGTGCTTTTATCTTGCCATTGATATACCCCATCTTGCCTCTGCCCTTCAAGGACATAATCACAGATCCGGACCATGCGAGGTAGTTCTGGCCATTGAATAAAGATGTAGTAAGTTTCACATTCGGGCTATCAGTAGGAGGCACAATATCACTCCGTACAACTTGTGTATTCACGTTGGATTTGTCTAAATTCGTCATCATGAATCAACACAAAAAAAATCCCGCAACAATGACAGCAACCAGAGGGACAAGGCAATGGATCAACAGTAGTGCAGCATGCACGAAGCAATCACCATAGAGGATGCAAAAAAATAGTCTAGCTGATCAAAGGGCCATGAAAGACCCAAAAAAACTGCAAAAAGTTGAAACTCCAATCAAAATAATTGATCCGTGGTGAATATAAGATGCAGTGGAGAGATCCAAATGAAGATTAGGAGCTGCGATTGGTCTACCAGACCATAGAAGTCTGTCGGCGCAGGGAGGGGATCGTTTGGAGAGAAAAAAAAATGCAATGAACAGTGCCGATGAACAGTAGCGTGAACAGTGCCGATGAACAGTAACGTGAACAGTAGCGATGAACAGTGCTGTGAACAGTGCCGTGAATAGTATCGTGAATAGTGCTCAGGACATATTGGTGGTGGTTAGGGTTGGGGTTGTGGCGCAAGCAGTAGGGGTGGTGAATGGTGGTCCGGTGGTGGTGGATGATTGGGTGGTGGCAGAAACCCTTGTTAGGGTGGCTCTGATACCATGTTAACAATAGGATTATGCCAAACTTAGGGTTGACAATTAGTCACACCCCATATATATTATTCAGTAAATGAGAGAAATAAAAATTACATTAAAGCCCTTATACAATAATAAAATAAAACTAAACTTATTTAACCAACAATACGTCCCAGTCTAAAGGGTATAGGTGCTATGATCCTGTCCGCCGCCACTTCTATCACTCATTAGATGTTACCTTTCTAGAGATTGTGCCTTTCTTTTCAGGTACCCCTTCCATGCAAGGCCCTGCTGTGGACATTCCCAACGAGGACCATCCAATTCCCATCCAAGATACTTCTGTGCTTCTTGTCCTCCCGCGTCCGGCTCCTATACTTAAGCCCTCTCCCGGGACAATGCCTCCAGTCATCACCAGTGATCCCTCTCAGGTGTATTCTCGTCATCCTCATGCTCCCTGCCAGCATCTTCTCCAAAATCAGGTATCTCTCCTCCTCCTTTAGTTCCTCATATTGCTCTGTCTCGTTATCCTACCTGTATTCGCCGCCCACCTTCCCGTTTGACTCTTTCGAGTAGTACTAATCACCCTATTGCTAAGTATATTTCTTATCACGGCCTGTCTACTTCCTACAAGTCTTTTATTACGCAGGTTGATTCGGTCTCTATTACTCGATCCGTTCATGAAGCTCTTCAGAATCCCAAAAGTGGGTGTCAACAATGAAGGCGGAGATGGATGCTCTTGAGCATAATAAGACTTGGGAGCTTGTTGCTCTGCCTCCTGGTGCTCGTGTAGTTGGGTGTAAGTGGGTTTTCAGTGTGAAGTACTTGATCAATGGTACTATTGATTGCTATAAGGCTCGCCTTGTTGCTAAAGCTTTCACTCAGGTTTCGGGTAAGGATTTTGGTACGACCTTTGCCCCTATTGCTAAATTAACCACTGTCCGTCTTCTGGTTTCTCTAGCTGCTTCCTATTCTTGGCCTCTTCATCAATTGGATGTCAAGAATGCATTCCTTAATGGTGATCTCTCTGAGACTATTTATATGGATCCACCTCTGGGTTTTCGGGCTCAAGGAGAGTATTTGGGGAAATTTTGTCGCCTTCGAAAATCACTCTATGGTCTTAGGCAGTCTCCGCGAGCTTGGTTTAGTCGTTTTAGTGATGTTATTTTGACTATGGGATTTGTTCGATGTCACTCTGATCATACATGCTTTATTTGACAGTCTCAGGCCAGTGCATTATCATTTTTGTTATGTTGATAACATCATCATTACTAGAGATGATCCCGGTATTATTCAGGTGAAACATGATCGAGGAACGTCTTGGGCCTCTCCGTTTTTTCCATGGTATTGAAATTGCTCAGTCTCATCGGGGTATTTCTCTATCTCAACGGAAGTACACTATTGACCTTCTTCAAGATACAGGCATGCTTGGGTGTAGACCTGCCTCTACTCTGTTGAGTGTTAGAACATAATTAAGGGTAGTATGGTACTTTTCCTTGTACTCATATATAAATTCAGAGATTAGTGGATGCAGGATTTTTCTGCCCTATTATTTTATTATATTCTCTTCTCTCTCTTCCCTTCTTCTCTAACCTTTCTAACCCTAATCTAATAGTACAAGATTCAACTTGGTATCAAAGCACAACAATCTAGGCCAAACAACTCTCAAATAAGCAAGGGAATACATAGCCGAAGTAGCTGAAGTCATTTGCCGCTGCCGACGCCACTTTTCGGCGGCCGGCGTCAAGATGACGTCATGATTTCTTGATGGGAAATACATGCCCAGATTCATTTCTCATTGCTGATCGTCGTGATGATTTTTGTTTTGGGATTTGAAGTTGTTTGAATCGACTTTCCATTTTTCGAATGTTTTTCAGATTTTTTGGAACTTTTCTTAGGATCTGCAGATCTGCGGCTGTTTGATGTTTTTTGATGCTTCATATCATCTCTAAGGGGGTCGGTTTATCAATTCCAAGTGTGCTGTGAGTGATTTATGTTGCCTTGATTCCAGATTAGAACTCTTTTCTCCTGGAAAACACTGTTCGGACCCTCTATCTGCTCTGTTTTGCTGCTTTATCTTCACTATTCTGCTGTGTTTGCTGCCTTTTTTGGGGGTTGTTCATTGTCCGCTGAATTTGGGTTTCCTGGACAAATTTCGTTTTAGTTTACCTTGGTTGTTGTTATGGTTGAGACTGAGAGCAAACCAAATGAGGGTCAATCACCCGTGGTTAAGGATGATGACATTCTGCGGCCTATCAGTTCGAAAAAATTGAATGGCTTGAAATATTTCGCTTGGGCACATGCTATAAAGGTGTTTTTACGAGGGAAACGCAAGTTAAAATATTTGACCGATAATCCTCCTGCTAAGATAGATACGAAGTACGAGAAATGGCTATGTGAGGATTATGTTGTTATGGGTTGGCTATGGCATAGTATGGAGCCACATGTTGCAACAACAGTGGAGTTTTGTGATTCTTCTAAAAAGATTTGGGACTCTATTGCTGAGTCATTCTCGCAACGGAGTAATGTTTCTCGTGTTTTTGAGTTGTATGAGCAGATCTTCTCTTCTAAGTAGTCCGGAAAATCATTACCTGAATACTACAGTAGTCTTAAGAATTTGTTGGAACAATTGTTGCAGTATTGTCCGTTTACTAGCGATTTGGAACAACAAAAAGGTCATTGGGAGGACTTCATGATTGCTTCCTTGTTATCCGACCTTGATTTAGATCTTCGTGATTTTAAGGATCAAATACTTACAAGTGAGACTCTGCCTACTGCTGCTAATGCATATCCTTGGTTGCTTGGCTCATCTTTGGGGCAAAACTCCACTATGATACTTCCCACTGCCCCTTCACCCGAGTCTTCTGCTTTAGTTTCGAGCAGTGTTAGCTGTGGGTTTGGCTCCTGTGGTTTCCGTGGTGGTACTCGTGGAGGTGGTTGTGCTAGTGGTCGTGGTGATAGAAAGTGTTATCATTATGGTGGCACCAACCACACTAAACCTTATTGTTGGGTGAAGTATGGTAAGCCAGATTATGCACATCAGTTGGTTGATAGTTCTACACAGCCACAGAAGAAAGAGATGAGAGGAATAATTTTCAATGTATTATTCATCCAATATGTATGGGTTTATATACAAACTAAGAAAACCAAAAAAGGAAAGATAAAGAAAGGAAACAAATAGATTACAATCAATCTATTCCTAAAAACCCGTGATTGGGTTTGACCATAATCAAAATATATTCCAACACTCCCCCTCAAGCTGGAGTTGGAGTAAAGATATTAATCAGACCCAGCTTGACCAAAGATGACTGTAGAAGTGAAGGGCCAACAGACTTTGTAAACATATCGGCAGTTTGATCAGTGGAAGGCACAAATTCTGGGACGATGATTCCAGATCGAACTTTTTCTCTAATGAAGTGAACGTCAACTTCAATATGCTTCGTACGTTCATGGAGAACTGAGTCAGAGGCAAGCATAAGAGCAGACTTGTTATCACAGATTAAGGTAGAAGAGCCACTAACTGGGAAACCCAATTCTTTCAATATTGCACGCACCCATAGGAGCTCACATATACCCTGGGCCATGGCCCGATACTCTGCCTCGGTGGAAGAACGAGAAACCACAGCTTGTTTCTTGCTTTTCCACGAGATAAGATGATTCTCATAGAACGTGCAGAGCCCAGATGTGGACCGACGATCACTCTTAGATCCCGCATAGTCTGCATCCGTAAAGCATGACACCCCAGACTGTGTTCCTGCAGAGTAAAATAATCCAAGACCTGGACAAGTCTTGAGATACCGAAGAATATGATGAACAGCATCTAGGTGAGATGATCGGGGCGCATGCATAAACTGACTCACTACACTTACTGCAAATGTAATGTCTGGTCTAGTGTTGGTCAAATAGATAAGACGACCAACAAGCCGCTGATATACCGAAGCATCAGGAAGTTCCCCAGACTCAATGGACAGCTTATGATTAGGATCCATGGGGGTGGAGGCAGGACGACACCCCATCATACCTGTATCTTGCAAAAGATCCAAAGTATATTTTCGTTGAGAGAGTGAGATTCCCTGACGATATCGAGCAACTTCTATCCCGAGAAAATATTGAAGGGAACCCAAGTCCTTAACATCGAAGGATTGACTAAGGGCCTTCTTGACTTTAGTAATACCTGAAACATCATCCCCTGTAATAATAATATCATCCACATATACCAGTATAATAACCGTCCGTCCATCAGGTCGACGATGCGTAAAACAAGTATGATCAGAATGGCACCGGGTGAAACCCAAAGATAAGATAACATCACTGAACCGGTTAAACCAAGCTCGAGGAGATTGCTTAAGTCCATATAACGATTTCCGAAGACGACATACCTTTCCCTGAATACTCCCCCTCAGCGCGAAAACCAGGTGGAGTATCCATATAGATAATTTCATCCAAGTCCCCATTTAAGAAAGCATTTTTGACATCCATTTGGTGTAAGGGCCAAGAGTAAGAGGCAGCCAGCGAGATAATAAGACGAACTGAAGTCAATTTTGCTACAGGAGCAAAGGTAGCACTAAAGTCTT